>CM038711.1:19143693-19743693 GCA_021613375.1 Megaleporinus macrocephalus
ATGCGTTTAAGTTTGTGTGTGCTTATGTACAAAAACAACAGATCACTTCTCCTTCATATAAGATAGCACAACCTAACAAAGCATCCTTCATTAAAACATTACCATTCAGTATCATGAGCCACATCAGCCCTAAATAAAAAAGGGCAGCGCAGTAGGAGAGAGAAAAGCCGAGGCCCTGGCAGGATGCCAGAGAGAGGACAACCAGTCTTGGCACTTTGAGAGCAGAGAGAGCCTCTGTTTACTCGCTGTACCTGATCTGCTCACACTAAGACAAACACACAAGTACAGCGCCGCAGAGGCATGTGTGAAAATGAAGATTAATCATGCAGCTAGAAGACACCGTGCTCCAGTACCGAGCAGGAGCAGGCAGAGCCCGTCGATACGTGTTGAGCCACTATTACAAGCATTAGCAGTTGTTTTTGGTGTAACTAGTGCAGATACAATGAGTAAGTAATGCTATATATATATATATATATATATATATATATATATATATATATATATATATATATATATATATATATATATATATATATATATATATATATATATAAGGCTGAGTGTATTAAAACATGTTTGTCTTCTAAGAATGTTACCTAGATAACTCTTCTTTTACAGTCCTAGGTATTAGCTAGGGTCGCACGGATGGCGAGTCAGTTCACTTTCAGTAATTTGGCTCTGTTTAGTCAGTTACAGCCTGAGTTAATGTTAGTCCGGGCTGTTATTGTGGGAGTGAATGTTAGAGACACATAATAAAACAACTGCCGGCCTCTAACAGTAATGATGCCAGTTAGACTTGGCTTAGTTTCTAGCACAGCAGAAGAGATAGTGTGTGTATATGTGCTTCAATATGCGTGTTATTATATGTCTATAAAGTATGTACATGTAATATATATTTTTACTCTAACTACACTAATTCCTAGCAAGTTGTGTTAAGCTGGTGGAACATAGAAAAACATACCACATAGATGTAATTTTACTTTTTTTTAAAAAAATAAATTGTGCAAGTATGTTTACATTTAGCACCTTGTTAAAATAAATATGATGTATGTACCACAAGGATGAGAAGAACTAGGGATGGGGTATATGGCAAAAAATGATGTTTTTATTTTTTCTAAGGATTTTATTTATAGGAACAGAATAAATAGATTCTGTGGTGGCACATAAAACATTATTATTATTATTATTATTATTATTATTATTATTATTATTATTATTATTATAAACTTTGAACTATAATTATTAAATGATTTATATTCAATATTATGATAAAATATTATCATATTTTCATATTCTGTGTCTATAGTGTAATGTAGATTCTCAAACTACTCAAACCACTCAAACTAGCTCCCACTACACATCTAAGGTAATGTTACTCACGCCTCTCATGATCGTGAAATAAACAAGCACACACCGCTGCCCTCTAAACGTTAAAGCCCCATAAGAACGTTTGTTGTTTTTGTAAGAGCAGTGTTGTCTCTCAGAAATGCTTTTACCTACGTTTGTCTAAACCCAGCTGACCAAAAATGCACCCAGTTGCCATTACACACATCACACATCTGTTTATTGGGATGTAAATATGTAATCATGAATGAGGGCAGCTCAAATAATTATGATCTGAAGATTACGTAGTAATTGTGACAGACCTAATTATACCTTTGCCAAGCTCTGTGGTTTAACTTTTGGCACTTGGATGAAAATGAAATGAACGATGGCATTTCTTTTTTTGCCTGTACATCAAACGTGTATCATGTTATGGTGCAAAAAACATATCATATTCTGAAATCTGGATCGTTACACCCATATTGTATACTGCAGGGAAAAAGTCAATGTGAAAATGAGTGATGTGAACTAATACTTGTTCACTTGTTTGGCAGCAGTGTCTATTACTGTACGTTCCTGTAGCTTCCCCCTTCCTTAAGACAGCCACACACACACACACACACACATACAGCATGCTAACCGCTTCACACCAGCAGATTTGTGTTCAGAACACACATTGTGCTGAGGGGTAAAGTTACAAAGGTGTGGATACATCGAGGATGGGAAATCCCTGATGCAATGAGGAATGCTTTGATATCTCTCTCTCTCTCTTTGCCTTATTCCCTCTCTCTCTCTCTCTCCCTCCCTCTCCCTCCCTCCCTCTCTCCCTCCCTCTCTCAAATCTTAAAAGCAGATAAGAGGTTAAGATCCCAACTCTCAGCACTTCTGTAAAGCGGACTGTGGGATTAGTGCTAACGTGGGTAGTCCCTGCTCCAAACGAGCAGGGCTGAGGAGGCATGGGGGCCGGCAGAGGAAGACGGGGGGAATCTGCCCATTTGTTTGAAAGAGGGGATTAAAGGGAAAACGCAGTATTCAGGAGAGTAAATAGGGGAGAGGGGATTTGGAGCCTTTTTAAATGGATCCATGAATAAGCAGTGACGTGTGTGTGTGTGTGTGTGTGTGTGTGTGTGTGTGAGAGAGAGAGAGAGCGTAAGAGAGAGAGAGAGAGAGAGAGAGAGAGAGAGTAGCTGTATTCACTTAAGCTCAAGAATGCATGATTTGGGTTTGACAGTTTGCTGCACAGAAGTTTCTCCAAACTGTGGCTGCTTTTTAACTTCTCATAAACCGACAGCATCGTTCAGAACTACATTACTTTGTTGCTTCGGCTGGGTTGACAGTATCTGTACACTAATGTGGGCTTCGGGGCAGCAGCCACAAGCCACAAGTTTGGAAGTACCACTTTAAAACTTGGTCAAACGAAACCTAAAACTAAAACTTTTCTGAGTCTGACAGCAGTATTTATTACATCGAAAACAATAAACTGTCTTTATTGCAGCTCTAATCACAGCTCTAATCACAATCACCTGATTCTCACATTCAGATGCCCCTGAAGGCTTAATGAACTGAATCAGGTGTGCTAAATTAGGAGGCAGTAAATCATTTAAAACTGGTCTATGTAAGGGACCGTTAGAAATATCAGGACTATCAGTTAGAAATATCGGTGCAGAATTCAAGACTTGAATCTGCCAAGATCAGAATCTTTTTTTACTGATCCAGTTTAGCCTCGTCTGTGTTGCAATGCTGTGAGGTAAACAATGCGTCTGTCTGATGTTTTAATGCTGCTGCTACACAGCTACACTAAATTCTGTAGCATAACAATGCACGACTCGTGCTAAACAGCTGGCTGCCTCATACCTTCGCTAAAGCAGCGTCTGCCCAGTGACTTCTATTAGACATGTATTTTGAGTCACTGGTTCAGCTGATTTTCTGTTTTGTTACAGTTCAGCCTTTAAATTATAGCATAGAAATTATACCATAGTTACAATCGAATGTATGGCACAGGTGCAGCAGATAAACAATAGGTTGAGAAACTGGAGTTAAAAAAGGAAACAATAAACATGTTTTTTCATGCAGTTTTTGAAAGTGTGTCATTGCCTGTCCACATACTTTTGGCCTGCAGTGTAGTCTATATCAGAAACTTTGTCTTTTAGTTTAGTCTTCTTTCTTTCTTTCTTTCTTTCTTTCTTTCTTTCTTTTCTTCTCATTGTGGTCCTATGTTTAGCTTCATGATGAGATGCGCTCGGCTGTTCTACACTCTCCACGGAGCTCGATATGTTGTTTAAAAGCTAATCAGAAACTAACTTGTCCCCGGCTATTTGTTTCGGGGGCCCCTTACGCTTGAGAGTTCCCAGATGTGGTGGAAGGTAGGGAGTCGATTGTTTATACAGCGGCGAATCTTTCCCAAACACACACGTTCTATCAGCCCCGCACGGCTATCTATCAAGGGAGGCAGAAGTTACAGTGCTTTTTTTTTTTTTCTTTTTCTTTTTTTTGCCCCCCCCCCACACACACCTTCCCCTTTTCCCTTCTTCCTCCTGAAGTCGGGCAGACGCGAAAGCCCTTCGGCTAGCAAATTACAACTCCCACCCCACCTGCTGAAGGCAGCGCGCTGGCTCTCAGACGCGCGGACCTGCCTCCGATCGATCGGTTGTTGTTGCAGCTGGGCTCCGCTTGATGGTTTATTTAAGCGGCTCCACATGCTTGTGGAGGGGTAGGTTGGGGGGGATTCGCGGGGTGTGTGTGAAGGGGGGGTGGGGGTGGGGGTGGGAAGCAGCTGAATACATAAAACAGGCTCTCAGAACCACTTTGTGGTCCGGGGGAAGAGTAAATGGAATAATAAAATCCAAATGGTTTCATCCTATTTTCTGGGCTCGTAAATCCGGGCAGTCACCGTTTACCTTTATGATCGGACGCACGTGGAAGAGGAGGGGGCGTCCATCCGTCCGTCCTGAGAGAGAGTCTGTATGCGTTTGGGTGAATGTATGTGTGTAATTTAAAGCCCCTGTAACTGCAAGGGCTTGAATGTAGGCCCACACTTATGTAACTTACAGAACGTGCAAGTTACTTGCGTAGTAGTGCAGTAATTAGAGACAGCATGAAGCCCCTCTTTCTTGTCATGGAACCTTAAGTATTGGCTAATAGAGATTCTACGTTCATTCGAATTAGCTGTTTTTAATGGAAGAGCTTCACTTAAGCATGTAAAGGGACGTTATTTTGCAAATTGTGTAAACACTCTACTACCCTACAGAAAGAATACACAGCTTTAATTTCTACATCACACAGTTTGAGTGAGTGCTGTTCAGGTTGGATTTCGTGGGTGTACCGATACATCATAACATCCTAACATGATATTGCAACAAAAACTTTACTTCGCAGAGATGTGACAGTGCTCCTGTGGAGAATGGACATTCTGTCAAATGCGCCATCTAATGCAGCTACATTATTTAAAATCTAAAGTTTGCAAACAGTCCGCATCATTCCAGCAGTCATCCTGCCTCTCAGCACTGCTGTAGTAAGCTGCACAACATTGCAGTCTTTATTTTTGTTCGAAAAGAGAATACTAAGTTCTTGCACGGCTAAATCATGATCTTTTCTGTTTCCCCATCCGATATCCAATTTAGCTTTTCCTGCTGTTATCATCCTATTACTGATACACATCAGTACCACCTGGTAATCATTGTGGTGTAATACAGGACAGTATTGATACAGCAACATATCATGAATAAACACTTGGTCATGCACAGATCAGTGGTGGGCGTATTGATATTGCTGAATCTGCTGTAACATGTTGTGACTGTTCGAGAGAAACCGAAGAGAGTGCTATATTTATTACATACGCAAATTATAGAATGCTAATGGAGAAAATCCACCTTAACATCACGTAAAGGCTGCTTTATGTGAAAAGTGCAACAGTCAGGTAAAATGCTCCAACCACTAAACACTGACTCATGTTGTATAGTATGGTATGTCTGATATGCTGTTCTGTTTATTAAATTAAGTCATGATGCTTGTATATGTAGACACTTTGCTACTTTTGTAGTGATAATAAATGTTTTAAAACTATCACATTTCAGTACTACGTAGCAGTTACTAAGTAATAAATCTGTAGATTAAGAACTGCACAGTGCATCTTCTGTGCAAAGTGTTCAAATTTGCTAAAAGAGCAATGCATGTCCATGAGGAATTGGTCCAAAGTATCCATTTGTATTGTGGGTAATCATAGTTCAGTGTGTCACATCTGCAGCAGCAGATCTCATAATTTTGAAATAGTTTTAGCCTCACAGTTTAACGTATGACCTCAGCTCTTTGGCTCAGGCAGCAAAAAAAAAAAAAATCTGGGATAATGAGCGCTCAGCTCCAAGAGGTTTAAATAGCTCGTAAATGCTATCAGAGCTTCCACAGAAATCTGTGCACACCAGTAGTGCCCCTACCCAACATAAACAGGCTTAATCCTCCATTTTATTTATTTATATATTTATTTATTTAGCCAGTCAGAATGGGGGGTGGAGGGGTTAGGGTGATTTTTATACATCTATGAACATAAACCTTGAGCCAAGAAGGACTTAGGGTGTTTGTTCAAGGAAATTGGCCGGTGTAACTAAAGAATCGCAGTAAAAACCCAAGTTGCATGTCTGAGAGCGCATGCCATACAGTTCATTTCCAGCCGTAATGGCGCTTTCGGAGAATGAAGAGGCTCGCTGCCTATTGAAACGCGCTCTTGCGTGGCTGCGCAGCCACCGAGAATGCTTTTAAGGAACTCGAGTGCAGAGGAGTTTGTTTAAGCTGCGTCAAATATTTGTGAGGCTACACCTGGTCATACTGCTGTTGTGGACGTGATGAAGTTTCTGTGTCTAGCCAGGATTCTCTCTTACCAAACGTGCTTGTCTCTTGCATTTGTCTTGAAATCATTCGCTTTATCTGGCTTTACCTTTCGGTGACTATCTAGAGGAGATGATCCTTAGCGAGTGATATTGCTCTTTTAAAACATTCATAAAAAATGGCCCTCTTCAGGCTTACGGTACTTTGTCCATAATAATGATATAATGGTAGCTTCTTAGTCCTGACCCAGCTCATAGAAGTTTAAACTGGCAGGGCAGTCCTGAGACTGATTCCATGCACTTTTATGAACAGATTTAAAGGTTTATGGGAAAGCTCTCAAACGGAACACTTCCCTTCTGCATGGGAACAGTCGCTGCGTTCCATGTGCTGGATCTGCTGCTGGAGAGTATGTGCTTTCAGACCATGTACATCCAGTCCAAACACAGCTGTGTGTGTGTGTGTGTGTGTGTGTGTGTGTGTGTGTATTACACATAGATTTGCACTGATGTGTGTCTTGTACTGTGCAAATCAGGGACCAACGGTTGTTTTTCTTTAATTCCAATAAAAACAGCTATTAACTGATATGACAAATTTCTGATGAGATCAGATGCAAAATACTGCTCTTGCATAAAGGAAGTTATAATAATTAAATGAATAAATAAATAAAAAAGAATAAAAAAAAAACAAGACCTGGTAGACCACCAAATCTCTCAATATCCGATAAATAGTACTACACCTTTCATCTTTGAAAAACAGGAGAATATCGAGCCCCACTCCTAATTCAGATCTAAGACATTTGGTCATACTTCCACTGAGGACAAATTTGAAAGGACGTGTAGCTGTCAAGAAGGAAGTATTGAAAAAATATTAAATTTGTAAATTAAATAAAGAAGCTGCTGATGTCCAGTTCACAACACGAGTTTGTTTGGAATAGAAGCGGTCATCAAGGCAAAGGGTGAACATATCAAATACTGAAAAAAATCATATTATATTTAATATATCGTTTCCTACAGTTCTACTTGACATTGTGCCAAAAGGATGATTGATCCATAAAAGTGCTCCAAAACTGCTTTAAACAAAATACATTTCCACTAATTTACATATTTGAAGATAAAGAGCATTTTTGAAGATGCTTGCTGGTTGGACAGTATAATATAATATAATATAATATAATATAATATAATATAATATAATATAATATAATATGATATAATATAATATAATATAATATACTTTGGTTGTTGAGGCCTCTGTGTAATTTTCTGTAAAAAATTCACTGCTGTCAGAACAAAACCTTGTATCTCCATCTTGTTGTTCAGGTTTGACTTAATTTGAAAAGCCTGGTTTTTCTTTACATCTTTACAGAAATGACCCCACATTACTTGGAAAAAAGTCTGGTTCCACTGCCTTACATTAGAAGTGAATTATGTCTCTCGTGAGGTTGTTGTTTTTGAGATTTAACATGATGGCCGTTTGGATGTAAAGATAAGGGGGGAAGTGGGGGGGGGGGGGGGTGTTTCTGACTTTGCATGGTACAGTATATGTAAGCATGTGAGTGTGAGACTGTGTTGAACACTATTGAGCTTCAGAGGTCCAGAGCTGTCAGCAAAGCGTCAAGGTTGGCTTGTGACCTTTCCTCGCCGAGGGGTCACGGACCATCGCCGCAGCACCCGGCCTTGTTTCCTTCCCACAGGCCAAGGATGTGTCTCGCACTTCCTACTGCTAGACACACTGGCCGGAAACCAGCAGAGGAAACCCACCACGACTTTTACATTATCACCCGCTGCAGAATGCACCCGGCTTTTCAGAAATCCTCTGTTTCAGCAGAATGACTGATGACTTTTGAAAACTTGCGAATGACCTCTAGCCGCTGTTATGCAAAAGTGTTTAGGGGACAAAAGTAAGGTCAGCAAGACATGTCAGACTGGTCAAAACAAAATGTGGCTTTAGCTGAAGAGTATTAAACAATGAGATGCAAGATCAAAGATATTGGGCCAATCGTTGATTAGGCACAGTTACTATTGTCAACCAACATTTTAAGACAATATTTTGGTGCTAAGTGAGTTAAACCCATGTATGTAAATGTTTGGAGTCTTCTGTGATGGCACTATTTGATATATAGCAAATTATACTCATACTAAAATCTATTTCACCAAACTCTGTGGTCAGTAGGGTGCTTTAATTTTGTTTGTGAGTGTGTTAAACAGACAGTGCAAGTGTGACCCATCCTGTTGTGAGTGGTTATGGATGCTTTTTGTGAACAGCTGTTTACATACAGTTCTGTTGTAAGCTACTGAAGCAGTAAACCACAAGAGACTCCTTTCACAATGTGCCCTACACTCCTGACGTATGATAAAATCACTGTGATACACAGACTTATGTGGCTTATTGTATGTAGGAAATAATGAAAACATACAATATGTTAAAATACACGAATATTTAAAAACAATAGTATTAGTACATTTATTCAAAATAACAATGACACTGAACGTTTAAAGTAGGCTGTCATTGTCAAGCACCCATATATTGCTGAACGAGGACAAGAACTTTTGGTCATAATTTTTTTCAGTTGTCAGTTCATTAACGTATACAATGTTTGTCATACAGTCATAAATAATATAGCAGTGTTGAATTCATTATTATCATCACAAACTGTTCATTTTTATGAGTACCTCTTAAAGATTTCCTGCATTTTGTTAGCATCAAGTTAAAATTGGCACCGTCTTGTTCCCCAGAAGTTTTAAAGTACTGAAGCAGATCAAACTGTAGATATATAAAGTTTGTGAGACATCCCAGTAAGACATAAGTTTTGTAGTGTGTCATATGTATGTAACATAAATTTACATCACAGTGGTTCTGTATAATTACAGATGTAGTACATGACTAAAATTTGAATATTTTAGCATACTAATTTACCTAAACGTTCTGCTCCTCTGGAGTGCAATAAATACATCATCAATAATCGGTTTGAAGTATTGGTCAAATGTAGACATCCTAATTCAGATGTTTTTTGATATTCTGATATTGATATGATTTTAATATCATCACACGTGACTTGGTCGTATGTAAGCTCAGCCAATTGTACAACTATCTTTTGTAATTGGCATTATTAAAAAATTCTCACATTATTTGGCATATCACATCACTGAATACTCAAAAATAAAAAAACTATTTGCCACAACAACAGAAATGTATTTGTAGCATGAATAAAAAATGGAACAGTGAAATAAAACTCCCAGTTCTCAAGTTCACTCACACCACTTGTGTATTAAGAAGATTAAATGGCATGGACCTTTTAAAGTTCAAGACATACTTAAACCAAAGAAAATATAAATGATTGTATAGTGGAAAAAGCCTGCAAGGACAAATTAGATTTTATTTCTTTCACTGTTATTACAAATGAACTGATTTTCCCCCCACTCTTTTACAGGAATGCAGTGTTATTATTTTATACTGTGCTCGTACTGTACTGTTCAGCAGACTCTAATTTAAGTTTACAATGCCATTAAAAAGAACACTGCGTGGTTTTGTCCACTAACTAGATGTGAAATATTACTTTCATTTCATATAAAACAATAATAGACATAAACTATAGCCCTCCTCGAAAGTGCAAGCGAGCAGGTTCATGGTTCCCCTTTGCTGTCAATTGTCAAAACAGTTTCAGTTGACTTTTGGAGCCCTTGGAAACAACAAAGGTAAGTCTTGCAAAAGAGCCAGACGCTCTGATATTTGGGATATTTCTGTAAAACCCCAAGAGAGAGAGCCTGCCCCAGAAAACGCTGAGGGCTGAGAAATATTACAAGAGCGCCTCTGTTTATTCAGACCTCAGGTTCAGTGCAAGAAGACGAAAAAAAGAAACATAAAAACCCCCCCAAAAAACAGCAAAATACTCAAAGCTAAACCTTCACCTGTTTACAGGACAACAGCGTATAGGAAAAGCAGAAGCAGAAAATGGATGTACGGCATTTAAAGACTCTAACTGTGTACAGGTGCTGTGTTACAGCCTGTTTACTGGGGGTTCCTGCAATGGCTGATATTGTTTTAAATTGTTTTTCCCTTCATATATCATGTGATAATTTAAAGACTGGCCTGTCAGTCAGTACAAATGAGTAGCTTTAACTCCCCTTTTGGAAAACGTGCAGTTGATTTGTGGTATTTGTATGTTGTCTCATTTCTGATGATGCATGTTAACAAAAGGTAGTTTTAAGGGAAATATTTCAAACTGCCTATTTTTAAAACACCCATAACCTTGAGTTATGCTCTTACGTGTGCTGACATGACATATTGGACATAACTCATAGAAGCACTGAATTATTTTACCTGGAACTCACCACCACTGACTCTTCTAAAACTCAGAAAACTGGCCACTTGGCTTTGCCATCTCAAACCTTTGTCTTGTGTTATATAGGATTATTTTCACATCAAGGCCAGAACTGTATATAGGGTGAGCCACTTTGTTCACATATTTCTTTTAAGGAAGGTGAAAAGGTTTCATTCTGAGTAATGTCCTGATGTCGCAGACAACCTTGGTTTCCAGGGCTTGAACTATTGAGTTCGGCAATGTTACAGTGTCCGTTATCTTCTTTACGTAAGTGTTTGCTGTAAGTGTGGAATACAGTGAGGCAGGAAGACTTGAAAATGAAGACTTGAAATGAAGTGTAATTTTCAAACAGCTTACATTTTGTCCCATAATCGAGTGAGGAATGCTAAAGCAAATGGTAAGCTCTGCAAGCGCATAGATGGAAAGTAAAGATTGCACCAGTCTGATACCAGGTATCCGTATTATCAGAGTAAAATCAGCAAAATGGATATCAGAGGGGGAAAGAAATTCTGATTCACAGTTACAGCTATTACCATTGTGCTGTGTCATAGTTAAATACTGCACTCTGCAACCGTCACCACACTTTATTCATTTATTCATTATTATTCTAGCTTCTATATTCAAGTTTGGATGTTAGAAAGTTCATGTGCACAATGAAGCAGGAAGCCAAATTAAAAAGTAGTGAAGAGAACCGAAAAAGAGAAAATAGGACCCCTAACAAACATGCAAGATCTGATAGACCACCAAACTTGTCACCATCCAATAAAAAATACTTGAAGATTTTATCTTTGAGAGAGGGGAGAAAATCAAGCTCCACTCTTACTTCTGATCTGAAACGTTCACAGGTGTGTCTGTCCATTCCTTCTCTGTGGGTCTGAAACGATGTGCAGTTATTGTAGGACCGTTGCTGATAAAAGGAGGGAAAATCTAATAAAAGAAAGAAACAGCTGGTGATCTCAGAACACCCAGACCACATTATGAGAACCAGACAATACAAACAACTTCACCAGTTTAGGGTTGCCACACTTAAAACTGGAAACAACTGGTCTCATATTTATTTATTGAGGCTTCTGTTAAATATGTTTTCTGCTTTCCTGACACTGATCCACTTAAACAGCTGTAATGACTGGAACGACTTTTCCACAGTATTAGTTTCTGTCCTTGTGCAGGATAGTAAAGTGTTTGAATAATTTGAATGGTTTAGTTTAGACATTTTTCAAAGAAAATTTGTTGGGTGAGTATCAGTCGATACCAAATCAATATCAGTATAAAAAAAGATCGGTCTTGGAAAGTAAAGCAAATTTTAAATTTTTTTTAAGCTTAGATCACCAGTATCTGTCTGTTCAGTGATCTTTGCGCTTTTCTTTTTTGTCATAATGTGTATGTCTTTACAATAGAGTACTGCATTCAGTCTGAAATTATTGGAAGCACCTCCTTAGCAAAGGCCAAACCTCTGCGCAACAGAGGTACTCACACATGGTAGCAGTCGCCAATGGACGCATAACACATTCAGGCAACCAGCCCCTTAAACGCTGATTGTGTGTCATCACTTTCTGTACCTGCTGCCCCTTTTTTTCCTCTGTTACCACCAGGAACATCAAAACCTTCCTGGATTTGTGACAGGCTCTCTAATTACCTCTGCTATTTACGGTGCTCAGGCAGTCTGCTACTGATTTCTCCATTATCTTGACAGTCAACAAACTGGTCCCATTAGAACGCCGGCGCGCGAGACTCGCCCGGGGCAGCCTTGGGCCTTGGCGACCACAAATCGCTTCTGCATTAAAAGTCACCGTGTAATAACTGCCTTCAGCTTTATCGCTAAAGCGCCTGTTTTTCCAAAGGAAGGAGAAGGATTTGGGGGGGTAGGTCTCTTTGTGGTAGCCTTATTGACTGACCCACACGCTCTGTTTGAGAGTGGCAAGCTTTGAAGGTTCCAGTGCAGGGCCCGGACCCTTTTGGGCTGGGCCCCTGTTCTCGTCTTGGTCTCTCTGCTGTACTTGCACTTGCATGCAAGCGTGGGAGCAATGAGTGAATGAGTTCTCAGTAGTACATTCATAATGTACTGTATACTGCACAACATTGCAATGCACTCACTTTCTCTCTATATATACCTTTTTATATATATGCCCTAACTTTTTGTCGTGAGGGGACAAAGTGGAGAAAAAAGAGACACAAATAAAAAGTTTTAAAAAATGAGTAAGAATACATTTTGGGTATATAAAATATCTTTCTTCTCTCATTGGACGAGGGAGTGGAGTTTTTTTTTTTTTATTATTCGGTAATTTCATGAATTGAGCAGAACAACTACTTCACAAAGAGGCTTACAAAATGAATTATTTGAAATACAAAAAATGCACTTCTGTCATCTTTTAATTATAGTAAGATAATTTTTTTTTCTTGATACAAGTAGATACAGTTCAAGCTAGCTCCCCCTTTGGCTAAGACTTCAGGGGCTACACCGAAGACCAAAGATATAACCAAATACAGACCAACCACTAACATAATAACTTATTATCCCTGTAATTATTGTAATCTGCAAGTACAAATGGCAGCTTGATGTATTTTAGTCTGATGTTATAAACAGAAAACAGCAGCAGCTTTGTTCTTGGACTCTTAACTGTCAGTATCAAACTGCTTTAAGGTCAATTAGTGTCTATTACAAGCTTACTTACTTACTTAACACGTTACTGTAATACCAGGGGGCGTTATTTGAAGTTACCTTTATAAAATATATGTTAGAGGCCTGCCTGCTTCTACTGTACTGCATATTTTACCCTGCCATCAGATCAACCATTGAAAGGGTTAATTATTCTTTCTTTGGTACAGAGTCTAAGGAAAGGCCTAGCACATGTTTCACCTCACCAGACCTTTCTCCAAGGAAAATCATGTACATAATTAACCAGTGGAGAGCGTAGTCTACACAGATTGCGCTCAGTTAGCGTGCTGCGGATAGCGAAGCTACAGAAAGAGCTGTGTGTGAGCCGAGTAGGTGCCGAGGCAGTTCCCACACACTGACCTGGAAGAAATGTGGCTTTCCAGGTCAGGTCTGTACTGCGCCGAGGGTCATGCTCATTAAGGATGCTGCTGCTGCTGCTGCTGCTGCTGCTACACATGTGGATGCTCTAAAGCGCTGCCACTCTGTGACTTCAAATCAACACAACATCCTATAATACATCTATAATACACAGTGCAAGCCCTTCTGTGGCGTAAGGCATTGACTGTTGTCTTTAAATGGTAAATGGTAAAAACAGACTGCAGCTGGTGTCCGTTTTTTTGACGGTGGGTTTGTGATTTGCTTTGTAACTAATGGTGAGGTTTTCTGAGTGTATTTTTTTTTTTCATGTTTATACGTGATATTTTGCTGGATCATTGCATTTATGGTTAGTCAGTTGTTGCTTATTATAAATGGTGGGGAGGCACAGTGATATCGGAATAATAGTTTATCTAATTCCAGTTATTAATGTTGTATTTATCAAATAGAAGATTATATTGATGCAGAAATATCAAAACGATATTTGATGATTTGGTTACTGTATTCCAGAAACACAGAACATTTGGACATTCTTTTGTCCTTTCACTTTGTTCCTTCACCTGTAAACTGTAAAGGGGTGAATAGATTATATCATCTGACTATATACATCAGCAGATGTACATGAACAGTACAGGCTATTGGCCTTTACCACATCACTACACTACATTCACTTCATGATAAACATGCCTGTAATCAGAATTTGTTATTATGAATGTATGGAATAATGTTGTGTGTGTACATGTGAGCATACATGCCTGTAAATGTGTATGATTTTGTGTGTCTCTAGCTCATCCCTCAATTCTCTGTGTAAATGTATAATACTAAAAAGCCTTCTGCCATGGAGCCTGTCATTTTCCACTCTATAAAGTGGACCTTGGTGTATTAGTAACATTATTATTTTAATCTAGTGGATCTTTCAAACAGAATGCTTATGATTAATGAATATACCAACAGTGAACGTCAGCAACATAGAAACTGAGGATTCATTCATACATGTTAAGTATAACCATGTTTTTGCTATAGCAGTAACACTGAATGGTAGATGTCAGATTAAGTTGTTAAAGCTAGAATGTATATCGCACTGATTTTCTATTGGTATCAGATACAATTTTGTGACCATATCATGAATATTCCCTATACCTAATGAACACTGACCAGCTAACTAGTCCTGTTTAATAAAATTTAGTAGACTACAGTATGTATACAACAGTTTTTAAGGATTTAAGAATATTTTTATCATATCAGTTATGCTTAATGATGTTTAAAACACACGCAGTTATATAGGGGTTGTACTCTACTGTCTTTAGGCATACTCACATTTGACTGGCTGAAAGGCAGTGGGCTATCTAAAGGATCATGTCATGCTGTGCAAATATTGTACTTACTTTCAGACACGGAGGAGGTGAGAGCTGATCAGTGTGCTAACAATAAGTTATCAGGGCTGTCTCTCTACATACCTCAGGCCTTTCAGAGGACTTACTCCCTTTACTTTGTTGCCTGTGCAGTACATGTAGTGTGATTTGGTTTTATACTTTGTGGCCATCAGAGAAATAAGCGATATCAGGAGTTTTCACCACCCAGAGTGTAAGGAATACATAGTAAACTAACTAGCCATGTTTATGTTAATGAAAAACCTACCTATTGTCACCAGCCTTTCCGCTTATTATGGAGTATAGTTTGGAAGTCTAGGGAGGCATTTAAAGCTTGTCCTCAGATACTCAGCAGATTTAGCCTTTAAAAAGCCAAGGTAAAAAATATTAATTAATTTGTTAAATATAACCAGCAGTTTCTAGGATCACATTCACCCAATATTTAAAATTGCCCTCACAAACAAACAGGACACCTAGTTTAATCATATTTATCTAATTCATCAATGTTTATTTTGCCATGGTCACAATGTGTACAGTTTCTTTTTTTGTGTTGGGGGTGTAGGGCTATACTGTTGTTGTAAGAGGGGGCGGTGTTAAGTGGGTGGGTTGTTGTGTCCCCACTACTGTTGCAACCTACGCCCTCGCGTAATACAAAACAGCAAATATTCAGTGTACCCTGGCACATCTAATTAACTGCACATCATCTTCTCCTAATTATAAAATATTCTGTGTACAGCCACAACCACCATGTCTTCCTACAGAAAAGCTGGTACAGCCTTCAGATTGTTGAAGCTAAACTTCAAATGAGTAAAATGTCAATCAAGTGGTGACCAAGCGTGCCCCTGGAGCATAAAGCTGAACAGACAGCTACTTGACAGCACATGATGGTGTGGGGGAGACGTGACTTTAGACTAAAGGTCAGCGCTTCTCCGCCATTATGCATTTGTATGTCACTTGGAGGAATGGCACGATGACCAATCAGGGCTTGGCATACCTAAAGCTGCAGGCCAGGCTCTAGGGGTGGTCAGGAGTCCTCAGGATTGGCCGTGTGTGGTGGAGGGTAAGGGAGGTCAAACCTTTGACATTTGCTGTGACACCAGGCCTCTATTTTTACGCCGAGCCTTCTCTTGCCAATTACTTTTTTTTTCCCCTTTCGCCCTGTATAGTGGTATCAAGTTGCAAATGTCACTGATAGAATGGACTTTGTTATTAGAGACATTATGTATGTATGTGTGTGTGTTTGTGTGTGTGTGTGTGTGGGAGAGAGAGACTGTGTGTGTGTGTGTGTGTGTGTGTGTGTGTGTGTGTGTGTGTGTGTGTGTGGTTCTGTCCCCTCATGCTGACCTCTGTTGGTACAATTTAGTCGTCCTTCTGTATTATCAATTTGCCATCTGTGTGGCACACTATGAAATGTGTGACGGAGCCCTCGCTGCATCCAAATATAATCATCAAGCCAATTACCCTGACATTCCTGACACGGGGAGCGCTAAAGATAAACAGGCTAACAAATATCAGAAAGGGGTCAGCATGACATCGCAGTAACTGAGAATTCAGCTCTAGTAAAATATGATGAGCAGGGAGCCTAGCCGGAGCCCTGTCCAGAGGGAGGATGCGGTATGAAACCTAGATTGCCCAGTTTAACTGCTGCCCCATAAATGACATGCAGCAATGAAAAGGCTAGTTGCTTAGCTTGCTCTTTTCACAATGATGTGGTGTAAAGTCAATTTTTGGACTCGAGTAGGCCTGTAGCACCTTGTGGAATGTATGTATTAATTAACTTTAACGGTAAATTAAAGAGTCCATATCATGAAAAAATCCTAAAGTTTATTTACTCAGTTAAAAAAATTAGGTATTCAATTCTATAAGTATTTTGAATTTTCTGATCACTCCTCAGTCCTATCAGTCCATATACGAAAACTTAGCTTCAAAAACTCATTCATTGTTTTTGTGATGACATGAAAGCCAAGTCATCAGTTTATTGAACCTATAGCAATGTAGCTGCACCTGATCACACTGAAGTGTTTTAATCAGGCAATTAGAATATAACTCATTTATGTGTACAAATCTTAAAGGTGCAAAACAAAAAAGTCTGTTTTGTTTTAAAATGATGAAGAGAAGTTGAGAAAGGAAATAATAATAAAATTACAACCACACCAGTGTTGCATGTATGATGACATTAATACAACACATTGTAGGGCATAGACCCTTCAATATAGGGTTAATATCATGGATAACCTTGAGTTTGGTGTAGCATAAGAATGTATTACTCAGTTCATAAAAAAGCCATTTTGAATTAATTGATTCTGTGATGTCACAAATATATACACAGATACTGCTTTCCAGTGGTGCTGGTAGAATTGTATTTTCTAGTAAGCACAAGAACGGCCTGCCTTAGGTCAGAAACATAGGCCATCACTTCTTGTTACGCAGACGTGGTTTCACACAGTCGCATTCAAAAATGTGTCACAACGCAATCCATAACGTAACTGAGCGTTCCAGAGAGAGAGAGACCTACAGCCAGTAATGTTACCACCAACCCACACATTCTTAATGAGGCATTTTTAATAGCCAATCAGAGCAGAGCTTAATTACATGATCTTAAAGGCACAGTGATGTCCGACCTGTCATGTAAAAATTTATTATGGTACCTAAACATACAAGAAAAGTGTAGCATATGAGGTCGTTAACACTGAAGACTTGCTTATTTTTTAGGTTAAGAAACGAGCAAATCATGGGCTTATATGTTTTGTGTGTCACCAGCTAGGCCATTTAAAATAAGACAACACACAGAAAGCAAAATTTTTTCTATGGACGGATTTTGAAGTTTAAAGTGCCCCCTCCGGCTACAAGAAAAATTGCAGACTATAACTTTGCAACAACATTATGTTTAATAGAGCAGGCATTAAAACGATCCTGCTGAAAGGAGCAGCGGAGAGAACATCATTTGGAGTCACAGTGCAGAACACAAGCGCCGCAATCAGTCGGTGGTGAATTTCCGCCAGACTTGCAGGCTATACATTTTGTTAATAGGTCAGGTAGTCGAGCTGCAGAAGTGCACACACATTATGGGACATAAAACCCACCCTTAAGGGGACGGAGCACAGCATGTTAGGAGTTCAAAAAAATATCTGAACTATTACGGAGAGAACCTGGGGGAGAGAGAGGTCAGGAGGTTGTGCGTTTGGTGCTGCTTTTTAAAGCTTAATAAAAATGTTAAGTTCTCTCCGTCCCCTCCCTGAAGCATCAACTTGTTTTATTATCTTTTCAGAAAGTCAGTTTTCTTAGGGAGGGTAAATTCCTGAGAAGTGCTGTTTTCAAATGTAACTATAACTCACCTGTCCCTTTGGGGAGGGAGTCCGATTTTTGGCGATGGGGTAATTGCGGTCAATATTCAACAGGGTTTTGAGTGACTCCCTATGGCATTGGTGACTGGAACCTATTGATTCTTGCATCTTCACTACTGCATTGACTCACTGTGCCACTGGAGGCTGTGGAAAGGGGCCTGTTGATCCCTGAGATATATGTAACAGATTTGTTTTAATTATGTGTGCAAACAGCATGGAAATTGGATCGTTGACTGAAGCGGTGCAACTGGAACGATAATAGCACTAATTGCTGTTGCTTTGCTTCTTCCTCAGATCAATAGTTAGAGATGCATTGTATGGAGCGGCGGCGGTACAGTAAATTGCCTGGAAAGCTGAATCGGACAGAAGTTAGTTGTCTTGAACGAGGGATGCTGACACGGTTGAGTGAAGTGGTGAACTTCCTCAAATTCGCGGGATAGTCCATGCATGTTTCAGCATCTGTCGCATGCTTAAATTATTTACGCTGTTTTGTTTTTTGTGTGTTTTTTTCTTTGCAGTGTGGTGTCTAGCTGTCAGATGGTAATTATTTCATAAGGCACTTGGCTTTGCGGTGCTCTTTTTGCTGCTGTCGCCGACTGAGGGCCCCGGCATCCCTGGGCTTAGCCCAAAACGTTGCTAAACTACAAAACCCGGCGAAATAAAACACTCAGAGGATTAGAACAATTTAGAAAGCAGACCCCCTTCCTTTCAGATGTGCCTTCCCTGCGCCGTGGCTATTTCTCTGCGCCCAGCATGGGCTCCGCTTTGTGGCTTTTAATAACCTGCCTTTCCGAGCGCTACCCCCTGAGACACATTTCTCTCTCCCTCTCTCTCTCCCTCTCTCTCTCTTTATTTGTGCCGCTCTGTTTCTATCTACCAGCAGCTGCGTGGAGGAGAAGTGGTGGAGGCGGCGGTGGCGGCAGCAGCAGCGGCAAATTTCTTCCAGTTGCTCAACACGCTAATCCTCCTCCTTTTCTGCCCAGCTCAAGCATTATATTGCAGTTTCATTGACTGGGAGGTGTTGTGTTGCGGTGGAATCAATAGCCGAGGGGATCCCAGCCCAACGATTAGCTTGTCAGTCAGGCCTGTGTGGTGGGGGAGAGGAGGGGATAGGGAGGGGACAGAGCGGGGGTGGTGAGGCGGCGTAAATCCTGGAATACCAGGGGCCACCGGCACGAACAGGCTGGAATGCTGGGAGCCGCCGAGTGCTCCACACCACCTGTTGTAGAAGGCAACATGTGCTGAGTGTATTAACCTTTCTGCTACTGGGGTTTAACCGCTGGCCGCTGCCAGGGCAGCACCCCGGCCTGGACGAGATGTCTTACACACACGCACACACATGCACGGAGCTGTAGGGGCCTCAACAACATTTAGCCCGCCATGTTTCTGTCTGCATACTTCAAGTGTTAAGAAGCTCTCTATAGCATCTCTATATGTTTACGAAGTGTACTCCATGAGTGGGAGTGACTTAACACCCTTTAAAGCAGGTGTTATGTCTACATTTTCCAAATTTATGTTAAAAATAAATAAATTATGTTTAAAAAATACATTTATTCTAATACCACTAACGATGAGAGGTAGTAGGAAGAAGAAAACAAGTGAGAGCTTGCTTATTTTCATTGGTGCTACAGAAGTATACAGAAATTTGAACACCCTGGTCAAATTGCAGGATTTGTTAAACAGCAGGTGAATATTGGTTCATCTTATACAGAGAACACACCGCTGCAGTAATACACACTTACTGCCTTTTCTAAATTATAGCACATTTAGGTTTTGCACTTAGAGAATGGATCAGTTTTGCATGTGGCTGTAGCAGAAGTGAATGACTTTCCTGTGGTACATTAAAACTTTGAATGTGCTTTATGTAGAACCTTACAGCTAAAGGTGTAAATAAACAATGTAAACAATATGAACAATGTCGTTGGAAGTGCTCTTACATTTAATTTACTAATTTGTACAATAGTGGTGACAGAAACCAGAAATCAACCATGGTGTGGTTTAAATACACTATTGCTGCTGAGACATTGTTTTACAATAGTTTTAAGATAGTTTTAACATAAGGCTTTAGATGAAAGTGAGCTGCAAGAGCTGAAAAAGTGGCACTCAAGGATAATCTTTTTCCTTTATACCATATCCATAACATTTAAATACTCAGACAAGACACAGGCAGGTTACATGATTGTAACAGTGTTAGAAACTGTGAAAAATCTCATATATAGGTGATGCCTTGCAATATATTAAACCTTGTTCATGAACCATTGGTGCAGTGCAGTTGAAGACTGATCTGCTTTATTTTGAGCAAATAATTCAAAAATGTTAAATTATGTTAATGTGGTAATTCATCAAATCATCACTTATCTGAGGTTGGGCTGGATGTTAATAGCACACAATACAAGAAGAGCTTATTGAGTATGATAACCTTATGAGATATCAGTATTACAAAGACCAGTATTGTGACAGCGATTAACAAATGATAATGCTCCCCTTAAGCCTACAGATTATCTGATACCATTTACCAGAAAAATGCAAGACTGGTTGTGAGAGGCTAAAAGAATGAACTTGATCCAATATTGATATCTGTATCTGTATAACTTTCATCACTGGTATTTCATTAAAAAAGATAACATGGTAACACAAGCTTGTCCATTTTTGCCTTTTTGGCGCAGCAGTGCTATGATCCTGCTACAAGGTTCAGAAATTAGCTCCAACACTTACAGTATAGCACTGTATAGAGTTTAATGTTGTCTTTGTTTTGGTGCATTAAATCAATTTTTCAAGGTTGATCCCAGGAGACATCTAGGCCCAGTATTATTTCAGCAAGTACTAAAGGAAGAGTAATTGTACACTGTTTGTATATATGAGCCAGAAGCAGAGGGAATTTAGACAGAGCAAAATGGTGACCTTTGGGAAATGTTTTGGCCCTCGTCCCAGAGTTGACGCACAGTTCATCATCAATAGAAAGTCATTGGATACAGAGGCGATTCATAGTGCACAGATAAAGATGAGTCTATATAACACATGTCCCATAATATTGGTACTGGGATTAGCTAGATGGTTAGAGGTGAATTTCTATTGTGTTTTTGTTCTAGATGTGTAGCTTTAAAGACTGTATCTCTATGTGTTAGTTATTTATAAGTTACAGTCATCACGATTGTAAAGTGCCAAAGCCAGTACTCTTAGTGAGTCATTAAGAGGAAATTACACTTTAATAATATCTCAATATTTTGCACATATCTCTTCAACCATACCTTTTTTTATCTCAGTGCAGGCTGCCTCAAAATATTGAAGTTGGGATGATATAATACAGAATGATATCTTTTTATTTTACCATGTTAATAATGTTAGCTGTAACAGCTACATTATGGGGCATATCTATTATTATAGCATTGAATCATAGCGTTTATATGCTATACTGAAATAATTGATTGCATGAGTGGAAAGTTATTTTCATGTCACAGAGCTATGTGACGTGGCATCCAAAATCGGAACTATACTGCAGTATAAATTATAGCCCGCCACACCGTGATGACCATATTGCTACAAGCAGTTGGGAAACTTACACTAGATCAAAGATCCCTGTGACCGAGGCAACGTGACACTATTGGCATGGAGTCTGCAGCAGTGCAAAAAGCCTTGCTGACTTTATCCAGAATGTGTTAATGTGTTGTTTTATTTAACTAAAACCTCGACCCCTCTTAGAATCCTACAGTCACTCTGACTACATGCTGATTTAGAGAGCTGAATCTGCCTTTTTCACATTGAGGGATCCATAAAGCTTTTCGTGGAAGCCAGACAAATGATCCTGCTTTACTTGTCCATAAGATCAGTGTCCGTGTGTGTGTATATGTGTGTGTGTTTTGCTTATGTTCCTCCTAGCCTAGCTGCTGCTGCACTGCGTGCTGAACATGATGCACAACACTGCTGAAAGTTTTAAGGCTCCTCAGAAAGCCCTGACCCAAATCACTTCTTCTCTTTTTTTCCCTTTCTCTTTTAGATCTATGACTTATTCATCTTGTGCCTCTATAAATAAATGACGGCAGGTTGTGAATATGCAGGTTCGCTGCACTTCTGTACGTGTTGCCCTCTTGGGAAGGCCTCAGATAAGCAAAGTGCATCAGGCTGTACAGAGGTGAAAAAGCTAGTGATACAGGGGTGGACAGTATGACGATATGTTATTGTGATCAGGTACATCTATAAATATATATAAAAAGACATTATCTATCTATCTATCTATCTATCTATTTGTGTGTATATATATATATATATATATATATATATATATATATATATATATATATATATATATATATATATATATATATATATATATTTCAGTCACTGATTGTAATAATAAGTCTCTTTTATCATGGTACTCTGATCAAATGGCAAGGCTTATTTTTTCTCTTTTTTCTTAAATAGTTTTAAATTTTGATAAAATATTTCTTATCACAGTTTGTCGCAGCAAGCCTCTCTTTGTGTCTTTGCAGAGCTCATGGAAATGATATGTACATACGTATTGCATATTGTGAAAAAGAAAATCCAGTCAAAAGTAAGATGTACTATCTATTTCACTGGAAAGTTTATGCTTGGCTTGGAGTGTTCTGTACCACTGCCTTCTTTAGTATGCTATGTCTGTGTGTGATAGAGACAAGAGAGAGAGAAAGAGTGAGTGAGTGTGCCTGTGTGCATCTGTCCTTAAAAGACTAGAGTGTATCAAAGCTGTGCGTGTGTGTTTGTGTGTGTGTGAGGACGTCCAGCCGGCTGAGGGTTGGAGCTAATGAGCAG
Source organism: Megaleporinus macrocephalus (assembly GCA_021613375.1). Classification (NCBI taxonomy): domain Eukaryota; kingdom Metazoa; phylum Chordata; class Actinopteri; order Characiformes; family Anostomidae; genus Megaleporinus; species Megaleporinus macrocephalus. The sequence goes on from CM038711.1 coordinate 19,166,686, forward strand.
GGACTTTGCAGTGGGTTGGCAGGTAGTGGGGGCGCAGCACAGTCAGGCCTGCTGCTTGTAATCACTCGGAGCTGCTGTCATCAAGTGCCGTCCCGACACGGGTCCAGCATAGGCCCAGTGCAGAGAGAAGGAGAGAGAGAAAACCAGGCAGGAAGTGCAGGCCAGCTGCTGCCAAGCTGTCATCAGGCGGACGGCATGCTGCTATGGGGAGGGGAGAGTAAGGGCACTGCCGCAGGAGCCATAGGAGTCAAGGGCAGGGTGGAGTGTCCTGATGAGGGGTGTATGTGTGTGTGTGGGTGGGAGAGAGGGTAGTCGTGTCTGTGTAAGTTTGCTAGTAAGTAAGTGAGTTGCATGTACAAGATGAGAGATTATCATTTAGGGTGGGCGTGTAAGGTCAGGTTTTCTGCCAGCAGGATTGTCCAGTGCCAGTCCAGTTGAGGTTGTCTCGTAGGCCAGACTTGTGCCAACGTGCTGGAAAACTCATGTACCTGTTTGACTGACAGACTGCTCAGTTTTAGGGGCTACAACAAAAACATGCCCACACAAAACTGAATGGTGTAAGCTAAGTGCTTCAGAGTAAGCTGTGAAATTCCTGAAATCATGAATAATAAAAATGTATGCATCTGACCAGATCAGTATGATGGTAGCCAGCTTTACATGCTTTAAAAATATATAGGACAGTATATCCTCTAAAGCTCAAAAGCTCTGAATCTAATAGGAAACAATCTGGTGACACATGATGCAGAAACATTGATGCATGCATGTTTATTTCCTCATGTTTCCAGTATTATTCATCTAATTCCTCTCTGTACACTCATACACTCTAGCTGGCGGCATCTGAATCTACATGTGCTGTGGTGTGATGGGCGGGAAACACTCTGTGATGCTTGCTGTTTCCCAACATAGACAGGAAGTGAGGCAAAAGCAGTGACTGTTTTTCTTGTACTTGGTACAGATGTCTGTATCGCCCGTTTATTGCCTAAATAAGCTTTATTTAGATATTTAGACTGTTGCTGCCTCTCTCGCCATGTGATGTACAACTGTATAAGGAGTGAGAGACGTATTCGGGCTCATAACATTAACCTACTATTTTTATCACCTTTTCAAAAGAGTTAAAACGACATTCATTATTCATAAACCTAGAATATATATCATAACATAAATTCTGCCTAGAAACTGCTGACATGCCACTCGCCAGATAAGAGCCTTGCTTGTGCTCGCATTAAAGCGCCTAATGATGCAGCAGCAATCTACCAGTCATCCAAGCAGTAGCTGCCAAGAAAAACAAGTTTTACACTCCTATTTGTAACAAATCATGGGCGTGGAAACATTGTGGTTTTAAAAAAATGTAAATAACAGACAGATGAGAGACCTTTGCAACTAACTGTGTGTGTCAATGTAAATGTAAATTTGTCAGCTCACCTGGAAAAGTAACATGTTGTTGATGCTGGTGGCTTGATTATGTTGTATTTTGTATTATTTTATATCGACTGCAGACTCCAGTATTCTCAGTTTGCCATGCTGAAGTATCAAAAATAGTTTCACTGTTAAATTAAGGAAATCGCACTGTGATAAAAATACTAAAGGCAGTATAAATATGAATTATTTATTTATACTTTATACTTCTACAAATTATTACGCTGGCCAGGAAAAGTCAACTTACTGTTCTTCCAAATCATCTTATTATTATTCTGTGTTAAAAAAATTCTAATGTTTCTCAACCTGCAGCTTTATACCTACACACCACAGGATCGTAAAACCTTTACTCGATTAGGTTGCTTGTGCTTGTTGGGCTGATCAAAATTTTTACATTTTGAATTTAGAACTATTTGCCATTTGTGCAAAGTCCAGTGAATGTTTTTTTGTGGCAGTGGATTTAAAGCAACAGAATAATTAAGATAGATTTACAGTATAAGAGAATTTAAAACACCAATGACATTAAGGTATCAGTGGATGTATGGTATCTATTGATTTAAGGTAGCGGTAGTTTCAATGTTGCAGTAGATTTAAGGTACCAGTGGAAGGAGTGTATTTAAGGTACAGATGAATTTAGCATAGCCATGGATTTAGGATGGCAGTAAGTTAAAGGTGAAAATTTAACTTTGGATTTAAGGTATCATTGGTATTATGGATTTCTAGTACTACAGCTTTTAAGCACTATACAGTCATTAGGCCACAGCAGTTTATGTTTTACTTTCCAACATAATTCCTGGCTTCACAAACTTCCCTTTTTAGTTTGCTTACTCACCATTTAGTTTCTGAGATCAATAATGGTTGAAATGGATACAGTATACATACAGTATATGTGTTGTAATGGTACAGCTCTGCTTTATTTTTAGCATTTGTCTATAAAGGCGAGAGAGTCTGATAAGTCATTGGGATATAATACCACTGCTTAAAAGACAGCTGCATATTCAGGTGGGAAAATGATTAGGCAGGAAAAAGTATGTGAGCCCTTTGAAATTATCTGTTTTTCTGCATTAATCTGCATTGCCTGATCTACATTTAAGTCCCAAGTATAGACAAACACAATGTGCTTAATCTAATACCACACAAACAGTTATAATATTTCATGTCTTTATTGGACACATCCATTAAACATTCACAGTGCTGATGGAAAAAGTAAGTAAACACTTGGATTTAATAACTGGTCAAACCTCCTTTGCCAGGAATAACCTCCAACAATAGTTTCCGGTAGCTGCTGATCAGACCTGCACAATGTTCAGGAGGGATTTTGGACCATTCTTCCTTACAGAACCGCTTCAGCTCAGCCATATTCCAATGATGTCTGGTGTGAACAGTTATCTTGAGGTGATTCCACAGCATCTTTATTGGATTCAGGTCTGAACTCTGAATGGGCTATTCCAAAATGTGGATTTTCATTTGTTGAAGCCATTCTGTAGTAGATTTACTTCGATGTTTAGGGTCATTGTCCTGCTGTTCCAATGATTCCCACAAGCCCTTAGCTGCTACTCTAGGGTTCTTTTTTGCCTCTTTCAGCATTCTGCATTTTGCCTTTGGAGTGAACTTGGGGGGCACCCACTTCTAGGGAGAGTAGCCACAGTACTAAATCATCTCCATTTGTAGACAGTTTGTCTAACTGTGGACTGGTTAATACCTAAAGTCTTGGAGATTACTTTGTAAACCTTTCTAGTTTTATGCAAATAAATAATTCTTGATTCTCTTCTGAGATTTTTGCAAGGCATGGTTCACATCAGCAGATGCTTCTTGTGAATAGCAAACTCAAAAAGTTTGAGTGTCTTTTATAAGTCAGAGTAGCTCTACACCTCGCTTCAATCTAGTTTCATTGATTGGACTACAGGTTTGCTAACTCCTGACCAATTAGCTTTTGTTGAAGTCATTAGCATAAGGCTTCACTTACTTTTTCCACCAGCACTGTGAATGTTTAATGGATGTGTCCAATAAAGATATGAAATATTAGAATTGTTTGTGTGGTATTAGGTTAAGCACATTGTGTTTGTCTATACTTGGTATTAAGATGTAGATCAGATCATGTTTTATGACCAATTAATGCAGAAAACCAGATCATTTTAAAGGGTTCACATACAGTACTTTTTCTTGTCACTGTATGCATCTGAAAAGAAATTAAACAACTAAATCCTCAACAACTACAAAACACAGGTTATTATTTTTGTCTTGATTAATTTTATTCTCTTTTATGCATATTTTGCTGTGAACAAATCAGTTTATCTGAGGAGTTTGTTTGTCTACGTGATGTGATATTTATTTTTATCAAACAAATGTGATATTTTAACCTATTCATTTTAAACCAAAACGTCTGGGTGGTTGTTTATGTCACGATGACCCTTGGGCCTACCTGCATAAGAACACTCCAAACGTCATGATCTTTCCATGACCGCAAAACCAAAAGTGTCAGTTTTGTGTACACAACAGAAAGATCCCAGCCTTCCAGAGACCTTCTACTCACCCGTGGCCACGTTAGACGCTGCTCCATATCAAGATCTAGCACGTTGCTAACAAAAGCACATTTTTCCTTCCTACTGTAGTGAAGTATAGAAACTCTCCTGGTTTCTTGTGATTTTGAGATTGTGACCTGTACTGTAGGTATGTGAAATGGTTTTACAATTCCATGAAGACAGTATCAGTGGGCTTCTGACTAGTGTCCTCAGCAGCTCACCCTCTATGTCCAGATGTATGTGTGGGCTCGTATGTGTGTGCACAAGCACATCTTATAGTCCCTCAGTGACGTGTCGGACGAGAGCTGTGCTGGTCTCTTGAGAGTCCTCATGGACAGATCTGGGAGAATGTCCCAGGTTCCTGGGAGAGGGACGCTCCTCAAGTGGGAAAACACACCAGCGTGTTAAGTTATTAAGCCCCACTTTGGGCGGTGTGTGTGAAACAAGCTCCCACAAGAGCTGGTGAGAATCCCTTAACTCGCATTACTCCACCCCCTGGCTTTGTCCCTCATTCACCATTAGGTTAGAAGGGTCACTCTCTCCATGTGGATAGGTCCTCTGGCCCAATTACACCGCTACAGTGCTCAATTAGGCCCAATCCCCTCCTTTTTAAGGTCACATTTGAAAAGGGCTTTACATTTTTCGAGGCTTAAAGAAAGTAGGGGGACCCCAGGAGTAAGATGAAATTAGGGGTATAAACGACGATTCAAGCAAAGGCTTTGTCTCTGAAGTACTTTCCAACCTGAATGCTTTCAAATGGCTGACAGTCTGCATAGCTGCTATTTCTCTACAAAGTTGAGAAATACCGTACCTTGTTATTGCGTTGTTTGTGGCAGTAAGTGATGTTAAATGCCTATTTTAAGTAGAAAGTAAACCTATCACACAGCTCCAATTGCTATAGAAGAGCCTATTTGATCTTACAAAAGGGAGAGGTTTTATATTGTATTTTTCATAAACAGTGTATTGGAGGTATTTGATTGCTACACTGCTGTCATTGAAGAAAGCGTTTTAAGATTTGTGAATATTGAGATGATGAATTTTTCACAAACAAATTTGCAGTTTCACAGTTAACATGATGTCCTTTAAGACCATTGAAAGGTCAGGATTACATAAACCTGCTTAAATACTATTTAATACTATTATACAAGTCCTATCATGTAGTTTTACCAACAATACACTTGCTTATGTTATATGTTTCAGCAGTTTCCTCATCTTAATAAATAGACAAGAACAATTTAAAAATGAAAAACTGTCACCATCACATAACTGCTATCTAGTACAGTTCCTTGACCTCTATGCTTTGCTCTGGCTTCAGGTCTAAAACATGCACAGATGTTTCCTTTAATCCTTCCACTCAACACTATGGGTCTGAAAGGATCTGTAGCTGATAAGAAGCCCTCACTGAGACAAGAAGAACAACAAAAAAATAAGAACATTTCCACAAGAAGCAGCTGGTGTTCTCAGAACCACCCCAGAGTCCAGACCTCAACATCACTGAGTGAGTTTGGATTGTGGAAAACAGAAAATGCAGTCAACTTCGATGGCGGGAAGAAAAATATCCCTGCAGATGTCTTTAAAGGCTGAAAGGTGGTCTCCCGTAAAGAATGGAGGTGAACATACAAAATCCTGAAAACGTTGCTATTTTTAATGATTTCTTTCCTCTGTACAGTATGACATTCTAAATATATTGAAATTGAATGACAGTCAGAACATTACTGTGGCATTTGCCTTATTAGCACTTGTTTTTGTAATAATAATAATAATAATAATTGTGGTGTTAATAGCGTAAACCATGAAAAAAGGTTAAATTTTCAAGCCTATTCAGGTATTCTCTTGTTACTAGACTTGCAGAACCTTTGTGATTTAAGATGGAAAATATTTCAAGTACTGCTGCCTAAAATAGTCAGTCAGGGTAATAAAAAATAAAATAATAATGACATTTAAATGTTGTTACTTTGATGTGAATTCTTCTAGTATTAGCAAATAAGTGAGTGAGAATCATTTCCTAAATTAGGTAGTAAAGCTTGAGAATATTAACCCCCTGTAGTTATAATTATGTTCCATCCAAGCATCCAGAGTTAGAAGCCTTATTTTGACCTCTTGTCCTGAATATTTATTATTTCTCCCTTTTATCTATAAAAGACATGACAGCATCTGTAACCCAAAGGTCAGTGCCCTATCAGAGCCTGGCCGCAAGTTGGCAGCCCAGGTAGCACAGTTCGCCACAGCAAGGTCACATTATGTCTCCAGGTGCTCAATTAAAAGGGGCATTAATCTTGTTTACACAATAGAACAGCAATATGGAGCGAGGTAGTAAATTTATTGTCGTTAAACAGTGGGAGGCTTCTAGACTCTGGCACAGTGCCCAACTGATGCCTGAGCCAGTGTGCAGGCACGTGCTATGATAAAAAGGACCCAGGACTCACCCCTGGGTGACTCTGCTCAAGACAGCCAGGCAAGCAGGCCACGTCCTCTACGCCTCCTGGGTATGTTCTTTTGGAGGTATATTTAGGACTCTGAGGTGTCGACTGCTGTGGAAAGTCTGTAGTGCTTTATGACGTGGGACTCGTGGCAGGGGACCAAGTTCATTGCTTCAAATTAAATGCGCATACACACTCATATACACATGCACATATGTTTCCACACATGTACACAAGGGGCGAGGCATTAAAAGCTGCGCTAGCCTTCTGATTGAAAGATTGCCAGGGCAAGCAGTTTGCTTCTCAGAGCGCTTAGCCATACTCGTGCCAAACTTTGCCCACTTTAAAACCTTCCGCCAGGTGACATTAAACCTACTTTTCCCTTGTTAGCTGTTATTAAATTGTATTATGGTATTCACGTCCCAGACTGAGTATTATTAGGGCTGCTGTTGCTGCTGTCTCTTATCCAGAGCAGCTGGATTTTAGTGACCGGCTGATTCTGGGGTGGAACGAGTTGATATTCAGCCGAATTATGCCCAAAGTAAAGAATCCGTGCTCAGATTACTTAAGCCCTATTGTAAAAGCTCGTCATTGTTATTAACATTGTATAGTGTTATTATTATCGAAGAGTATTAGTATGTATTAAATTACACATTTTAATACATACTACACCTAGTATGTATTAAATCACAAATTTTAATACATACTACTCCTTTTTTTTACCTTAAATGCACATTGCACACTTAAAATCTAAAATTAGACAAAATCTAGTTCTCTAATGGAACTCATTTTTTTCCAACTGTACTTTAGTTTTATTACTGCTTGTATTGGTACACATCACCTACAATGTGGTGTGACCTTGTAAAAGGCTGATCAGATCGTTTGCTTCAGTGTTGTCCATATGTGGAAACTTGCTGTGTACTAAATTAAGTAAGATGTATGTATATTTTCATTAAATTAATTATGTCATTATAACCAATATGCCTCTCTGAGTTAATTGTGGAGGTTAAAATTCACCACTGAAAAACTGCATGTTTTAATACAAGAGTAGAATCCCTCTGCATGAGCAGCTAGGTGTGTAAAATTTTGAATCAAAATAATTTAATTTACAGCTTTTGATGGAATTTTCCTGTTTATTTAGTTTATTAGCCAATATGAATGTATATTGGTTCGAGCTTTGTGAAAATTGGAAGTAAATTCATTGTTATTTGAAATCATAAAAAAATCAAAAAAAGTGAGACTAACCTCTAGTATCACTTGATACCATGTGATATAAATCTAGTAATACAGTGTGCGAATAGAGAAATAGAATATAATCAGCAACACTTAAATGTTTAGATATTCTTAAGTACGATGCATACATCAAATTTGAAATTGGTCATTTGTTTAATGCTAACATTTTTTTTATCAAAATCGCTATGTAATATCTAGTATCATCATGAACCACAAAACAAATAGGAAATCTATTTCGCTTAAGGTGCTGTAACAACTATATATATATATATATATATATATATATATATATATATATATATATATATATATATATATATATATATTTAATTATATATATTATTTATAATTATATATATATGTAAACAATTTACAAAATCCAATGTACATGCCAAAGGGAGAAATGCTCTTACACAGAAACCGCTTTCCTTAGCTACCTGAAGCATTTTTGTTGGAATTCCCACCCTTTTTACCATGTGTTGGTGCATCATCTTGTAACACAGCAAGCCTTGCACACCCTCTCACAACACACAAGAGCTAAAAAGTCAAAACTTACCTTTTTGAAATGTACTGATCCTGTGCAGTTTGCGAACATGATCTGCCTGACTTTTAGGATCAGACTCTAACTCAAAGCTGATACTGCAAAAAACAGAGTTACAGAGGCGTGGTGGGGGTGAAACTTGTATCAGGATGCCACCCTTGTGGCTGACCAACTGGAACAAAACAATCATAGCACACGGAGTTCACCGGAAGAGGGGTTCTAACAGAGAACTCTGTCAGAGTACTTCAGATAAAGCGTGAATACCAATTTACAATATGAGAAAAATATTGTAAAAATTTTAAATTATGTACTTGAGCATAACTATTACCTTTAACTTTACCTTATATGTTATATTAATAAACAAGTTTTGCATTGCACAAAGACATTTCTGTTCATGGATGCTACTATAGTGTTTCCTCCCCTCATGGGTCTGCCATGTCCGCTTTATCCACTAACGCACATGTCAGAACTATGCAGATTGCTTGAACCATGCTCAGGAATCCTGCATGCGAAGGCCACATTCATTTCCATCTTTATCCTAGACGTAGTGCAGCTCTCTTAGTGTAAAGGTTAATATATGGCCACAACAATAAGCCTTCAGCAGTCAAAGCATATTGTTCTGTCTGTACATTACATTCTAGGCAACATTTCACACCTTATTTTCTCAAGACGTATGTATGTGTGAAGGCTTGTGGTAATTGGTGTACAGTGTCTAGGACCTCTTCATGAAATAAAGCTTTCCTTTAACTCTTTTCAGTTGTGAAAGAAGTCTAATTCTTCAGATGTGCTACCAGGGTTATATCTGTGAAAAGTAAGAACATAAGTGCTGCATTTATCCTGCGATAACCTTCTTGACCAGGCTTTCATCCGGTCATCTTTTTCCGGGTAGCAGCGGAGTTTGTGCTATAAGTTTGTCCTGCAATGTTTCTACAGACTTATCTTTCTATGCAGCAATGTATTATTAGTTTTTTCTAATGTAAAGAATACAATAGACTCAATTCAGTCGCCTGCCCCCTCCTCCATCCCTCAACCACTCATTCTCCACCATAAACAAGGTTTTATCTCATAAATGGAGGCAGTGTTTATCCCTCACACCCCCTGTTTCCAAAACACACTTGGAATTCAAAAAATGACTTTTTTTTCCTCTTACATCCTCTTACTGATCCATACTCTGTTCCATTTGCTCTGACTTCTATGGGTATCTAAACATTGTGTACTTTAAGGTGCAAGTTGGGTCAATTAGTTCACTATTGCATCAAACACATATTTTATCAAGGTCATCAGTGTTTAGTCTGGGCTAACAGTGCCCCAGCCTGCAGTTACAGGTAGAGGAAGTTTCCTCTTGATTTGTAATTGCGGAAGCATATGTCCCTCGCTTACACTCTGTAACAGGTGCCTAACTACCACCATGTTCCAACTGTCACTGTTATTCTTCCAGGAGTGGCACGCAGTTAACCCAAAATCAGAGCCTGTAATTTGTGGCTGATGGTGCACTTTGGGATCAGGCCGATCTCACTGCTCCGGGCGTCTATGTGCAGGACTTGATTAGACTAAATTACATATGGGAGCTACTGCGGTAACCACAGCTTTGCTCGGGGTGAGAGAGAGAGAGAGATAAAGAGAAAGAGAGAGAGAGATCAGATGTAGGCATGAAGTATGCAGCTTCAGGCACTATGATTTATTCACATACTCATGCAGACAACAGATTGATTTATCAGTGAGGACAACATAAACAAACAACAAAACAAACTTGCTAGCTAAATAAGTTACAGTCAGTCAGTAACACTGAACGAATTAATTAATTAATTAATGAATGAATGAATGAATGAAAAAAAAAAAGCTACCTAAAGCTACTGGCTCAAGAAACTGGCTCAAGAAACTGGCTCATTGAGTAAAAATAAATGAATGAGTAACATACATACATACAAACACATAGCCCTACAGAAAAGTTCACACATCCTTTACAGGGAAACTTTATTAGAGCATTTTCAGATTTTTTTTGACAATACGTATATTGAGAGTATGTATTGAAAATATTGAGTTTAATATGTTGGAAAAAAACTAAATATACAATGTGTTTTTGCACAGATTGCATTATATTTATTTTTCCAGTATGTTAAATTCAGCTTATAAGCAGTAACTGTGCATTGAAATATGCAGAAGAGTGTTCTCTGTAAAAGGTGTGCAACTATTATTTACTTTAAAACCAAAAATTTGACCAGATACACCCTTTGCATATAACTGTAAATAAATAGTTCTGTAAATGATGTCTTAGTAAATACAACAAAATGCATGCATAAATGAAAAGTCTTTGCAGATACTATCCCAGTCTGTATTAAGCTTTCAGTTATTATTTATGTAATACATATACAGAACTTTTTTTCTGTATAATAATATAGAATATTCCACCAAGCATAGAGCTAGTCAGCAAAGCGTACTATTGTATACTTTAGGAACCTGATTTTTTTGCATACCCTCCAATAAAATGGTGCTGAGAACAACTGTTTTGAATCATGACTGGAGCCCCAGCTCTGTTTTATCGGTTCAACAAGTGCCATGGAAAGCCTGGGGGCAAACACGGCAGATCTTATCAGGCTCTGTGCTGCAGGAGTGTTGGGGGAGAGGGGCAGCCAGTGCACAGCCTACGTCTGCATGAGCCATGCTGCTTCGACCGCCATACATCACTAGTAGCAACATGTGGTCAGATTGATACCAGCACCAGGGTAATTTGTCTCTGAGCTAATATAAAAGAGGCTAATGTTCCTCTCGTGTGTTCGTGTGTGCGTTAGGAAACGTGGCTATACTCATTGTTGTAGTATATTCATCTGCCCTGATGTCAGTTTTTTTTGTTTATATATTCTGGTGATACTTTAAACAGCTGGTTAAAACACATTAAAGCAAATATAAATATTTATTTATTTTTATTTTATTCATTTATTTTTTTTGTATAGTGTTTTTCATTAATTTATTATTAAACAGCATTTCAATGTAATTGTAATATGAGACAGGCTAACACAGTAGAATTTAAAAACACAGTTTACATTAAAATTCAAATGCGCTAAATTGTTTTAGTTATTAATGATTTTTTTATTGGCATGTTGCAAAATCTAAACATCAGCTCGACCTGTCTAGTGAAATGGAGGGAAACATGTCAGAGTGTTCTAAAGGAACATTCAAGCCAAATACTGTTTTATTTTAACACCATCCTTCATGCTCTGTCACTGATAAGGTTTAAGGATAAAGACTTTAAGCCAAGTTCTGGACTGAAATGGTTAGAAATAGTGAATCACTAATAATAGCACTAGTGAAGGTCAGACAAGTGATGTAAACCACTATGTTTGCTAACAACTTTCCTTTTAAAGCAGCATGATCAATGGGAGTCACTGTATTAGATGATGTGGTTTTTGGAAAACCATAAACTTAATTGTTTTATGTTTTCATTCTTGCCAAAAGCTCCCACATAAAAATATATGGATATCTAGTAGTGTGAAAGTCAAAGAACCACCTGTCATTTATTTAATTTCCAGTCGAAACAGCCATTAAGTACAAGTTCAGTGTCAGAGAAATGTAGAAAACATATTTTAACAGAAAATGACAGATGTCTTTAATAATTAAACATAATATCTGTTATTTATTTAGTGGGTTAAAATTTACATTTCTTTTTAAAGTCTTACTTTAGACTGTTCAAAGAAATCTGCTGCAATATTTTTTCACACTTCCAGAGTTTAGTCATGGTAGCTACTCATCCTTTCAGACCCATAGTACTGAGATGTCTAGTCACAGTGGAGAGATAAACAGAAACATCCATGGACTCTTTCAGATCTGAAGCAAAAGTTGAGTTTGATTTTCTCTTCTCTTTCCCAAAGATCAAAACGTTAAGAACTGTTAATCTGATGGTGACAGTTAATTGTAGTAACACTAATACTAACCTGTGTGAGTATTAATATTGTACTTAGCTTTCCTCTTGGACATATCTATTTACCTATCTATCTGTCTGTCTGTCTGTCTGTAAGTCTGTCTGTAAGTCTGTCTGTCCATGCATCCGTGCATTCGTCCGTCCGTCCATCCATCCATCCGTCTATGGGTTTTAACTAATAATTAAATAAATTAAGGATGGTCTTTGCACAGTCTCGTATATGATACTTTCTTTTTTATTTATTCCTTTTTACTTTGTTGTTACAGGCATATACTATCATGATTAAAATGTACTACTATGTGAATTAGATTGTATAGGAAGAGATGCTGGAAAAAGGAACTGATTTCCCTAAAGATTAATTAGGTTCCAAACAACTCTGTAGTTTTGCACTGTGTTCTTTTGCACTTTATTGATTAGTGTCTCTCTCTCTCTCTTTCTCTATCTCTATCTCTCTCCCTTTCTCTCTCTTTCCCTCACTCTCTCTCTCTTACACACACACACACACACACACACACACACACACACACACACACACACCTTTCACACCCCATCTCTTCTTGAGGAATTAGAGGAGAGACAAAAGAGTGAACATTCTTTAAGTCCCATTGGGCAGTGAATAGGAGCGTTTCACGTGTCAGTAGAGTGGTGTTTCCTATAGCTTCATTAGCCTCCTCGCTCCCTGCCCCCCAAACACCCTGCATGGGCCTTTCTCGCTCTCGCACTCTCTTGCTCACTCTCGCACTCTCTTTGTTTGCCATCTACAAGAGGTTTTTAGAGCGAGCAGTGTTTGTAATTAGCTCTGAGTGCAGTTTGGAGCATGTTGCAGTGGGTGTTTGTAGGTGCATGTGTTCTCACACTGCAATGGAAGCTGAACCAAAGGGGCCGGCCTTTTGTTCCCCGCACATGAGAAAGACAAAAAGCGAGGGTTTAGAAGTTTACAGGAGGACCTGTGGAAAATATTAGTGGCCTTTTTACACTAAGAAGAATTGGCTGTGTTTAAGGGAGCTGATCAAGGACTTTATTTAGCTAAAACAGTGTCCTGATTGTAGTAGTGAGTGAGTCTAAGACTTTGGGCAGGGAAAATGATTCTCTCTAGAAGATTTGATGTAGGCTGTATTTATTGCAGGCTAATTAAATATAAATTGTTTAAAAACAAGAATGAAATTGAGTAGCTGCAATGACTCGGCCTTGCGTGGCGTGCCTCCACAAGTTCAGCTGCACATTTTCTTGGACATATTCAACAAATTTCCATCGGCTCTCTCCGGGTCAGGGTTCGGCCGTCCTGGGAAAGCTGTGGGCGTTATTCCCAAACCTTTTTTAAGATCCTTCCCCTGTTTTTTTTTTCCTTCGCTTTTTTTTCTTTTTCTTTCTTTTGCATTTGCTGCTGTGCTGCCAGAGCAATCCATTATTGTGTCACGGCTCCAGTTCCAGTGCGGTCCAGCAGCATGGCACAACAGCTTGTTTTAATTTTAGCCGGGGAGAGCCAGGGCCGCCGCTCCGGTTCCCTTGCTCCTCCAGATGTGCCTTGATCAAGGGAAGTTGACTAAGCGCTTTGTGTCCTTTAAGACACTAATGTGATTATGTCACATATTTTCAGCTGATTCCCATCGCTATCGGCTCTTTGTGTGGGGTCCGCGCTCAAGGCTCCCTCTCAGGCCTGCTAGTGGCGAGATGTTTCTCTCAACATAGTCTGGTTCCTAGCCAACCGAAGGCAAATGGAGGGGTGTGGGTGTGTGTGTGGAGGAAGCTTCAGTGTTCAGTAAGGGTGGTTTTGTCACATCACGATACTGGAAAACTTTTACAGCACGTAATATATTATATTATTATGTTTATTCTTTTTCAGGGTTTACAAACAGTTTGAATCAGTGAGTATACCTTTTGTTGCTATCAAAATCTAAACAATGTTACATAAATAAATAAAATAATGTTTCTATACACTGGTTGTTGTGTTGTCGTTTATGGGCTCTTTATGATTAGCTTTTGTTCAGTATATTCCAGAGATGGCACAACAGTGATATTGATGACATCAGTATAGGTTGATTCTGATCCAGATCCTATTTGTCATTTGTAAAATCTGTCATTTCAATGAAACACACTTAAGATGAGAGTCTGAAATTTTTATAACAATAACAATAATAACAGGATAAAACAGAAATAGACAGCGATCACACTTCATTGAGGAATTATAAACTAGAAAAAAATGTAATATTTCTATATTTTAGTGTGACAGGACGTGTTAACTGATGAGAGAACTGAGGTTAGAGTGGTTGGTAAGCTAGGCCAGCTATAATCAGGTCTCAGTAAAGACTACAGGCTAAATCATTTTGAGCTTTTGAAGAACTCACATTGCAACATCACCGGCTGTTCTGTAATTATCTGGCTTGACTTACTACAGAATATATACATAGAATGCAGGTAGTAAGTCTATGAAGAAGCAAAAACGAGCAGCTGTCTCAGCATGTCCACTCACCGGTGGGAGAGCCGCTGTATAGAGGCCGCCAAACACTCTCAACTCACAGAAGCTCACAAACCACTGATCCCTTTAAATCGTAAACTACAGGTGCTTGTTTATTTATTTATTTATTTTAAAATTGTTTATTATGTTTCAAGAGAAATACAAAGGCCTAATAAGCCCATCCTGACCAAGAGCAGAAGTTATTATTTTTAGTTTTAAAATAATGCAGATCTTTTTTGAATAATGTTTTTTTTATGTTAGAAGTAGATTGTATGTTAAATCCTATGTTAAATCCAAAGCTGATCCTGTTTAAAGAGATCCAGAGCCAGTTATTTTATAGGAGTCAGTGCCATAAATACATTTTAAACCATTCATTTGTTTATTTATTTACACTTTGTTTTATTGTTTAAGTGAAATAATAAAGAAAATAGAGCTTTTTTGTAACTTAAATACATGTATGCTGTCTGTCTGTCTGATTAATCCACAAAACCAGCGTCTCTTTTATTTTAAATTTTTATTCAGTGACCAAAAATATGTTCTCATCACTTTGTTTCATTCGATTTTGTTAATCACTGATTGATTTCAAATTGCTAGATAGTATATAAGAAAAAAAAGAATAAATAGTGGAACCTTCGTATTCCAAGTTGAGTACAGCCCTACTTGTTACGAAATTGCATCAGATTCCCTCTCCCAGCATCCAGTCCAGCTTTTTCTGCTGGTTGGTGTCATTTCTAATGTGTGCAGCAGATATTCCTGAGGTGATTAGATATGAGATAATCCACATTAGGTAGAGACAAGTCAAAGGGCATTAAGAGAGTAAACAGTAGCTTCCAAAGCTGGAGTTTAAACAATTATTAAAACATAACGAGAACATGAGACCCCTAACAGTTGTGCAAGACCTGCCAAAACCTTCATCACCATCAGATTAACAGGACGTTTGTCTTTCAAACAAGGAAGAAAATCAAGCTCCACTCTGACTGTTTGTTTCTGGCCATCCACTGTGGGAAGGCACCCCAATATTATGGTATCTCCATCACTGAATGAGTTTACAATTACTTGGACTGTTAGATGCAAAAATGCAACCAACTTGTAAAACGGAACTTCATGTTAATAACTATTGCTGCAAATGTCTTTGATGTCTAGAATTTTCTTAATCAAATAAAGATTACAACAAGTAACTAAATCTTTTGTGTGTATGGCGAAACATAGGAAGGCATGAGTTAAAACACAAAGGCAACGTGTTTTGGACATCTGATGAAGTTAATATCTATTCCATGTACATGCAATACAGCGCATTTTGTGTCCAAGTTAGTTAATTGTCTGGAAGGTCAGGTGAAGTATTTTCAGGTTAGAAGAGTGCCAAGAAAGATGACTGCAAACCTTTTTTAAAAGTTTTCTAGAGCATTTATTCCTCAGTGGTGTCTGGCACAGTAAGCCTTTTAAATACACTTCCAGATTTAAAGTGGAAAGATTTTAGATCAATAATAAAACATTTGAATTTTGGCATATGCTAATCATGTACACATACAGATCACAGTAAAACATGTGTATTAGTAGTGTGTGTGGCTGTATTGTAGACAGTGATGTATGGTGCCGATAAAATGCATAATATTGTATATTAATCTGAAAAAATGTTCTCTGTTAAATTCAGAACATATTTTCAGAGCAACACAACACAGTTACAAATAATCTGTCCATGTGGATGTTTGATTTAATTATCCTCATTATGCAGGTCAAAACCTTCCAAGCTAAATGGCAGATAACATTAGAATAAACACAAATAAACATAAACAATAACATATACGTTTATATAGTACTGTGCAGATGTTTTAGGCACATTAGACATTATATTCAAAAAGCTTTTTTTTTAGACAGGAAGTTTTTTTATATATACAAATAGTATTAATGCAGTAAGTAGTCAGTCTGTACTTAAAGGAATTTAATAAATGTAAAAATGAAAATGAGACGAAACAATATATATATTTCATTGCTGATGAATTAGTTTACTCTTGCAACAAACAAGTTTAATTTAAGAAGGATTGGTTATCTGAAGTGGTTATTGAAATTGTGTTCCAAACAAAATATGCTATCATATATTCCTTTTTTTGTATGAAACATAACATGGAATGTAGAATACACAGCTCCACCACCTCACAAATACAATTTTTCAGAAACTTGCTCAAATGAAAGCAACAGCTAACAGGCCCACCAACGAAGCTGACTATTATCGGTTTACTGGGAGACCCACAGCCCACTCTGTCTATATAATTATTTACCATTCGGGGAATTCCACTCAGATCCAATACAAAAGCAGGAAGAGCAATATAGGCAATTAAATAACTGAGTTTAAAAGGACAGAAGGAAAGCTGTGTTATCGCTGGTAGTCTGCGTTCTGAAATCTCTATGCAGATCCTTTAAGGCTCTCAAGGATTTAAGGGTGTCAGGTAGACATTCTCAGTATGATGCAGTTGCTGGTATGTTTCATTTGCTGACCTTCTGCTGTGTCTCCCCGAATTTAAGGGAAACTTCTTTTTCCCATTTTGTGGAAAAGCATGTTTTGGACAACAGTGAGCACCTACAGCCTTTACAAAGCAGCCTTGTGACTATTTTGAAGGCCTGTTCATCTTCATCTCAGACCTATTTAAAGCAGTCCCTGAACTTCCCCCTCTTATCTATCCATTCTCTGGGACAGTGGCGGCTGCTCTCAACATTTAATTGCGTTTCTCCATCTATGAATGCAGCATCAGTGTGTAAAACATTTAGAAATAAGAAGCGAGATTCATGCGCACTGCTGTGAAGGATTATGCTGTGGCTCACAATGAGATGCCTTACTTTGTCAGACTAAAACCGCATTGTGAAACGACTGTCTGCCTCTCAAGGTTTGTTATTGTAGGCCTTGAAGAGGGGGCTTGTTTTTTAAATGTCTCGTAAATGAGCATTGCGTTCTGCCACTCTGGCAGGCTCTCCACGTATGTATTTTTGCAAGATTGTGGTACAATACTGCTTTTTGAGGAAATAATCAAAGATTAATTAAATGCGTCACATATTCCTCAAGAAGGTTAGCTTATACTCCACTTACCTTTTCACTTTTTTTATTCAGCTGGGAAAATTTGCATAGTAAACAATAAACTCTCCTGACCCTCGTGTTATCACGTTTTGAGCGTCTGTACACATCATACAGTCATCATAGGCTAAGGTTCATGCCACATGGCTCTGTCAACAGAAGAGTGGCACAGGTCAACGTCCATAGCCAATGTCATTCCCCTTTAAAGGAACACTACACCCAAAATGCTAACATTGCTTATATTAAATGAAGATCTGTTTGTAATTACATTGCATTGTGCAAATGAAATTATGCTAACCGGCAACTTTGCTTTCTGTTTGTTTTTAGAGACAATAGCGTTCTTGGATTCTATAAGGCTGAGTCAGAGTGATCACTCAGTCAATTGCTTAAACCGACTGATAATAGGTATATGAAATGTATTGATTTCAGATGTTTTTGTCATATTATGTTGATATATGTCTACGCTGGGGTGCCAAACATGCCAAGGGCCAAAAAGATAAAAGAACATACAGATAAAGAAGTGACAAATGTGTTTTGTCAACATGATATTACAATTCAACAAGAAACTGTAACAAAAAAATAAGCATTTAATAAGTTGTAGCATAAAAATATATTTGTATTTGTAACTTTCTGATGGGCTCAATCAAACACCACCATGGACCATCTTTGGCCTGCTGGACCCTGCTATTGGGCAGTTGGGTCTACATTAAGAGGGTAGACATGCATATATATGTTTTTTTTCTTTCTTCACACACACACACACACACACACACACACACACACACTCACACAGGTGAATGATAAATGGGGTTGTTAAAAAATCTTATTAAAAACAATATGATGTGTGTTATATTTTTGCATTAATGTTTGCATTTATATATTTGTGCATTATATATCTTATATTGCCCATTTCAGTTTTTAAACCTGGTCTGGATGCACCATTTTACTTACTGACTGTGCCACCTGACTTTTAAGACTAATTAAAAACAGGCATCTACTTAGACACCCATATAAAACTTCATTCATGAGTATATATTTTCATCTGACAAGAAACTTAAATGAACTTTATATGGATGCACTTAAAATGATTTACCACAAAATAATTATTGTTAAATAATTTGATTAATATTTCATCATTTATGTATTATTATTATTTGGGGAAAATAATTGCTTTGGGCACAAAAATGTACGTCAAGAGTTAAGAGTCTAAATAACAGATATATTATGATTTTTTGACAGCCAATGGCCTCCTTGAACATTATAACATTATATTTTATATTCACAGCCTTCAAACTGTGTACATTTACCAGTTCCTGCTTGGGACATGTCTACCATTAGAATCATTAACTACGGCAGAAATTTATCCAGTGTTAATTTTTTTTTCTGTGTTATATTCCACTGTTAATCAACTCCTAAACAACCTTTCACACAGTTAAAGACAAACACAAAGGCAGAGAGAGAGAACGAAAGAGAGATAGAGTCAGGCTGCATTTTTGTGATGCCAAGTAAACGTATCATCGCTAACACATTTTAAAGTTACACTCCTTACGACGTACCTTTTTTCACAAGCAGACTGAATGATGATCTGAATGTTGCAGCACAGCCCTTTCATATTGTGGCTTCTTTCTCAGGTGAGAAAGAAAGAAAAAAGAACAGACAGTACACAAAGAGCAAACTTGAGCATGATAGAATATTTGGTCAGAGTTTGTAGATAACCTGTATTAGACTAACTAGGGGAACTACTGCTTACACAGCTCTTTAGTTTGGCTCAACAGACTCTCGCAACAAAACATGCACTACCAATTTTATTCTAAAACAACAAAGTAAGAAGAACATTGTAAAAGGGACACAGAACCTGATTAGTTTGTATTACCTAGCAAGTCAAATAATGGCTAGTTCTCCAGGGTGGAGAGCTGTGAGATGTTGTGCAGAAAGGGATTCCACAAGATGTTGGAAGCACTTCTTTGAGACTTCATGTTCCATGTCGACATGATTGTATCATACCTTTTCTGTAGAATGTTTAGGAGCACTTTCTCCCCCCGTATCCACCCTGTAACCCACCACATTCCAAAGGTGTTTTGTTGGATTCAGATTTGGTGACTGTACATGTCATTGAAGAACTCATTGTCATGTTCATGAAAGCAGTGTGAGACTATTTTAGATTTGTGACATGGTGCATTATCATGCTGGAAATAGAAGATGGGAACTTGTGGTCATGAAATGCACACAGTACTTAAATAGGCTGTGGCATTCATGCAATGATCGGTTTGTATTATCAGGCTCAAAGTGTGTCAAGAAAACATTTCCTACACCATTACACCACCTCTGCCAGCCTAGACTGTTAACACAAGGCAGGTTGTATCCATGGAACCATGCTGTTGATGAAATAACCTCAGTTTTTTGGGTGACTAAAGTGGAAACTGACATGGTCTTTCTAAAAATTCAACATATTGTACAATTGTATAGCGTGGCGGTCTGAATAACCGCTGCCTTTATGTAAGCTTGACCCAGTCTGGTCATTCTCTATTGACCTCTCTTGTGAACTAGGCATTTCTGTCTGCAGATGTGCTGATCACTGGATGTTTATTTCTTTATTGCACAATTTCGAGTAAACTCTAGAGACCTTTAGATGTAAAAAATAAATAAATAAATAATCCCAGGAGATCAGCAGTTGTAGATATACTAAAACCAGCTTATCTGGCACAATCATACCACAATCAAAATCACTCAAAATCAGATCAAAGTACTATATTTTGTCCCTCTTCTGATGGTTGATGTCAGCATTACCTGAAGCTGCTGGCCCATATCTGCATGATTTTATGCACTGCTCCACTAGATATCTAAACATCTCATAAAGATGTGTCCTGCGTCCTTGCAGCATTTTTGTTATTACTCAACTGTCTGGGTATTAGATGGTCAGTTCGAGGCCACATCAAAGGAGCGCTGCCCCTGGTCTGGTGGTACAACCCTAGCTGCCTGTGTGTGTCATTAGGATGGAGGGGATAAAGCACTCAGTGCCTTTGCCACAGAGCAGGGGAGGAATCAACATGGATGAATGGATAAACACAATTCGCTGGCCCGAACCAGCGTTCGAGCGCGAGGCCCCAGCACGTGTGTCATCGAGACACTGGGATTACAGCCTTTGCGTTTTTGAACTTTGCGTCGCCACAAACTGGATAATCCAGCCGGAGACAGTTTGTTAAATGCAAGAGCCACTTTCTGGGTTCATCAGTGTTGGAAGCAGATTAGCAACGGCTAGTGGATCTCATATGCCCTGGTCAGAGGCCATCCCTGAAGGGCTTAAAGGATTAATGCCCAAAGAAATTTCTCTCTCGCCCACCACCATCCTCGCAGATATTCAATCAAACTAGAATCGGATCAAATGGAACATTCCAGACCAATGACTGAGCACGCTCCAGTACAGTAATGCATCTATGTGGAATTTCAGCTCGTTTCTTTGTATCAGCAACATTCGAGGATAATTACACCGCTGCCACATGTCCACACAGATGCAGCAGCTATCCTGAGTCCTGCCTCCACTCATTACAGCTCTGACAGGGGTCTTGGCAGCATTAAGGTCTTCAATCCCCTGCAGTGGGGCTCGTCATATATAGCTTTGATATGCTCCTCCGCTACAACCGGGATGGCCTGGGAGTGACATTAGCTCTCCCCAGGACTCAGGGACTGATCTCCAGTCAGCATTAGAGTCTGACACTGTTAGTTTCTCTGTTATTACTTTCAGCTTGTAGTAGCTCTTTTAAAAAGTGCCATGATCACATGGCTAGGGGAGGGTGGGGATGGGGGGGAGGCAGTGGGATGAGGTCGAAGGCTAAGTCCCTGTTTAAAGACACCACGAGCTCTGCTGCATCAACAGACAGCCCATTTGGACGCAGAGCCCTGAAATGAGATGTAATTTTCCCATCTGCTTTATGGGCAGTTGCGATCCCTGGGCTCTTGTCAGCGAAGAGCCCACAGTAAAGATATCATCAGTAATAGAAGGAGGACTCTGGCAATACTCAGGGCCTTAAAAGGCACTCCTCTTGGCCTGGCTAGGAGGAATGGCTTAAGGAACGGCGGCAGCACAGGTCACAAGTAAATGGTTTGCAAACACTATATCGGATTGCGCACATTAAGTGGCTTAAAAGTGAGCTCCGATGTACAATTAGATATATGTGACTTCCGTCAAAGAAGCTCTCTGATATTCTGTTTCCCTTCATTGTTTCCTGGGAATGGAGAGGCTTGCCCATGGAATATGGGCTTTCTGGGACCCTGGCTGCATTTTACATGTTCATTAAATGTGTGTGAAAGGTGAATCAGTTTATATTTATGGACCACGAGGACAGCATTCCACAATGAAATCCTACTGTGTATCCCACATTCCATTCTAAACAATCTTCATGGAAAGTTACAATCATTTGCTTCTAATCAAATCCATTAAATTATTCTCAAATCAATAGCTCAGGCAGCAGCTGATGAAAAGGCTCAGTCTTTGGCGTACCTGGGCACCCTTTAATAGTTTTGCGCAAAAGTTTATGAGTCGGAATATTTGGAACGTGCGACTCTGTAAGTTTGCGGCACAGACCTGCTGAAATGCCTCTTTTGTGAGAGGCTGCTCTTTTTCCTTTCACCCATTAGGGCCAAGCAGAACCTTGGCATGTGTAATGACTTATGAAGGCCCTGTTAAGTCGAGTATATACTAAACAGCATGGGTTCTGGCCTGGTCCATACCGCTGGAGACCTAATATGAAACATTACCTTGGCTCCAGCGCAGCATCCCAACACATGTTATTGTTTGTTGCCAAACGGCCTTTTAATTGAGAACAACAGTAAATCTGAGGTTAGGTAATTGGCAGACTAGTTAGGAACATGTGTTCGCATCCCATGTCGAAGTTTGCATGGGTTAGCTTTGTTGTCACGGCCGCTGCTATTTGTGGTTAGTGTATTTCAATAATTTTGACAACTGCAGTATAAATGGATTTGAAGCATATCCATAAGAACAATTGAGGTTCTTGAAAGGGGGCTTGGGGCAGGGGGGGAAGCTATTTTTAATCTGTTCATGTTAAAACCATGCCCACGCATCTCAGTCTGGGTTTTGTTTTTAAACATAGCAATGGACGTCTGTTTATGTTTCCATGGTACATTTCTCAGTATCTCATAATACATCAAACTAAGGAGGTCCTGCCCGTTCAATTAGTTTTTATCGCTCGCCTGGCATTTCGGCCAAGCCGAGCATGTACACACAATCTTTTTGCCGTTTGCCGCTGTGTTTTGTTTCCCCACAGCCGAGCCTCTTCCCGAGCGCCCTGACCAAAGACAGATAAAGAAGTCAGCTGTCATAAGATTATTCCACAGTGGGTGAATATGCGTTGTATTTGCACAGGTGACTTCATTTTCAGCCATTCAGAGATCTTCCTGGAATTTGCCCCCGTCCCCGGTTTCAGTTCACCTCATCTCGCAAATCAGAGGCCATGCTTCCCTTTTCCTGTCTCTCTCGCGTTACATTTCCGCTGGCTTCGGCCGCTATCTGTTTCTCGCTTGTTTTCCTAAACCGCCAAACCCAGCTCCCCCCACCGCACTCTTGCAATGCCTCATTATTAGTTCTTCATAATCTGTTCTCCTCGGCCATGATCTCGATCTTGTCCTCCTCAGTTTCCCTCTGTATTTTTCTTACTATTTTTCTTACTCCCTTGTTTCGTGGCTCTCGTCCCAGTGACTGTCTTCCCTCTGGGGTTTTTCGTTCCTCCTCCACGTTCTGCTTAGAAAGCACCCCCACCAACCCCTAACAGCCATCCTGCTTAGTGAAGCCAGCTGTTTATCTTTCTCTCTCTGTCTCACTTTCTCTCTCCCTCTATATCTCTCTCTCTCTCTCTCTCTCTCTCAGGCATTCATACGGGAGGGTTACACTTACGACAATAAAAATCTTCAGGCTGGATGACTCTTTGTGCGGGTTGCGTATCCAGCTGCATCTACTCAACTATGATACACTTCACTTGTAAAACACGCTCATTAGTTACTCAACACTCCTCATGCAGGCCGACAAGGAGTTCCCGATGACAGTTTTCCCCACCCATCTCCCTCCCACACCCTTCCGACCTCCCACCATCAGCTTTCCCTTGCTCTTGCTTTCCTCTTTTTCCTCTGTTCCCCCTCATGTTCAAGCTCAACCTCCAGTCCTGCTGCAGCTTAAGCGAAAGGGAGAGAAGTTTGGTATGGACCTCCGTATGCAGCGTGCCAAGTCAATTTAGTCAGGAGCTTTAACGATAGAATTAGACTGTAATCTCCCTTAAGCCTCCACTATGCCTTTGACATCATGGAAAGAGGTCTGCAAAGCCAATGTCATCATTTGGTGTTGCTTAACTATTTCACTGACACCTTGAATGCCAGCTGTATGATTTTGCACATCGGGCTGTGCTTTGAGAAGTCTACTCCTTTTCATGGCCCATTAAGGCAAGAAAGTGCCTTCGTGAACCGTGATCGTCTCAAAATACACTGGCATTATATGAACTATGACTAGTCGGCAAATGAATTCAGTACACTCACTTCAGAGTCAGCAGATTCTTGTGACAGCAGCTTGTTTAAATATCAGTGTTTATATGTGTAATGATCATGAAGAGCACTAACATGCATTTTGAAAACTTTCCTATTCCTTTAGCCTCTATCCATCCTCCCCCGTGCTTTACCCCATGATCCCAACACAGTAATACTTGTTTGGAGGTGTAATTTTGCGATGTACATAATGATAGAAATTATGACAATGTGTAATGCAGAGATGAGTGAAATCAGCTGCACTATTTTAATTATACCATTTAATGCTACAGCTTTGCATTGCATTGCTATCATCCCACACTAGCATATTCATTTGTTTTCCAGCTCTGTGGTCCTAGGTAACAGGTATATTCAAACTGTTTTATATAACTACATTTAAAAAACAAATCATAAATAAAAAATGGCTCCAATATTTAGAATCCAATCTAATCCTGAGTATAGTGCCATGAGGTCTGGAGTATGTGCAGTATATCCAAAGCTTACCCACAATATTAGACCATATTGCTTGCTTCCTCTCTGCCCCTCAGCTCTGTCCTGTCTTCTGGGAATTTGTACAAGTCAAAAGCCATTTAAAGAATCCAGTGGGACCATTCACATCCCAGAAGGAGAACTTGTCCTTCTGTATGACATTGAGTCAGCCGAGGACGCCAGTGCCATACATCATCGAACACCTGCCTAAAACAAGCCATCAACATATGACCTCTCCTCTGCCCGCTGAACTTGGAACTTGTTTGTCAATAGCATAAAAATTGCCAGAGGTGAGAGTGGTCAGTTTGAAAACTGATTACGTACAGGTCTACAGAATGCAGCTTCATGTAGCAATTTAAGATAACTTTCCAGTGTCTGTCAAGTTTCCCTACTCTTTTGGCCTGTATTAGGCTTGGCGCTGTAACACTGGCTTATTTTTACTGTTTACTGTTACTTTTTTTGCTTCATTAATTTATTATGGCTTTATTTTAGCATTGTAAAGATATACTGATGTTTCTTCTTGCCTCCAAAAGCCAAGTCAAGTCATCTTCTGATTATGTTAGATGTCTTACTGTATGAATAAATGACCCTATCTTGGTTCCATTGGAGTGGAGTGTGAATTCCTGTCTCTGATAGAGTGCTGGACTGTACACTGAGGTTTCAACCCCCCCTGTGAGCTCCATCTCAGGAATGCAAATGCCTTGGGCTCTGGACAGCCCTGTGATTTATCCCTACTCATCTATCCTCACACACATCTGCCTTTGCCCTTGTGTGTGCCTGTTGCTCATTCCTCTTTCTCTTGCTCCCTTCCACCCCCTAGCTCACTCCTTCTCCCAGGAGGACAGACAAGGATACCCCAAGCATGCTCCTCTTTTGCCTTCAAAGTCCACACCTAGGGCAGCACAACTGCTGCCACTGCTGACCCTTCTCTGTTGCCCACCCGCTGCTCTGTTGGGGTCAGGTGGGAAAACATCGGGGCCAGGGGTCCCAGCTCCTGAGGGAGAGGGACTACTCTGGACAGCCATGGTGCTGGTGTGAGGCTGGGAAGCGTTCCTGCAGTCCGTCACTACTGTGTCTGCTGCCGCTGAGTGCTTTACAGTGCAGCGCGAAAACACAAGTGACCTGATATCCACACTCGTTCTCTGTCAACAAGGATTACGCTCTGCTGAGAGCGCAGGGAGGGTGCTGGCAGGGAATGTGGTATGTGTGTGCGGACAAATAGAGCGTGTGACGGAGAGGATGGAGGTTAGCTATCCTACTGTAAAAACTACAGGAGACTGGAAGCTGCTAACTAGCCAACCAGCCTTTCAGTGTATCACCCTCAAAACTGGTCAACCAGAATAATTCAAAGAAATAATGGCCAACCAGAATATCAAGAAAGTTCTTTGGGGCAATGAAGGAGCACGGAAGAACTGCATTAGATTCTTTAATAAATATATTAAAGGTTAATTGTTCTTGAAGGAACAGTTTACTTTCAAGTCAGATTTACACAGTTGTCCACTAGTGCTAGATATAGTCAATAGAGGACTAGCATTGCTAACAAACACTAGAACTCAGTAGCCACTCAAACAGTCCAAATTGTGCCCA
The DNA here is from genome assembly GCA_021613375.1 of Megaleporinus macrocephalus. Taxonomy (NCBI): domain Eukaryota; kingdom Metazoa; phylum Chordata; class Actinopteri; order Characiformes; family Anostomidae; genus Megaleporinus; species Megaleporinus macrocephalus. The sequence goes on from CM038711.1 coordinate 19,192,854, forward strand.
TATAGATGCATAACCAGAACTATTTTCTGCCTGCTCAAAGCACGTATTTATCTCAATCTATCTATTTTTAGACATAGTATGACTTACCATGAACTATAGAAATTTAACAGTCACAGCGCTGTAAACAGCTGACAGCCGTTTTGAACATTCTGTATTCACAAACCACCTCAGCTGATCTACTGCCTGATTGATAATATCCATCATACCTGTGAAAGAATACAAGATCACTTTTCTGATTAATGACTGCTTTGTGTTGTGGTCTGCCTCCCTGGTCATGTCTGAAATCAATGCCCATATGGATGAAGTTAATATTACTTTTTTTTTTTTGGTCAAAGTCATTCTGTGATTAAAACCGCATCGACTTGTCTGGGCAAGTTTGATTAAGATCTGCCTGAGGTTTAGGGAAGTTGCTGTTAGTGATACATTTTTAGTACAATTGTTGAGTTCTTGTGTTTATCAGCAATGGTTCCCTCGCAGTTTAAGTTCTGAAGCAATGACACAAAATTTGGAATCCATACATTATTACAACATTTCACACAGAGAACCAACAGTATCCTAATTAATATGATAACAATTATTGTGAGAAAATAGTTTATTTGATTATATTAATCATCTGTATCAGTCCATTTACAGTCCAGTCAGAAGAATAGCCTCTAGCAAGGATCCAGAAAAAAGGTTAAAGGGCCAAATAAGGAACCCTTGCTTGTTTCTACATAAAAAAGGCCTCAAATAATGAACATTTTTAGGGTATATATATATATATATATATTGTAAAGATATATATTTCTTTTTTATTTATTTGTTCATACACATGTACACACAAATGTAGATATGCTTTTGTAGCTTGAATGCCCTCACCATACTGACTCTGACCACAAACTACACCCCCCCACACAATTCACATCAACACACAAACAATCACATACACCCCAATCCTGATTTCTCATTTACTAGTCCGCACTTGTACGCAGGCCACTGAGAAATGGATGCCCTGTGTGAGGTCAGGTGTGATTCATCACACAGCATCTGGACTCAGGCCTGACATTCGTAAAGGCACTCAGGCCGCTGCCATTGTAATTGAGTCTCCTTGTCTTTTCTAGGACACCAGCAGATATAACTATGTCAGGACGCCTCACAACTATATATTACCCAGCTCAGCGAGGTAGACAAGGGGCGAGTTATCATTCCGTCGGCAGACGAAAAAGGGGTGGGAGACTCATCTGGACATGAAGAAGATGAGAATGGGGGAAGAGAAGGTGCTGCTATAGAAAGTGTGGAGAGTTAATAAAACCTATAGACGTTCAGGCTGAATGTGTTAAATACACTTCGGAAAGTGAACTGTTAGTCAGAAAGTGAGAGTTCGGGGAGCTGCTTCTGTGGTGATGTGGGCATGGATTCTAAGCTTGTGAACTTAGAAAACTGCCATCTTCAGTTGTACTTGTTTTTTTCCCCCTTCTTCCTTTTTTCTGTACGTCTTTTCTAGTTGACCCTCAGGTCAGCTACGGTCAGAAATCTCACTCTTCTTTTAGCAGAAAGAGCGGATTTTGTATATTTCACTATGCTTCCTCACTGTTTTTTTTATTACTGAAAAATAAATGTAGCCTTCTGGGTCAAGACCACAGCTGGGTCACGAAGTGGAAAAGAAGGAGAAGAAAGAAATCAGGCCAGGCCCTCAAACTGTGTTGACATTTACAGGCCAAAGGGCCCATGCACATTTGCGGAGGTCATCGGAAAGTAAACACCTATTAATGGTTACCTGCTTGATGAGGAGATAAGCGGGTCACGGTAATGATTAAGCCACGGATCGCTGGGTTACAGGCCAGATGCGTGTGGGGCGAAGTTTTTTTGCTAGTGCTAAAGAAACGGGGAGTAATCATTTTAGGGCAGGAACCTTTGACCTGTTCTGTGTGAAGGCGGGAGTTTCATAGGTGTGGCACACTTGCAGTTGCATTGGCATGTATGCACGCACACGCACATGCACACACATAAACACACACACACACATACACTCTGAGTGGAAGGAGTGCAGCAAACCACACCTGTCAACAGCCGTCACTACACCCATGCAGGTACTGTATAGTGGGTGGGTTGTTGACTGCTAGAGGGAGATAGAGTGAAAGAGAGAGAGAGTGAGAGAGAAACTCACAAGTTCACAAGGTCATTTCCAGCCCAGGGATAAAGTAAACTAAGCCAAACTGCACAAGCTGCAACTTATCAGCCTGCCTACATGCCAGAGCGTTCCCTGCTCCTCTATGTGTGTGCGTGTGTGTGTTTTGCAGAAAGCAGAACAGAACAAGCTGATAGTTTGTGGTTCAAGTGCATGTTCTGCAACACTAAGATGACTATTCATTTGGTTTGTAATCATTTGCTTCCTCACAGTTTAGAACTGTCAGCCTCGAAAACTGCACATTGAAATGTTCATTAAAATTTTGTAGAAGAAAATCAGCCCCTACACGTTTGCAATAAGGGCAGAGCTTCAGTCCTTGATGGAAAAGGATATTGATTTTGTGTTGTAAAATAAAGGGAGCTCTTGTCTTTTGTTCAACCATGTTTGTCCCATTGTTTGAAGCAATCAGAGATGCTCAGGGGAATTTCTTTAGCTCGCTCAATGAAATCACAGTTTAGTGAAAACAAGGGAAAAAAAGAAGAAGGAGGAATTCAAGGCTACGCACTATGTGGTGACGAGATCCAGACAATTTCTTGTGCTTCCCCACTAAGCATTTATCAGCCCTTGGTGGTCTGGCAGCTACATGGCGGTTAGTTATAAGCTTCAGCGGAATTTGCCAATGTTCAGGGCTCTCATGGAAATCTCTTGTTGGTTTAGTGTTTCTCATTGTTGACCTGCGTGCTACCGACAGTTCAAGTAATTCATCAGGTCGTTGAGCGCTTCTTCACAAACTGTTTCAAAAGGCACTCTAAATCCCAGATATAACACATCAAAACCCAGAAAGACTAATGTGTGGGGATATGTTCTTCATATTTGTTGTTTGTGTTGAGGATGAAGCGGTTGATGAGGTTCCTTTTCACACTGAATGATGCACTTTCAGAGATGTGGCAGCAAGTGATGATATAAATCACAGCATCAAGGGCTGTTTACAGTTTAGTAATAACAGAAGTGTTTGTAACGGTGAACTAGATCTTCTGTACCATTCAGCTGTTCCGGATCGTTAAAACTGCATCTGAGCTTGTCCGGTATCAGAGTTTATCTCTTAAAGGTGAATTAAGTTTGTATGGATAAAAGTTTCCTGAGCTTAAATGACTTAGATTTCAAGGTCAATAAAATCTTCTCTGAAAAGATAAATCTAGAAAGCAGGTTTACTGGTGACTTGAAGGGAAATTCCACAGATTTTTAACATTTCTACCTAAAGTCACTTATATTGGTTTAAAGCGAAGTTTTAAGGAAGTGTATGTAGGCTCTGAAATGTTCACAATGATGGCGATAGGAACACTGAATGCATTGGACGTGTGCCTCACAGTAAATGGGTGTAGATATGCTGCCTAAGTCCTGTATGTCAAAGTACATAAATTTGTAAGCTAAAATGTTTTTGTTTATTTTTTACATACAGGGTAAAATAATAAAATAAGAAAATAACAGTCCACTCAAAAGAAAAAAAGCTTATTTCTCTGGTCATATCAAGCACATCATACGATACCATTGTATTTACACAATTCTTGTTTCTTATAAACTCTGATCAAAGTTTAATGGCTTTAGCCCACCTCAAAAACTTCTTATATGTTTTGATCATGTCACTGTGCATCAGCAGGTCAGAGAAAATTAAGATGAACCTGTAATACTGTGTTTTATTCCTCGACCCCCACCTGTCATAGAGCAAAACCCTAAGCTAGCTAGACCCTCCCAAAAACACATCAAGGTACAGAAGAAAAAAACTTTTAACCCCTCCTCCCCAGAACAAACACAAGCACAAACAATCACACATGCGAATGCAAAGATACAAGAACACCAAGAGATGTCAACTTACAGCCTTTGGCCGTTTTTGTTATTAACAGTGCAGTCTGAGTGTGAATTGTGAACATCTGGAAATTCTAGCCTCAGTCGGTTCAGCAGGTTAACAAATTCCGCATTTAAGGTAACTGATAACAATTCAAGCATTACTTACATATGAGTCTCAGGATGTGTGTGTGTTTGCTACTTGTGAACATTTTTCCGTCAAATCATTTGCGAATCAAGGTCATCAAGGTGAAATCAATTTGTTTCCTCTAACACACAATGTCCTGTACAACAAGTACTTATGATTAGGTTAAAGAAGGTTAAAGAAACCAGTTTTCACACAGTTCCATTGCATCAAATGAAAACTTGTGGCTGCCAGATGATTTTACTTAAAGTGAGCATTCCTCTGTCAACCCCCAAAGTGTTTATCCGTGCTGTCAGTTCAAACACAGAGAGGACTCATCACAAATCTTGTTGTGCTGTGCTAATTCCTCAGGTCAGGGGTGTCTGGAGCGACTCAAGTTGGTGTTAATTAAGAAATGAGATGTTTTCGTTGGTCATGAGCTCCCAAACCTTGGATTGCATTCAACTACAAACGAGGGGCCATGGGGGTGGGTGTTGAGTGACCAAAATAAATAAATAAATGTATATTTAAATAGCATACTTCTGCTGGAGTAATGAAACAGAAAATTTAGCATAAATAACCAGGAGTGGGAGAGTCCCCTTCACCCTGAAAAAAAAGGTTACATTTATTAAAAAAAAAAAAAAAAAGAAAAGGAGTGGGTCATCTGGTTTCCATTAAGAAGATAAAATGGTTCACTTGGAGTCTTTTACCAGCCTCTTTGTTACTGGGAGGCATCCACACTGCTCTCTCCATCATCGGCAAGTTGACACAACATTAAAGGCTTCAAACAGCCAAGCCGGGTCTCTTAATCAAAAACTAATTGCAATAGATATTGGGGGAGTGTTAACACCCTGACTACTTGGGTGCTTATCAGTAGGCCAAAGCTGGAAATACCATTTAAACAAAACCCAGGCACTATAGCTGGGACAGCATGAAGAAAAAAACGTGCTTATGGTAACACAGGCCTGAGAAGGCGCATGGACTATGAAACTGCACTCCCTCAGATCACTTCACTGCTAGCCTGTCAGGCAGCATTAGTTTGCAACACATAAGAAAAAGGAATCTGAAAACAAAACATGAAAGTTTTCCTTCTGTGCTGAGTTGAGAACAGGCTGGAGAGGCCAGGAGAAAAAAGTTGGACAGAAACAGTGACTAGTCGTTGAGCACTATCAGTCCCCAGGGCGTTACTCCATGATCTTTTATTTGAAATATATTTGGAGAAGTGTTGGAGGACGCTCAGTGACATTTTTGTATTTTTATCCTCATCTATTCAAATGACTGTGTTTCCAGAAAAATTGGAACACGTGAGTTATTGTGCTGTTATTCTAAGTGAATGACTTCTCCAGAGAGACATCATATCTACTGAAAGATTAATACTGTTCATTGATAAAGTATTAGTCAGCCATTCTGTGCATTTCTTCTCCTGAATGGAAACTCATTGGCTGCTTCTAAAGAATGAGGAGTTGATTGAAGCACTGAATATTTTGTAATTCACCCTTAGATGTTCCTCAGAAGCAACCAGTGAGCAGTGTTCAACATTATTTCTTTTTTTTAGAACTCGAAGGTATTGCAGCAGATAGATTATTGTAAGATGCCACAGCATGTCTCGCTTTGAGTATTTTTCCTAACAGTTAAAAAGCCGTTCTGGTTTAAAACTAGCCACCAGCATAGTATTTCTTATTATATGTAACGGTCTGTACGGCGTCATTACTTCTTCACCTATAGGACAGAATTGTGATGGTGTGTCCTTTTTGGATCTTTTTACTACAAAACCTGACTTGCAATACAAGTGATACAAACTTTGGAAATCCCCCAAGTGTTTCAAACCGACTGAAAGTATCTCTCCCAAAAAAAGTTTTGTAAGAGTTCCTTCAAGATGCATCATCAGAAGGGGAGTTTCCTCATTTTTAAACCTGAATGACGAGTAGGCAGGCTTACAGAAAATGAAGCAATGGTTAAATATTTCATGTTGGCCTTTTATCTTGGCTCTAAATCTGTTGGTTAAGTAAATGTTTCTTATTACATGATAAAAAGATAAAAAAATATGTGATAAAAAGTTGTGAATGTAGATGAACTGTTTTTTGTGCATTTTGTTGTAAATCTCAGAAGTGTTATGGTAGAAAAGCAACAGAAGAAATGTCATTTGCACCGAGGCAAGAAGACACCCCAGTCATATCTGAATCTAATATTTGTATAAAGCGTCGCTTGCTTAGGTCCCTTCATTTGGCCGTGTATTGAACGCAGCGTAGATGTATTTTTTACCATCTTACATATTCCATAATGCTTTGTGTCCAAACACCAGAATATACCATACCTGACACAGTGGACAACGCTGCCTTGCAAGCTACTGACATGTATTGAGACAGTGGCCTTCAGTCTAGGATAAAGCCTGTGAATAATGAAGGCGACTTTGAATGGAGCTCACCTTGAATGGAGAATGACGTACCCGGTCACAAACACTCAGGTTGTTGTTATTTATTTTTTTATTTGGAAAGTCCTGATGAAGTGGACTTCCATTGATTTTTCCACATTTTTGCATCGTTTAATTGTTGTGATGTAAACAAAACACTGATAATAGTGAAAACTTCCTTAAATCTGCCTTAAATCTGCCCTGTTCCTCCGTCATGAATACATTTTCACAAATGTATTTCAGGCAAAAGCCTGATCTTAAAAAGACCATAAGTGTTTATGGCATTATGCACAGGTGTCTGGTCCCTCCCACCACTGCTGTGAACAATACTTTAGAATGGTTGATTACATATCAAGCCACTCGAAGAGACTAAGATCTAAAAAATTTAATATTTAGAAATGTAAAAAAATTTGTGGATCTCCCCTGTAAGAAAGCCAGCAGTAAAGTATCAGCAGTAACATGATGATTGTGATGTACCCACTTTGCCACACATGCTTATCATTTAATCAACAATCCCTTGAATTAGACTGCATGAGTGCAAGTTAATGTGTGTGTGTTTGTGTGAGAGAGAGAGAGAGAGAGAGAGAGAAACAGAGAGACGTTATGATGGAGAGGTACACGAGGTCCAAGTCAGCCATTCTACTCTTAAAAATTAGAAGTCATTATGCGTCACCGTATTTAATTAAACTAATTGATTCCTTTGCATTTTTATTCGCGATTGACATTGGAACAGCTAGTCCTCTGTTCGGGCAAACCAGAAAGGAACTCAGGACTTTTTTCACTCATGTATATTAACCTTACTGACACTCCTCTGCTTAGCATATTGGAATCCTTGTCGAAATTCATGTCCAAGGCTGGGCCAGGCTGTCTTGTCAGAATGATCCATAATGCAATTCCCATAGCCAGCAGATGATTGAGTTAGGAATTAGGAGTCCAGATACACTCATCTTTCTCACACTGTCTATCTCGTTGGCAGGGCCCATTCTTTTGCAGTTAGTCATGGAACGCTCTCAATGAATTTGTCTCCCGAGTGAAAAGTAACCATTGAAATTTCTGCACGTTTTGACTGATGCACGCTGGCTTAGCATGAATGTGCCTGATCCAAGACGATGATGATCTCGGGAGTACATTAATAAGTAGGGAGTGTTATCGAAGTGCTACATTGCAGCGATAAGCATGATGGGATATGTGTCCACTGTGATCAGGCAATATCGCTAATGGAGGAACTATGTGTCAAAAAGCGGTAATCCCAGCATGAATTAGATTTGGGCATAGTTACCAGAGACACTTTGCCCCAACATTTCTTCAGTCCTGTCAGTCTCCTGTCACTACCAATAACCTGGCATGCCATCTCAGAATCGATGCATGTTTACAAGTAAAACAATTTCTACCTGAGGGTCACTGAACATGACGCATCAGAGGCTTTGTGCAGATAACAAACAAATACTATTAAATTATGTAATTTTTACACTTATATGAATGAATGAATGGATTAATGAGTGAAAGGAGATATTTATTAATGTCACATTTTTGTGCATTCTTGTTTATATTATAAGGACATACATGGCATTTGAATATCAGAGCAAACATAACTAAATGAAACTGGATTAGGAATGAAAATAAGGATAAAAGACTCAAATTATTATTAGTATTATTAATGTTGGCATCGGACTGATGTTTAAATTTGAGTAATGTTTTAAACCAATATTTGGTGATGTTCATTGTGCTCCTTTGGGTGATGCTGGATTACAGTGCTAATATATTTTAGCTTTATTCGTGTTACTGCATTTGGGACCCTCTACAAATAGATGTTATATTTCTCTGGAATGATAATCTAGGTAGGTGTAGTACCACATTCTATAAGAAAACCATTAGGCATCACCTCTACTCTCAATGTCAAGCCCCGATACAAACAACTTTCAAATTAAGCTCTACCTCGTTATAGAAAAAGCAAGCTTCATAATTATCTTTTAGTTAGTACGTCTATATATTTTCATTTTTTATGCATATGCATGCACTCACACACAAACACCCACACATACGCACACATACTTTATTTTGTAAATCAATAAAAAGCATTGTTCTAACATGCAGTTATAGTGAACACACTCCTTAGTCTTTCAAAGCATGCCTTCTCTTTTCTCTTCTGCACCCAAATCTATGCCTGTGCAGTGTAATTGTGTGGCAAATGCATGCCATTCCCACCCAGCCAGGCTAAGGCCCGGTCTGCCGCACTCCCCCGTGGATAACAAATGGGCCTTTTCTCTGCGAATTGAGGCTAAACGATGGTTTCACTTAGAGAGCAAAGTGACTGTCCATCTTCATAACAGTACTCTCCATCAAAGAGCAATGAAACCCATCCCATCCGACTGCCTCTGATTAAACACAGGCAATGGATATCCCCTCCCACCCACCTCCTCCTCCTCTTTCTCCACCACCATCTCTTTACCCACCGCCTCTTCACCCAAGACCTTCCAAAGCTAGCCCTCGCACCTGCGACTGTCTGCTACTCCTTCTGTAATAAAACACCCCACACATCTGGACTGGAGAGCCGTTAGCTGCTAGCCGTGTAGCCGCTCAGCACCAGCGCGTTTGGAAATGACACGCCTCCCATTTGATTTGAATTACTGAATGCGGTTCTTATTGGAGAGGTCGCATGGAAAGGCCCACAGGTCACAGAGTGCAATGGCTGAGGGCAGTTAGCTCATTGTTTCGCTTTGAACTTTTTTTTTTCCTTTCTCCCTGGCCATTCTTTTTTCTTTCTTTCTTCAGCACCCCCCCTCTCCAAGTTAGCCTGTCAAGCTCAAAGAATTCTGTGTTTTCAGAGGTTGCGGTTTCATTGGAAGCTGTTTCATACTTTATGCTTTGCTGCTTTTCAATAAGTGTGGAGAGAAAGAAAAGAGAATGCATTAGATCAACATTTCTTTTGATTAGTTCAAGCCAGTTCACTGACTTTTATGACTTGTTGCCCTGTTATTAACATGTCAGCGTATTCTTATGGCATAGCCTTGCACAATTAAAACTCATCAAGTTCTAAAGGCCATGTCTGGAGCAGCCACTTAAGCCATATTTGAACTGTCACAGAAACACAATGACGAAGTAATCATGTGTTAAAGATACGCTCTAATGCTTTAGAACTGTAGAATGAATGTTTAACTGAGAAAGAACTCGTAGAACAAAGTCACACGTGGTCTAAAGCTAATATGACACATGAATACAATGCAAGAGCACACATTTTTTGGTTCATATAATATGGATTTGTGTGAAATTCAAGCCTCGCTATTAATTGGAAAGTGTTTCTCCTGAAGAAATAATATAAAGCTTTAGAAATAAAGAATTTTTTTGTCATCTAAATGTAATTATATCTTAATTAGTTATCATTATCATTATTGCTGTTGTTATTGTTGTTATCTGATATTTACTTTTCTGACACATCTCACATTTTGAAAGCAATTCATATGTAAAATACAATTCATTTATTATATATTTAAAACAAATGACTTTTCATTAAAGTGGACAAGGTTTGGCTGTGTAGCATCGCAAGACAGCCTAATTAGACCCGTCTTGGTTTAGTGTTGGGTTACCATCATTTTCCAGGCAGGCGGGGTGGTAAAATCTTACACCGGTATGCTACAGACATGAAGAGTCCAGGATCTGTCCCAGGATGAGACCTCAGGAGCCCCAGGAACATTAGCCAGTATAAAAACAAACGCAGGTCAGCTGAATTAACCTAATGCCACACACCCAACTGTAGAGCAACCTTCTGTCTCTATTCCCTGAGAGGAATACAGGCCTGAGGATTACTGCAAAATACACACGCATTGTTCATGCAAAAACTGTCAGTACACACTGAATACAGAAGGCTTCACTGAACCCTGTCTCAAAATAACGTTTCAACTATTGAATTTTGACCCAGTTAACTTTATTTGTCTTTATCACTTAAAGATTTATTTTCAGGTGTAAGTGCCCAAGAGTGTCTTTACATATTATTATTTCTTCTTCTACTACTATCTTCTTTATTGTAGTCTTCTTTGTGCAGAGCGATAGAGTTATCCAGTGCACTACCCAATCACTCTGGTTTTAGCCTTTTCCTCTTTTTGGTTTACACATTTAGATGTACTCTTACATTCCTCAGTTGAATTTGCAAAAGGAAAAATGTTATCTACTTTGACAACTGAGCTACAAATTGCTACCTTGGTTGTATTTGTATGCAACTGACAAAATAAAGGGGTTCTGGAGGATGTTTGACTTAATTAAGCTCTTGGAGACTCTGAATGTCTCAAAAATCTAAATTTGTGACCTAATGCCTTGTGTTAAGAAAACACAGATGGCCAAATCCAAGAAAATACGTTGTATCATATGTGTATATCTAAAAACCTAAAGCCAAATTACCTAAGATATTAGTGGAAGTTGATGCTAATTTTCGAAAAGAGACGATGTGTAAACTCTCATTTTATGTGTAAAAGACTGTATATCAAACTAGAAAAGAGCATTTCCAAAAGAAGAATTGTTAAACCAAGCATTTTGTGTCAGTGCCGCTATAGTATGTGAGTTAGCAGTCAGTCAGTGCTGGAGTAGCCAGTCAGCCTGGGGCTGCCCCAATAACAGGGGTTATTTTGTACACTGTTTACAAGCTTATAGCTCATTGGCTAGTAGGGCTGCTTGATAAATTGCTTTTATTGTTATCATCATGTGAGTTTCTTGATGAACACACTGTTAAGGGTATGTACAGTGCCAAAATTATGTAATAGTTTGGCAAGAAACAATAGAGGCCAAACAAGTGCTTCTTTGTGCCTACAGTGTGCTTGTACCTACTAGTATTTTCTTTAGTTTCTTTACACAGCAATAAATGAATAAATGAGTAAATAGATATTCTTGCTTCTCACATTGTGATTGTGATATCTAACAGCTTTATCAAACATCACATTTTATATGCAGCCCAAGAGGCTAGGCTAGCTGTCAGGATTGGTTGAAACTGCAGGGATGTCTAATGTTTGTATAAAGCATTTGCGTAAAGCAAGCTGGGTGTTGTAGTGAAAGAACACTGATGAACAAAAACATGGAAATTATTAATTGTGTCACAGCCAGGAGCTGAAAGATACAGTGCTGCTCTACAGAACACGGCATACACAACAAATAACATATTACACTTGTTTTAGTCCTTCAATAGTCTGCAACTGGGAAAATGGTTGTATGTGCTGTAGTGTTCCTTGTTGTTTCTTTATGAGCCAATTCATAGTGAGACTGTCTCTGTACGTGCGCAACACACAGCAATACTGTAACAACATTAGCTAATGTCATTATCATGTCTGTGGGGTCAAAGGGCCTAATCTGGTGTTATAGGATTTGCTAAAGCCAGGAGCGATCTTATAGGTAAACTGCTAGCTTGGTGACCGGGTCTTGGATAACAGCTTCAAATACCCCAGCTATTCCAAGTACTATCAATATGCTTATAGCAACTAACTTACAATTCAGCCAGAGTCCAAGAGAAGTCTCTTTAGCTGAAGAGAGAAATGAGCTGAATGGCTTTCCTAGAATAGCACTCTTGTTGTCCTATATTTATTAGCTCATTCACTCCCTCTCTGTCTGCGCTGTCTATATCTTCCACTATCTGCCCCTTTATGTTTCCCTCAGGAGCAGCTAGGGGAAAAAAACTGTAGTACCAAGAGGTGGCATGATACTGACAACGCAACCTCTGTTGATACTAATGTCAGTCTGATACCGTCCTTTTCTCTCTCTACAACAACTAAGCTGATAATAGTATGCACTTTGCTTAACCAGCCATCTAAACAACATTATGCTTAATCTGTGAAACTAAAATGCCACAATGTGATTCATGATATTTTTGATTGGTCAGCACTAATAAAGATGAAATTAAAGAGCAAAAGTTTAGTTAAGCATTTCCGTCTTTCAGTATCAGATTCAATGATTGTGGCCACTATCGGATCAATACTGAATATCGTATTGGCGCACCCCTCATATATACCTGGCTGGAAGCTTTATGTAATGCTTTTAGAAATTGTTTATTTATTAATTAAACACACAATGTAACATTTGTCATTTCATTTAATGTACGTCTTATAGAGTTTGAGGCATTAACTAATATGACCCAGCCCACGAAACCTATACTTCTGGGTTTGTCAGCCGTCCAATCAAGTGACTAAAGCGTTTGGCTGCAGCCGTTAGGTTCATTCTCTTCTACTGGCTTTTGCATTGTGATAACATCGCACTCTTTTCCCTCCCCTTCGCCACGGCTAGATCTATTAGTCCCTCTTCGCCCATTTCCCCCATTTGTCCACACACAGAGCTGCTTGGCTTACAGGTGTCCTCTCTCAATGACTCTCCACCTCCCATTATCAAGAGCTACCTGTGCTACCGGCCCGGTATTAAAGTGTCATTACCCCCCCCCACACACACCCCCACCCCACCCCCACCCCCACCCCACCGTCTTCTATCTTGTGTGCTGTGCACAAAACCCAGCCATGAAATCCACAGCTCTTCTCTTTTATAACCCCCCCACACACACCTCTTTTTTTTCTTTTTTCTTTTTTTTGCTGGGTATAAATGTCAGCCTTCCCCTTTTGTGCGGATTACAGGCATTCCCACATCAGCACTGATTGTTCCACGTGGAACGGTGGGAGTAGAATAGAGCGTTTGATTTCAGATAATGTAGAAGCAGACAAAATGCCAGTGGACCTGGCAGGGCCTCTATTGTCTACGCCGGCGGGGCCCTAGCCGGAGACCTGAATCTGAGACACGGCCACACCGGGGGAGCAGCAGCAAAAGAACACCTCACCGGTTTGGATTTCACTAAACTGTTATAATACAATTTGTCAGGTTTGATGATGGCTGTGGCAGCTGGAATTCAGCCCCTTAACCTTTTCAAGTCCCCCACATTATGTCAGGCAAAGCCATACTTTGTCACCTAATGAAGTAGCAGTCACTGGGGCTAAGCTTTCTTTTCCTAGAAGTGGTGCCAGTGTATGTTGTAAACTTAGTTTGCATGACCAGTTTTGAGAGCTTCAACAAACATTACCATTCTAGCAAATATATATTTTTTTTTCAAGTAATAGAATTGACAAATGGACATTTGAAATAAGACACTAATACTGAGCATGTAGCATATGCACAAGTTTGGGCACCCTTTTTCAGCTGACATTTTGCGAAACCCCATGCACATATATAACAGAAACACGCTTCTGCACATTAAGCCAGAATACTGTTTATTTGCTGAATTTAACATATTGGTGGAAAAAATCTAATTTTCAAAGGTTGAGGCACATTTTACATTTTAATGTTATATTTTTATAGCAAGTATATAGATATTGTGCTCTAAAATCAGCAGATAAATTACACATTTAAGTTTCTTCTCTGTAGAGGATGTGTAATTTTTAATTTTTTTTTTTAAACGTGTAATTTGACCAGGGCTATTGTTAACCTTTTGCACTGGGATGGCATCACAGCTTTAAATGTGGTAGGGTGAAATTTCTTCTGTACAAAATGTTTACCACTTGATGTAATCCATATAGGTGCAATTGTGGTTTCAGCAGGCTAAAAAAACGGTCGAGATCACAATCACCTCTATCAGCTTTCTGTATTTTCAAAAAATAATGGAGCTTTATCTGTAGCTCAGTATGTAGCTTAAACCTCACTATTAGTGCTACATGCCAGTGCTGTTTGCCTCACTCGCTTCATTACGCTGCCCCCGCAAGTAACTAACTGCAAGCTAGCATCTGTGAAGTACAGTAGTGTCCTAGCTTAGCGTAGCAGTGGCTATAAGAAATAGTGCTCCAGACATTTTACAAGTGTAACATAAATGATAACCATTCATTTCTTTTGACCATTAGCGTGAGTAGCAACAGTCCTCTCACTGAATGGCTGGCAGTCTTCGGTTTGTGCCTATAGCTCAGTGCTGCGAGCGGTTCAGGGGACATACGTTGACAGTAGAATGGATCACATTAGGTCTCGTGGAGTTGGTACAGTTATAGGACATCACCTTCCCAACAAGTTAGTTTGTTAAATTTCTCCTCTGCCACAGCTGCCCCAGTCAACTGTTAGTGTTGTTATAGCAATAATGAAGGGACCAACTCCACATTAAAGATGGTTTTGGAAGGAGATGTTCGAAGAAAAGCATGTGTTGGTGTGATGTGATCAGATGTCTATATACCTACAGTATGTCCATATAGCATACATTTACACACACACATATGCATGTGCCATCTTTAGGCTAACTGAATGCAGTGAATGCTGAAAGACCTGATCCGTTTTGAATGGTTTGCATAGTTCACTGTAAGGTTATGCTCCACACTTTCACCCAGTTCTTACAGATCTACAGTATTTGTCCACGTGTTTCATGTGCCTTATCCAATAACTAGTTTGGTAATTAATCTATTGATTGGTAGTGTCATCATGTGTTAGTATAGCGAGAGTCATGTGGTTGATGGAACAATCCACAGCTCCCCCCTCAGCCTCTATTGTTCATTCATCAGCTGCACTGATTGAGCCCATGTCTTGGTTAGCTGCAGGCCAGCTAGATAAGGATCAGTAGATGATTGGGCGCACACATTCTTAACATGGCTGACCCGTGACATCTCGAGGGCAGGCGGGGGCAGCCTGTCATTATGTGTACAATGTGCCGCTTTCTTCCCTCTTATCTTCGCCGATGACATTGAGAGTTTTTGCATTAACTCATTAATGACAAGACGCATCGTTGCAGGGACAAGAGGTGGGGACAGGGTGTGTCGCTGGATGGATGATGCTGGCCAGTGAGGAATTTGGGCTCACCAACCACTCCCCCTCCTTGCTTTCTCTCTGGCTTTGATTTAAGTCCCAGCAGCTGAGGGATGGATGGCCCTGACAAGTCTAGGTCTGAGTGGTCTGTGTGAAAGAGGAGACTTATGTTGGTCCCTGTCATAATTTTGACCGCCTTTTTTCATGTGAGTACTTTTTGTGTCGGTCTTTAAACGTAGTTCTCACAATATGGTCACATTATGGAATTTGATGGTCTCTTAAAGGATCTGTTTCATACGAACCACCACTTAAACTTAAAGCTTGAATGATTTTTTAAACATACTGTTTACTCTTTCGTCTATGCAAGCCATACATGGAACCTAAGCAATTAAAAGATCTTGTTATGAATTTATCAATCTAACATATGACTGCTTATACACCTCTGATGTTTCTTTGTAATCCGTGGTGGACCCCTACAAGGAATTCCGGCTCTATGTGACCTTCCTTTATAAGGAAAATGACTGGCATTTTTTATAATCGCTACTATGACACCCTGTGGTGGTGTTGTCCTGTGTACACCTTTCCTCCTAATTGTACTGGATCCTCAGGTCATTAGCTGAGATACAATTGCTACATCCATGTTACAAGCAAGCTAACACTCACATGCTTTGAAAGAACCTTGTATAAAAGCAATTACTGTATTGCTGCAGTTCAACTCTTTTCTACAACAACAGCTATTCAGAGGGATGCTAGGATGCTGATACCAGCTTAGCTGTGATATATGGCACAGTTTGTTTCGGCCTTATGATGTAGATTCAGTGTGTAGTATTTTGATATTCAGAGGAAAAATGTATGCAGGACGAAACAGTTTTGTTTTTCACAGATTGTAACAGAACACAGTTCATTTTAACCACACTCTTAAAAGAAGTTCTTTAAGGGTTCTTTTATATAGAACCATCATATTAACCTAGGAGCCTTTGAAGGACCATTTATATAAGTCAGGCTTAAATTCTAATGTAGGCCTATCACTGACTACAAACTGATGGCAAGATTTCAGAGGTCTGTTAGCCTACAGAAGTTTAACCCACCCATTTACATTCAAGTGATACAGAGGGTTGTTTCCTGCAGACTGTCTGTAGTGGTTATTGGAGTGGAAAAATAAATGTGATTTCCAAAAGCTCTTAATGGAGTAGTTTCTTTTTTCCATTGCTGTGCTGTTGCAAACCATAGCAATTCAAACAGACTGGTAGATCTCCTGGACCAGGCCAATGTTTCAAAATGTAACATTAAACAATCATCCAGTCTACTATCTAACATTGTACAACCCCATGGGCCTCTATAAATGACAAGACAAGCTTCATGGAGATGGATTAATTGCAATATCAGTGATGTTTGACCATTATGTTGCCATTTGGGTCATGCCTTGGTTTAATCTGAGCCTGGAGACCAACTCTGTAATTAATAAATAATTATAAACTTTTTTTGTCTCTCTTTCTTTACATACTATACTTTTAACACTTTCAGGTCAAGAATGTTGAATATGACATCAAAGATGCTATATGTCAAAGAATAAGTCTCAGACGCGCTGCATGCTAGAGATTTGCTTTCATGTTTTCCTGGCACGGTACCGTTTTGTTGTTCCACTGAGGGCTTTGGTGTGATCGTATCCCTTTCAGAAGCTTTGTAATCCAGTCTTGAACTTCACTGTCTTTTTGGAGTCATTGTAAAATAATCCAACACTGAATGTCTTTTGTGATTATTTATCCATTTCTCTAATGTTGAAGGGAGTTATTGTTGTTGTTATCATGTTAGCCGTCCATTGACGTCTTGGGTTAAGTCGGTCAACCCATCAATGGCGGTGTTTCTGACTTTCTGACAGAACAACACTACCCGTCCAGCCAAAATAAAAGTAGGTCTCCAGCGTACAGCATCCCTGAGATTTATTCCTTTATGTACAACGTCCTTTGATGTCACATAGGACATCATCAACCTGAGAGGGGTAATGTAACCGCACTTTTTTCCAAGCAGTTTTGAGCCATTAATCATGAACACACAATGTAAAGGGAAACAGGTACTTCCAAATTACGTCAAAACCTGAAACTATAAAATGGAGGGTTTGTTCCAAAAGCAGCGATATGATATATCCCTATACTTCTGCGTACACGCCACTACACCAGAAATCTGAATGAACTGAGACTCTGCTAGATGCTTATCTGAGCATAGACCATCTTCGTTATAAAAGACTTGATGTGTTGCTATGCAAGGCTGTGTAGAAGATCCTATTTCACACATGCACATACTCATACGTACTCATGACTAGCGACCCACATTGACGCTGCTGGACAGAGAATGATCTCTTCAGCTGAGGAGTCGTAGTGTGCTTGGTGTTGGGGTATAGTGTTGGGAGCTTATGAAGGCCAGAGTGTTGATGCCGGTGCTCTGCAGTTGATATATTTATTTGTCCTCCTCAGTCCAGCAGAGCCCCCTATGACCAAGCAAAGACATTCGGCTAGACCGTCTTTCTTGCAGATCTATCAAAGCCACCATTCTCTCTCTCCTCCTCCTCTCTCTCCCTTGCTCGTTTGTTGTTATGTGAGCACAATTACACTAAGGGGAGAAAAAGAGGAGCGAGAGGGAGTAGAAAAAAAGGGGGGAAAAAACACTGTGCAAGATTGATAGCTTTGGTCTGCGGTTCAATTGTAAATTAGAATGCAAGTCCCTCTGGGATACAAGGGCTCTATTTGTGATTAAGAAAAAAGGCTGCATAATAGAGTGATGGTGAAAAAGTTTGCTCCCTCTAACACACAGGCAATTAGCTTGATGAAATGGCCCCTTACTTTTTTGTGTCCTGGATACGTAAACTGATATAATAAAGTGTCTGATTGTTTATGCTATTATTTTCACCTTGAGCTGTACAGGAAGTGGCGTTGTGGTGTACAGCGGCCCATAACATTGCCGACTGTGCTCCCCCCGCTGCTTGGCTGGCTTACGACGGGCTTACAGTGCAAACGCAATGCAAGAAACAAAGCAGGCTCTCTTCAGTGGTGAATGTGGATTTGAGGAGTGCGCTTGCTGCCAGCGGGACAAAGTGACAGAACTTTTATGAACCTTATAGAAATTGTAGTGAAGTTAGCCAGGAGAGTTGGCTTAGTTCCTCTCCCCAGCAAACTTCTCACCTACCTCATTTTTTTTCTTGTTGGGGTGTGTGTGAGAAATTAAATGTTATGATCTGTTGTTATGAGGTGGCTTGAGTTTAAACAGTGTTTTTTTATCCTCATACCTTTTCACACCTGGCTCCAGTTGCTGACATTTGAAATGGTAATGGTTTAGGAGCTAAAGCTGACTCTCTGTGTAGTAGCAAGTTAGTGCATTGGTTCTTTAGTTTTACTAACTTTACCTGTTTTACATTGTGTTCTACAGATTGCGATCTACTGAATCATTTTTCATGTTGTGTTGCAAAAAAAAACAGTTTGACTTTCAACCAAGTTCAACTTTCAGTCCCAGTAACCAATTAGTATTCTCGTTCTTGTCTTTCTTTGGAAGGTTCCGTGTGTATTGTGTGATTACTGGATTTGTCTGTTAATTCCACTCTGGAATGTGGCCTGCCATCGTCTGAAGGGATAAATCACACACAAATCCTAACAAGGCTAACAATAAATAGCAACATAAATGCTAAAATGGCTAACAATAAACAACCTAATGATTATTTTCATTATCAATGATTCCTTCATAAGTTTGTTAATAATTAATATCAAATAACATCCCCATACAAAATAACTAAAAAATACACGCAAGCAGTTTTCCCTTTTGCATAATGCAAACATTGCAAACAACCAAAATCATATTTGCAAAACAAACAAGCAAATGAAAAACGTTAATCAAGAAAATAGCAACACAGTGTTTGTTTTGCTTTTGAAATTGCTGTTTAAATCAGCGTGAAAGTTTTCTGTATAATTATAAACCTAAATTAAACTAATTCTGTTACATAACCAAACTGTTTATCTGCCATGTTAGGATTTTAAGGTCTGAAGCTCAACACAACAAAACATACAATGATGCTTGCAAGGTTGGGGTGTAACGGAAAACGGAAGTATTGTAGAATACATATTTTCCTGTGAATTAAAAAAACATAGTCTTTAAAAGAAACACCAGTAAATGTTCATTAACAATTTCTAAGGATGTAAAATGATTATGACGGTGGCAGCGGACTTCATTAGCGAGCTTTTTTGGTGACATTGGCTCTTTGTGCTATCATTTTGTCACTGATGGGGAAAGAACAAACTCCTGGGCCTAGGAAAGGGTGGGACAGAGAGAATTCACCTGCAGTGGACAGCAGTGAATGGTTTTGTCCTCGTGGCGCAAATCGATTCCACAGGCATGAGTAAGGAGCAGTCCTGCGTGAGGCTGTTTTGAGGAGAGGAGCAGCGAACCGGAGCGCTATGGCAATGCGAATGTAAAGAGAATGCATTGGCAACACATGGCTGTAGTGCCGGAGATGTCAGAGGGGGATTCGCTTTCATGAAAGGGAGAGAAAAAAGGGGGTCTCTAATGTGGAAGCAATTACATAGGCCAGTGAGTCACCGTGCTGGAATCCTATGCAATGTTTTCCATTTGCAGGTCAACATCCGTGGCTACGTAGTGGCACAGATATGCTAGTATTAGGAGTTCTGTAAGATCATATTCTCAAACATGAGTCTGCACTTTCATTCACAGGGGAGCAAAGCCTGCACTCCTCAGACTGTTTCTGTATTACGATACGGGGGGAAGCAGGCTGTTCCGCTGCTGTGCATAGGTAAAGGTATAGCCTTAAACGTCACCCGCTAGCAGACTGCATTTCACATGCACACCACACTGCTAGATTACATTATTCCCTGACACTTAAGTTCATTAAAGAAGGGAGCTGACAAAGTATAAGCGGATGATTATTCAAGAAAAATGCAAACAAGGCCGCCTGATAATGTCCTGATAGTGTTTACATTTGCGGAGAATGCTGACTTTCCGAGCCTTCATTATGTAGAAGAAGATTTCATTAGAATCAACCCTGGTTGTAATTGAAGTCAGGGCTTATGCATTGGCCGGACTGGGAGAGGTATCCCCTCAGCACTTTTCTATTTGACTTTGTGTGCTCTGCAAATTGACACAGGTATAAGAGAAGGGCATGAGGGCGCAAGCCTGGGCTCAATGGTAGCATGGGGAAAGACAAAAATGGCCACACCTACGTGAGCAGTGTGCCCTCTGCTTATGTTTCATTCATAAAAGAAAGTCTAGACCAGTCTG
The DNA here is from genome assembly GCA_021613375.1 of Megaleporinus macrocephalus. Taxonomy (NCBI): domain Eukaryota; kingdom Metazoa; phylum Chordata; class Actinopteri; order Characiformes; family Anostomidae; genus Megaleporinus; species Megaleporinus macrocephalus. The sequence continues at coordinate 19,213,344 of CM038711.1, forward strand.
GGCCAAATGGAGGTGTTAGTTAACACTCTGTGCACAAGAGTGTACCGATCTTGGGAAAAGATTAAAAGCGAGAGGGAAAAAAAGGGCTCAGACATAAGTTACATAAAGGATTATAATTTGTGTCTGTGTGTGTAGATGGGTGTGTGGGCACGACTTGGACAAAGGCTACATAATCCGCCCCTCCTCGTATGCTCTCCGGCACCCACAGATTTGAATGAAAGTATCAGAAAGGCACGTTGATGGAGGGATTAGCCGGTGCATGACCTGATGTGTCGAGGCCTAGGCGCGGGGTAATGAGTGCCGCTGATCAGTCAGTGTTTTGGGTCAGACTTCAGTGTCTAAACTGATCATTCCAGTCTAATGGAGTTTGGTGACTTTAAGGTAATGGTGCAGCTGATTCGGTGTGCTAGCCGCACCGTTCAGATTAAGGTCACGCTGGATTTTAGCTTGTTGCTAGACGGTTCAAACAAAAGGTACTTTGTTTTTTGTTTTTTCCCACTGAAGCCTGAGCCTAGGCCGTATTTAAGGGGTTACTTCTGGCAAAGTCTTTGATGTTATGTGGGCTTCTTGAACCTTGGCTGATGTCTGAGATGGGATCAACTCTGTTTAAGGAGTGCTTCATCTAAAAATGCTAACATAGCCAAAATGGATGAAAGGTAGTGGGGAACACGTAATGCAGTCTCATTTGCATAATGCAAACAAGACCCTATTAACTTCCCTTTATTAGCGGTGTTAGCATTTTGCGTGAATCCAAACAGGCTTACCCTTTCTCCAGCTGTATCTGCTTGTTCTCTCAGCGGGACTGCAGTAAATGGCCAATCCACTTAGCTTCCGTGTAGACTGCTTTAAGTTATGTAAGAATAAAATGAGAGGTGCACTGATCAGGAATTTTCATGGCCCGTTTTCATTCCAGTATCTTTCAATCAAACTGGCTGATTGTTGATTGTTTTGATCAGCTTTTATTAGACTTTCTTCTTTAAAAATGCCCACTCTGAAACATACTAGCAAATTTCCAGTACTTTTTGTAAGTATTACATAAGAATAACAGTATTTAACAGTATAACATGAAATCAGAAGTGCCAGCACAGTATTGTGTGATTATGCTACACCAGACTGGTATTCATATACAGTGCCAGTGCACTGACCTGCCCCTCATGATTTACGCCAGAAAGTTACATCACTCATCAGCCAGAATCTAATTAATAAACTGACAGGTTGCCATAAATGTGTTTGAAATTAAATGAATTGAAATCAGGAGTGCATTTGTCCGGAATAGCATTACCAAATAAATAAAATGTGTTTCTATATGGTTAGGAATCCAGAATGAATGAAATGCAGACATTTCCAACCAAGCATCTCCTAAACCCTTGTCCTGGGGGACCCCCTGCACTGCACCTTTTAGTGTTTATCCTTCTCCCAGCACAACTGATCCAACTAGTCAGCTAATTAACAAGCCCTTCTGGACCTGAAGTTGGTGTGCTTTGGCAGGAAAACACAAAAAAAGCGCAGGGCAGAGGTTCCTCCACAAGCACGGTTGGGAACCATTGGCCTAAACTTTCAACTCTTACCAATATAATTCAGATATTATTGTACTTCCGTAATTGTAGCAATAAAAATATAGATGTATTTAAGCTGTTTTATTCTGAGCTGTGCTATGGCAGGGTAACTCTTATTTGGTTACAGTCCATACAGCAGGGCTCTGTAAACCACAGATTTAATTTAGCAGAACCACAGAGAATTTTAGCGCTTCATGTGCTGCAACACACCATTAATCTCATGAAAGATTTACTGCCAGCTATCTTGCTCTTTTCACAGTAAACGTAAAGTTTTGCAGCCGTTCTGTCATGCATTCATTCTTCATCATCTATTTTTTCTGTGTTGCATTTGTGTAATTGTTTATTATTGTGCTGAGAAATATGGGGCACCCATATAACTGCAATAGTTCTCTGTGCCATCTTTTCAGGAATTAAATACAGTCTCTTCAAAAAAGTCCACAGAAAATGCTCACGCAAGGACCTCGTACATGCGACACCTCATAGCGTGATGCCGCAGGTAGAAGTGCAATCACTTGCTAACCTAACTGGAGCAATTATTTACCTGTATTTGCACAGCAAGTGTGTTGCAGAGCAGTATTTTCTCGCCAGCATGTTGTAACCATTGACCCAGTGCCCGGCTCCTCTGACATCCAAATGGCTTACTCTCTCAGAATGGAATGCAGTGCCGATGCTTCTGTTTACATCTCTCCATATGCGGAAAGGCCAAAGCACATACTTAATCCACACATCTTCTGCTACTCTTGAGATCTGATGGAAAGTATGCCCTTTAGATCCCCACTGTCGTTAAGCAGCGGAAATGTTGAGTCTCTAAGCATAAAGAAAGACTAAAAGGGCAGAGACCAAGCAGCCACATACACAGACCTTTTAAACTAAGGTTAAATACTGAGTCTGATATGATTAATCCCCTCAGTTGGATAAAGACAGATTAAGCAGTTAAGTGTTAAAGCCCCAATCAGTAGGCGCTGCAACTACAACTGCCAGGTTTTTGATTTGATGACAACAAACACTTCAAACCATTACCCCGATTAGACTCCTCCCCTTTACATATATGGTCTTTGTCAGGAAGATCCGGAGCTAATTCTGGAATGGCTGTGGTGTGCTAAATTGCTAACCTGGCAAAACGTTAATGGAGTCCAGCGTGGATTGTGATGCATGTGTTGTGTGTGCTGTTTGTGTCTGATTCAGACTAGCTTTTTTCTATTTTTAGCAGTTTTAGCATTTTATAATTGTTTGTTCCTAGAAAAACTGAAACATTCCTTTGGGTGTACGTTGAGCCCTCTTTATAAAAGGCTTTGTGCAATCTTTCTTTTATGAATAGTTCGCATCAGAGGGGAGCTTTCCTGTAGAGCTCGTCTGTAAACGGGATGTTGGCTTCATTGGAAAAGAGTCCCGCGAGTCACATTAGAACATGTTTGGTCATGTTGAGAATCCCACCAGTACATGGTTAATGTGGAGTTGGGTTGTGTGTTAGACTGCACTCTATGGTAGTGCACTTTCAATTAGAACTAAGAAGAGCTCACTGGTATGAGATATTTCTTTTATCATGCTACCAAAACAAATGCTCTCAGAATGCTGTAGGACTTGGAATAACAATAACACAAATATAACATGTTTAATATACAGTTACATCAGTAACATGAATAAAATACAGACATTAAGCTAGACATTACACAGAAACCTAACATTACCTGAACACCCCCACCCCAACACCACCCAAGGCAGGCAATAAAAAATTGTGTTATAAGACAACGTCACCTTGTTACAGAGAAAAGGCTGGAATTCCAAAAAGGTGCTTCGGGCAGCTGACAGAAGTGGTTTCTGTGGGAGAGAGTTTTTCCTTTTTACATAGCACACTAAAGCAAAAATCATGATAGGTTTATTTTAAATAGAAATGTACTCCAAACAGCATTTGCTAAAACTATTAATTTGATGAGAAAATGTTTATAGATGATCACAAGTTTCCAACCGTGTTCTTAGGGTACAGGTGTTGAAAACTTATGTTAACCAGTTAAAAATTGTTTTTAGGCACAAAACTGAGACCCCGGGTCTTTCAGTTTCTCAGACTTTAGTCTATATTTGCTGATGTTCCTCAGGGACATACTTAGGGATCAGACAATTACTGTATTATAGTACTCTGTGGTTTAAAGTCCAGTTCATATTTTCAGTTATCTGTGTACAGTTTCTGTCTTTTTTTAAACATCGCAGTGGAAGTAAACAACCTTTTGCTACTCAGCAACAACAACACTATATTATGATAGGTTACCATCCCGTCTCCAGATGTGACTGTTGCAGGTTGAGCTGATTTTGGGGAAATGCTGTATATTTGGTAGTGTTGAAGAGCTTGCAGTTGCAGTGAAGAAACAAATGTCTTCTTTGAAGCCCCTGGAGAGCAAGTCACTTGAGCACTTGAGGGCAGCAGGGCTGAGGTTTACCCAGGCCAGGCTTTCTTCTGAGGAGCCTGGTATAAACATTACACACTCCGTCTGGATAATTGATCCCAAATCTTGTTTGACAATGGGTTTTTTCACTGCAGACACTTCACAAGCTTCCTCAGCGTAGCTGAGCTTTTTTGGCCGCTTTGCAAATACCACAACAACTCAACACTCATTAAATCTCGTGTCGAGTGTGTGAGGCTGCCTCACTTCTGTCTTCCCCTCCATTTGTGTGTGTGTGTGTGTGTGTGTTCCCTCCTCTTCTACTTCATGCATTGTAAAAGGAAGTCTGTGTGACATTTGTTGCCCCTTGGAAAATGTTAGGCACCAAAATGCATCATTTGAGTTTTCCAATAAACACTGAAAGTGTTGAATTTACAAATCTTCCCAGTTTACTCTAGAACCACATTAGAATACATCACCTGAAGCATAGAGTACTGAGCAGAAGTCAGAGACCACCCTTCATTGATTTCATTTCCAGTCAATATAGTCATTAACTACGAGTTATGCCTTTGCTGAGGGAATATAAAATAACCCACCTGCTTATGGAAGGAGGGAAGAGGAAAGGAAGGTCAGTGAAAGATACGCTAAGTCAAACGAGTTTTTAAAAAGTAATAAAACAAAGAGAAAACGGGACCCCTAACAACCATGCAAAGCTTTCAGACCACCAAATCAGCATCAGATAAATACAAATTAAAGCTTTGAAAAAGGAAGAATGAAGCTCCACTCTTTCTTCAGATCTAAAAAAATCTGCACTGTGGGAGAACAACTCAACCTGAAAGAATGTGTCACTGTCAAGATGCTGTCTGCTACGGAGAAAAGGAGATTGAATAAAACAAAACACAAATCATACAAAATATCAAAAGCTCTCTCAAAACAAGGGACTGACCACCACAGAGTCCAGACCTCAACATCACTGAATGTATTTGGGATTATTTTTAGGGTAAAGAGCAAAGAAATGCATCCAACAGGAAGTGAATGCAAAATTCTTTGGAAGAACTGAAAGCAAGACTTGAAAAGAATGCAGGTTGTAATTAAGGAACGCAGAATAAAACAATATATATACATATAGTTGTTGAGTCTTCTGCTTTTGTTGTTGAGCACTGAAGAATGTAAAAAAATATATATATTTTTTTATATATATTTTATATAACTGGAAATAGTAAATCAGCTATGCATGATCTCTGACTTCTGCACAGGACAGTGTAGGTTAATATTAACATGTGATAATAAAAGACATTCAAGCACGACCGGCTCCTCCACAGTGTATGACACAAATATAACAATAAGGTTTTGAGGCAGCAACAGGACACAAAACACTGCAGAAGGCATAAGGGGCATAAAAATGAATGGGTGCATCATACTTAGAGTGTGAATTCAGATAATTCAGTTAATTTTTAAATGTTATATGTGTTTATACAATATTTAATAAATGATGTTCTCATTTTTTGGTGTAGTGTTTTCATCACTATATTCCCCTTAAACAGTACCTTAATAGTCCTGAAATCACATTTGTGTATCCAGAGTATTTTTATATTTTTATTTTAATAGAATAATAAAATGAAGGTGTGAAAGAAAAAGAATATTCACGATTCATTTAAACTCTTCCTAAAGAAATAAGTCATTGTGAGGTCAGAGATTTACACCCCCAGGCACTGAATGTCTGGATGATAAATGGTGAGTGTATAGTTTCTGTAACGTACATGATCTTTTTCCTGCAGTTCTTACTGAAGAGTTGTGCTGTTATTTATTGTTTTACTACAACTTTTCTTCTTCTTTTTATTTTTTATTGTTTTAAACTACAGATGCTCTCCACAAGTTTGTGCTCAGGTGTTGCACAGCAGGATGGTGGACACACACTGTGAAACACTCAATCTCGCCACTTTCCGGGCTCCAGGCCTCAGGGAAAATAGCATTAGGCCTCAATATTAACAGCCCTACAAAAGCATTGTATTATATATTTAGACATATGGGTTGATATATTAATGATAATAGAATACCGTTCAGAGTCTTTGTACCAAGTGTAAAAGTGTGAGACATTATTTTTTTAGTCTTGCCAATTAGAAATGTGAGGAAATCTGTACACTGTGGGGGGTGGTTGTGTAGTAACATGTCTGCAGAAAAAAGTTTTTGTCAACAGCGTGAGAGAGAGAGAGAGAGAGAGAGAAAGAGAAAGGTGAAAGGGCCTTCCTTTGCACAGGTACAGTATGAAATAAGCCCATAATAGCGTCCATTGGCAGGGACGAGCCTAACTTTTGCCCATGTTTCCCAGTAGTCCTCATTAAAAAACAAGCTGCTTCCAATTAGGTCCCGTCCACACACTGAATCAATCTCTCTGTCCTTCTCTCCTGCCCTGACTCGTTGATTACTTCTGAAAATATTTATATTTCCTAATAAATCGAGTTTAGTCCAATGGTTCAAAGCTTAAACTTAGACGGCAGATGCAAGAGCAAGAGGACTACATGTAAATAAAATCTGTATGGAAACCTAAAATGTCAGTGGCTGCTTTGTAGTACATTAAGATTTAAAGTTTCACACAAGCACTACTTTTTGTTTCTTTTTCACTTTCATATTGTACACCATGACAGTATATTGCAGCATTCCAGGCGTCACTAAAAGAGAATGAAGACAGATGAAGACAAATCTCCTGTTGCTTTGAAATACTGTTGACATCTTATTCTGTGGTGGCAATTATAAGATTCATGGTAGTTTGTACATTCACATTTCATAATAAGGACAAAAGGCTTGCAAGATATAAATACAATGCTCAAGTTTATTTGATTGCTGTTAATTTGACAGAGTAATTACACAGCGCTGTTCAGAATCACGTCCACAGTGTGCTACTACAATATGCTATGGCTCGTCTAATCAGTCAGCATTTTTAGCCATTCCATTGATGTGATTGATAAATGAAAATGTCTCTTTTGTTTTCTTCCATCATTCGCTATGAAGGCAGGGAGCAGTTTATTAAACATCAGCATGACAACAGTGAGCCAGATGACACGTCTTACGCTGTCCCACACCGAAACGCTTTTCAATCCTTTGTGAGCACCACACATCAGTTTGATGAACTCTGAGCTTTATGAACCTTACTGTGCGTGTACGCTAATCCTTCAGGGGGGCCCATAAGTAAAGTTCAGACAGTTGTACGTTCGGCGGGCCGGTGTAGGTTTACAGCAAAGCGTCGTTTTCTCTTACCTCATGAGCCCTATTAATCTTGCTCAGCCACGTTTCAATAGGTGGCTATATCCTCCACCATGTGACACCACTGTCTCAGTTGACTCTCTGTCTGTGTTTCTGTGCGTGTGGGTGTGTGTGTCTATCTTGTCTGTGTGTGGTGTCTCATCACCATGTACTAGACAACTACATGCATGTTAATGCTTTAACTCTGTCAGCTCTGCGACAGAACCTCATGTAATGTAAATGTCATTTAGATTATCAGGCTGATGTTAAAATTTGCTGCAATGTTTATTTAGATTGTGGTTTTGAAGAGTTAGACTGAACTTGTTTTCACATTCTAGATATCAGAGGTAGGTGATGTAGCAAAATGTAATATCTCAGTAGTTTGGTATTTATATAAGTAGTACTATAAGTAGTAGGGATGTATGGTTGGAATCAGTAACATTGGTGTCAGCAGACATGTTCTTGTTCTAGTTATTAGATACTTCATAATAGAAATATATATTATTTGGTATGTTTAGTTATTTTATAATACACACTTAAGTGCACTCGTGCTGTACCTAAATGCTGCTGTACCAAAATGTTATAGTTTAAGTAGAACTCACCGAGCTAAACAGCCATTTTCCTCATACTTGCAACGTATGTCGCATCGTATTTGATTTGTGTTTTTTTAATTAGACAACTGTTTTTGTTTTTTTGTTTTTTTTTGTAAATTTGTCCCAATGAAGCATAAATAATGTAATTTATATTGCATCTTTGGCTAATAAACACAGAGTCACTTTTTTAAAAAAGCCAAAATAATCTGGCAAAAATTGTCTGTAAACTATGAGTGCAAGGATTTTTATTTAGTGTTTCACTTATGCAATTAACCAGGTCTAACTTACTATCTTTATAATAAAACCTGCAGTTGTTCAGTATTCTTTAAATACTACCAACATCCAAAATATGCTCAAAAAAGCCTATTGTGATTGAATGTGTCCCAGTAATGATCAAGTGTTGTCATATTACTAACATCTATTAAATGTTCCGATTTTGGACTCAGTCTCAGTCTGAATCTAGTGCTGGGAGTTACTGATTAAATGAAAATCCTAATATTTTCCAAATACATCTCCAATTGAAGACATTAGATGATGTTTTAGTTTATTTAAGCATAGTGTTTAAGCATTAATAAAGATAATGAGCCATGCGATTGGGTACTGCTACTCTCTGGGAATAGTCTGTTTTGATTGGGCTGTTTTGTTGTTATCATCTCCTAAAATTAGTATTGGGAACATAAAGCAAACAGAAATTTGTTACAGAAAATATGCTTAGTATTTACTTAATTTGATGCATTATGAAATATTCTTTAAAAACATAACAGTCCGGCCCTGGATACTGTATGGAAAATGTGCAAAATAAATAAAGAAATTAATTATAAAACAAATGCAAACTCTATGATGACATGAACACTTCTTTTTTATTCTAGAATTCTGGTAATGAAACTATTGATAGAACTTAATATCAACTCATCTGGCTTAATCAAACAAACCTGATTCAAAGTTTATATTTTCCTTTGCAAGATATTTGCAAGATTTGGCTGTGACATCACCACTGAGCGATCCTTTTCGTCTGTGGCCATGACCCCTCCATGTTGTCCCTGCCAGTACGAGACCTGCACACAGCTAACACAGCATATAACTAACAGCATATGCGCAAGCCTTAAATACATGAGGAGAAAATAAACAAATAAAATACACATTTATGAACATGAGCAGAAATGCATTCTAATAAACAATCAATGGTATTCTCACCGTGTCATATGCTTACAAACCCCTCAAAAGCAACCGGAGCTGAAAAAGTTAACTGCTTGAATGTTCAAGACTTTCCATTAGCCGTTACACACGGCCTTAATGTAGTAAGGAACAGTGTCGAGCACATATCACTAGTCAGTGCTTTAGTGCACTTTTAAGGGAAACAACTGTTTCTATACAATAACAGTGTTTTCCCTCAAAGCTTGAAATCGTGTTATTTATTTTGCATCCATCTGCTCAAAAGCATTTTCATGCAGTATATGATTCTGATTCTTGATGCTGGATCATCCTGAGTGTACTGAATGGGCACGGGTGGTATTTCACCACCAAATGGCTTGCCACAGTCATGTATACTATCATCTTCACCACTTAACTGCTAAGCAAACCACAAACTTGTTGAAAATGGGAGTCTCTTTCAAGAGGAGTAAGTACTGCTTTCACACTCACTGCACAACAAATTGAAATGGTGATTCAAGTATTAACAACAGCCATAAACAAGACTTTAACACTCAGTCGTGTTTAAGACATTTGTGTTTTTGTCATATACATATACAAGCAGGGCTAAAATAACGTACTGATGATTTTAATCAGAAAGATTGCATATAGCCGCATTCTGCTCACTTACAAACACCAGGCGCAGCTGCTGGAAGCTGTGATTTACATAATGTTTTACCAAATACACGCTTTATTTCACATTAGCTTGCTTACACACTCATTTGTTTGTGTTTGTGTTTACTGAGTGAATCATGTTTCATTTGTACTTCAATTACTGCTCTACCCGATACAGGAACTATGAGTAACTATGATGTACTACACAGTACACATTGTGTAGTACTTCAATCTTTTAAGAGAGAGGGAACACTTTGTCCATCTTTCCACTGTGAGAAGACAACTCGATAAAAGACCTCTGAGCTCTCATGAAGACATTACTGAGAAAAGACTAAAATGTGAAAATGAAACCCAGAAGCGGCTGGTTTTCTCAGAACAACCCAGAGTCCAGACCTCAACATCACTAAATACACTTGGAAATATTTTGATTGTGAGAAGCAGAAAACAAGAAAAGGTGTGGCAACAAATATCCCCGCAGATTTCTTTAAAAACAAAAAGCAAGTCTCCCATAAAGAATATGACCCTGGTCGCACCAAATACTGCAGTTAGTTATTGAGGCTTCTGTGTAATTTTCTGTTAAATATATATTTTTCTTATATTTTCTTTTTTTTCTTTTTGCTGACAATAGAAAATGAATAACTCAATATCTCAATTTAAAAATAAAGGATTTACATTCATCGAAATGTGTAGGCTACAGAATCATGGATTGCATTACAGTATATAACACTGTCATATTTTCTGAATTTACAAGAAACAGACCATCCTAAGTCATTCTGCTGCAAATATACATTATTTTTCTAAAAATAATAATATCATTTGCCATTATAACACACAATGCCTTAATCAAATAAGAAATTAAAAATAAGTGGTTAATTAAATAAGTAATTAAATGATCTATTGATTGTATGGGACTGAGCTCTTGTTTGATTCCTAGTTATACACATGATAAATGACCAAAATGTATACTACAACTTTGTACCTATTTTCTAATCTCTGCTTGCTTAGGCCATGGTCAGTTCACATTTATGCATTTTGAATTTGAACTATTGACAATTTTCCCCAATTTTTTATATTTTTTAAGCTATTCAGTTTATGTGGATTATGGCCTTTTTTTGCCCCGTACTGTAAATCTAAATTAATATTACCTAGAGAAAAAATTTATTCATTATTTATTTTTGAAATAGGTCTAACTGCTCTGAGAGGATACAGACAATAGTCATGTAAATAACAACTTATTTGCTTTCTACTTAATTACTTAATTGCTACACTTATCAGTATAAGGGTTCACGGCTACATAACTTACATAGTAAGTTTAAATAAGAAGTATGTATGTATATATGTATACAAGAGAGAGAGAAACTGCAAAAGATTACACAATGGGATACAAAATGCTTGACTTTGCTACTTGCTTTGGTTTGTTGTGGGATTAGCACGTCATAGTGTCAAGCTCATCGTAAAGCCAAATGGTAGTCAAATGGTAACCATGAGAATGCAGCCATTTCATTTGTATTCATTTGTTTAGTTATTTAATTTATGTTACAATCCTACTGGTGGTTACTAAAGCTATACTGCCTGGTACGTTTAGGAACCACTAATAATAATATTTCTGTGTAAAATTTGTGTTCAGTTAATTTCTTTTTTTTTATTATTATTATTATTATTATTATTATTATTATTATTATTATTATTATTATTATTATTATTTATTTATTTATTTATTTATTTATTTTTGTAGTAGGGACTGAAGCTTGCCACGGCACTACTTTGCCCAATCACTACCCACGGACTGTTGTCAAATGGCTTATCACACTGAGACAACCAAACTTTTGTCATTTATCCATTGAAGCAACCAATTGGCTGGGGCCACATGTAACCACACAAGCTGTACAGAAACCTTAATCACAGTGGCGAGGCTCGTCCTTCGAATGGGAATTCTGGCCTATCAATGGTAATCTTGTAGAAGTACATAAATTGTTTACCTTCAATTAAGTTGGATGGAGTTAACAAAGTACAATTTAGTAAATAGAGTACAAATACATCTATACCTACTCACATGCATGCACAGACACACAGATGTCTAAAAGAATGTAATATATTCATATGGAAGGAACAGGATTAAAAAGAAAGGGCTTTATTCATATTATTCTTATGCTCGGCATTGACCACTGAGAAAGCTTCAGCCTTGAGTGAACGGATTGAGCATTAAAGGCAAATCTGTGAGAGTGAAATGTAGTGAGGGCTTATTGTGCCATGAGGAAGCACTAAGTCCTCTGAATTCCCCAGGCAACAGTGTTGTTTTAAGACCGAAGGTAATGTTGAACAAATTACAACATATTTGGGCAGCAGTCCAGACTTCTGTACAGAATAAAACCATAATCCCATTCAATTTGCCTGTAAGTGGTATCTGAGGCTTCTGAATGAGCATGGACACTCAAGAGTTTTGAAGGGTTTCCTTTTTTCCTTTTTGCATGAGTTTGAATATTCTATCAAGTTGAAAATATTCTTTAAACAAAGTGCTTTGAAAGGAACTGAGCTGATAGACAGTTGCATTATGCGTTGGATATGAGGTTCTGGGGTATGTTTTTCCTCTCTCTCTCTCTCTCTCTCTCTCTGTCTCTCTGTGTTATAATAGATTTAAACCATGGTGTTATTTGCTGTTTATTTTCCACGTTAGAAGTTTATGTCTGTAGCTGCCTATGAAAAACAGTGAAACTGAGTAAAAACATAAAAGGAAGGCATAAGATGCAGGTAATTAGTGTTCTAAAAAAGTTCTTAAAAATATATAAAATATTTCAAATCAAACAGCAAAGATTCAATCATAGCAAGAAATTTGCTATCATTTAAAAGCTATTATAGTGGATATATTTTGGGTGTACTTACATGAACATCAAGCCTCTGCTCGCTTGTGGACCCTTCCTCATTTATTTAGTTAGTTGTTTTTTTTTTTTTTACTTTAAAAAGCCAGTATTTTACAGTAAAAGCCTGAAATGGTAGGAGTTAGTTTACAGCATTTTACAAATTAAAAGTCTTGTAGCACTTAACTACTAAAGTAACTACTCATTTTCATACTAAATCATCTAAATCATTTTTGTTTTTGTAAAACGATATTGTTCTGCTCAAATTGTGCATTTCCAGGCTAATATGACCCTGTCAGGCTTATCAAATATATATGATTATTGTAGCAAAATTGGCAAATCGTTTTATTGCTGCTGACTGAGTCCCTGTAGCTAATTTGGAATTTTTGTAAAGGCTGCTTGCTGAGCAGTGTTGGACAAATGCCCCACCCGTCCCGAGGCTCTCTGGGATGTGCTCTGAAACAGAACAGGCTCATAAGCAGCCACACCAGCCTAAGATCAGACAGTCCCTCTCCCGGATACATTGACTGGGCTTTAGAAGAGACAATCACATTGACCCTTGCAACAGATCACAAATACATACAAGTCCCTTCAAGGCAACGGGGACAACAAACATTCAGAATTGCATGATGGCATCAGACATCTAAAAGAAATAATTAGAATAAAGATTGCATATACCAGTGAGCAAATAATCATATTACAGTACTAACACGACACAGATCATTGTCCACTGGGCTGGAAACAATATTAAGTGGTTTGATTATACTGCACACTGATATTAAGGCTACATGGTCCCGATTGCAGTGGCCCAGGATATAAATCTGGGCGTGTAGTTGGTGCTTCGGAGAAGACAACTGTAATTGTTCATTTCTGACTTCTCATCATCTAACTTAATCAGCTTCTTCATGTAGATTAGCAGGGTTAACCTTTGATCCGTGCCAGGCCTGAAAGGGTTAATCAGGTCGGGATCTCGCTGACCCTAGGGTCACCACCCCGCTATCTCTCTTGAAGGACTCAGTAGAGGCAGCGATAAGATTAAGGTGAACTTTCCACTTTGCCATAAAGTCAAAGCTGCACACCTGCTCTGCGTGGACCTGCAGAGGAACGCTGTACAGCCATGAGGAGCTGCAGCAAAGCTCAGTCTAACAGAGCACTGCTGGAGAAAAACACTGCATCTGTTCAATCAGGTTATTAATAACTTCCATACGTTCAAATTTATGGCACCTTTTCTTTTTCCCTGCAAACTTTACTCAATATTTGTTTTTTTGTTTGTTTGTAGATTTCACTGTTTGCAGTGTATATATGAGCTGTTTATATACAGCTCAAGTAGTTAATGAATAACACGCAATGAATAACAAGTAATAACAACGGAATAACGTACAGTTTAAGCGGTAGTTGGAAGAAACTTGCATCTTAAGGATCTTAAGGTTCTTTAACTTTATATACAATAACTATTTAACTATGCACAGAACCATTTACTATGCATTAAATCTTTTATAGTTCTATAAAACCTCTGCCGTCACCAATAAGCACTTAAACAACCACTACTTTTACTCATTTATCATGAAGGTACGATATATGCAGCTCAATATACGATGTGCGCTTACACCGTACGCGTATATAAGGTCAAATAATATATATATATATATATATATATATATATATATATATATATATATATATATATATATATATATATATATATATATATATAATTTAAATGCTATCTTACTTTCTTATATTTATTTATTTGTACTTTCGTTATTTTTTTCTAACTTTTCTCCTCTCCTGTTCGTTTTTCTCCAGACAGATTAGACATCGACTCCTGAAGCTCGCCGCATCTCCATCACTGCTGCGCTTCTCCCTCCGCAAACAGTCCTAAAGTGCTCCCCTTCCTCCTGCGCGCTCCGGTCGAGGAGGAGATCGTTAAAGATCCCGCTATTTGTATATGTGTGTGATCAGTAAATATTTAGTGTGACTCCGTCTCTGGGTCTTGTCCTAATCGATGCGGCTCGCGGCGGGGGTGGTCGCACACTGAGCCTTGCGGGTCACCACTGTTCCTTATGAAGTGCAGCTCACACGGACTCATGCGCTCCCACCATTCAGCATGCGGCGCGCTTACCTCCACCAATCTACCTCAGAAATGACTGAATCGCCTCCAGATAACTGCAGGACAGTCGTTAGACTGTGGAATTGTAGCCGGTGTGTCTGCATCTGTGCTGTGCTCTCAGTGCTCCTACCTGCTGTATGGGAAGTATTTGTCGCTATGATCAAACTACGACAATCACCTTCACGACTGGTGGCTATTGTATAGTCTGTGATGTATATGTGCCATATTAAATCGTCTTTAAAATTGTGTTGTATTGTTCCCATCAAACGAGATTTGTAGAAGCGAGAAGCTGCAGTAATTATTATTATTATTGTTGTTGTTATTATTATTAAGTCTATATTTTGTCGATAAGGTTTGTCAGGCGCATTAACCTCAATCCAGTTACTTGAATGTGGACAGAAGCGTCTCGCTTTTCGTGTCTGCTGCGTTTTCCTGGTGACCGGTAAGAAGCCCAGTGTTGAACATTAATATGGACTAAATATAAATCGATCTTATGAGTGACCTACTTCACCACGTAGAAATCTCTTTTTTCCAAGTGCATCGAGACCCTTTATTGACCTCCCCTCATCTGCATACGGGCATCTGACCGCTATGTTCTAGCTTGCTCTGAACTTGGCCGTGGACTAAGGTGGTTAGAGCTGCTCGGCGCGAGCCGTTCGCCCATAAACAGACAGGTGTGTGTCCTGCCTGCACCCCCTCCCCCCCACACCTCCCTCCACCTCCCTCCTTCTCTCCCAGTCCTTCAGCCCACACAAAGCAGCAGCAGCCAGGCGCGTTTGCACCTTCTGTGCACCAGAAAAAAAAATCGCGCACACGAGCGTCTTTGCCGTGCCATTCTTTTTTTCTCTCTCTCTCTCCAAAAAGAAAGAAAGAAAGAAAAAACTTTCGTCATCTCAACCTCTCAGACAGACACCTCAGTTCACGAAGATGTGCACCAAATGACAACAAAGTTAAAGCAGCGCAGAGAAAAGAAAAAAAGTTGATCCTTTCTGTCGCTCTGCCAACTGTTTTTTTTTTCATCTTTTCTAACTCCCTAAAGTTTTTCTTCTTGCATAATCATTCAATAAACAAAAGGGAAGCGGCTTTTTCTTGTATTATTCCGTCTGTTGGGGATAAAGGAAGCGCTGCTTGACCAAACATTTTAAAAAGCTAAAAGAACGAGAAGACTGAGCTCTGTAGGAGAAAGGATGCAGCACGGGGAAGAAGAATCCACAGCCTATGCGTTTGGTACGTCTGGGAGCCTGTACGCGCTCTCTGGTTCTCTATCTGCTTTGATTTGTCGATCTGATTGTTCCTTGTCTTGTGGATGCAGCCATAACCGAGCCTCGGGTCATTCAGTAAGAGTCTGTCCGCCGCGCTGCATTCAGTGAAACGCTGTGATAAGCTTTGCTTTTACTCGGGTATTGTTAGACTGTTGGGAGAAACGCTGTGTATTATTTCTATTAGAACTCCAGCAATGCTGGTCTTGTCTATATATACAGTTATAGACTCCGTAGAGCATTTTGTGGCTCGCGCAGAAAGTGCTCTTATTTACTTGCATTATCTTTAGTACGTGCACAGAAGACAGAGGCAGCATGCATTTCTCTTATTCACGGCACATAATAAGAAAAAAAACAACCATTTACTCACCATTGATGTTTTAGTAAATTCCAGAAAAACCGCACCTTTCTTTTTTCTTGTTTATTTTTCTTACTGACTTTTGAAGAAAAAGAAGAAGACGCTGGGAAGGCAGCGCTCACTTAAAAAAATATATAAAAAAGATATTTAAGTAGCGTCTAAACTTCAGCGCAAAGCCGGAGAAAAGCGTGCGCAAATCGTTTCCGCCGCGCGTCAGAGGGAAAGGTGTAGGAGATACCTACACACGCAGCTCCGCCACGTCCGAGTCAATCAGGAGGAAAAGCTCAGCAGCATTAATCAGATTAAAATGGGCGCCTGCGAGTTCGCGGAGAGCCGAGCAGCCCGAAGCCCCCTAGTCAGTCCATGCAAGATGGCTGTGCCACGTTCGAGCGCTCCATCCGCTAGGGGGCGCCCACATACTGTAAGAGACCCAGTCTCTCTCCTCATTGGCGGCTCATACACTCCGCTTCTTAGCGCTGTGCAGGTTTTATTTTTTTCAGTGGACCCCCAAAACTCCGACGGCCCCTGGCGATGCTCGAAGTAGCCTTTTGACGACCAGGTTTTCCAGTTTGCCCTGACCGTGCAGCCCTGAGCAGCCACACGGGACCCACTCATTTCCCCCCCTTTCTCACAAGTTAGGACTGACCGTGAGGCATCTCGGGTAATGGGCAGTGAGGGTACCACAGTCCTGCTAACAGGTCAGGGGTCGCTCAGTGCAGTGAAGCCTGTTTATGTGTGAGTGGTTTTTTTTCGGAGAGGTTTTGATAGATTCTCATATTTATTAGTGAAGCTGAGGCCCATGAGATCAACTCAGCTTCCCAGCCCGCACAGGTTGATGTGGAGTGGATACTATTATATGCATAAATCACTAAATGGCAAGACTTCTTCTGAGCACGAGTCCACAAAAACAGACCACCACACCGTAATGAACTGAACGTCATCTTGAGGTTTTGTGTAGTTTGTAGGTGTCGTGTAGCTACTGTAGGCTTTAAAGCGAGTGCCGGTGAACGGTGCTTATCTTTTAAACAGGCAGCAGTACTGAAAAATATACTTTGCTGCAGAAAAGATGCTAATAAGAAATACATGGCGCACAATTTCACATTTCTGTGCTTTTTCCTACTTTTTACTGAAATGACTGTTTCAGTAAAAGTGCAGTACAGTAAGATTATTAGTGCTTCGCGTTTGAACGTCTGTAGGATATGCGCAGAGTGTAGCGCGTGAAGTCTTTTGTGCAAATTTAATATAAAAGTAAGATGATAGAACACATGGCTGTTTTTTATATTTTATAAATATTTTCATTTTATTTTATTCTTCTTGTTGCTGTGGGTATTATCCTGTATTGTAATGCATATTTAATGTAAATGTTGATTTTCCACGTACTGTGTACTAATGTCAGAATAAAGCAGGCTAATATGCACATCACACGCGCACCACGGCTCATGCGCATAATCTGTCCAAAATATATTTGTAAATGCATTATTCGTGATTATTCACCTGCGCTGATGCTGATGATAATATGGGTTTACCTGATTCAGAAGTAGGCTAGTCTAATCCGGTTGATGCCTAATGAGAGGGAGCTCAAATTTGTACACTTTGCGCGCCACCGTGGAGCTAGTCATCCAACCAAGGCACAAAAAAGCACATGCACATCTTTCTATTTTATAGAAAACTAAAGCTGGAGCTCTTTATTATTTGCACAGGGATAATGTTAGATATTAAGACCGCGCGCAGGAGACATTAGACATATCATTTCATATGTATGCGGAAAAAAAGCAGACACGCTGAGAAAGCAGCGCAGCTCACAGAGCCTTTCACACGTCTTGGATTTATTTCAAATAAACGATTAAAAATGCCTGTTTTTATTATTATTAATATTATTATTATTATTTGATTATGTTGTAATGTAAGTTGTAGGTCCTGCTCGCTTTAGGACCCTGCAGCTCCTCGACCCTCTTCACTCTCTCTCTCTTTCTCTCTCTCCTCCTGCTCTGGCAAAGCACCAAGTAGCACAAGTGCCGACCAGCCAATAGGGTTCAGGGGGCGGTCCGTGAGCTCTGACCAGTCAAACACAGTCACTTTCCATATATGGCAACTCATCTCCATGGCAACGTGTGCTAAGTTGCAGCAGTCGTGTCAAAGTTCACTATATAGAGAGCTCGGTGAGCTGATCAGAGAGAAAGCATTCTGCCAGCCGAGCGCCTCCAAATCGCGATCACTTCCTAACCTTCCCCCCCTTTTTAACATATTTGATCACTTTGATTCTCTCCTTCTCCTCCTCATTATTTTTTTCTCCGCGCATGAAGGAGGTTCTATAGGTTGTGATCTCCCTCTCTCTCTCCCTCTCTCTCTCTCTTTTTGTTTTTTATTATCGCCGCTCGCTTGCCGGAGAGTTTGACTTCGCGTTTGACTCGAGCTCGGGCTTCATCCGCGCGCAGGCTGCTAGCGCTACCTCATCCGAAGAAAAAGGGAAAGAAGAGCAGCGACATTTTTTAATATATATATTTTTTTCTTCTGCGCGTGCCTGCCAGTTGTTGGTTTTCCTTCAAGACTCGCTGGAACTTGGTGTCGCCAGTGTGTGTTGTTTTCGCCGCGCGGCTGTGTGAAAGTTGTCGGCCCGTCTCTAGTCGCAGGCTATCTTCCCTTTTTACGCCGTATTTATTTTCCTTTTTCTTCTTCTTCTCTTCTTCTGCTTCTTCTTCTTCTCCTTTTTTTGCCTTGATGGGTTTCCTGGATGGCTGACTGCAGGCGCCCCTGGACTTGGCCTCTAAGAGCAGGACCGCGATTCGGCTCGCCTTCGCCTCACTTCTGACCACCGAGTAGGCTAACGCTCCCAGTTCCAGCGACGGCGTGCCGGATACACAGCCTCCGCCGAAGCGAGCCTGCATTATTTATTTGACTGTTTCCAGAAGCCAAGAAAAGAAGCAAATCGTGCCCTGTCTGCTGCTGTTGTTGTTGTTGTTGTTTTTTTATTGTTACTAGATTTCTCTCGAGCCAAGAACGCCAACACGGAAGACAAAAAGTTTTCCCAACGCTGACTGATAGATATGGCAATGGTAGTGTGGCGAGGCTCCCAGGACGATGTGGCTGAGACGCAGGGCGCGCTCTCGTCGCAAGCCCAAGGAGGACTGTCCCTGGCCGCGCCGCAGCCCGGCCAGCTGAACCTCGCCGCCTCGCAGGTGGCCCCGCCGACCCCGCAGACGCCCGTGCAGCCGGGCGGCCCCAACGCCAACGCGCAGTCCACGCCGTCCAACCCCACGTCGCAGAGCCAGTCGGACAAGCAGCAGCAGCAGCAGCAGCACATCGAGTGCGTGGTGTGCGGCGACAAGTCCAGCGGCAAGCACTACGGCCAGTTCACGTGCGAGGGCTGCAAGAGCTTCTTCAAGCGCAGCGTGCGCAGGAACCTCACGTACACGTGCCGCGCCAACCGGAATTGCCCCATCGACCAGCACCACCGCAATCAGTGCCAGTACTGCCGCCTCAAAAAATGCCTCAAAGTTGGCATGAGACGGGAAGGTATTGGGATTTTTTGATTGCTTTTTCTTTTTCTTGTTTAGGTTTGGCTTGCCTTTCTTTCCCCTCTTTCTCTCTCTCTCTCTCTTTCTCGCCTCTGTGTGTGTCTTGTCGTCTTTTGTCTGTGTGTAGTGGGGCTGAATGCATAATGCACGCTACGTTTCTCTCTCCTCGTCTCCCCCTGTTCTCCACCTCCATATTCTCTCCCCGTGCTCTTCTTCCCAGGCAGCCCGAGCAGAGCACGCGAAGGAGCCGCCTTCGTTAGAGCCCGAGCACCGCTCTCATCACAGCCACCCTCACTTTAGTGCTCGAATAAAACGCGGCACACGCGTGCATTAGCGTGCACCACGCGTGGTCTGCTCATCTGCACTCAAAAACCTGTGCATATGGCGTTCATGTAGCCATGAAACGACTGGATTTGAATAATGCCACTGCAGATATGGCGAGCGGACTGTATGGACAGAGAGCATTAAGCACACACACGCGCGCGCACATATAAACACACACTCGCGCGCTCACACACACGCACGCGAGGCTACAGCCTCTAGATCGAGCACATAGACAGGCCGAAAAAAGTGTATAATATTAAGTATGTTTGGGTTTGGGCCGGGGGCTCTCCACGCGTCCGCTCCGCTTTTAGTTGCTGAGAGCAGAAGTGAGTCTCGGGCTAGCTAAGTAGGTTAAGGGTTAGCATCCATGTCTTTCTTTGTGCGTGCATTCCGAGCCGCCGCGATGTTGTTGTTATTATTATTATTATTGCCCTGAAACGTAAAACCCTGATCAAAATGTTCACTAAAGTGGGCTTATTCGGGCTAACCGTGGGAGTCACTGGGCTCAATTATTTAGAGGTGGGGGGGCTGTACAGTGCACTGTATTGTCAAGCTGTGTCATTATGCTTTGAATGTGTGTCACTGAGCAATGATGTTCATATTAGTGCACGTCGTTCCGGCGTGGCGTTACTTTTCACTGTATTGCGCCCACTTAGCACTTACCTAGTCTTCTAGTGGGCTGACTATTGATCTGAAAGTTTTGTCAGCGGTGTGACCCTGTGAGGGGAAACAGAAGCAGGCTAAAACGCCGGGTCACACCGCTTGTTCCCATGCTGTACAGTACATGCATCAATATCTGCAGTCTCTCTTTTCACTGCAGCCGTCCAGAGGGGAAGGATGCCACCCACGCAGCCCCACCACGGCCAGTTCGCCCTGACCAACGGGGACCCGCTGCACTGCCATTCCTACTTGTCCGGATATATCTCCCTGCTGCTGCGAGCGGAGCCCTACCCGACGTCCCGCTATGGCAGCCAATGCATGCAGCCCAACAACATCATGGGCATCGAGAACATTTGCGAACTGGCGGCGCGGATGCTGTTCAGCGCCGTGGAGTGGGCCAGGAATATCCCCTTCTTCCCCGACCTGCAGATCACAGACCAGGTGGCCCTGCTGAGGCTCACCTGGAGCGAGCTGTTCGTGCTGAACGCGGCGCAGTGCTCCATGCCGCTGCACGTGGCCCCTCTGCTGGCCGCCGCCGGCCTCCACGCCTCCCCCATGTCCGCGGACAGAGTGGTGGCCTTTATGGACCACATTAGGATCTTCCAGGAGCAAGTGGAAAAGCTGAAAGCGTTGCACGTTGACTCTGCCGAATACAGCTGCTTGAAAGCCATCGTGCTGTTCACCACGGGTGAGTTTGGCTATCTTTTCACTTCTTTTTCTTTTTATCTTTATTTATTCCTGTGCAGCTGGGCAGCCTAGTGCTCGTTTAGGCCTGGCACGTCTTCGGAATTTTTTTCTCCAATTTTACAATAAGCACGACCTCGTAGGACGAGGTTGTGAAGGCCGTACTGTGTTTAATTTATTTAAGATAAAAATAATAATAATAGAAAGCCACTTAAATATGACAGCTCGTGGCTTAAGAATTTTTAGAGTTATAAAATATTTATATGTAATATATACATACATTAAAACTGTAAAATATAACAGTCACGCACAATTAGGCTAACTGGATTATTTGTGTACTACTAAGCTAGGCCTACAGATAGAACACAAAACAAAAAATAATGTGAGCGCTCCTTCTAAAAGGCCTTGTTGTAAATATCGCTCGCTGGAAATACGAATATGAAGCGTTAGAGTCCTCTTAGTTTTGAAATATTTACCATTGGCACAATTTGACGTTTAGGCCCAATCAATTATTTGTGTTTATTTGGAATGACAGATATTAATGATGTCACGCTTGGTGGGGGAGGGGAGATGAGCCGCCTGGTAGGAAGAGGAAGAAAGGCCTAATGCTCTATTTACACATATTTAAGCGCAACTTTCCGCTGGGAGCTCGACGCTTTAAAGCTGATATATTGCTCGCGAGTTCGGGCGCTTCCAGAAAGGCCTGCTTACTTCAGTTGAGCTTCTTTACGGAGACATTTCGTTCAGTGTGCTTCAAAAAAGCGCCCGTGTCTTCCTTGTTTTGTTGGTGGTGGGGGTGTGGAGGGGGGGGTCTAGGGATCCGAGACACATGCTGGACTCGCTCCAGAACTGGGTCATGACCCTCACTTCCTTGCTTTATTTGTGCCTTACAGACTTGAAGCGAGCGGTTGTACAGTCCTCAAACACGGCAGCGAATATGTCCTTAAATAAATGCCTGATCGAAAGATCTTTTAGACGTGTGTGTACAATGAAGAGCTGTTTACGAATTACGCCATGACACTAAATCATATTGCAAGATCCCCCCCGCTTGATATATATATATATATATATATATATATATATATATATATATATATATATATGTGTGTGTGTGTGTGTGTGTGTGTGTGTGTGTGTACATATAAGTCTGATTTAAACACGCTGTTAGTATTTAATGTTTGTACCAACTCATACAGGCTTTAGGCCCCCGCTGTTCTCTATCCTTTAGTCATATTTCTGGACAGCGTGGCGTTTTAAGGCCAGTGGGCTACGTTTTCGCTCTGTTTCGCCATAGTGTGCTTAAGTGTTGGCACCAGGGCGAAAGCCGTCTGCTTTGCTGAAGTACCTGAGAATGCAGTGGCCTTTCACTTGGTGGTGGTGTCTTGAAGCAGTGTACAGGGTCAGGTCAAGCCCCCTGCGTGGAGTGCTGGCTCTGTTCAAGAAAAATAAACCTTTACAGCTACTTAGCCCGCACGCTTTTGAGCAGTTTTACATTTTATTTAAGATGCACTGAGAATATGTCCTACTATTTAATTATCGTTCTAAACATCACAGTTTACAGATTTAGGCGTTGGGCCTTCTTTATGCACTTCCACTGTATGTTGTTATTATTACCAGCCTAGTGCCCACCAGGCATCGCGTTAACTGTGAATTTGACAGATCTGTGACGTCGTTTAATAGCCTGGACGTGCGTGTGTTTTTATGACTGCCCCTGCGCTGATAGCCTGCGTGTGCCCACACTCAAGCAGTATCAAAGCTGAACGACGCTGGCCTATTGGCGAAAAAAGCCAGCAGCATGCACCACTCTGATCAATGCCCAATGCAATGGCCAGCCTACAGTGAATGTAACCCCTCATGTCTTTGTCTCTTCCCCTATAGATGCTTGTGGTCTGTCAGATGTGGCCCATATCGAAAGTTTGCAAGAGAAGTCCCAGTGTGCACTGGAGGAGTACGTTCGGAGCCAGTACCCCAACCAGCCAACCCGATTTGGAAAGTTATTACTACGCTTGCCTTCTCTTCGCACAGTGTCCTCTTCGGTCATAGAGCAATTATTTTTCGTCCGATTGGTAGGTAAAACCCCAATTGAAACCCTCATCCGGGATATGTTGCTTTCGGGGAGCAGTTTTAACTGGCCTTACATGTCGATTCAATAAGCAGAAGGAGCGATCAAAGGGAAGCTGTGACTACAATAGTTAGCGCTTCTTTTGTAGAAGGAAACGGCTGTTACACGAGTTTACTTTCACGAAGAAAAAAGACGTTTTCATAAATGACTGTGAATTAAAAAAAAACATTCAGTGAACTTTCAAAAATCCACATTGCTCCCAGTGTCATTCTGAACAAGTTGTTCTTATGCTTTTTTATAAAAAAGAAAAAAAGAAAGAAAGAAAAAAGAAAAAGGGACAAAAAAGAATAAAAGGACAGAAAACGTACAAAGGATTTTGATAATCCTTTTTGGGGTGGGGGGTGAAATGAAACTATAAAGTGCATTAAAGCGATAATTTGGAAAAATTTAGGAGGAAAGAAAAAAGTCCGTTTTCTTTTTTTCCCCCAAATGGATATATTTGTCCTGTGTCCATGTATCTATAGCTGTTTTGTATTTTTTCCCTCCTTTCTGGTTCCAAACCGGCCTCTGTGACTCTGTAGTATGCAGTTGTGTTTTTTTAATAATCACGACTTATAGAGCGGTTGAGTAATGTAAAGACGTTCTTCAAGAATTAAAAAGGAAAACTCTACAGCAATATAGGACAAGTATATACTTAAATGCTGCAAGCGCACTTAGTGTTGGAATATCCCCTTAATAAACGGCAGTAGGGAATCTTCAGGTTTGGGAATCAACTCAGATGAGCTGACCGGTCCACTAAAGGCCAGATTAGCCGTAACGCACCGGGGTGTCCCTGTCCATGCCACTAATGTTCTGTGTGTTTGTTAGACACCCGGGAAGCATCACCTCTTCAACGATTAAGCTATAAACTTGACCACATTAGACAGTTGTTAGTATAGAAGCTGCGAGCTGCTCCATTACGCTCAGAACAAATCATTGGGTTGGAGGCCGTCCACTTTACGCAGTGCGGAATCAGTGAAAAATGTTCACTCTATAGGCTGTTTTGAAGGTGGGAGAGGTGAGGGGGAGTCGTCAGTCTTATTATTATTATTATTATTATTATTATTATTATTATTATTAATAATAATAATTTGTTTCATGAGCAGCAGTATTAATGAAGACATCTCGAACAGGTCTCCCCAACCCTTCAAGCATTTAAAGTGCCTGTAAAAGCGCAAAAATACACTGATCTGTTTCTTTAACGTTAGGCTATAGACGACGTGTTGGGGGGAGGTGTGGGGGGGGGACACGCTTCAATTTTACAACTCAGTCTTATGATTGTGTATTTCACTTGAAATAAAAAGAGACAGCGATTAGAGGCAGTATTCTTGTAAATATAGGTCAATTCATTTCAAGGACTTTTTTCTTATACAAAGTATATGTGATTAAGAAAAAAAAACTGTGGTTGCCATTTTTTCGGTTAAAAAACAAATGTCTTCAAAAATGAGTGGCAGACTTAGCTAGTAGCACTGAAAGTTCTGTTTGTAATGTATATACATATTAAGACAAATGTTTTTTTTTTCTTTCTTTCTTTTTCATGTATTTAGACTGTGAATGCATGGCCACAGGTCGCTAACCTATTTTACCTTTGATATATATAAATGTAAATGTTTTTGACTGTATAGATATAATCTGTGCATTCAGTACACTAGCCCTTGTATTTAAAAAAGGAAAAAGGACAAAAAAAAGAAAAGAAAAGAAAACGTTCAATAATAGGCTAAGACTTAACAGGGTGAGCTGGTTTGGAAAGGGGTGGCTATTTTGACTTAGTGTTCTGCTCCTTTTCGGTCTGTAACAGATGCCTTGTGTGTGTATGTGTGAAAGCTTGCAATTTCGTCCTTGTTCTGAGGCTTTTCTTCAACACACAAGACACCATGTTGTGGTTGGATAAAAAGGGATCATATTGTGTAGTTGATTTGAACAGTTATCTCGGGCTGTTCCCATTTGCCACATATGGACCAGAGAATGATACATGATTGTAATTATGAACAGTTTAAACTGACCCACGTTTTTATATAAATATATAAGAATATATTACTGCAGGGTATTGATAACGTATAGATACTTTTTTATTATTATTGATTATTATTAATTGCAAGTGATATACGTGAGTGTGTGTGGAAGTTTATAGTTGAAAACAATTCTTGTTTGTTTGTGTTAGCTTATTGTAAACAAGCATTCTGCTGTAAATTTGTTCTTGGTATTAAATTATAATTTATGAATTTGAAATCAAAAGCCTTGCCATGTTTTGTCATTTTGTGAGTGGTCGGTCAATCAGCGACTTGTGTTTTGATGTGTGTTTTACTGCTGAGGGGTGTGTGTGAGAGAGAGAGTGTGTGTGTGTGCGCGCGCTTGCGAGTGTGGTGGAGAGACTGGCCTCCAAGTTTGGCATGCGAATGGTCGACGTTACGTCTAATCTTGGCTATAAATGGGACAAAAGTGTGCACTCTTTATTATTATTATTATTATTATTATTATTATTATTATTATTTGGCCTCTTGCGTTTTGAAATACACATCTTTGTGAAAAGCATGACGCCTCGGGTGAATACGCATGTCTTCCCCCATGTACAAACTCTCTAGTCTTCTTTAGCGACGCCTCACGCGCGTCTGAATTAGCAATGAAATGCAACGCTGCACATCTGAACGGGCTGCGTGTCAAATGCTGCCATCGTCTGTTTTGAGCGTGGAACATGACAGAAAATGGCAAACAGCTCGTTGTCCCGCGGTCACAGCTTCCTGTTCACTTCTACAAGTCCGACTCCAAACGAGTGCTTTACACCTCTTTCAGAGAGAGGAGCCCAACCGTGCGAAGGCTTCCCTCAGAGCTCGCCTCTAACTTGGTGTCCTATTAGTTGAGTCAATATGGCGTCTTGCAGTCCAGTGCGAGTACTGCTCCTCGGAGCGGAGCTCGGGCTCCTAATAGAAACCACATTGCTGAGAGAAAAGACCCCCCTCCATCCAACATTGGGGGCCTCAGGAAAACTTTTTTCTGACACACATGCAACCCGGTTTGAGCCTCGCCTGCTGTCCGGAGCGCCAGTTTTTTCAACAAGTTTTTGTTTTCTTTATTTATTTGTATTCCGCTTTGTTGAGTTAAACAAACCGTCAGGTTTTCATACTTGTATGATCCATCAAGCTCGCCCCCTACAAAGTTTCCCCAACGTTAGGTGGGGGGTGTATGCTCCTTGGTTAATTCTGGCTCCATTTAAACAACAATAGTAATATTAATAATAATATCAATAGTAATAATAATAATAATAATAATAATAATAAAAATAATAATGATAATAATAATAATAATAATAATAATACTTCAGCGTTACTTGCGAACGCTCATGAAGGATACACTGTCTACGATCACGTTAACTGAGATTGATGAGCTTGTTAATAGTACGATTAATTGAACTATTGAACTATAATAATAACAATAATAACAATAATAATAATAACAACAATAACAATAATAATAATAATAACAATAATAATAATAACGATGATGATGATGATAATAACAATAATAATAATTATTATTATTATTATTACCCAAAAATATAATTATGGTACCCCACTACTGCTGCCTCGCCGAACTATGTTAAGTTTTATTTTCTATAGTTACTTATTTTGATGTGTAATTTTTATCTTATATTTCTTTCAGTGTGAGAGTTTAATATTATAGACTTCCTAAAGTTTCACTAAGTAAATCTGTCTAGTCTGTATCGGGTGTCATTCAGTTTTGTAGACTACTTTAAATGATAGTCGGAATTGATTGATGGCGCCTGATGACAGGCAGCTTGCATATATGCTTAATTTTCATATTATTTGTGTTGTTATTTTATTATGTTTATTGTTATTATTGCTGTTATGTTCAACCAAGCTTTAAATAACTGCGGGTTCTCTTCAGTGGTGCACATTCTGAGGGTTTGCTGCTGTTGTGGTTGTTGTGGTTGGTTTTGTTATCGCTCCTGAGTTTAAGTCTGGAAACAAAGTCCATCATATGTGTCAGTGAACACGGCTTCATCTCTCTTACACTAACCGGAGCGGAGAATCATGGTCTTCTTTAGGCTTTAGGCAGAGTCCGCCTGTTTGCTGGAGCTGCGGGTTTAAGTGAGTGGTGATTTGGATCAGAGCTTCGCCGCCTTGATTTTAGTTGACAGAGCGTGTGTTGAGGCTGAACTCTATAATTTGCACTTCTGTTCTTTTATTAGCGTTGGACAACGAACTAATGAGGTCTCCCTCCGTACAATGTCACTTTTATTTATTTCCTCCTGGAAAAAGAAGCACTTTGGGATTCGGCCGGGCAAACGAGCCAACGCACTGTGATTTCTAACTGCTTCTCTATTGATCAAACTCAGCCTGTCCATCAAAGAGAGCGTTCGAGGCGATGAATTGATAAGCCTGCGTTCATGAGGCTATTGTTTTAGAGAGGCGACTTTTAAAAAAGACAGCAACAATCACCCACCGCCTTAACCATCGTTCTATATAGTACAGTTCCTCAATTTCGAAATCTGGCTCATAGCAATGGTTGACGCTGCTAATGAAAGCCCATATTGATGGTGCTGGCTGGGCCTTAATTCTTGCATTCTACAGCCGATATTAGGGTGAAATAAAAACTTAAGCCCCGATACGGATTGCAGCCTAATTGGCGATTGAGTCTAACGCAAAGTTTCATTTTTGCGCGCGCGTGTGCGTTTAACGTCTTTATTAAAACCCATCATTGTCTTTAATATGCATCATGCAGTAGGCCCGTGTTATTCTTATGATGAGCTCAGCTCGATGAAGGAAGAGCCGGCAATCGGTTTCCATAGCGACCCCCAAAGAGATAATAGGCACTGCCTAGTACCCCCTCCACACACTCACCACACCACACACACACACCCCAAAAACGACACTTTAACAATTCTCGCCGTTGCCTGCTTCATCTGGCACCAGTCGAGGAGAATCTTAAGATGTTTTTTCTTAAGTTTTAACGCCTCCACGCGAAGTATCGGTCGATGTAAAGACGAGCAGATCACTCTTTTAGGTCTCCAAGTATCCCCCCCTGTACTAGAAAATACGTGGCCTGTCAGTAGAACGTCTTGGTGTTTCAAGTCTTCAGGACATCCGCCCAGCAGTCTTTAATCCAGAGCGCGTGGCGGACCAGACAAATAACAGCTTCAAGACTTTCCCCGTTACGTCAAGCACTTATTATATGTTATTCTTATTAAGGTTGGAGATATATCGATAGTGTCAGCTGTTTCAGAGCAGTTCGAATCAGTATTTCACATCAGCTAAATTTGATCATGGCTATTATTATTATTAGTACTAGTATTGTTTATTATAATTAGCCGCTTATTTTTTAATTAAATCTCGAACATAAATCGAATCATAGACAGCTTTATGCTGCTTCCTTCGCCGTTTTAACTGTCTGTCAGAGCTATCTTTGTTATTTTGAATAAAGTGCTTTAAAATGGACTCGCTGCTCTCGGCTCGGTGGGTTCCTCTCTCTAAATGTTAGAAAATTGTGCCATCTACCCGCTATTCACAGAACTGTCACTTCCAGGACCTCCCGAGACCTTGAGCCAACTTGCACACAAAGGAGGACTGAGGGGGTTGGTGAGATGCTTCGCCGTGTGCAGTCGGCCCGGTCTGGCCTAAAACAGGCATTAAACAAATAACACCAAAGATTCCCAGCTTGATATATGTGGCGTTATAAGCCGCCTTGAAGTATTTTACTCTCGAACAGTATGGAGAATATTCACCTCATCACTGAGACACAGCCTCACATCACTGCGGCGACAATCGCGTACATCGTCGCCTCCGCAATAAAAGATATACATTGACTTTCTCTTCAGTCGCTGCGTGTCCTGTTATAAACGATATAGTCTCTATTGATGCTGCGCTTGGTGGCTGCGCGTCAGCAGTGACAATAGAAGTAAAAGGACGCTTTATTGGAGATTGAGCATCGTTTCAGCCTTGTGTTATAAAATGTAGGTCATCGTTTATTTATTTATTTATTTGTTTATTTATTTATCATTTATCTAGTTAGCTATCCGTCTTTCTAGCAACTTGATCTCTCCTCTCACTCTTTCTCTCTCTCTCTCTCTCTATTTATCTATCTTTATATATATATATATATATATATATATATATATATATATATATATATATATATATATATATATATTACAGCGTTTAGCCTGATTGTATAAGAACCAGATACCAGACCTCAACACATTTCCAGTCAGTGAAAATCATTAGTTTTTAGCCCGCAGCTGAAACCCAGTAGTTATCCTGTTGTACCAGGTGTGCCATCAAAGGCAATGATGCGTTTGGCGCGTGCAGGTTCTCCTGCCCTTTCCCAAACTGCCGAAAACATAAAACTTCCTGCTGCGTGTTTGCTATAGTCTCATATATTGATATTTTACCCAGACCTCGTAGAGGATGATGGACATGGTCCTTCCTAAATATGTTTTTGTTGTTGGGCGCTCATGTAAAAGAGCCAGAGCCAGGAGAATAAGACTCTGAGGTGCTTCCTCCTCTTCTTCCGGATTTTGGAGAGCACCCATGATGGATGCTCTCAGCTCGTGCCTGCTGTGATGGTTTGTTTTAGGCCTGTGCTGTTGGGCTGCACTTCGTTCTCCGCAGTCTTTCCTAAGTTGAACTTCAGCGAGACGTTTCTTCTCGAGCCCCCTTTTTTCCCCGCGCGGCGACAAAAGCCGCCTATGTAGCGCGCGAAGGGAGAAGAAGGGGGCTGGTCGACACCAAAATGGCAAAGTTCATGTCGAAAAAACTGCTCAGACTTACAAAAGGGGCACCGTGCTTTGTAGTGGCAGAATAGAGGCGAAAGAAAAGACAACTGCGGTAGTGGAGGTAGGGCTGTGAGAGTGTTTCAGTGTATGTATATTTGAGTGTTTTTAAAGATTTCTTTTGAAGCTCTTTTGTGCTGACAAGGCAAAGCCACTTGGCGATGCTGGTCACGGCGCAGGCAACTTTGCTAACCTCTTGAAACGAATGAATCTTTTCGTTTTGAGACCAGTCGCCTGCTATCTTTTGTAGACAGGATCCATGACTACCATACGTAAGCAGCGCGCAACTAGATAAAAGCGTGGCTTTATTTATGTATTATTTGCTGTTACTGCAGCGGAATAATGTTTATTACTGAGGATGTAATAGAGGCTAAAATGAAGTGATGTGACTGTATTAGAGAACAGTATTAGAGAACGGAGGGATCTCTCACTGGAGGGTCAGTGGCTGTATTAGGCATCTACAGACAAAATTCTCTCCAATCACACAAAATCTTTAGAACAGAGCGAGTCAGCTGTTATTGTGTAATTAAAGTAATCAAAAGTAGGTTATGTGAATTAGTGTGCGGGAAGTTTATCACCCAACGCATCACCCAAGTCTTTATATTTCCTTCACAAATGTTTCGAAAGTCACGTTTAAGTGAGCGTATGTGTCCAAACGGATTTTCTATATTACAGTAAAGCACTTTTCGCGGTAGCTGCCTGTGATGAGCCGTATCAACTAACATATCATCTAACATAATAAGTATATAATAATAATAATAATAATAATAATAATAATAATAATACTGGTATTTTATAGCTATATTTAAATTGCACTAATTGTAGTTTAGATTTATGTTGATGTGTTTTAATAGGAGCCGTGAGTGATATAGAGATGACCAAATTGGACAGTCTTTAGTGTGTTTGGAGTCCCTTCCCCCTCAGACATACAGCTCTACAGTGTCAGAAACAGTTCAGGGTCGCAGGCAGTTCGTGCATGATTATAAGAAAGCAACAGCAGCGCTGTAAGCCGCTCTAACGGGGCGGGTGGGCTGCAGCAATAGTGTTGGAGAAACGCTACATGTTACTGCATATTACTGATTTACCTACATCTCTGTTACAACTCTCTCTCTCTCTCTCTCTCTCTCTCTCTCTCTCTCTCTCTCTCTCTCTCTCTCTCTCTCTCTCCCTCCCTCTCTCTCTCTTTCCTCTTTCTTTTTCAAACTCATTATTTGTGGACGTAAGTTGAAGATTGGGGTTTTGTGAATGAATCTATCTATCTATCTATCTATCTATCTATCTATCTATCTATCTATCTATCTATCTATCTATCTATCTATCTATCTATCCACGCACACTAATCAGAGTGTTTATAATTTGCTGAGGTGGTGGACTGGCGTGTAGGGATAGTGAAAGTGTAACGGTCCTTACTGTAGGTTCCCGGCTGATGTGTCTGAGGTAAGATTAATACTGTTCATCTGAAATATGCTCCAGTCTGGCTGCAGATGTATACTGATCGTTTTACACTGTAGACATGTAAAAATATTCAAATCACTATTCAAATATTCGGATTAATCAATTATTGGACTAATCAAATCGTCAAATCGACAAATAATCGTCAAAAGTTTTCACCATTAACGACACGCATTTCGAATACTCATTTCAAATGTTTAAAATAAAAGAAACAGTAACAGGGACTGTGACATAATTATAGTAAAAACAATAAAAATACAAACATAACAATATCAATATAATGGCAATAATACTGCTAAAAAATAATACAATAAAAAATGATAATAATAACAATAATAATAGCAACACTTATAACAGCTGCAATGCTTATGCTTCTATTCATTGCAACAACAACAACAACAACAACAACAACAATAATAATAATAATAATAATAATAATAATAATAATAATAATAATAATAATAATATAGTACATGTACTATATATACTATATTATTCAGTCATCTCCATGATGATCATCGTCATTATTATCATCATCAACATCATCATCATCATCATTGGTACTATAACAGGCATACACCTGTTTCTTCATCTCGGATCATCGGATCATTTGGAAATCAAGCTGCTGTCCATCGTTGAGAAGACCACACTGCACCGGTTCGGGGGGCTTTATTAGTCTGAGGAACAAAGCAGAGCGGTGTAACCACACACACCGCCTTCATCGTTGAGCTCACTGGTCCTCAGTGTGGATCTCCAGCCCGGCGTGTCCTGAGCGCGTTCTACTGCAAAGCCTTCATGTTTGTAAATCACACAGTGTTCACTGGCTGATATTCTGCAGGACATTCACTCAAATTATCTTCTAGCATAAAGAACAAAACAAAAATAAAAAATATATATTTGGGCGAAAAGAGCCTTTGTGAGATGTTTCCGTGATCAAACAGTGGACGTGACAGAGCAGCAGTGTTGATGACAACATGTTTATGTGAATATGTTAATAATTAAGAGTTCTCATGTGAGGTGAACAGCAAAAAACTCAATTCTGCTCCACCAAACTCACTTTGCTCAATGGAGAACAGACAGCGTGTCGTTCCCTTTTTGAAAGCGAGATGGCGCTGTTTTGTGCTCCAGTCAAAGGGAACCTTCGGTGAACCCGACCTCCAGTTGCCTTTTCAGTTCTCTGCGCTCCAGCTACAGCTTACTGATGGTGTTACAGCAGTAATACGCGCACACATCTCTAATGTGATTAAACAGTAGTTAGTATCCACTCGTGATGTATTATATTATCTTTTTTTTTAACTTTAGTCCAACCTTAACTGAACTGCCTGGCTAATTAAATCCCACAGCTTTTGCATTACATCAAACATAATGTGTTATTATTATTATTATTATTATTATTATTATTATTATTGCTATAGTACTAGGTCTGATTGCTGGTTGTATCTGTAGTTTTAACAGATGATAGTTCTTTTTTGGTTTATTGCGTTACATTTTATGTTATACATTAATGAGCTGTATACATATTATACATAATTTTCTTTATAAAAAGGGGCAGAGTTTTGAGGCTCAGATGTTAAGTAGCAACAACAACAACAACAACAACAACAATAATAATAATAATAATAATAATAATAATTATTATTATTATTATTATTATTATTATTATTATTATTATGCTTGTTAATATTAGTAGTAGTGTTGTGGATATTACTGCTGTTAAAATGTTCTTATTTTTGTCATTTTTATTATTATTTGTTCTTTATGTTAATGTTACTCATTTATATATTACTGTATAACTTATATTACGATGTTTGAGATATTTGTATTTTAATAACGCGTCTGTATTCTTATAATAATATCATTACCGTCCCGGAAATACAACTCGTGTTTACTAACTGATATAAAATATGTTGAAAATAACATTTATGAGTGTATATGTAAATATGTTCAGCTCTCTTTCTTGGACTCGCACGCGAAGTGATTGCGGTAATGACGACGACGATGATGACGATGGTGGTGGTGATGATGATTTCTCGTCTGGGTGTTTGTTATTTTGTTTATGAAAACTCTGTCAACACCGTCTGCTCAGCCAGTACAGCATAAAACTGTAAAATAGATTTGTTCTTTTATTCTGATCAGCTACAAATCGATTCTCCACCACTTGAAGCCCTGCGAGGTGAAACCCGAAGAGTTCACCGGGCGTTTAGAAGGAAGGTTAATCAGCTGTTTCAAACGCCCTCCGAAACTGACCACACTACGCTAAAGAAGAAGGCAGGGAATGTAAACTGCACGGCTGCTTCTGCCTATAATCCTATAATGATCGCTGGTCTACGTTCAGCATTTAAATAGTCACACAGCTGTTTACATTATTTTCTTCCTGTGTATTATTTCTAGTATGCGTTTACTGTTGGTGGGTTCCCTTCGTTGTACCTGCCCTGTGTGTAGGGACTGTGATATATATGTGTTTTATTTTGGGGGATTTTATTTATTGTTTAGTCTTGCTGAGAATGAAAGTCACTTACGGTCTGGTAAATAAATTAAATAATACAGAACATCTACAGCTTTATTTCACAGCACTCATTACACTATCAGACGTGTTTCCTTCTTCTTCTTTTCTTTTGCCTTAAAAATATATGGAAAAATATATGAAAAAGAAATTAAAATAGTCAAATTAAATATTTATTTATTTATTTATTTATTTATTTAGCGTTTTTTTATTTATTTATCACGAATAGCAGCAAAAATCATCACGTCTAAATGGGGATTTTATTCCCCCTTTATGTTTTCTTTTATCCTTTCTTTCCTCTTGTAATACTTTCCTTTATTTTGATTTTGTTTTGCTCCAAATCTGTGCGCAGATGTAACTTTAAGATTTTTCTTCTCTACCATTCATCATCATCCAGTCAAATATTCAGGAAACCAGTACAGCTCTGAAGACCCACGGGCGGAGCGGAGAGGCTGAATCACCTTTATACTCACTTATTAAAGGTAATTTATCGCGTTACCGATTTTTTAGAAATTAAATTTGAAAGCAAAGATGAAGAGTTAAAATGGAGCAGCCTTGAAAGAAGGATAGATGAGTGTGAGCTTTCTCTTTCTGCTCCGAATGGAGATATTGCATTTTTCTTATTGGTAGTGTTTATGTAACCGAGTCTTCTTTTTTCTTTTTCTCATTTGTTCCCGTGGATGGACGGATGGCGTACAGGTGGTTGCACTTCCATTTTGCCACAACGCCAAAATATACCACATGAACAGAGAGAGAGAGAGGGAGAGAGAGAGAGAGAGGTAGAGAGAGAGAGAGAGAGAGAGAGAGAGAGAGAGAGAGAGACAGATTTTATATTTTGCACATAAACCGAATGCTGCGTTGTTCAGAGAGAGACAGACTGCATTATGACCGAATATCTTAATAGCATTAACACAAAGGTGGACATGGTTCCCAGTGTGGACGGGGGAGCTTTAATCTGCTCTCTACAGGCTTTCTCTTTACACTGCTAGATTGAGTGTGCAGTCTCTAATCACGTTCCCTCAAGTCTTGGCCAGTCCTCTGAACTTTACAACTATATGTAAACAAGTTGTCAGTTTGGAAATAATCTTCTTTACTTTTTTTATTGTTAGAATGAAAATTCAATCTCCCAAGCTTAGATTAGGCAGATGAGATTTTTTTTTCATTCCTTGTCATTGCTTGGGCCGGACTTCGGTGGGCAATAATGTGGCAATTGTGGATGCTTTGTGACCCATAAAATTTGAGGGTGGCTATTCTGGCTTTGGTATGTAATTATGCAAAACACTTTGTATAAAGACTTGCCATCCGATCTAATGATAGAGCCTGCAGTCCCGTTTGAAAAGAGGGAGGGTCCCACTACATATACTTTCTCTGAGGGGGAGGAGCTACATTCTAACACAGTCAGAGAAAACTGCAAATAAACATTTTATTCTATGCGTCTTTTCGAGGTAGAGTTCAGGAGCGTGAGCTGGTGCGGTGGTGAGTGATGGTGTAATATGAGGGTGAATGAAGCAGAGACAGAGGACAGTCGGACGCTAAAAGCTTAAACTTGCTCTGAAATGAGGTCAGTAGGCCAGTGTATAAAGCTGAACATAGCCGGAGCAGTGGAGAGGAAAAATTTGGGCGGCGAGATGAACTTCGCTGATATTACTCAACTTTTAACAGTCAGTTAGCAGAACAGAAATCTGCATCTTAACAGACTGTTCGCGAATTATTACACTGTAAAAACACACATACACAATGTTCAAACTTTTAAGAAAGTTAATAACCTAGTTACCATAAAATGGAATTTATTAAACTTGAAATAATTACTTGATAGACTGTAAAGCACATATTGTTCTGTTAACTTACTATTAAAAGTTCAATTCAGTCAAAAGTTTAAGAAACTTGCTTACTTTTTATATAATAAATCATTGGATTTTTTTTAAATATTTGTCGAGATACAATTAGATAATTTTAGGTTTATTTATTTATTTATTTATTTATTTATTTATTTCCAATTACTAAAACAACAAAACAGTATGAAATAATATGAAGTAAAATAATATCATGACATAATATGAACAATAAAAGTAAAATAAATAAAAAAGAGAATTAAAGAACAAAAAACAGCACATTTTAAAAAAAACAACAAAAAAAAACATAGTACTACAGTACTGGACCCTGGCGTTACAAAAACTATAACACTAATCGTTCTGGACTGTCTCTCTCTTTCTCTCTCTCTTTCTTTAATGGATGACACAGAAAAGAGGGCGCGTCTATTTGAAACTCACCGACTGTGCCACGAAGTAAACGTGAAACAGCGCGCGACGGCCCGGATTTCGAGACAGTCCGGATGGCGAAGACGTGTTTTTCCTTTTTTTTTCTTTCCTCATGTTCATTGTGCGCTATTTTGTGTGTATGCACATAATAAACACTTGTGCTGACCGGCAGAGGTGTGAATCTGAGAGCTTTTCTACCAAATGAAGTGGCGGCAGAGAGAGAAATAAAGAGATGTGCAGCTGTCAGGGGTCAGGCGGGCTGAGATTGCTTCCAGAGATCTTTTGAAAAAATCACACGTTTGAAGGCTTAGTGCTGCTGCCTTCGCATTTCAACTTCAGATCAGTGGAATAAAATAAGAGAGAGGAGAGTAAGAAAGAGAGAGAGAGAGAGAGAGAGAGAGAGAGAGAGAAAGAGAAAGAGAGAGAGAGTTCATAATGTAAGAACGGGGTTGAGAGATTTTGGAAGGCTCGAGACAAGCTGCTGTCTTGTCCACCGAGAGAGATAAAGGCGCGGGGACACAGGGTAACTTTTTTTTCTTTCTTTTTTTTTTTTTTTTTACAATTTAATACATTTTTTCTAACTTTAACTAGACTACGTATCACACAATTAAAGGAACAGTGTGTCTAATTACGCTTTGCCTCGGTGGGTCTGTGTGGGCGTTTTTGAAGGGTGCGAAGAGGAAAGAACACCCAAACTGAGCTCTGAATGTGCTCTAATGAGATATACCTGAGGAAATAAAGCTCCCTGCAGACAAGCCAAGCGCCTTCTCATCCATTCACTCCAATAGAGCCCTTTCACTTTCTCCCTTTGTTTTAGCTCCGGGCTGGTGTTGTGACACAATTTGCTTTTAAAAGCCTGATTTACTGCTGCTAATATACATCACTTCTCACTTCTTCAGTACATAAGAAGATAAGAAGAGTTCCGTACACAGTAAGGAGTTTGGATATTTTAGGAGACACGATATGACAATTTAAAATAAACATATATATATATATATATATATATATATATATATATATATATATATATATATATATATATATATATATATATATACTCACACAAGCTTTAGACTGCTGTGTACTGTATTGGTGAGTGAGATTAAGAGAGCCAATGAAACGAATTAAAAGCAGTGGGTGTGATTTATGAGGCGCTCTGGGCGCTGACACTGCCATTACGGTTTCGCTACATTTATTTGTGTTATCTGTGGAAGAAGAAAAACACGAGCCCAGGAAAATTTATTATGGCCTCCTTATTTTCTGATACTGGCCGTGATCAACACTCAAAGTCCATGTGTGCACACCTACAATCATGCACACACACACTAAAGCACCAGCTGAACTTTTCAAGCACCAAAAGTAAAAAACCCTTCAACACACGAGACGCTTGTAGCTTTTATTATGAGTCACAGAACAGATGACTTATAAAGACATATATTCTGGTAGAGGTAGGTCCTGAAAATGAACAAATGATTTAATGAAAGTTGGAAATGAAATGAAAATGTAAACAAACTGGGGCTGCTGATAATAATAAAGCGTAATAGAGCGATTTAATAAAGCGTAGATAGTCTGCTTATGCTTATATAATCTATAGCCCGTAGTGTGTGTGTGTATATATATATATATATATATATATATATATATATATATATATAATTGTTATTATAAACACGGAACCTGATTTTCTAGTCATTCTGTTGTTATTATTGTTCTGTTGAATCCTACATGAGTCTCAATTCTCGCTATTGCGTTACTACAGAGTACTACTCGAGTACTACAGACTGCTGAAGACAGAACTCTGTTAAAAATAAAAGGCTTTTATTGCGCCATGCCGCTGGTTCTCTTTGGAAACTTTAGGGAACCAGTGGCATCATGGCAGAAAACCCTTTGAGAGATGTGGGGATATAAAAAGGACCTTAAACATAATATAAAAGTGCAAGAAAGAACGTTAAATTGGATAAAGAACCTTTTCGCTATGTGAGGGTTCTTTACGTGCACATGTCAAACTTTCTCAGATTTGGTTCTATAATGAAGCAAATGATTATTTTTATGGCTTTACTGAAATACCCATTTGTAACACTTTTCTGTTTAAATAAAAGAGTAGCGGGCATTACAGGAATATTATTAGGGTCCTCTCACTTTTTTAACTGTACGTTCGGCGGTCAGTAAATTCGACCATCCACTTGCATTTCATAGATTAACAGCTTGTTGTACATACATTAAACATGTGCTGCTTCGTAGAATAACTGTGGATGAATGAAGAAATCGATGAATAACTAAACGGCGAACGTCGAATTTTCCTCTTGTAACTGAAAACCAGGCCAGCAAATATTTACTTCTATGCAATGCAAACTTGCAGGTACGAAATCACTCGAAAACACCGTAAACAAGAAATAAACAAAGTAGCGAAATTAAAGCCATACAAGAAAAATCGGGTAAAAAGCTGCCAACATCAATCCCACCCTCAACCCACATTTTTCTCTTTGCAAATTTTTCCTGCAAGCCCCCTTATAAATTGACCATACTGTATACCAACCCGCCCCATCCCTTCTTCCTCAGCGACCCTCTGACACCTCCCCACATATGGCTTTTGCACGATATGCCACCAGCCTCGCTCCTGAGGCGCTGCCACTGGTTTGACAAGTCTATTAAGGGGATGACAGGCGTAGAAGGCCATTTACACCGCAGCTCTCCCGGCCAGACCTGTCCCGACACACGTGAAGATGGAGACGTGGACCCTGACCCCCACCCGTCACAGCTCCCATGTGCGACTTACTTTTGATATTTTGATAACATCAGAAAGGCTTTTTGGAGCTCCCCCAGCACGCCTGCATCTTTTGTGGCCGCGCTGAACGCCCGACCATGTACTCTTCTCCTTGGGACACTGATGATTTAACACTGATGATTTTCTCTTTGAATGATGTGGAGATGACAAGTGTGATATGAATATTCACTCCTTTAGAATTTTTCTTCTCTGTTTCCCAGTCTAAGTATACCTCCTACCTGTTCTGCCCCCATAGCAATCTCTCAATATATCTCAATGACAGGCACCATTTTTTCGTGTTTTTTTTTGTTGGTCTGAAACACATAAATTCCCCTTTACATGTATAATCATTAGAGTCTTTAGATGTGCACGCATACAGCTCTTTTACATCTCTCCAAAGAACTCTCTGCAGGAAGACAGGACTGTTTTCCCCCTCAACATGACTAGAGCTCGTCTCGTCTTCCCTTACCTTTAGTTCAAAGACTAAGCGAACTAATAGTAGTGACATGACTTTATCAATGATGCTCTGTTTTGACAGAGTTCAGAGCCACTAATGAAATGAAATGGGACAAAATGACAAGTCGTCATGTGAAGGTGAAGACAGAGATTACAGGAACCCTCTTTGGTGTTGGCATCTTTCTCTTATTCAAGCATGTTAACACTGAAAACGTTATGAACAAACTGGTGTGTTGTCATGACTATGTACTGGAAAACTCATCATAAGTTTCATAAACTTCTTGAAAAGTTTCCTCTTGTATTCAGGGTAACAATCCATATGTAGGCCTTGTAGTAATAGACATTACTTTAAAGCTTTACTCTTTGCTGTTAATGGATTCTTCATTTTATAGAACTTAGTTTTGGTACTCTTTAGAACTTTGCCTATGGTGAGAATAGTAAACTTTATAGTGCAAAAATTAAACAAAGCAAAAACCAGTTTATTATGCTGCATTTGTTCATTTCAGCTGATTTAAAATCTGTGTATTCTAATTGTTAAGATGTAAACAAAGTCATTCAGTGTGGCTTGAATTGAAATTTCTTCTAGAAAAGTTTACCAAGTCTGAATTGTTCATAGTTGTTCATTGTTCATGTTCATATATATATATATATATATATATATATATATATATATATATATATATATATATATATATATAGCCACTATTTTACCATCAATCATTAACAATAAAAATAAAGTAGGGCGTTTGTGTACCAAATAAAATTGATTTAGTAGAACAAGCCTACTCTCCTGGTTCTTACTACCACCACTGGGGAAAAAAAGGGTCGGACAGTTTTTCTCCAGTGCACCATTTCATGTCAAACCACTTTAAATGAATTTGTTTACATCTAAGTGATTTAACTATGTAAACAATGTGGAAAATTGAAATTCCCATTTAAGGAAATGGTCAAGACTCTTCAATCAAAGACAAAACTTGAACAAACCCATGTCAAAATGTGTAGAATATTAAGTCTGGACAGTAACCGTTGGATTGTGACTGAAATTTCATTTTAAACTTTGTCTGCATTAATTACCTGTTAAAGCTTCAGAACAGCTCCATGATATTTAAAGTGCTGATATGTAGTAGCAGCGAAATGTAGTACCTTAAGGCATGAATGAGACCCCATTTGCCCTCCTTTTGCCTCCATCCTGGGACTATGTTGTTCACATAGCCAAAACACGGGGACCCCTTGCGGACACTAAGTGTTGTGAAGCTCTGATCTGTGCCATGACAGGGCACTCGAACAATATTAGTCTGTTGGACATGCTGGCCAAGCTGCCACTTTCAATTTGCCCATGACCTCTTGGCCAAAAAAAAAAAAGAACGAGGGGGGAGAAGTGGCAGAATGCAGGAGTGAGGGCTGGTATTATTGGTCTGACAGCTTCACTCATCTGAAAGTAATGCAAAATGCAATTCATATTTATACTCCGTGACCTTGCGCTGGAAGAACTGTGGCAACTACAGGCCGGCCGGCAAGGCGAAAGGAACTGGAGAGAGATCAGCCCACAGACGGAATTTGTCAGAAATGCTGTGTTCCTTGTCATTAAGGTTTTACGAAGTAACAAGTCATGGTTTAGTGGTGGGAGGACAGCTCACTGATGGGTTGAGCAGCCAACAATTAAGTCAGTGCTGTCATTGCAGTGGCAAAACGAGGGGTTGACAAAGTGTCTTGTGAACATCAGAGCAACAGGAGGAGCTTCATGTTTTGTGGTGAAATTTGTGTAATGGAAACTCAAACCGATGTATATTGTGCAACAATGAAGTACAATAATAAATTATGTTACTCTTCAGGTATTGTTCTCATTATATTTTGTTGACAGAATGTATTCAGTATATCATTACTCTATCATTTTTGTAATTGTTTTAGTTTTCTGCATAATTTGAATACAATTGTTGTCCTTTACAATGTGTGAAAACTGCCCAACAATTGGACCAAGAGGAATACTCAAAAATGACTTTTAATTTACTTTTTACATTAGTGATACATAAATAATCACAAGTGCCATTCGAAATAAAGTCTCTGAAAAAGTGGTGTGGTTACTGTCATGGATAACACTTTCTATATAAGTCTATCAGGAGGCCACAGAAGTCAGTAGTCTATCTGTGTGTGGTTTTATTTATGCTGTATTTGTAGCCTTTTCTGATTTGGTACCTTAAACCATCGAAGCGCAAGGAAAAAATGTATTGAACTGATTTGAACAGTACTGTGCAAAGAGTCTACCATTCATTTATTTCATTTCCAGTCAAAATGGCCATTAAGCGCTAGTCATTCATTTTTAAGGAAATGCTTCTTAGGAGATTAGATATACATTAAAACTTTTGCCCAAGGAAGGTGGCAAGTTAAAAGACAAAACTGGTGTTTCCAAAAGCTCAAAAATGTAAAGATACAGAGGAAAATGCAAGACCTGTTAGACCTCCAAACCTGTCACCGTCAGATAAACGGTACTTAAAGCTTTCACCTTTAAGAGATAATTAAGCTCCACTTTTGCTTCAGATCTGAAAATAATCCACAGGTGTTTTCTTCCACCGAAGAAATGTAAATGCTATGAATATGTGTGGCTGTCAAGAAGCTGTTACTGAGAAAAAGAAATGGACAAAAAAAGAGGCAATCTAAGGAGTTGCTGGTGTTCTTAGAACAATGGACTGGTCACTCCAAAGTCCAGATCTGAATGTTATTGGGATTGCTTGCATTATAATAAGCAGAAAATGCAACTCCTTAGACTTTGGAGAGGTAATACTTGAAAGAATATTGTTGCAGATCAAATACAAATCTTTGTAAAACTAAGAGTCTCCCACGACACTAGGTAGAGAAACATTTGGTGTTTTATAAAAATAAGGACTCTGTGTAATTTCAGGTTAAATATAAGTTGCCTGCTTTTTCCCTGGCGCTGACAAATAAATATTTTATTGGCCATGTTACTGGACATTCAATAAATGAGGGGTGATCTCTGACTCTTGCACAGTGCCGCATATTTCCATCTTCCTGAATGCAAGGAAAGTGTTCCTGTTAGCGTGGCTGGCACTGCATAAGCAAACAACAAAGGTCCAATCCTCTGAATGTAATCACTTAGTGTCCATATGTAGAATCTCTTAGCTATATAAGCCAGGCTGACCAACGACATATGTCGCAGCAGAACTGTCTGTACAGGAAAGAATAAAAAATTGGAGGAATGTTAAATCACAGGATTTGAAAGGCAGTCAAATTTTAAAGGTCATGCTAAGTTGCAGTAAGAGTGTATTTTGGGTTGGGATGTATTGCTTAGTTTACTATGAAACGTCAGCAGGAGCTGGAGGCCTATATTTTGACAGCAGTGTGTTATGTGCCAATACCCATTCAAACACTGGTTGAGTGAAGCCAGAGAATGAGACTGTTTGAATAATGTAGCCTCCATACATTATTCTCCTCTGATAGGAGCGTCTGATTGAACAAACCACATAAACACTGCTAGTGAGTGGTAAAGATTTTTTCTATTTAATCCACAGTCCTTGTCCCCTGCCTGCCCTTATAATCCCCTGGCATGTGCTAGTGACATCACATGGCTACTGGCTCCAAGTTCCCGTCCCCCTGCAACTGTCATTAACTCGGTGAACAAATGAAAAATGACTGGGAGACTCGCTGGCTCCCACCGATGACCTTGGGCATTATTAGAATGACCTCTCTTTGGCTTGACCAAAACCTTTTTTTATATCATTGCTGGAAGTACACACTAGGAATGATGGTGTGTGTGCCAGTGGGGGGGTGGGGGGTTGAGCATTACACAAGGGAAGGGAAAAGAGGCAGACCAAGTGGCCGGCGCTATGTAAACGTATCTCGCTCTTCCATTGCTGTCGTATAAATACTTAATCAGGGGACACAACCTGAACTGTTTGTGCTCGCTTGCATCTTGACCCTCTTTAACAACAACGGGGCAATATTTTGGTTTTACACCGCGACAGGTTTAAAGGGAACAGTATCCCATTGCCATCGATTTGGGAATTGTGTCACGGTCAGCAGCGTGATAGTATCTCGGTAGCGGGGAGAAGAGAGCAGTCAGGTGTGCTGGTGGGGGACTCGCCTGCGCATGATTCCGTAGCCCGCTTTGAAGCAGAGGAGGAAATGTGGCTGGGTTGGGGGAAGCAAAGCGATGTGCTGGAGCTTTCTGTGTGGCACAGGTCCAGGAGGAATCACTACAGGGTCACCACCGGTGGGTGGGAGGCCTGCCTACACAGCAACACAGCCACAGCTGGGTCTTTGCTTTGGGATACAGATGCATCACAACACAGAGGAAGAGAGAGGAAGAAGAGAGATAAGCAGAGAGCAATTCAGATGATGATATCAGAATCATATAGGTATCAGTGGATAATTGCTCAACAAATCTTTTCATCATCGAATACATGATTGGTTAGATTTAAACAATATTTTAAACTGATATTTGATGACATTTATTTTATTTCCGAAGAGCAAAAAATATTGGCAATGTGGGACAACTGTGCTAAAATGCCTGCATTGTTCTTATTTAGTGCATATGTAACCCTTTACAAATAAATTTTATGTGTTTTGTAATTATAATCTAGTTTGTAGACCCTATTCCAGTATCAGCATCACCCTTAGCAAATATCAACATCAGCCCAGAATATTGGTTCAGCCATAGACAGGAGGGGAGAGGAGTGTAGCAGTCTTCACTTTCATTTCACAATATAACTTGCATACATTGTAATAAATCCATGTTCCTCAAACCTCTTGGCGCAACACAGCACATTACATAGGACTATGTAGGTGTAGAATATACAATAAATATGCCTGACTATAACAAAAGGCACAGGACAATAAATATATATGACAAT
Source organism: Megaleporinus macrocephalus (assembly GCA_021613375.1). Taxonomy (NCBI): domain Eukaryota; kingdom Metazoa; phylum Chordata; class Actinopteri; order Characiformes; family Anostomidae; genus Megaleporinus; species Megaleporinus macrocephalus. The sequence continues at coordinate 19,257,862 of CM038711.1, forward strand.
ACATGTGAGACAACTAGATATAATGACAAAACAATAGGCATAGATTGGGGTCCCATAGCAGCATTCAAAGATTAAGATTTAAAGACCACTTTAAATATATGATTGCCAGTACTTGCCTGGTATTATTCCCTTTCAGACATCATATTGTCATTATACTCTTTGTTTGCATTTCCGTTCTGAAAACAACACAGAATAAAAGCAACAAGGTTTTGTCTTCCAAGGACCAAAGTGCTATAAACACTCCTAGTAAAATCACAAAATTGTGTTTTTATTTATTTATTGAAGTTTTTATTTATGTGCTGAACTAAAACATACAATATAAACTTTTGCACATGTTACATTTTACTCATTTTTGCTACCATTAAATTTAACAGACAAACAACCATTGTGCATTAAAATGGGTAAAAGTGTGTGAAATTTTCCATAGAAAATCAAATGAACATGTAATTTGACAACAGAAAGTTAGCAACAGAATTTCAGTATTATTTAGAAACACTTGAGCGTGTGAGCGTGTTGAGGAGGGGCAAAAAAGGCATTAAATTCAAAAAGCTTATGAAATAAGTCGAATCTCTTGAGTAGCATTGTTTTACTTGCTTTGATTTAATGTTACCGCGCACTGCTGATGAAATATTACCCACCTTTTTCAAACCCCTATTGACTATTTTCTAATGAAATAGAATATGTGATACAGAGACCAAAAAAATCAAACTGCACTTGAATTACACCTGTTAAATAGTGGAACACGGCTATAGACTTAACAGGTGTGTAGAATTTAAGCTACATTCAAATTTAAGTCAACTTTGTTAATAACAAGTACAGGAGAAAATCACAATGTAGGTGCATTGAGAAACAACTTATGATTGCATCTTGACACTCTGAATTGAAATCAAATTGAATCATGAAGTGTCTAGACATATTCATCCCCAAATCTTCATAGAGTTATTCAATAATGCAGTGATGACCTTCATTTGATTACAATATGGTTAATTGTTCAATCAAATGCTATTATCATGAGTGAAAGGAAAAAGGAAAGAAAGACAGAAAGAAAGAGATAGAGCAAGAAGCGGGGGGAGGGGTGGGGGGCTTAGGCAGAATATCTTCTCATTCTGAAATCAGTGGGTGGAAGCTAGCAGGGGGTCCAGCAGTAATGATGACATTGTTTCTTCTTTAAGTGTCGGGGATATATTTCACTCAGCGGAGTGCAGTGACTGCGTCTTTCCAGGATTTGCAAGGAGGAGTTAGAGCTCTCCAAATCTCCACAGGACGGGGGCACGCTATGTCAAGAGGAAAGAAAACCATAAAATGGAAGCGCAGGCTCGCATAGCCAAGCAAGCATGCACAGAACGCATCCCATGTAAAAGAGTAGCACAGTCAGACGTAGGGCGAAGAGGAGCATTAAACAGACACGCATGTGGAAAGCAGTTGGAAACAAGAGTAAGTGTGGAGGACTTGTGTAGAGGAATGGTGGAGTGTTCACATAAGAGAGAGAGAGAGAGGGAGAGAGAGGGAGTGAACAAGTAGACCAGACACTGGAGGTTGTCCCTCGTAGCCTCTTCTGTCATTTGGAAATAAATCTGATGCCCTTTGGACTTTAACTCCGTACAAAAAGGGCATTTTATTATAGGTTATGACGGGAGACAGGAGCGCGGGGAAAATGACAAGTGGAATGGGAGCGCGGTGGATGTTTAGGAGGGAGACCAGAGAGGACCAGAGATTACTTCAAATGATAGCTATAAGCGAGGGATCCTTTGATGCAATCAGCTCTCTAAGTCCAAGGGGCTTTCCATCATCACAGCTCGAGAGAGGCTGCGTCTCCGGTCTATCGCATTCAGGGAGCTCAATTGTAGACCCCCGGCCCTCCTCATCCTTCTATTGATCAGAGCGGAGATATCCCCATGGCATATTTTATGTCTCATACACATTACTCTTTTGAGGTGGAGATGCTCAGAGATTGCAGTGAGGTGGAATCTGCACCACCCTTGCTGGCATGCCTTCATGCAAAATTCTGAAGAAGCTTATTCTTCTGCAATCTTGTAGGTCATGGGGTTGAATATGGTTTTCTATGTGGGTCATAATGTTTAAAAGCAACAGTCAGTCTGTTTTTGGTCAATGGGTGCCTTTTTCATGCAAAACAAAAATGTATGTCAAATTTTTCCTGATGTAAACATCAAAATAAGGATTTCCCGAGCTAGTTTAGTGGTTTCTAAATGATTATTTTATTGGTTAATGTTTTTTCACCCACTGGTGCACACTGACATAATCAAAACCCACACAATGTTTTCATGTCTTATGGTTTGTCTTTGAAATCAATAAAACATGCTTAACAAGACCAAGAAACAACCACTTACAACGAATAAGACAAAAAAAAACCATTAACTTGAAGTTGCAGAGATTAGAAGATAGAGATGGAACGATACCGCTCTTTCCATTTGCAATACTAAATTAATATTAAAACCTTCAGTACCGATACCAATCTACTTATTTAACTTTAAAATCTTTAATTGACACTCTTCAAGTGAGCATCTAAAATTATGCTTAAACTAAACACTCCTTTACAGGCTGTTTCAGGTTATTTCCTGGATTGGATCTGATTCATTCTTGTTTTCCTCTTTTCTCCAAACCAGCATTTTCAGCATTTCATACACACAAACAGGAGTTCACAGTTAAATGCAGTGGTGCGTGTTCACAGCCTACATGTGTTTAGTAAAGAAGCACAGCGTGCAGAGATGCAGGTTACCTTCCTCTCACAGTGTGAAATGGAAGAGAGCACTATAAAGGCATCAGGTCTATGTGATGGTCCCTGTAGGAAACATCTGTTTGTCTCACTGTGACAAGCTCTCAAATAGATCTCAAAACACCAATGGCCCCTGAAAGGTTTACGTAGATATAATCTCAAAATAGACACCGTTACAGACACAAAACGGAAAGCATTCGTCAGTAAAGAGAGAGAAAAGCACGTTTTGTACAGTGTTGCGATATCGATAATATTCTCGTACATGTCTTTGCGTTGGAGACGCGCGTCCATTCATATTCGATCTGTTGGTTCTTGTTTGAGCGAATACAGTCACTAATTCCAGTATTCGTTTTCATGCTTGATGAAAGCGCGGCGCGTAACGAGCGGGCTGGGCGATGTGTGATTAAAGTGAGGGAATACGGGTAGAGGATGTGTTTTTTGGGTGGATGGTGAAGGCGAGAGTGCGCGTTTAAAGGGCAGAGTGATCAGAGGGCGGCGTGGCTGTTTCCCCACCTCTTTATCCCTCCCGTCATGATTCCCAATTTGTCCTTTATTGAACCTTTGTCTTCACCGCATCTGCTCGCAGTTAATTAAAAGCTGAAGGGGTCAGCTCGGTGACTCCGGGCGCGCGCAGAGCTGCCCTCTCTCCAGCGGCTCACCCATTAGCGCACTGCACAGGTGTGGCGCAGGGGCCGGACAACAGCTGCTCGGGGACACGGCCGGCACCTTTAAGTACAGAGAAGGAGCGCACGAGTTGCAGCACGCGTGCACGCGGGCGTTTTAGCACATTTACACGTTTACACTTTAGAAAATAAACATAACAAACAAAAGGGGTTTGTGATTACGACAATAGTCTGTCTACAAAAAGCATAGAATTACAAGCGTGAGATTATTATTATTATTATTATTATTATTATTATTATTATTATTATTATTGTTGTTGTTGTTGTTGTTGTCAATGATAATAACCACAACAACAATAAAACGAAAAATTATCACTATGATTGTTGTTGTTATATTATTATTGATATTATTATTACGATTAATATTATTTATAATAATAATAATAATAATAATAATAATAATAATAATAATAATAATAATAATAATAATAATAATAATAATAATAAATGACTGCAACATTTTTCAGATTTATTTGTGTATTTATTTATTTATGTATTTATTTAATGCTAATCCAGACTGAATGACAGAATTGTTGCAGTGTAAATGAAGTCCTTTAATACACATTATTATTATTATTATTATTATTATTATTATTGATGTAATAGCATTTTTATTGTGTAGTCATCTTTTTTGCAGTGTCAAAGTCTCGCTTTCCACAGATGTACTTTTTTATTATTTATTCGTAACAAACACGTACAGGACAAACAGTCTAATTTGATTTTTTTTTTGTAAAAGACTAAAAATAAGCCCCCAAAACACGCACTACTCAGGACTCATCAGTGATTTTAAAGACAATGTAACAGACTATATACACAGAATCGATATAAGTGTGATGAATTATGTCTATATAATCGTTATTAAAGTGTCTTTGCTGAATTTGACCGATCACTGCTGTTTACTTCTGAGCAGCTCGGTTATGTGCGAGTGCGGAGCTGAGCTGGAGTCTGCTCTTCCTCTTCTCTTTCTTCTGCTTTAGAGGTTTAAATGGATGTTCTTTGTGCGCCGCACTGACGGACAGACACGGACCTGCTTCGTCCTGCGGCTGACTGAGGAGCCTTTTTCCTTTTAGTCCAACGTGACAACCATGACTAAGTAAGGCCGAGCTTACGTGAACTTTCGCCTATTGGATTTAAATGCTCATGTTTCTAAATCCCATTTCCATTGCAGAATTGAGATATCTGAAAGGCTAATGTCTGACAGCATGAAATGCGTGATTGAGAGACTCGCTCATTGTTTCCCATGAAATCTCTGGAAGTTGTGAGTTCTGCTCTGCGTGTTTATCACTGCTACTGTTCAGTCATTGTGATAGCAACACCGTTTAGACTGTCTTTAATTGGTTGTTGGAGATTACCTCTTCAGACCACTTTCCTTTCATTAACTCTTTATTGACCGCATTGTATTGCCTCATTGTTGCGCGGCCATTTGTAGGACACAGCATTTAAACCTTATTTAATGCTTATCATTATATTAGACGCATGCTGTGTCTGTGAGATGGTGGTGCGTGGGGGGATGGATTAAAGTGTATGGCTGCCAAAAAAGATAATAATTGAATCATCCCTCCAATTCTGCTTGATAGAGCAGTCAGAAATGGGCTCGGATGACAGAGGCTGCTTTGAAATCAGCGTTGGAGACTATTGTCCAAATTTGACCCTCTATTAACACCGCTTCCCAGCATCTGGATCACGTCGCTTGCTCCCACCACCGAGGCAGACGGGGTGACAATCCCACCCCCTCTCTCGACCCATTGTGCCCTGGCACCAAAGACAGTTAGCGCCCTTGTCTCTTTGCTCCTGTGATTTGGGCCCTGCTTCCAAAAAGCGATGTAGCACAGTGATGGTTGTAAGATGACAGAGCTGAGTATGTCTTTGAACACTTTCTTCACTGTTACCTTCTACTGTTTCTGCATTAGGCAGCTCGGTCTGTCTCAGGTGCCATCAGTGTGTTTCTTCTCCCCAATTACCACCTCCTCAGCAATATTTGGACTTTTTTATTCTCAGGAGAGATATAGATTAAAAAAAAAGAAAGTTTCACCATATAAAAAAGAAGAGAAAAGCCCATTGCACAGGCACCAAACAAATAATCCACCCATCTTTTAATTGGAGATGAAAGCCCGGTAAAGAGAATGAGGGGGGAGGGAGGAAAAAAGAGAGGGATGACCTTCTGGGTGACAGACATAGGTTGGAGGGTGGCATTTTATTGTGAGCTTCTTGGTGAAAAGGAAGAAAAGGAGAGGACCAGTCAATTTAACGGGAGGACCAAGAGAGCAAGAGTGTTGCTAAGAGACGGGGGGATGCTGCACAACTTCCATCAGAAGCTGGGTTCTGACCTTATGCAAATGCGGCTCTCCCAAATCTTTTGTGGCCAAGGCAGCAAATTCCACTCGCTGTGTCACCAATACCTGGCATGGAGCCTTGCCTTTCAGGCCTTTCTCCCCACAGAGAAAGGAGACGGGTGCTGGGGAAAGAGAAGAAGATGAGCTTTGCTCAGAGGCGCTCGGAAAACGCTGTTTGCATGTGTGAGATTTCTTCTGGAGGCATAGTTGCGTGTGTGGAAATTTCATAGTGCTTAACGCATTACACACTGGACTTACAGAGCGTTCATGATGCCTGTGAAATGTCAGATAGCCCCATAGCACCAGCGAGCGACATGTCCTATGCTAAAAGCACCCACCCTCCCATTACATTCTCAAATTGCATCTCTTCAAACCCTCTAAAAGCTCTATGAAGGCACATTAATGTATCCAAGCAAGCAGACGTGTGCCAGGCTTAGGCAGCCATGCAATAATTTGTGGCATGTTATTAGATCATATCAGAGCAGGGAAAGGCGGGGGGTATGCAGAGTATTCATACACTTAATTACCCATATACGGACTAGAGCTTAGAGCCCACCACATAGTCAGTCTTGAATTATATGAATGTGTAATATGCTTTAAATGTAGAGTTCGAAATAAGTCGCATTATTCTACCAGCGCAGGGACGTCGCTATTGTTGCTGCAGCAGTTGCTGTATAGGCTGAACACTTTTGTGAGAGCAGATGCTTCCTTTAAACAGTAGTACAATTGCCGGCCTGGTCAATGCGAAAACACTGTGGATTAAACTGATCTTTTAATAGCTGGCAAAATATTTATATAAAGTCCCAAGTAAACATCACAGACCAATCTGCATTTATTTAATTTCCAGTCATTTCTTATGAGACATATGGGATACTAAATATTCCACTTGAATAATTTGGTTGATAATAATTAAAAATGTTGATTTTTTTATTAATTATATAGAAAATGTGACTATAAAACCCCCGTAAGACCTGGTAGACCACCATAGCTGCCACTGTCAAAGAAATAAATATTACTTAAAGCTTTCATCTTTGAGAGAGAGAACATCAAACTCCATTTTTGCTTCAAATCTGAAAAAATCCACAGCTGTTTTTGTCCTTTGAAGGATGTATAGCCGCCAAGAAGCCGCTACTGAGAAGAAAAAGCTGCTAGTGTTCTTACAACAATGGACTGTCCACTACAGAGTCTTAATCTCAACATCACTGAATGGGACTTCTTAGATCATAAGACTTCTAAGACCAAACTTTGTAGAGGTCCGGAAAAATATCCCTGCAGATTTCCTTGAAAAAAAATAAAAGTGCGTCTCCTAAAAAAGAGAAATGGAAGCTGTAATTGGCTCAAACGTGGTCACACTAAATACACACTAAGAGATGTTATATTTAGTTGTTGAGGCTTCTGTGCAATTTTCCATTCGTTATTTGACGTTTTCCATTGCTGAAAAATAAATAACTTGAACTTAATGTCTGTTTTGACTGTAAAATTAAATAAATGAAGGGTGTTCTCTGACCTTTGCACAGCACTGTACATTTTTATGATGTTTGCAGATAAAATTGCTAACTAAATAATTACCAGCAAAAGGTTCACTCTTTATAACTGCAAATGCATGTGTATTGCCAACAATTCACATACTTCAATATTTAGTATTTAATACTAAGGGGTCAGTTGATGAGATGTTTTTGTTTTTTTAATCTGGTGTAATAAAACCGTATTCCTGTTTTCTCATAGGAAACTCAAAATAAATATTCTGTATTCGAAACAGCATGGCATAAGTGTACCACAGTGCATATTCAGGTGCAGGAGTGATTGGGCTGCTGGCTTCTGACTAAAACATCACGCGTCGTGTTTTCCCTCAGGCCAACAAGTTTCTCTCTCTAGCTCTCTTTCTCTTTTGTACAACAGCACACGCACACAAGTATACTATTCCACACTGGCATGCAGGTTTATTGCTTCATTTCTGACATGTATCCACACACCGCACAAACAAGCTACACGCCCCCCAACTGCAAAGACCTTCTGCTTGGCCAACAAAGCCCCAGAGACCACTGCAGGCAGCTCATCACACGAGACATGGCCGTGAAAGCCGTCAGCCAAAGCAGGAGGAAACACACCAAGACTGTTTGTTTGTGCCTGTTGCAGAATGAAATGTTAATGCAAGACATCTTTCATTGCAACCAGTCCTTGGAGACAGAAATAATAATGAAGATGTAGATGTACAAAATATGTGTTTGTGTGTGAGTGCATGTGTGTGTGTGAGAGGGGGCTGGGGGGGGCAGACAATTAAAGCATCTTAAATCTAGTCAATATATCACATTTCTCATTTCAAGACTTGCTAGAATTTTTTAAGATTATTCAATCGTTTTCTACACATTGTATAATGAAACAAGCAAAATGATCTACTAGCAGACAGTAATCATTTCACAAAGTTACATGGCTTAAAGCAGTAAACCCGTCTCTATTCTTTTGACAATCTTAAGCTACATTAGCTTACACTTGTCTCTTTTTGCAGAGCGGTAGGAGGTGGGAGAAGTAGAATGTTAAATAATGACAGCCAAAGGGTGTGTAAGGGGTTATAACCTCTTGAGGAGGCTGTATGGGGTTGTATCAGGTTATCTGAAGTGCTTGCTGATAATGCCTTTCACACATGCCTCGTTTGATCCCTTTCACTGGTGAGAGAGTGACTTAATCAATACTAGAAGTGGATCAGTGCTATGGGGTTACTGTATGGGCAGCTTGCCGGCAGCTAACCCACATTCAGCGGCCGGCTAATTGAGCTTTGTCATTTCACCGGGTCAACCTGAAAATAGCACATCCATTCATCAACCTTTATCTGTGGCACAGACCCGTCTTCATACAGCTGTTCTCGCCGCATCTGCCACACACCGCCCTCATATTCCATCATTCGCTCAGCATTCTCTATATTAAAAAGGGGAATTCCACCCAAAGTTAGCATGATATCGTAAAACTAAAGACAAATTATACAACAGTTCTGACTGCACAGTCTAACTGGTAGAGAAATGTTGCACCTCTGCTGTTATTTGTAATCAAAGCACTTTCTTTCCACAATCACTTTTATCTGTTTGATTGTTATGATGCGCTTTACTCTGCAGCTAACTGTTACTAAGTTTCTACCTCTGCATAACTGTGAATATAAATACATTATATTTTTCAGAATGTGGAATTATTCAGAAATAAGCAGAATGCAACGAGATGTCTACTGAAATGCTTTACGAACTGACTGGAACAAAACTGGATTCAAAGGAAACAAATACAGAAAATCTTAACTAAACCAGATATTGGGACCGTTTTATCAACACATATTTAAGAGAAAAGGCTACGACTTTTGGATGCCTATACTAAAGCACAATGATACAATGTTTGGGGTTTCTTTGCTATTCTCAGAGAACTGTGTTATTGATTAATTTGTTTAATTTATTCTCCACACAGTCCACCCTCCTTCCTCTTCACTCCTTCCCCTGTTGGCTTCCCAGTCTAAAGAATCCTTGTGAGGTCAGCATTAAACTTCATGCCTGTTTTTGCCAAAATCGTCTCCATTAGTGGAAAGCAAAGCTAATGTTCACTCTTGTTTTGCTGCTAGTTCAATCACTTGTTTTCTTTGTTTTTTAAGTGAGTTTTACTGCCGAACAGCTCCTTCCTTACCAGCTCATGTGAGCACTAAAGGCAACATGATACATAGGCATTAAAGCTGTCATTTGTCACTTTCTTTAAGTCATTAAAAGGTGCCTGAAATTCAATTGCCTGCAATTATGTTAGAAGACTCATAAAATACACATTGAGTTATTTTCAGTATAACTCCCAGCGAAATGAAAATCAATATAATACTTCTGCATTGTCCAGACTGACAGAGCAGGCACACATTCTTTTAGCAAGTTACGTCTCTAAAAAGATTAGAATCTTCTACAATGTATTGGAGTGTAAATTTCCATTATAGTATTAATAATCCATTTAATACTTCAGATTTCTGTTAAATCACCAAATGCTTGTGCGTCATGATGGTGTTATTAATACATTAGTTTTGCATGACAAATGTTCACAAAATGTCAATCAACTGCATCACAGTTCCATAAGATTTGAAAATTCAGTCTGAAAAGTAACCAGAAAATGATATCTTTAGTCACTCTCAGAAATTCTTATTTAGATTGACCAGACAAGATAACATGATAAGGCAATATGAATATATGAACAATGAGACTATATGAATGAAAAGATATGAGGGGAAAGATACAAGCAGTATAATTTTCCTTTGTTTTTTTAATCATTTACATGGAGTGAGAGAGAGAAGAGAGAGAGAGAGAGAGAGAGATTATCACAGTGCCTGTGTGATGGTCTCATAGTCTGATACACCATCGATGTTCAAAGCCAACCTTGTCAATAGTGCTCACAGTAGGCAAGAGACTATAATAGCACTTTCTCCATTCTGCATTGATGTCATATAATCCAGTGTGTCCGCTTGCACTATCATATTTATTTAACCTGCTGAGGAGCACGAGCGGTCGGGGACAGTGTCCCTGCTGCTAAGGAGCACACACATTACACACTGCTCCTGTCTACTCCTATTGATTACTCCCGGCCCACTGCTCCACCGACCATAATTTAACACAGCAGGCTCTGGACTAAATACTGAAACTCAAACATTCCATCTACACTTCAAGAGACACAGAAACAATTGACAAGAAAGAGAAAGTGCAGCACCTTTCTTAATGGAATCTGAAAGGGGGTTGCTCCCCTCCTTTTCAGCGTCATGCTTTATTTCCCGCTCAGGCCAGGCTAGCGCTGCCTTGCCCACATAATGCTTGCTGCAGCAGGAGGGTTTCCCCTCAGCTGTGGAACAGCTATATTCCATACTGGCTGCATAAAGCTCCATTGCACACAGTCAGAGCAAGTATGTGTATTTTTGTCATTGCTGTAATAAAACGGACATAATGACGTTTGGTTACAACAGCAATGATATGCAGACTAAAGTGGTGTGCAATGGCCATTCTGTCTATTTTATTCATCTATAGTCACATGCAAAAGTTCAGATTCCCCTGTTCATAATGCATGTTTTATTGATTTTCTTAATGAGTTTAACATAGTCGGTAAAAAATAATAAAATAGTATTAACCCAGCTAATTAATTAACCCAGGTATATAATTAATATACCTGTTAAAATCAATGCTTCATTTGGGGGAAAATCAGGGTGTTCATCTTGTCTGAAAAGCCCCCTAAAGAATAAAACTCATCCTATTAAGAGATGCACTCTTACCAGCCCCTTGTGTAAATACATTCATTCTATATAAAACAACTACTTTCTGAGGTTACTGTTTGTTAATGGTAACAACAACAACAACAACAACAACAACAACAATAATAATAATAATAATAATAATAATAATAATAATAATAATAATAATAATAGAATATAGCACACAATAATAAATGCATTATAATTCAGTCAAGGGCACTGTACAATCAAACATCATAAAAGCCTTTAACAGCATAATAAAGTCATACAAATAAAATGTTAAACAAAAAAGATCAACAAATCTTATATAAAGATAGATATAGCATTAATAAGGAGGCAAATGCAAAAAAGTAAATAACCAAAAGCCAACTGAAAGACGCGTTTTAAGATGAAATCTGCAACACTAAATGCCCTTTTACCTACAGCATTGAGGGAGCAGTATGAGTAGATGAGTTTCAGTAAATTACATATGTAGGGAGGAGTCAGTTCATGAAAGCATTTAAAATTAAATAATCGTATCATATAGTCTTGTATAATATAAAAACATGTACAGGGAGCTAATGTAAATGTATTGTAAATGTGGCTTATATGCTCCCAGGGTCTAGTGTGAGTAAGAACCCTTACACATAACTCTAAAGACTTGAGTTAGACAGTCAAAGCCTTCCCCCTTCAGTGTGCCCCAACATAGAGTGTGTCCAGTAAAATTAAAAGGATGCCACCACGCACCGTTGCCCAATATGAATACCAAGAACGCTGAATATAAAAGAAAAAGTTAAATGTCATATCTTCTTTCATTAATGGATAATGAAACACTCTGAGCCAGAGTTGAAAAGTAGAGCCATTGTTATGTTCCCTTGTGTTGCTGTTCAAATACTCTAACCCTAACCTACAGAATAATCACTTTTTATTGTTTGACTTATCGTTCCCTGCAAACTGACCGACTGATACGGCACAAACCAGAGGGCAGAAATTCTATAAAGGTGCACTTAGGGGCAGGCACCTTCTGATTTCCAGCTCTACCCCAGACGCCAACATTTCGTAGATCATTCACAGGCTCTGTATGGGCGAGATAAAATAAAACACGAGAGTAGCAGATTTGCCTCTTAAGTTCAGTTAGTGCATATCAATGTTGGGGAAAAGAGAGCCTGGGTCATGTTTGACGGTTGGCGGCAGCTGTTTGCTTTTCTCTATCACCAGCGAGAGTAATGTGTTGGCAAGACAGAAAGGGTTTCGGTCAGAAAACAAGACCAAGGGCACGAAGGATAACCTCTGACACAACCAATGTGTAGGGGAGAGAAAGGCTTGACATGACGAAGAGTTCAGAATAGTGCAGCTCTTTTGTAAGGAAAGCCGTGACTGCATTCCACATAGCTTCAGATGTGTCCATGCACAGTAGCTGTTGCTTTTTTCTGGTGCATGAAGGGTATGGTGTTTAGGCATGTTATATGTATATGTATATGTATATGTATATGTATATGTATATGTATTGGTATAGATCCTCCACACTCCAGCCAATACCTGGAAATGTGGCATCCTGACATGCTCCGAAATATCTGCAATGACGACTTAAGACGGAGGACGCCTCCATTAATCTTCCTTTTTTAATTAGCTGAAGGAAAGATCACAGGAAAGGTTGCCAAATCTTTCAAACAGGGGCCCCTCCGTGTGGCTCCCACAATTTCAGGCAACGATCAAACTTGCTTGTTTGAAATGAAACGATTTTGATGTCAGAGTAGCCCAGCTCTGCTTTTTTTTAAAAGCTAAAATGAGCATTGGTGGGGATTAATATGCATTAATTAAATTGACTGTTTGCTTTAATGAGGAGTAAAGGATTTGATGTTAATGCTGGTGATCTCATGGAGACTTCAATCCACTTAATTAACTGTGTTTTTGCAACAAACTAAAATAATCAATGGAAAAGATATTTTATTACTACTAAGTTATTACCACCAGCCTAAGCGCCACAAGTAATTAAAATAATATGTTTTTAAAGGGAACAGTCCAGTAATGGAGGGAAATATAACAACTTGGGTCCTCCACTTAGTCATGCCTTCTGAAGACATCCTCGCATTATCTGCATATATGTTACACTTTTGTGGATTATTAACACAGAAAGGAAGCTAGAGTAAGCAACTGATTCAAAGATGTCACATGATGTCTGTTTCAAATAGGAGATGTGTTAGGCTATGGCAATGTACATGGCAGCGGCACGCAAGCCTAGCGCGCCCTGTGTCTGAAAATTGTGATTAATCAAGCCCCGCTGATGCCCCAGCTTTTTATGCATGAGTAAATGGTTATGATTATGGTAACCGTCGGGGGGAAGTGGGCCGTTCTAAAGTACAACACTGCCGCGTTTTTACAGGGCTCAACTGCCATAGGAAGTAATTGTGCTCTGAGACTAATTTAGTTTGAGGCATGTAGCCCAGGTGAGCATAATTACAGAGATAAATGAGGCAGGTAAGTGACAGTGGCTTATGGCATGCTGCCATGGGACAGGGCACTGGGTGGGGAGTCCCTTGGTTCCTATGCCTCATATACTCTAAAACCACAAGCACTTCATTTTAGATAAGCAGGGAAGCTAATTATGCAGCCTACGGACCACACTGCTAGCCTCATCACCTCTGCTAACCTTCCAGCCTGCATCTTCACCGCACCACACTGAGAGTAACAGTGGCTGACTACAACCATTCTACAGTCACATTCATTCAATAAATATACAGTACTGCACAAAAGGGACCAGCCAGCCTTTCATTTCTTCCAGTTTCCAGTTAAAACAAAGGCCATTAGGTACAAATCTTTACAACGAAGAAGACAACTCAGTGCTACACATCTATCAAGAAGCCATTACTGAGAAAAGAAATATACAGAAAACACGTCAACATTAGATACTGTTCTTAGAACAATGGACTGGTCACTTTAGTGCCCAGAACTCAACAACAATTGAAAGTGTTTGGGATAATGTGGACTGGGAAAAGCTGTAAAGACTGAACTTTGCAGTTATGAAAAAATTGCCCTGCAAATTTCATTGATAACGCAAATCTGCCAAAGTAAATGAAAGCTCTAACAAAAGCAAAGTGTGAGCACACTAAATTATAGATACTATATTAAGTTGTTAATATTTATTGCTTTTCCTTGATGTTGAAAAATGACTTGTACTTGTGCTTAATAGATGTTCAGCTGGAAATGACAGAAATAAAGGTTGCTGTCTGACTTTTGCACAACAATGTATTAATAAATATTTTAATTATTTATTTCTTTTGAAGTCTGCTTATAATATTTGTGTGGTTTTGTGCTAAAAAAACATAATTCATGTCATAATTCATTTACACATAACCATTTAACCATAACCATTTTCCAACCTCTCTTTAGCCATTAGAATAAAACAAGTTTTCTTTTTCCAAAGAAAAACAAGTATCTCCAAGTTGGTAAACATTAGAGAAGAGGCCAAAAAAGTCTTTACTTCCAGTGTTAGTTAATGTAAAGAAATTTTCATCCAACATCTAAACCTTTTAACTTCCTGTGTCCACGTACTTATTCGTAAAGAGATTTTATTTGAAGCAATTTTAAAAAGAGAATGTGTTTCTATTCGTCCAATCATTAAATTCTCACACAATATGAAAACCAGTGAAATGAGCTCAGTTTACAAAGAAAACAAAACAATTCTGGCCGTGTAGTTTTGTGGGTTTTATGCAACAGGGAAAATTACTGATGAATCTTAAACACATGATGCAGACTACTATTTTGAAAATGTAAAATCTCATAGGAGGTTGTGTGAATTGTAAGAGGAAGGTAGAAATGATAAAGAAATCTTTTTCTTATTATTATCTATGATACAGCTCTTGGGTATTTTTATCACAACAATAAAGAATGGCTTTTTCCAGACCTTTACCCTACTTACAGTGATATGAAAAGCAGAAAGAATATATATGGGAAAGCAAAGTTTACCGTAAGTTTTTCGCAAAATGGCATAGGTTGTTTTGTTCCACAAGCCAAGGACTAATTGGTGCACTAATTTGCGAGTGACTGTCCAAGTAAATCAACTTTTTCACTTCAAAAACACATGACACGAGTTTTTGCATGAGAACCCGATCTAAATGTTAATGATGAAGGAGCTTTTACACATAAAATTTTAGGTGACATTTAGCACAAATCTTCAGTTGTGGCTTTCCCTTGGGAGGGTGTAAAAGGGTTTTTTTCACACACACCCCCCCAACGCCCCCAGCCCACCCCATTGCTAGAGGAAAATCAGCAAAATAAGAGACATTTTCTGTAATTTCTTCTAAGTGATACTGAGAAATCTGCACACTTATGCTATAATAAGCATATCTATGCATATGCACCACAGACTGTTCAGTCTTATTCATTAAGTGCAATGAAAGGCACTGTATTCGATGTTTCCATTCTGTATGTACAAGCAAATTATTTAATTAATACTTTTTCTTCTTCTGCTTTGACTCTTTTTGGGGTCATATTTCAGTGCACGCTTCGGGCCTAATGCCGAAGCTGCTGGATGAGAAATGATGCACCTGTGTGCCGTCTAAAGATAGGCTAGCAGAGGAGGGCTCGGGAGCAGACTCCAGAGGACCCATCCGTCTCAATCGAAGGCTGCAGCTGACACCTTACAAAGAGGTACAATTAATAAGGACATTATCCGCCGGTAGACAACAATGGGGGCCTGACGCACAGACACTAACCCCTGGAGGTCTGGAGAGTAAGGGGAGGGAGAGGCAGGGCCTGCAGGCCTTCAGAACAAGGCTCATTAGGAGCAATTTCTCCCCAACATGAAATACTATCCCATAATAGAGCCATCTTTTCAAACCATTATCAGCTCCTCTGTTTGGATTGGGTCATTTTCAAGGATCAATCTTGCGTTTGTCAGGGCCTGCTGAAACACGTTTTTTAAGATTGGAGAGGGAAAAAAATTCCTTAGATGAAAGGTCTCTCCTTTCTTTTCTTTTCTTTTTTTGCCCTGTTCCATGTGATGAAATGTGTCCTTGAGTCCAATTTTTAGTAGAGCCTTATTAAGCCAATATATTGAAAAAAATTAAGGCTTTGTATAGACCAGCATTTAAAATTTGGTATTCTCCACACCTACTTTTTTCTGATCAAAGCACTGTCCATGACAGGAGAATAAAATTCTGCAGAGAAAACACTTTTTAAAATCTTTTCATTCCTTGTAAAACTATTTCTGCTAACATTTCAAGCCCCAGGTTATCATTCCACGTAAGTTTGTTTTTTAATTCTGTTTCAATTTATTTTGCCCAAGATCTTTCTTATTTTAGCACGGTCAGTTGAGTGGAGTTGCTTAAAGAGAAGCCAGGGACAAGCAACTTTTTGTTTTCACTTGCATTATTTCCGAAAGCTTTCCACAAAACAGCTTCCTTAATAGCGTAGAATCTACAGAAACCACAAGGTAAATCAGAGTGGGTTGATGTCACAGGTTGTGGTGAAAGTGTTGTATTTGAGATGAGAGTAACCCAACGGCTCTGAGGGGGAAGAGGTGGGGACAGCACCTTTGTGACATTTCCAGTGATCGGGGGGGAGTTGCTGCTGGTCACTGAACTGGAGACGAACGCTGAATTGCACTGGTCAGAGGTCACAGCTAGGTTACGTTGCCCGAGGAGGTCACTCAGCTGGAAAAGAAAAGCAGAAGAATGGGTCTAGAATGAGTCTAGCGTCCAGCCTGGTTGGAGACAGTTCACATGCAGATTTGAACACAATAAAAGAAACATACATTTTTATGAACAATTGCAGAGGCTTGATGTAACAGTTGTTTCTGGCTCTTATATGAAAATATTGTTGGAAATAAAAAATAAAGGTGTAAAAATGCCACGGCAATGACAGTAATAGGATATTTTTTTGTTAGCGGCGTCTGTCATTGTAAACAAACAAATCTCAACATGGAAAATCAAGGCCATGTTACCACAGAGTGCATTTAATAAGCTGTGGGGGTTTGTTTCATATGAACTGAAGACTAATCTGTACTTAACTATTCGCCACTTATGTAGAAAGTCAAGAGTTCCTTCACTATTATCCTTCACTAGTTATTTTTTTTGTTGAGTTCCATAGGGAAAGGATGAGCTTGGTTATGGATTAAAAGTACGATCAATGGGAAGATAGGCGTCTGGTTCCCTAAGCTGCAGAAAATGAATTGGAAATGCAGTCAAACTCTCATCGACCCACTGCTAAGGTTTGCTTTCATTGCAGGGAGTTGATAACCTCTCCCTATATTGTGATGAGCAGCTAATCTCTCATTTTAAACACAACCTTCACCCCTTCATTCTCACTGGAGTACTTCTGCTTTACTTCTTAGAAGACCCACCAACATCATGATTTAGTGAAATAAATAAATATTGTTGCCTATTTATATTTTACTGCTTTATGTAAAGTTACAGACATGCACTTCATTATTACAGTAAAAGCAATTTCTGTATCCATTTCAAAGGAACAAAGGAAACCGCTCTCACTGTATAAGAAAAAAACACTTTGTAGACCATACATTACATCGCAGTCTGTAATGTACTGTCAAATCAAAGATACCACACTGTAAAGCCAACAATTATTTAACAAGCGACAAACATTTAATAACCAGTATCTTGTTCTTGTTGGATGAAGTCTGCAATAGTATTTCTATTGAAGCACTGGTTAAGGGGACTGTGTTTTTATTTTGTGTTTCATATCTTTAATAATGTAATTTATTAATTTACTCAACAACTTAGAAAAAGTCATACATAAACCATCACTGATACTTTTATTATGCCTACTGTCTATGGTCAAATGGTGTTTTTTAGAGCTGGGTATAAAATACATACATGAAACTGACCAAATTACTTCAGTACTATAGAGTATCAGAAAAGTCCATGTAATTCAACAATAATGTTCAATAGTAGATTGTTTTATCATCACCAATAGCTCAATCATCATGCTTGTTCCAAGCGTTACACTACTGATTGGCTGTATAAATTAAGTAAGTGCCTCACTTGATTAGTCTACAAACCCATACAGTCACTATACAACCACTTTCAGCACCTCACACATTTCCAGTTTAAGCCAATATGTCATATATGAAACTATAGTGAATACAATTTAGTTTCTTATAAGTATGAAACCTCATAGCAGTGAGATCCTAATTCCTTACTAATGATTTGTTCTAATAAAAACCTTTTAATAACCATCCCAAATTGAAAAACTTATGGGCGTACTTCATCACAAGAGCAAAAATACTACGATTTCACTTACAATTCAACAAAAAGTCACTAATATGTCCCAGTTGCCTTGTTATGCTGAATAAAAAAAGCATGCTAATTCTGCCTAGTTAAAAATATAACAATAAATAAATAACAATACGTTAAAGCAAAAACAATGAAGTGTGATTAGTGGAATATATCTGGTAGTCTGTATGATTCTGAAACAAAAACTTGGGTCTAATTCATATCTCTTTACCTCTCCCACCATAATGCAAAATCACAATGATTCCCTTCAATAAATGCCACAAATTACAGACTGAGAGAAAAGGCCAGGAAGGTGGATCCCATTCATTTCATGTTTAATTTACGGTATTGTTTGCTTGGTCTCAGCCCACATGCCTGTCTCTACTCTTCATTATTGGGGTAGAGCAGTGATTAACAGCAATTTACAGTATAATTATGTGAAAAAAGGAAAAAGTGTTGTCATATTTTTTGAAAGACTATAGAAAGGGAAGCAATATTGAGCGGTGGAAAAGTGTACTGAATACTGGTACTGAGTAGTAACACATTTTTAAAAGTGTGTGAAGCATACCATAATTACCTTATACTGATCATAATTACCTTATACTGATCATACTGACAGTGTTTTTACTATATTAACCTACAGCACTGTCTAACAGAAGTAAATTGTTTAAAACAATGTATCCTGTATTGCTGCTAATAAAATACTGTACAACATAAATTCAGCAAGACATTTAAGTTATTGATATTTTGATAACAAGAATCAAGAATAAACAACATAGGTTTGGATCCTGTGAACAGTTGCACAGATTTCTTATACTCCATCAGCAGCATATCTGATTTAATTTAAGGAGGACTGATTAACCAAAGCAGGTACTGGATGATGAGGGTGAATATTAGCTTTTCTCAAGGAGAGGTTTGGAAAACACAATCTATTGTTTATTTATTTATTTGTATGTATTCTACAAATAAATGTTTAACTTTGCTTAAAAATACTCTGAGAAAGACTACAGCAGTGGTGGGCAATATGACAAAAATCCAACATTGTGATACTTTTTGTGATACACAATGTGTCATGATTTTTTCAGACTTTTGATCAGTTGTAGGCATTCTGTACTGATTATATACAACAAAGTGTATATAGTTATTGTTTTGTATGCTGACATAATTAATCACAATGACGCTATTTCTAGAAAATGTCTTAAATGCACTTGTTTCACATTTAAGGTCTGGATGTCGATATAGAATCAAAAATGAACAGCCTTCCAGACGTGAAGGAAGATCTTCTTCTAAACCTCTCAGCTATAATTAGGACATTTGAATTGATCCAATCTGCCCTACAGATCTTCAATGTCTTGTTTGCATTTGACCCAGTCCAGCACACCAGGAATGATTTTGTATCTGTCACTGCCAATAATATCAGGGATATCACAAGGGTGGGCGAACGACTGCAGGTACTAAAAGCAGCTCCTCCTCTTACTGGCTCTTATCTTCAGCGCACTCTTTAAAATGGAAGGCCCTGCATGGAGGCCAGGTCAACATCCCTAGGGCTGGCACAGCAGAGACGACTATTGATCTCTCCCTATCTGTTTCAAGCGCTCTACCTCCACTCACATGGTACATGCCACGATTCCTGCCCTCGCTCCTATCAAAGGGTCCTTCTGCCAGACTACAAAGGTGGCCATGGCTTTCCACTCAGCATGGGGCGATCCTGCGGTTGTTTAGTGACGTAAGGCTGTAGCTGATCACACCAGGCCCTTTGTAACCTTGTGGCAAACCAGAGATACAGATTGTCATTGAGCCCTTATCGATCAGAAGAAGACAGGCCTTTATCAGAATGGAGGGGGGAAAAAACAAATCAGGTTAATTGGTGATCAACCAAGTGTCTCTGATTCTAATGAGGCCCCAGTTGCCCGCGGCAGGGCCTAGTTCAGGATAAGGGACTTTTTCCTTTCTCACTCTAACTCCTTTGATCATGTTTGCTTTTTCCACTGCTGGGATTCTCATTGTTGTTTTTAATTACTTAGCCGCCAAATGGCACAGATGAAAGATAGGTGACTGTAATTAATAACATTTACATATATTAGCATCACTAACAAGTCTCATTAGTAGCTTGTGGCTTTTGTTTTGACGAAAGTCTCATGTCATTCTCTTGTTTTTTTTTTCTTTTTCTAAAAGCACTAACTATACAGAACAATATTATAAAAGGGGGCAGAAATTCTTGATATCTTCCATATTTTCCGGTAATCAAATTTCACTGTAATTAAATCAACTGCGCATCCCAGTGAATAAGGTCAACCTGTGGAAATATGCCGATTGCTTTATTGCAGCATAATAGAATGTGCCAACTCTATTCAATTAGTCAGTTCAGAAGAATACTTTGTGCTCTTGAGCATGCAGCTTCCAGTTAGCCTCAAAGGGCTGATCAAAGACTCTTGCAGCTTGCCGTTTGGTTGCGTATAATGAGGGTCGGGACAATGCGCTTTATCTGGTGCAAGTACGCTGGAGAGTCTTAAATGGAGTCACCGTTCTAGCCTTTTGATAGTGGCCAGCATGGTAATGACAAGGGAAAATTTGCTCCCATTACAATCGATACCCTTTCCACACAAATGAAAGAAAAGAGAGCACTCTCTTTCAGGAAGACCTGTCACCCTGATAATGACGGAAAAGCCTACAGGTTTGGCCTCAGTGTAGTGCAAGTCAGGCCTGAAATGCTTGATTGCTGTCATGTTGCACCTCTACAAAACCACCAGGTAGACGCAATGGCAAATGGACCAGGCTCTCTGTAATGACACTGTGTAGTCTGGCGGATGGCCCATCTGATAATGATGTATTCTAACACCTCATCTCCTGTCCATTCTACTGGCTGATGAAGGCATATCACACGATTTTTCTGTCAGTTGCATTCGAGCCTTACCTCTGGCATAGCATAAATGCGCATTTGAATGTTTACGCAAACACACATTTGTATTAACATTCGTCAGTGAACACTGAAGGTTCTTTTGCCTTAGAAGGGGCCCTTGCAATGACTTTCAATGACTGTGTGCTTCAGTTGGACAGATCAATAATGTATTCTTTTTATGTGACGCTGGTAACAAGCGCTTCGTGATTAGTTTGACAGAAAATGACTCCCTAATCAGGGAAATGTATTCTGTTTTGGGTGGCTAAATGAGAGTGTTTACACTCATCCCGCTGCAGGTCAGGGAGACTCTACACTTTGCTGCTTTGAGACAGAGCACTATAATCTGTGCCAAAGAGACAGGCTGTCATTACTACCAAGTGCAGTAATAGAGTGACATGGATGCCATGGTGAACAATTGGTTTTCCGGCATCAATCATGCGGGCTGGAGACTGAGCTAAATGATGAGGGAGAAGTGGCAGAGGGGATTTGGGGCGCATGTGTGTGTGTATGTGTGGTGTGTGTGGGGCATCATTTTACGTGACAGCATTAAGCATAACAATATCAGGCTTTTCATGTATGTGTGTGTGGCTGTAAGAGGGGGATGGGGAGTGCATAGAGGAGGATAAGCTGTCTCGTCTCTGCATGTGGACTTTCCAGAGGAGCAGAGGAGAAGACCTGACCGTTGCCTCTGTGCCAGTCCCCTACTGCCACTTCTTATGTAATGTGATAAGCAACCGCCAAGCGAAAATGTATGTGTTTCGTCTGACATACTTTGAAGACAAAATATCTTGAATTTTTATAAAAAACTGAAAAATCCTTCAAGAAAATAGTCCTGATTAGTAAAAGTGGTAAGGAGATGCAACATGCAATCACTTAAAGTTGAAAGGTACAGTTGAACAGATATGTTTCAGTCTGAGTTTATTCCAGCTCACGGCAGACATAGAGGCTGAAGGTTGCTTCTCCATTGTTAGTTCTATGTTTTGTTAGCTGGCCAGGCTATAGTTAAGTTTTTTACATGTACAGTACAGACTACCCCTCTGTTACCTTAAGCTCTAGTCAAAATAGCCATTTATTATTCAGCATTAGAAACCACAGGAAACAAATATTTAACGGTAAACGGCTAAATATAATATCAAAATTGCCCATATTTAATGTGACCACTCTTTTCCTTAATGACAGCTTCTATTCTTTTCAGAGAACCTAGTTCTAGTTTTTCAAAAAAATCTGCAGAAGTATTTTACCACACACTGGGAGTTCAGCCTTGGAAACTTTTTGCATTTTCTGCTTCTCACAAAATACCAATTACAAGTTTACACTCATCATAAAACATAAAACTTGATTCCACGTCTCAGTTATCCAGTTTTGGTGTTCTAGAGCAAATTTCCTTTTCTCCAAAACAGCTTCTTTACAGGTAACATCCTATAAGACCCAAAGGGTTGATTTTTGTTCACAGTGGAAGGATGGAGAGGAAAAACTTTTTCCCATTTTCTCTACATCTGTTAACAATTGTTGACCTCCAGTTTTGGAAATCCATTTTTCCTGTTTACTTGCCTTTAAAATTCCTTATTCTTTTTATCTAATGACTACAGAAATACTTCCAGAAAGAAGTAAATTGTACCTAATGGCTGTTTTGAAAGGGTATTAAACGACTGAAGAGAGGTCTTAAACTTTGGCACAGTACTTGGCACTAGGTTTATACCTATAATACATATGAGATAAACAAATGTCCTGACACTGTATAATAAGAAATCTATGTGTGTGTGTGTGAGTGAATGAGTGAATGTAACATTCATCAACTGCACCTCTCTTGCTTCTCTTGGCATTGTTGGTGTTCATTTTCTTTTTCATTTAAAACAGCTATCCCCTTCAAACTTTAACAGACAGGCTGGTTTGTTATTGATGAATGCCAAAGGGTTCTCTGTTAAATCAGATATTTTTCCCACCGTTACTCCTCACTGATATATTACTCAATTGTACCAAAGACCACCAAGTTTCTTAAGTGCACAGCATTTCCTTTCATACTTGCATAATTTGAATTTAAATATAGACATCACCAACCGTAATCCTATAGATGACATGTGCATGACAGAGGTTGGAGGTCAATAGCTGTCAAGGCCTGGTCATCTTTTGGTATAATTCACTCTTTTTCTCTTTGAGAGAAAAAACTTGAAAGCCGCTTTGTCTCCCACTCTATGCTAGGAGCAGTCGGTAGGGGAGAGCAGGCAAGCTGCGGGTCCTCTGAGCTAAGTTTCCACCTGTCAGCGCTGTGGCCTGGTTAGAAAAGGGCAGGGGAAAGGCTTCGACTGGCCAATAGTCAGGGTCAAGGACGGACCAGGCGCTGCCACTCCCCAGCCACATCATCTGTGTATGACAGCACCGCCCTGGGGTTGGAGTTCAGCTGGGCTTTCTTGCCAGCACGACGCTTAACGTCAAACACAAGATTAAAGCAGGGGTGTCGCATCTTGGCAGGGCCCAAATGAAAATATCAAGCGCTAAGCCCCTTCTCTGCGCAGAGCCGAGGGGACAGGTAGCTAATATTAGAGAGGAGGGAAGGGCCTAGTTAGCGGAGACTGCCTGCTGCTTTCTGAGTGCCCAGCGCTGGTCAAAAGGCCACCCAGGCTTTGGAGCCACTTTATTGGTAAAATATATTACAGTTGAGGCCTGCCGAGCTGCCTTATTAAGAGGTGGGGGCATGAAAGAGATGGCCTTCTGACACATCTTCCTGGCACTGCACACATCTCCATATTACAGAATAAATTACTACAAGCCAAGACTTTATTTCACAGCCTTTTAATATCTGGGGCTTTATGAAGAGTCAATAATGGATCCACTTAAACAAACATTACCTTAGGAGTGATAGTTAATTTTTTTTTTTTTAATTTTTCAAAAAATTGTAATTTCACTGAAAGAAGAAAGATTCATTATGTTGTGTATGACTGGAACTACTATTCAGAGGTAGACTTAAAATGTTTTTTATATTTTTTACTTTGTAACTTTTGCTGAAGGATTGGAACAATATTGAAAAAAACTGAAGCAAAAAAACAAGTAAGCCTTGAGCAAATTACATTTTTGTAAATGTAATCATCTATCAGATTACTGGTATCAGGTGTTATATATACACTTGGCTACTGAAAATTAGAGGCAAAAAAAACAAGAGTCATTTACTCAAAAGGATTCACTTTAGCTGATGCCGTTCGGTGTCGTTTCTTGTTTTTCGATTACTTGTTCAGTTCTTAGTGGCATGATTGCTTTTTAATGCCGAACAGATGCGAGCTGGATATTTCTGTCGATCTGTTTTAACAGGCTCTGTGCCTGGATGTGATGGGGAAAGCAGAGAAGAGCTTGCAGAGGAGAGAAGCCGGCTTACAGCACTCACTGCAAATCTACACAAATCTACCATCACAGCAATTATTATTTTTATAAAGAAACATCTGAGACATATATATATATATATATATATATATATATATATATATATATATATATATATATATATATATATATATATATATATATATATATATATATATATATGCTTATTACATTTAGACACACCTGAAATGTACAGTTTTCAATAAATCAATCAATCAATAACCAAAAATATATATGAATAACTATAAAAATAAATAGAAAAATATGAATATATTAACATTCAAGTTTAGACACATTTACACACATTCAATAACAAAAGTAAAAACAAAACACCCTTAACCAGTTTCAAACCTCTGCTATCTATTGCCACTGTCTGTTCTGACATATGCACTGCTCCCATTGCCTAGGCCCCCAGGTAAGCTAATAAGAGGAATAATGTGAGAGGCCACGCTGCCCCTGAACATCACCCTCCCTTCCTACCCATGAGCGACAAGGACTTCAAACGAAAACGGGGAGCAGGCATCCAAAAAACATGAAACAACGGCTCTCGCCCAGAATCACAGAGACTCAGGCTTCATGCACACCAATCATCTGTTAGAAATGGATCAGTACAGCCGCCCACCCCTCGCTTATCATGCTCTCCTGAAACCCACTGCCTGAGGCATCCCATAAACCAGACCGCAGCCTGCTTTCTTACTCCGCTCCATTTGAAATAGTTGGACTTTAAACAAGCTAAGCTAAGACAGAGTGATTTTACAAGAAAACCAGTGGGCCAGAAATCCACCAGAAATGTGCAGTGCTGAAGAGAAGATATGGTTTGCAATCCTCACAAATGCTTGTATACCTAGAGCCAATTTGGCGGTATCAAGGGAAAGTTCTAGCAACTAAATGGTGGGACTTAAGAGGACAAAATTGCCATATGTCTAAAAAAAAGTATACTGTCCATGTAAATAATCCCCCAAAGTGCAAACAATGCAAATCTACCCTCAGAGGTGCAACATGATCCTTAAGACCCAATCTTGTATAGTTTTGAAGATACACTACTTCTATTTTTTCACGCGAAAAGCATATATTTGTATATGTTTACACAGTTGTTTACATTAAAAAAAAAATTACAAAAAGTTATAGTTATAGGTGAGGGCGTATGGAGTCAATATAATATAAAAAAATCTAACTGCAAAAAAATTTAAACGCAGTTTAATACATTTACTAAAGGTCCCAAAAATGTATCTTGGTACCCTGAAAGATATTTGAAATTTAATTCAAATTCTCTTTTGTCCTAAGCCATAAATAATCTTAAGCCATTATAAACTACTATGCCACAGATATTTTGGTAGTATATTATACTTTGACAGATGTGCTGCATTATTATGATGAAATTTTACTTCCATTCCTCTTCTGTTCATTTTTGGCCAGCTTTTTACTTCTTGCTTGCTGTCTGTGCACTGCCCACTGCTGTCAGATGTTGCGCTAAGGATCTGAGACAATGCGTAATGGAATTCAGAGAAAATAAATTTGTTGCTTTAGGGCATAGAGCACAAAGTGGCTACTGTCATTAAGACAAATCACCTGTGTTGTGTGCGAATCCATGTTTATACATATACATTTATATTTTTACACACACACACACACACACACATATATGTGTGTATATATATATATATATATATATATATATATATATATATATATATATATATATATATATATATATATATATATATATATATATATGCACTGAAACATAAATAATGAGCTTCAGATTCATAAAATATTACAATCTAGATTAAATATATTTCAGGGACACAGTAGCCATTATGTGGCATCGAGAGGACTCACTTTGGCTTTCCTTGTATAGCAACAGAAGCTGATGCTTCAGACCTCTAAGAGGCTTGAGAAGCTTAAAAAAGGCTTAGCTGTCCTTCTTGTCCCCTCTATGCTGCACCTCAGTTAAAAACCACAAAGGAAAAAACATATATAAGAGGAGCGTGAGGACACTAGAAAACCACTCCTGACTACCTTCATTTTTGCTGAAAACAAACACATTTCCTCTCTTCAGCCTAAGTATTAATTTGACTTTGACAAACTTTGTGAATTGAAAAAAAGAAAACGCATTAACTAGGATGTTTTTTACTTGAATTAAAAGATTTTTTACAAGCATTAAAAAACACAATAATAACAGAAAGTTCCTGTGATGACTGCTCTCATTTCAACCAACATGGCATTGATTTAAAAACTCAAACCTTTCCATCCAACCACATTTGGAATTTTCTTTCCTGTTTTTAATTCAGCCTGTTTTCTAACATTACCTAGAAAAGAATGGGATGATTTGGGATGTACCTATAAAGAGAGTGTTTGCCAATGTTGATATCATGTATTTTTTTTTTGCCAGTGGCGATACATAAACATTTAGAAAATAAAGAAATTAGGTCTGTATGTATCTGTATAAGCATTATACATAAATGTGTTTATTTCTGTAACAAGCATATAAATAAAACACAAACATCTTAACCCTATGCCACCTAAGCATTCTTTTTGTTCCAGAAATACAATACATGAGTAATGAAATATGAGTTTAAAATAGCAATCTTTTTTTAAAGGTATCATCTACTTCAGATTTTTGTTTTTAAATATCATTGTTCTTGATGATAATTGCTTATCATCCCACTGAATGGTACAATTTATTGACAATTACTTATATACTTAAATGTTGTGGGGCTCATAAAAGTAACCAATAATTGTGTCAAATAGATATAAACGTGTCTACATTGGTGTTTATGTTGTCTATACTATTATACTAACAGAAAAAGAGATGATTCAAAAAACAGCATCTTTAGAGAGATTTTAGCATCCACCTACAATAAACATGCAATTATTATGTCCCTGGCCGAAGAGCCAGAAAGGACAACCATGCAATATCATAACTATCCCATAAATAACTGATTTAACTGTGTTTGGGAGCACATAACAACTTATGATGAAACAATTTTGGAAACAGAGGCTGATCCTGAAGGCTTTGCGCTAATCCCTCCCCTGGATGCAGGCTTAACCAAACAGCAAGTTTGTGACAGGCTCAAATAGCAACTCAGTGCTGGGATACTTCATTCAGCTTAAGCCAACTTATCAAGCACATTCAAAGCACATCCATTGAGCCGTGTGGATGGGACTTTTCAGCAGATCTATTAGAAACCACTCTTATCTGTATTTAGCATATGCCATGTATGTCTGCATTGCCAGCTTTAGGCGGATTCACTCTCCAAAACACCTCCAGCCATTCTCGAGCTGAGCCTGCCGATAACATTCTGAAACTTCCTCGGACAAGCAGGTTTAACATCTCAATAACTTCATTCCTTGCCTTCCCTATCTGCTTATTTATTTATTATCATCTCAATGTCTACAGTGTTGGGACTGTGAATGCCATGTAATTTGCTTTGTTGCTTCTCCAAATGGAATGTATTTATTTTGAAAGCAAATGGTGCTATCTGCTTTTCTCTGCTACCCTTTCTCCCCATTCAGTATATTCCGAATCCAGGGAACGTGATAATGTACAGTAAGTGGTCGGCTGAAACAGAAAATTACATGCTGTTCTGTGACTGTGTAATGCACATCATTACATACTGAGCATGTGGGCTTAATACAGTGTGTTCAGCTGGACTGAATATTTCACATAAAAAAACGGCAGACTACATCATATAGATTTATCGAATCATAAGTAGTGACAAAAAACGGGAAGAAAGTTTCTTCTGCACACAATGTTCTTGGACTACGTACGGACTGCAAATCACATATCGTGCAGCTCAAGAGCAATTTGTACACTGACAGCATGTATACAAACAACTCAGAGTCTTCAGTAAAGCTACGGAAGCTCTGGTGGACAACTGCAGTCCTAAAAACAAAGCAGGTAGGTAATCAAATCTAACCAGCTAATATGCCAGAGATGGAGTACATCAGCACTACAAAACCTGGAAAGTGTCCAGGAGTAAGCCTGCTGGTGCACCATGGTGGAAAATCGTTCAGAGAGAGATGTGTTCAAGCTGAAGTGGTGAGGTTGGGAGTTTAAAACGCAGTGCTGCCCTGAGCAAATTCATAATCAGTTTACTGGGCCCCCAGTCAGTCGCACACAGGCCCCATCCTTTGCGCCAATCCATTTGCCTTAATACAAAGTTTGGCACAGAACCATCTGACTCACAAACTAATAAAAATGTCATTAGTCTGCTAATAACTGTAATTTGATACGATTATAAATTATAACATTTTTTTCTTCCCTCCTATCGGCGCCTCGGTATTAGAAATGACAAAAAGGAAGACGGAAAGTCTCTCCGATGCCAAAACATCGGAACCTAGTCGCAATAAATAAATAAATAAATAAACAAATAAATAAATAAATGGCGGAACAATACACAGCAGCTCCAACTTCATAATTACCAGCACACGTGTGAAGCAAAGAAGGCAATACAATCAGAAAAAAAAACAACATTGTTGGGCCTTGACATAAATCAATAGGCTAAATAAAACAATAAATAAAAACTAAATTAATAGAAATGGTCAGTTCTTTAGTTCAGTATTGGTACAGGGCAGTTTTTGTACCATTACCTTGTATATGTCGTTCAGCTGTACAGGTAATGACAGGAACGAGGTAACGGTTTAATTTTGAAAAACAGGCGCGCGCAGCCGGAAATGGCCTGTTAATCGCTTCTAGATTTTTCCCCGTCTGAAAAATGTTTAAAGGTCTCTGAAAATGGCTTCTTGATTATTTATAATGTCAAAAATATATTGTTTGTGTTTATAAGGAAATCTGGTTCAATGGGGGAGCAGTAGGACCAACCCTAACCTAAGTCTGTTTACTGCTCTAGCTTACGTTAACTGTTTAGCCTTTTTTAAATACAGGCACCATGAACACCGCCGCATGTTTTGTTGTTTTTATGATGTAAAATCCGTTGTTCGTTTGCTGTAGGCAACAGCAGAGGCCAGTTTTAAGACAAGAAAGCCCACCTGTTAGAACCGAAGCCCATGGCGCTGCGTGAAGGTCGGTTACGAAGCGCGCTTGGAAAATTAGCATTAACGCTAACTTTTGCTGTTTGTCATACCGCAGTTGTTGCTGTAAAACCAGTCTGTGGTATTTTACATGTTCAGTATTCGTCTACCGAACGCACTTCAGTGCTTATTTCCTCTGCTAACAGGGCTGTTTGTTGTTTCACTGAGCAGGCTCAACTGAAGAGCTTAAAATGACTGATAAAATGAAGATATTTATCCCCCTTCTGATGGGAAAAATCTAATTATTAACAAATAGTTAAACAAGACTTATTCCCTCATCACGTATTTCAAAAATAACACATCGAAAATACATTTCTGTGGGGGAAATAATAAGTCGTAAAGTCAGGCATGTGCGGGCAAACACGTCTCTAATTCCTCTCTCTCTCTGTGTGATATTGGTACAGGGGCTTTGCCTCTGGAGCTGCTGCTAAAGAAGCGGCGAGCAGCTCATGCTGCACAATGAACTGAGCTTCCAGACCCCAGAAACAGCAGCATCCTCTCATACCTGTTGAGAAGTCTTTCATCCTTAATGGGCTCATTAGCCACATTGTTAATTGAGTGCTATTCAGGGCAACATCAAAGCAAATAATAAGAGCATGCAGCTCCTTTATTTATTTTTGGCAAATAAGAGACCCAACAGAGCTCTAAATGCAGCTTTCATGGGGGTGTATGTTGAAGGAGACTTATTAGTTTTAGGCTTTATTGTGTCATTATATTTTAAAGATTAGGCACAATCATGTTTTCTTCACTGTTGTTGTGTTGCTTTTTCAGCTCTGAAGAACTTCTCTCATGTCCTTCTCGATCCTGTGCACAGAGGAGAAGGGAGGGATCTTCACAAGGGGGGATCCGAAGCAGGATGGGTCACGGGAGGAAGGGAATAGCTGAGGAAATTATTCTGTTTACACAAAAGTTTTGCAAGATCGTCAAAAGTAGGATATCCAGCAAAGTATGATGGTCACAATACACTGAAAGAGAGATTGTTGTTGTGATTGGTAGTATAGTAGTGGTGATGGTCACAATCCACGCAGCATTAGTATTTACATCACTAATGAGTTGGTTACAGCACATACTATGCCTACAATATCCTTGCTAAGGTCAGTCAGGTGTTACAGATATTAATTTTCAAAAAGAAAAGCTGCAGTCATAGCATTAACGAAGATGAAGATGCTGATTTAGCAAAACAGAATGCAGAATAAGTAAGAACAACCCAGATTAATTAGAAATTTTAATCAAATAATAAAATGAATAATAATAAAAAGTATCACAATAATAATAATATCCCTACCTAACCAAAGCAATAACAAAAACAACAACATAATAATAATGACAATATTATTATTATTATTATTATTATTATTATTATTATTATTATTATTATTATTATTATTATTATTATTATTATTAATAATAACAATAATAATAATAATGCTAATAATAATACATTGTAGTATTATAAATTATTAAAATACTGTCGGACAAATTTAGTATTACCTTTTTTTGCCATGGATTTTCTATCAGCTTACTGTTTTCCCTAGTGGTGCAATATTAGATGGTAATGGGATGGGAAAATTGAGGCTAACTCATTGGATTTAAATTTATCAGCATGTGTTCAGAGGTAATAAGCTGTCACGTATAAAATGAAGATTTGTATTTAGATATATGATAGGGAGAAATAACGAATAGGCAAAATAGATGAAGCTGCTCTGCTGCTAAATATGTTATTCAGAACCAACAGACCAGGAACAGCATTGTGATAATGAAGATTATGATTGCAGATATTATTTTTGGATGAATGTGTGGATATATAGTCTCGGAGACTGTGCTGTCAGGAGCAGTCAGTGAAAGAGTTAATTGTTTTTTTTTCTTTCTTTCTTCATGTTGATAAAAAGACACTGGATTGTGTGAAAACATCAAACTTTTTAATGAAGGAAACCTAATTAGGATCAAGAGTAGTGTGCTTACATGGAAAGCTGATCAAACCCTAGCCCAGTGAACCAGAGAGAGTGCTGCAAAGGGAGCTTGCTGACTTTCTTCCCCGGGGGGAGGCAGCCTGGCTTTTACTAGAAAGCACAAAGGGGGAAAAGTTAATTTGCACTGCCATGTGTTCAGTGCTACAACTCAATCCTCTTTCCCTCCCTGAACAACTACATGAACTGCTTTATCATCTTTTAAAAATAATACTAATATAACAATAATAATATTAACAATAATAATAGTAACAAAAATAACAATAAGTAGTAGCAGCAGGAGAAGAATTAGAAAGATAAGTATGGTTGTGTTTTTTTTATTACAATATGTTTTAAAACAATTATGATTTGAATATTTCATAGTTACACTTTTAATAGCATTCATTTATTTTTATAGTATTAAAAATCAATACAACATTACATGTCAGAAATGAAACGTTGTAATGCTGATGCAAAATATTTTCCTAATCTCACTTTAGAAAACTCTGTATCTCTAAATCCCAACTCAATAAACTAATACATAAAAAATTAAAAAGTTGTAAATAATGAATGAATGGGTAATGAATGATTTATTAATTTCCAGAGGCTTTGTTGTGCTTAAGATGAAAAAGATCTCATTACTAGGATATCCAAAAAGCCATTTAGTATGATTATTTTGTCTGAGCAATTATATAAGATTTACATTATTGATATGTTGTCATAAACAGTTATGACTCTTATCAGAAATGTGTCTGTGTTATTAATCTGTCTTGTCTGATTTGGATAAATCATTTTTAAAGTTTAAAGTATTTCGTTTTTAAAACGCTACAGTATTATACATATATTTAATTACAAAATTGAATCCAAGCACTGTCATGCATGCACAGGTGCACACACAAAACTGAATGAATGAATCAAAATTAAATATTATCTTTTTAAAATATTTGTAAAATCATATGTTGCTTTACAGTCCAGCTATTTGTATGCAATAAATCTTAAGATCTCTTCAGTGTAAGGTCTGTTAAGATTGTCTTTATCTATGCACTTATTTTGTTATAAATAATTTAAATAAATAATAGTAGTAATCTATGGATAAAAAATATAAATACTGCTGCTGCTACTACTATTAATAATAATTAAAAAAAATTAAATATACTGCATTCTGCTGTCGGTTTTTAAAGAGCTATTTTTAATCATGATGCTTTTGAATTCCTAAACATAGATGGCTATTTGTCTGCATAGTGGTTGGTATTTTCCTTGTGTTTTAAAAAAAAACATATTAAAAATATGTAAAGTAAAAATATTTACTTTAAGTAATTAAGAATTTTATTTTAATGTAAGTTTAGCTTGTGGTGACATTTGGAACAATGTCACTTTAAAAAAATGTCACAAATGTAGTTTTTGCGTAGTTTTGCTTTTTTTCCCCCTCTTTTTTTCATTTTTGTTATTTATTTTGCAAGATTGTGAAATGGAGCCTTTCTGGTATAAGATACTAAAAAGGGAGGGTCTCTCTTTCAGTTTGTTAATAATGGTATTTAAGAGTATTTAGTGCAGGTAGGGGGTGGGGTGTCTAATTTGCATACAATTTTGTGGGGGAAAAAAAATCTTATCTTCCTAGAAATAACATCACATTTTGTGTGGTGCCAGTGTATGAAGGTCTGGTTTTAATATAAATCTCACATTCAGAAGGGGGAGATGGGAGCAGATACCTTCTTTCTTTTGACCCACTCTGTGTAAACAGGCAATGACATGAAGAAAAGTATATTAAAAAACCCCAGCGTGGCTGCTGGACTGGGCGTCTGATGCCTGTCAAATCATTAAAAAAGAGAGGTGGCGTTATCAATTGCAGGGGATCAGCGATAGTGGTGGCACATGGCTGTGATGGGGTATGTCTTCCACGGGGGCACTCTAGGGGCCTTTTGTGAATTTATAAAGCGAGATAAAATCGGCTTCATATTTCGCCACCAAATCACTTGATGAAAGCGGCATGGGAGAGAGAATTACATGGTGGGAGTTTTGTCACCAGTCTCATAGGCTCCAAGGTTTGGCATGAGAGAAAAGGGGGGAGAGAGGAAGTAAGATCGAGAGAGAGAGGGAAGGTAATGAGAAAAAGCCAAGCTGAAGGTTTGCTCTATTTAATAAGTCATCACACTGCTATCTCTTGTTACCTGCGGCGTGTTCAGCTTGTATGAAAGTGCAATGCGGTCTGCACTGTCAAACTTCTGCTCAGGATAATACTATCTCCTTAATATCTTCCCCTAAAGTTTGTACTGCTAGACAGGGCTCCCACTTATTCCCATCCACAGACACTATTACGCAGCCTCCTCTGATATTAATAATCTGAACGAAGTCTGTAAAAAATTGAGATGGTGTTCAGCTCTCTTTCTTCTCCAGAAATGTGTGATCGCAATTAAGATAGGAGTCTTAACACAATATGAAAATTAGTGGAATCTAGGTCTGGATAATTACATACAGAGTGCTGTGGTAAAATGCTCTGCCTGGATCACACACCAACAAACCAATCCGGCAGACAGGAGGATAAAAAAGCAAGGCTGTCCTGTCCTCGGGATACAGGGAATGATACTTGGCACTATCATTTCTTTCTGCATTTCATATGAGTTCATCTCAGAGCTCATCAAACAATTTCTGCCGTCTCCACCAAGCCTTTATTCTTGCCTTCCTGAGGTTTTATTCCTCCTCCTAAACTGCACACATGCACAAATACGGCAGCCTGAAGGCAAACGAGTTTTAATGTGTTGGAGATGATGAATGAGAAAAAGCTGATTCTTTGGCAGCCAGAGAGCTTCTAGGAGCCTTGTGGCTCTCGTTTGATCCGGGCAGTTAAAGCAAAGAAAGAAATAAATGAGACAGAAGAGGGGAAAAAAACTTGAAGCAATACCTTAGACAGCTCTGGTCTATTGCTCAACGAGCAAAAGCACAAAGCTTGTGACAAGCTTTTTGGTTCATGACAGCAGAACGCAAATGCAAAAATATTACCTGGTAATTTACTTTCATTCGTTGTATGCATAAAATATAAGGACCATTACTGTGTTTTAGCATTCTAGCTCATGGACTGAGTGGTGGACAGATATATATATTTTGCCTGAGCAGTAGCTAACGGAGATGCCTGCTCAAACAGACAGTACAGTCTCCTGCTCCTATCAGCAAGCCCTCACTCAGAGGGGATTTTTGGAGCGTGTGGAGTTTTTAACATGGAAATTGGCTTTGAACCCCATCTGCACAGGTCGGCACATCTTCGGGTGAGGCACTGCTACTGCTGACAGGGAAAATGAACCATCAATTCCTTATAATATGGCCTGATTATCATCCTACTTACCCCCTGCAAATTCCAACTTAGAGCAATTCAGTGCCATCTAGGAAATGGTGTAACCCCAGAAAAGATGTGACCCCCACATCGATGTGCCTTTTAACCAAAAGGAGAGATATCTGTCTGTGACCATTTCAAACATAAATAAACACGTTAACACATTGACTGGGAAAGCGACTTGGATCGCTTAAGATAGCAGCATTTTTAACATCTCACAGCTTTCAGAAAAGGCAATATTTTTTATCACCTTTTTCCTTTAATGTTTTCAGTACCGAAAACAAAAAAATTTGTTAGTACAAAACTTGGCGATTTAAAATTAATCACAGAAGCAATGACCAGAATAATACCAGCAACTTTGAATAAGTTCAGCTTAAATTCACATGTCAAAATGCAGAATTCAAAACAGCTCCTACCTTTGTAGCCCTGACGCTTTCATCAAATTAACTAGGACTTCTATGGTTACCTCCCCCCTGAAAAAAAAACACAAAAGGAAAAAAGTAGCTGACTGTGAGCTTGACAAGTCAAATTTTGTGCTGATGTATAGCACTCTATGTGTGTAATGTGAGTGTTCAGCAACTTTTGCGCACAGGGGCCTGTCTGCAAGTCTGCCGTGGGATGTCTTTATTTGATAGGATTTTGTTTTTTTGTGTTGTTTCCTTGGGCCTGTCCAGCCTGCTTGTGTCCCTTTCACCCGGCCAGGCAGCTGGGGCCTGACCTCTAAGATCTACCCCCTCAAACAGGGCTCCTTTCAGGGCCTTGCCAGGCCCTCCCCCTCCCCTCCCACCAGCAACATCCCATTCACCCCCAGAGATAACTTTATTCATCTTGTGCATCATTGTATCCAGTTGAATGAGGGAACTATGCAGACACTCTAGTGAATTGAACAAGTGTGTGGGGACTGGGGAAAGGGAGTTGTTTTTTTGGGGGGGTTAGTGTCTTAACGTCTTAATTTAAATTGAGGGAACAAACCCAGAAACCCAAGTTGAATTAGCTCTCAGTTCAGTCTTATGTGAAGATCAATTCACTGGCTCTGTAGTGTTTAATTACATCCCATATAAAAATAAACAATAGAACAACTATATATATATATATATATATATATGTGTGTGTGTGTGTGTGTGTGTGTGTGTGTGTGTATTTTTTTTCAACAAAACAACAAAAGTAGTGGCTACTATAAAATTCTACCTTGTTTTTCCATCTGTGAGAATCGCTGCATTCCTCTCTCATTTTGTCATCAGAGAATAGACCAGAGGTGTCTCAACTGTGTTTGATTTGCCTGCTGTGAGGTTGGCAGGGACAGTTGGGCTTATTCTCTTGCCCGCCTCCACCCAAGTCGCCCGGACCACCCTGCTTTCCTCTCATCATTCATATTCAAACCAAGGCCTCTTGACAAGTCTGCTGATCTCACTCAATGTTTTGTGATATGGACAATACTGTTTTCTCTCTCTCTCTCTCTCTCTCTCTCTCTCTCTCTCTCTCTCTCTCTCTCTCTCTCTCTCTGTCTCTCCGTGGAGAGGAAAATGCTGAGGGGTGTCACACTCCTCTGAGCTCAGCAGTGTGAGATTGTGGCAAAGCAGAAGTGCAGGATTGCTCCCCTCTGTGAGATACCTGCTAGTAGCGGTGGCTGCCTCCCTCTCAGCCCCAGCAAAAGATAGTCTAATGAGGCAGATAAGCAGATGCCAGCAGCTTCCTTACTATGGCCTACTGCTGCTCCCCACACTGCAGTCTAATGATTTATTATCTATATGCTGACAAACTCAGAGGAACTATGGAAAGTTTGGTAGGGTGAGTTCCTTCCGAATAATGTTAGATAAGCTAGTTTCTAAAAGACATGAAAGCCAGAAAAGCAATGAG
The DNA here is from genome assembly GCA_021613375.1 of Megaleporinus macrocephalus. Classification (NCBI taxonomy): domain Eukaryota; kingdom Metazoa; phylum Chordata; class Actinopteri; order Characiformes; family Anostomidae; genus Megaleporinus; species Megaleporinus macrocephalus. The sequence goes on from CM038711.1 coordinate 19,294,498, forward strand.
AAAACAAAAAAGTTAACTCTAAATATTTCCTAATAGATGTTATGCTGCTGTATGAGTATATCTTGGTTTGTGTTTGAAATATTTTTAAACATCTTTCATAAACATAGTCAAGTTAGCATGGCAAATTTGTTCGCACTATCAGCTGGGGGATTTGGGCTAACCCAAAAGAGAGAAGTTTATACATTAGCGCTGTAGTTGCAAAACACTGTTGATATTCAAATGATTATTGTGCAAAATCTGGGATAAGCTTCAGTGTGAGAGCCCCTCTAAGTGCCTACAACTATTGCTAATTCCCCTCACTATTGTGGGTCACACAAAGGCCTTAATCCCGTTTCACTTTTGCAGAAAGCTAGAGCTATTTTCCCTCTCATAAACCAACAACACTCCCCCTGGCCCAGCCTGAGAGGCTCAGAGAAAGGGAGCTATGTGTGTATACTTCAAGGCTTTTTTTGTGTTACTTGGCCAGTGCTCTGCATAAACTTTTAAGTGGTCCCAGCAGGCCTCAAACACCTTTCGGCAGAAAAATAAGCCATCCTGGACAGTCAGAGAAAAAGGAGAGAACGAGCCAAAACACTTTAAAACTAGATTTTGGTTAGGAGCATGCAGGAGAGAAGCACACTGGGTGTGGAATAGCTTTGGTTTGGTTTGGATCTATCTATTTATTTATTTATTTATTTTTGGACTAGACTTCACATACTGGTAAACTCTTTTTCCCTCTTTGACAGTTGAGTAGCGGGCCTCTTTGTATATGTCGCAAATCCTGCAATACATTATTTATAACTTGGTTGTGTGGTATCAACGCGACAGAATTAGGCCGAGATTTACCCATTAGGCTTTGTGGTTTGGCACCAGTCAGTGTAGGAACATGTGAAGATGCAGTCATTCTAAACAGCGCATTTGTCTTCATCAACATAAACTCTGTCACTCCATTCCTCTTCCAGCTCTTAAACAAGACGCTCTGTTAATTCTTCAGGGAGCCAAAACGTGTAACTAGGTCAACAATTGCACTTGATTTTTTTTCGTCAGTAAAATCAGTGAAATAAAGACATGAACGCTTCTTCCAAATAAACCTCACAGCAATGCAAACTCATTTTCAAGGACATTATGCCTTATGGTGTTTACCATGTAAGAGTCAAAAACATACTTGTTTTCCAAGAAATTGCGTTTCTTTCTTTCTTTATTTCTAAAGGATTTGGTTCTCACTTTAAGGGAATGACAAAAAGCCTGAAAGCGCAGGAGGCTCGGAGGTCTTCGATGCAGGGCTTGCATGCTGCTTAAAGTTCCCCTAGAATGTGTGTGGGAATGTACAATACTGAGTCGTGCTTTAAGGCTGTCACACTGTGCCAAGCCCATTCTCTAATAAGCAAGTGATGGCTTTATTCGGCCTTTGCGCCGTGCAGCGCGTGAGAACGCATGTCAGCGTGTGGCCTGTGTTCACTCATGTTACAGGTGTGAGGCGGCAGTTTGCTTGTTTTAACGGGTAAGGAGGAGGAGTGGATTCCATTGTTCAATAAACAGACATCAGCTGGAAACTGACAATTGTGGGATTAGCTTCTATTTTTATTTCACCTAATAGCTCACTATGTGTTCCTGTCAGTCATGCGTAAAGAGTTTTTCACTGTAGCTAGAGGCTGAATCATTCCTCAGAAACACATGGGCTGCATGGCTTTGGGTCAGTTCAGTAGGGTAGGAAATTGCTGCATTGTTCTATTGAGTCTAGCAATCTATCTAGCAAATTTAACTGATTTTCATAACTTTTTTGCATACATTGATGCCATCAAGAGTATGAATTGTAATTATGTATGGACTTTATTATAATTCTGGAATCTTGTGTAATTTTTATTTTTTGAAAGGCATAAATGTTACGCCTCCTTTAAGTTTATTGTCTTCAAGTACAATGCTCTCCTTTTTTTCTCAGTTTGATGTCTTGGTAACTCCATAATCCTACTTTATCAAAAGGGGTGAGAAAATCAATTTTATCATTCTGTGCCTCACACTGACTTGCATTCTCACACGCTGCACAGCGCAAAGGCTGATTCTATGATATGCATACAGTAGTGGTTCCCGAAGAACAGTCCATGGGTAATTAGCAGTGTTGCATCTCATGACTGAATCAAAATGTTGTGTTTAAAAACATAAATGAAGCATTTGCTCTCAATCTTTCAGTGACTATTTGTTAGTGTTTCCACTTTCATATTTTTTGTTTATATAATATATAATATATATGTGTGTGTGTGTGTGTGTGTGTAAAATGTAGAATTTATATAAAATAACTTCTGACTGACAAAATGGCATAAGCCCTGCCAGTCGACTGTCAACATCACTGTCAAACATTACAAAGTACAGATTTGTCACAGTTGTCCAGAATCATAATCAATAAATCAAACTTTACACTACTAAAGAATTAGCTTTTAATTCCAATATTTAGCACAGCTAGACTCAAGACTAATTAAGACTTAGTTACTGTAGTAGACAATGTGTAAGTTAAAGACTACATGTTTTCATCTTACATTAAACACTTGACAATTTTTCGCTTTCTCGGGTTTGGTCGGAACTAACAGAAATAACAAAAACACTAGTAGAGTCATATTTACAAATACAATGTCTTTACAATGTCTTTTGCTCAGTATTTCACGCACTGTGCTGCTCTAAATTAAATTAGCTTAATTATGCTCTCTTTGTAATACAATATGCAGTTGTTCTTTGTTCTCTAAGTACTGAAGATATTCACAATATTCTTAGAAAAGCATGTTATGTCATAACTTTTACTTATGATAAAATGTTGTCATAGTAGTAGTCATGAGTAGTGTAGTCTATCATTTCTGTCTGCCTTTTAGTTTACTTAAATTAAAGATATATATATATATATATATATATATATATATATATATATATATATATATATATATATATATATATATATATAATTATATTATATAGACATATCCTAATTTAGTACTACTGTTGCAGTATGTTTAGTTGTATTTCCTGCTCACATTAAAGGCATTGCTGTAGTAATTTTAAAATAAAGGCGTTGTGCAAATCAATATAGTGTATATGACTAACATACTGTTTTAGACTTTAGCAAGAGATAAGTTATTAGAGAACACAAGAAATTGTGTTTTATGTTAACTACCCGGTCTTGTTGTATTAAAACATTCCACTTAACTGCTGTGCAGGGACTAAAATAAACTACAAATGCAGAGTATTTTAGATTGTAATTGACCACCTATTTAGTTTTGTAGGAATTTAATTAAGATTTGGAATTTATGTGTTTAGCTTAAAAGTGATTATTGTGTTTTAACATTGAGTTGCGATTGTAATTCCAAATCAAAATAACATAAAAATAACTGTCAACAGACTGGGGTTAAAAATGTGTTAAATATTTTATTCTGTGGTATGATACATCAGCAAATCATTGATATGCCTTTTTCTCAGAAGTAGAAAAACGTTTTTATTTTATCTTATGCATACCATGAGTTTCTTTTAACATTTGGTTGTTTCTCACAGGGTGGGGTATAAATCTTGCTCTTTTAGTGAATTTTGGACACCTTGTTTTCTCTATTTCTTGTAACTACCTGAGACAAGGCAAACTTTAGGTACATTTTATGAATTATGTATTTTCCATTTGTTGTAATCTCTCTTCAGTAATATTTTTTGCTTGCCAGTGGCAACATCTATTATCTAGTTTGTAGTTTCCATACGTGAAAGTGGCGTAAGCCAAAATTGCTCAAAAGAATGATGGACAGAAATGTCTGTTTGTCAGATATTACCTGATTCTTACATATTTGAATGAAGGAAGGTCAGAGTAAGTGCCTCATCAGGCAGTCTCTATTAATGAAGCATGTAATCGTAATAATATACATTAATACGAAATAGGAGCCCTGTATGATTTCAGCAGATTTTATTGATGAAATGCACCATCATTGTATTTATGGAAATTGACTATATTCAATTGAATACACTTCCTCTGTAACACAAAAGACCCCCTTGCAAAGCCCCAGTAACGTATTACAATTATTAAGGTCTTAGCTAGTGTGATATGCTCCAGCACCCAGGTGGCCATCAAAATGATTCTCTTATCAGGTGTTCATTCAGAGCTGAATTAGGATGGAGGTGGTTCGGGAGTGGGGTGCGGGGCTTGCTGGCAAAGAACTTGTTCAACCAAGAGTTTAATTATTATTAAAAGAGTGGCTGACACAATAGCTGACACTGGCCCCTGATGCATTTGAAATCTTAACCCCAGCAGACCTTCATTTGGAAGGGCTAGCATATCTCAGTACTGCACAGGCTTAAACTGAGGTGCATGGGGTATGTGAGGGCGAGTGGCAGCGTTAATTCCATATTGAAAGAGAGCATGCGCAGACAGGTGCTGAGACAGGAAGTGAGTGCCAGGGGAGCCCGCCCCAGTGCCCTGACAGCAATTGGCAGGCCAGGTGCTAATTGGACAGGCACAGCAGAGAGCGGATGTTGGGAAGAAGACACTGCATGTGACCCCCCCCCCCACCCCCCCACCCCACAAACATTATGAAGCCAAACAGTATCATATTTGATGTTTTTACTGTTTTTAGTAGCCAGAGTGCTGTGTAATACACATGCTGTTTTGTTTTGTGAGTTGAATGCAGTGATATGCCAATTTTACTCAGCCTAATTTTCTTTCATTAAAAAGAAAAAATTGATTTTCATCTGCCAGCTTATGAAAAAAAACTATGATTAAGGTTAGGGGTTTTTAAAGGTTATAGCTAAATTCATTATTCATCAGTAAACTGACATTGGTACTATAAAGAAGGCTTCTACATGTTTTGTGTTTAACGGTATGTCCTTGTAAATATGAGTACTGCACAAAGTTTTCAGCATTATATATAGTAATATAAAAATTTACACATATTTTTTTTAGAAATGCATCTGGTGGCAACTAAGATTGTACATCTTAACACAATAATGTCACTAACAAAATGCAAATAAAAAATCCAGATCCATGTAAATGTTCTGAAGTTCTTAATTATGAATGTTGTTTTTTTCTTAGTAAGGCAAATGCAATTTTTTTGAGATTTGGTGAAATAAATAAAGTAAAAGAAAGGAGACATTCTTTACATAGCACTGCACTGTTTTTGTTTGTTTTTGTGCTTTTTTTAAGGATTTATGTGCATTGGGTTTACTTTCTTTTGAATATAAATGTGCCTCCCCCTCTCCGGTACAGCAAATGCTTCTTTCCTCAGAATTCACACAACCTTCAATTTAACCTCTGAGCCATTACGTTCAATAGGGAACAGCCTCCCCATTGTCAAAAATGCAGCATCCTATTTTTTCACCAAAAAGATTTAATTAAGCCCAACAAATTCCTAAAGAAATAGTAATTTTGGGACCCAATCATACAAAATGTGTCTCAAACAAGATAATTCCTCTTTATGGTTGCATGTTAGTATATTGGCTGGAACCCATGCTGGACCTTGGAATGATGAAACATTTTTTCCATAGTGTATTACACCAGACTACATTCAGAAACACAACTAACTGAATAAGTACAGCCAGTGCATGTATACTCCTGACATCACTTGACATTCATTTTTGCACATTATTACTCAGACTGTACGTAAACAGAACTTGAACAGAATTCTTTATTTATTATTCTTTGCAAATACCTGGTAGCCAAGAAAACACTGTTACCATTCCATTAGCAGCATCCTTAATAAGTACTAATACATAGTACTTAAGATTACATATGAGTTTTTCTTTCTCTTTTTGGTTTTTAGTCACTTTGACTACATGGCAGTGTTCAGGGCATCTATACACCTCTGTCTGAAGCACTAAACCGGTGGTCATGTCTGCTCATAGGGCCCTGCTCTCAACTGTCAAACAGGGCCTTGATATCTTAATCAAAATAGGGAGGGAGAATTTATTCAGGCGGGGATGTGAGGGTGCATTTTAAGTCTGAGAAGCGGGCGCTATAGGGTGAGGCAAGGACGTGTTGGGTCAGGCTGAACAGCACGTAGAGACTTTGGGGGAGGATTCCCCTTTTGTGCCATGTGCTGGAGAGACATAATGAATTATATTATAATTACAATACAGGCTGGGCAGAAAAGGGACAAAACAGATATTTGAGCAGGGGGTGGAGAGGGTGGTTCCTCTGAGACCAAGGCTTCAGTCCATGGTCATTCACTCTGTTTAACACCAACGCACACTAGCCATTGGCGTTGTGAATAGTGCTTTCTCTTGCCGTATGCACACTTTAGCAGTACATCTCAGTCTTTTGGAATCACTTCTTGTGAGTAAACAAGCATGCTGTTTAGAGCAAAGAGCTGCCCCTCTGTGATTTCATGTATTAATTAATTTAATGTCATTTTACCAGGTTATGATTTTCCAATCAGTACTAGAATTTCCCCTGATATTGGTCAGTAGAACTTAATCTAAAATAATGCCGCATGAATCCACTCACTTGCAGACACAAACTCACTTATGTACACACATGCAGTAGTGGGACAGAATTAGCATATTAAAATAGTTAATAAGAGGGTGTATTTAGTATGTATATCACTATCTATGCCGACTGTGCCTGGAGTGGTAAAAATTAGCATTCTGTGCAGTGATGCTTGCTTATTGTGAGTGACAGGCCATAGTTCTGACCCCATCACCAGCGTTCTAGACATGTTCTAGGGGAAAAAAACGTCAAATGGAATATGAAATTTATCCTGATACTTGCAATATGTGAACGCGAGCGTGTGTTTGTGTGTGCATCCTTGCTCAGTGTTTGGTGGGTGAGGGGACTGTGCGCTCCGGGTGCTTTTTGGTCAGAGTGGTGGTAGTTTGGGTGCTGGTAAAGGCGGGGGTGCTGCTAGATGGAGCAATAGAGGGAGGCAGAGGGGAGGGATGCTGGCAGTGACTGAGAAGATGAGGATTTGACAGCGAGGTGACGGAGAGTTCAGACAAAATGAGGCTTGCAGATTAGCGGCGCTCCTCTCCGTGACAGGTGTCATCTCTGGGGGCAGTCTGTCACTCTGCCTGCTGCCACTCTACAGATAATACGCCGTGTGAAAGGGTGGCGGCAGAGCCGAGGGGAGGCGCCAGTCTCACCTCGCCTGGGCACAGCCGGCTGGAGTCGCTCATCATGCTAGGCACCACTATTAAAGCCCAGGTGGCAAGGGGAAGCACCAACACATACACACGTGCACAAAGCCAAGCTCAGACATGGCATTCTATTCAAAACCATGACACAGCCTTTTGCATGCATGGAAATCACATGTTTCTGCACAGATGTATTTTATTGCACTGTTAAAGAAAGTGGGTCAGGACTAACAATGGTAATAAAGATGTGGAGAGCTAATGATGATGAAACACTATTTATTTAGTTGAAGAAGTTTTTCATGTATTTATTCAAATATTTTATTATTGATACATAATGTTGATATAATATCTAAAGTATATGATATATTGGCCTATATTTTAAAAGAATATCACCATTAAAAAACAATGAAACAACAGATAATTACACTTGACCAGTATTTCAAAGTAATATTTGATGAGGCATTGTATTTTACAAGAGCAGAACAGCAACACAGATACTATGCAACTACTATCATTTTGTGTATATATATATATATATATATATATATATATATAGGGAGAGAGAGAGAGAAGGAGAGATGTACATAGAAAATGTGCGGATGTGCGATATTGGCATTGATCCAGAAATGCTGTATTGGTGCACATTCTTACTGTCCCATTTCACTTCTGTTTTATGTAGTAAATGTTTAAATCTTAATGTAATTAGTACAAAGACACATATACAATGTTTGACAATATTTTAAACAAGTCTATGTGTTAGTGTCTTTAAAATTGCTGTTTGTAAATGTTTGTACATAAAACTTGTGATTTTAAATAAAGTATTAATTAAATTAATTACTAAATATAGGAACGTCTGAGATTATTGCCTCTTTATGTAGACAGAGGCAGAGAGAAAGTAGAAATGGATTTGAATGGCCCAGTGGCCTGTCTGTGGCCCTTGCCAGTGCCTGGGTCGTGGGGGGTATTAGAGTTTTTGGGGTGTGAGTGAGTACCCTGTGCCTCTCTGACTCCCAGGCTTACAGTCCCCATTACCTGCCCAAAGCCTGCAGCCATCTGGCCCCCAGATTGCAGCGGGCTGCACACAGCAGGCCCTGCTGTCTCCCCTTTGGGTTCGACAGTCAGCGGAGGGTCAGCCCCCCTCTCCTCAGTGTTGGAGGTGTTACCAGGCACACTGCTGCAACACACGCTCAGTGCTACCTCAGCAGTCCCACACACACATGTATTCACTCACACAAACACACATACACAGCACTTTTAATTCCTCATGTGTCCATGTATGCAGTGGCTGGTATGACAGGTCACTTTGGGCCTCGAAGCATCAGAACTGCACTCCAAGAGACACAGCTAGTTACAACCTCAGAGGACAAAGACAGCTCTGTGTGTGTGCTGGTGAGCACTGGCAGTGGCGACAAATATAAATCTAATTAGTATTCTGCTGTTTGTCTTTTGGACAGATGAGGGATGCCCCCTATTGACTTTGTCAGGGGAGCCAGAGCAGAGGGGAGAGAGGAGATGAGCGTGTTAAAGCACCGACTGCAAATTGCGTTGTAAGTCACGCCAAGTTCATACCACCCGATCTGAGTAATAACCGCAGTACCGACGGACTGATTCTGCAGATTGGATCGCCAATGGCAGTCCGCAATATGTTATTGTGCCGGCAACTGCAATGCCCAATAGAGTGTGAGTTTTTTTATGTATTCCCTTTGTGGGGTAGGAGAGGCCACTGTGCACCATTTGTTTGGGTTACTGATTGGAATTTCTCCATCTGAAAAATTATGTGTAGGACTGAAGCGAGAATAGGAAATAGACACGCTTCATGCTGGTTTTCCTAAATGAACGACCTTGTGCAACAATCTTGCTTTTTGTGTGGTAAACTTTTGTCCAAGCTAAAATTCTCCCCTTAAAATAGTAAATAGCCTATTACTTTTTTACAATTTTACCTGATCTCATTTTTGATATCTTCTTCTTTCTTGCTTGGTTGTTATAAGTAAAAGTCTCATTTGCAGATCAGTGCCATATTTTAGATTTTTAGATTTTTAATGCTAACTGTGCATAGTTCTGTAGTAAAATGTATCAGTAAAATGGAGAAACTGCTTACATTCTGCACATTGCAAGTGAAGCAGAGAAGAAATTTAGAAGAAACACTGATCACTGATAACCCTGTCCCAAATAAGACATTTCTTAATATGATTTAATTTTCTCATTTTCTCAAAGTCTGTATTTTCAGAATAGTTATCTTTTGTATGCTTTGAGTTGTTTTTAGTAGGGGGTTGGCTATATGGCAAAACTAATGATGCCAAAATACTTTCATGTGCGAAACATGTATATTCATTTTTTCATTCACAGTGTATTCATTTTTTCTCAGGTTTATAGACAAACAACTGTAGTGCCACATTAACAGAAAATAAGTTAGTATCTATGACAAAATTATTTGAATTTAAGATTTACACACTACATTATATCCAATTAAACATGAGTAATTGTGCTGCCTATGTAATGAAATAAACAGTTTATAATTGTAGTTTAAGTACTGATAAAGTATCTTGTGACTTTATATATATACCGTTTTGTCAGATTGGCCACCCCTGTGGTGTAGGACATGGCTATGATTCTAAAAGGGGTAAAAGAGAAAAAGGAGCAGTACTTGAGCTCTCATTCTCATTCTTCCCCTTCATCCTCCTTTGCAGCCCACATCATAGAATGTGCTCCCAGTTGTCATTAGGACTGTGATTCATCAGCATAGATCCAGCCATGGTTATTATTTTATTTTGGCTGCTTTTTAGTTTCCTCCGAAACACTTTCACACACTCGGTCAGCTCACATCTTCGGCACCCCCAAACACACACACACACACTAGCGCCTTTAACTTTTCCATTAAACTTAAAGCCGCTGTGAAAGGGATTACAGTGGAGTTGTCAGCAAGAGCCTTCCACATACTGTATCAGCACTGACTGAAATGAAGATGTGTGAAGTGTATGTGTGTGTCTGTGTGTGTGTGTCTCCTGCTATCAGAGCGGCTTTATTTGAGGGGCTCAGACCGAGGCTGGCTGTAGCCTGTGAGGGTCTATATGTTCTCCTCTTTCTCCCAAGCCCAGCAGCATAATCACTCATGAGTGGCACCTCATTTCACAGCCTCTAATGGCTTGACATTCGGAGCACACCAGGGTACTGGGCGCGGAAGCTTTCTCTCTCTTTTTTTCTCTTTTGGGTGGGGGGTCTGTGAGGAAGTGGGTGAGGGTTTGAAGGGTTGCTAGCAAAAAGAAGATGAAAGTTCTTTAGCATCAGAAGTGGTTGAGCTCTAAATATTTTTGAATTTTAGTTTTTTTTAGGGTTTTACATTTACTTAAATGTTAATTAATTATTTTAAATTCTTTGAATTCAATGAGGTGATTAAAAGCTCTGTATCCTACATTTCTTGCATTTTATTTTTTCACCAATTCACAACCATCACGTGCAATTAAACTTTAAAGTAAATTAAAACGGTCTCTAATGTGATATATGTAAATAATGCAGTCCATGCTGAAACACAACTTTACCATGAACGTGCGGAGCCAAGCTGCTGTAGAATACACCTTTCTTAAAATGTGTTGGTTTTAATGACATGAAAAGCTGTGAACAGTATATTTAGAAACTTTACATTCTGCATTTCAAAAAAGTGAGTTTTCTATAATATTGTCTCTTTAATAGATGCATCCAGTTTCTTCCCCTCTCTCTCTTCCTCTCTCTCTGTCTTTCTCTCTCCGTCACTTTTACTGGCTTCTCTCTCTCCCACTGTCTCCAACACACATACACAATACAACACAGTCACACACAACACCACCAAGATAAGCACACACGCGTAACTATTTAGCTGCGAGCGCTGGGGCTGCATCCTGTGATGTTTGATAGCGCTACATGGAGCGTGGCCATCTGAACCAAAGTTATCTGGGCTGACTCTCTGTGTGACAGACACCGCTGCCCTGCAGACATTCCACTGCTTACTCTGCGCGTGTGTGTGTGTGTGTGAGTCAGGCACCAGGCCCCCGGGCTCTAGCCAGTCACCCATCCAGTCGGGCAGGTAGCATGACTGTATAATTGTGCCGTGACACTCTGAACCCATGGCTGATACATAAGCATGTTAATTTTCTGATAGCGGCGGGGCCCAGGCCCGTTGGAATGCGAGTTATGATGGGTGTAATTTGTGTCTCCTGCAGCATGCTGAAAAGAGCGGGGTCATGGGCAGGATAAATACAAATGAAAATTGATGCATGGCTCATTTCTGGTTGACCAGTCTGTCTGTAGTTTGGCAGGGGGGGTTGTAGAGATAGAAAAAATAAATCTTGGTGGGTCTCTTGGAGTTTATGCACTCTAAGAGACACTGCACAAGGCTATAGAGTGAAATGAGCCAGTAACATTATTGTCTACATACAGCTTTACCCCATACATCCCTGTACAAAAGCCAAGAAAATTTAGCAGTAATTATATATTTTTGCTATTAAATAATTAAGGTAGAATAATGTGGTAGAATAAATATTTTAAAAATCTAAAATGTAAAAATAGTTTTAGTTAGATGTACACAGATTTTGGTGCTGACTGAAAGAAGAATTGTTTAGTTAAAGGTGATCTAGAATGGTAACTGTAAATACTAAACATCTGTATGGAAAGCTTTGAAAATGTTGAAGCTAACTAATTGATGCGTGTAAATTAATAATGTATTAAATACTTATTCTAAACCTATTTGTTTTTAACAAATACGTGCCTGCTGCCCAGATATATACCATTACACGTCATTTTAGATGCTTGAACAAAAATACTGGTTAGATTTAGGTATTCTGTTTATTTGAATTATATCTGATACTGTCTTAATTTCCCAGTGAAACATACATTTTTTAAAGAGATTTTTTACATGAAAAATATGAAATATGTTTTTTGGGATACACTGATATTGGAATTGCGTGGAGATGCAGATACACTGCTGATACATAAACATTTATACAATAATGCTGTTATAATTTGTAGGTAGTTAAAAAAAGAAGCAAATGGAATAAAATGCAGATACAAGGCACAGAGCAGTAAACCAGCATCACCTAAAAGTCGCACTCTTCAAGGCAATGCATTATCATAATACATAAGTACATCGTAATGACCAGAATTCAGAACGTAAATACATAATGAAACACCGCTTTTAAAGTAATGGTCAAATCAGCTGCCTGATACCTTTTTTCACTGTGAACTCCTAATATTTTCCTCTCCTTCTTGTTCATTCTCTTCCTCTGAGCTTTACATGCGCTCCCTGTACCAGGCAGAGATGAGCAGAAATGAAAAGCTGCTGATTTGTGTGAGACCATATGACTGACAGCTTCATTTTGATAGGACATCAGGGAAGGTCAGAAGGTATTTTTGTATATGCGTGTGTGCGTTTCGTGAGTGTCAGTGAGTGTCCGTCTGTGTGCATGTGTCTAACTGTGAGTTCATGTCTGAGTAAGAGTGTTGGGTGCGCACACACATATTTGGGTCTGTGTGCATCGGCAAAAATCTCGTAGGTGTGTGTGCTCGCATTGAGAAGAAAGGGCCAAAGAAGGCCGTCCTCCCTGAAACACTGTCATGGCTCGTCTGACTGGCAGTTCAAGAGCTGTTCATTAGAACCCCACTGTGTCTAGGGCAAAGAAAAACAGTGTGGCCGGCCCAGGACCTGTAACCTTTTCATTTAATCACCAGCTCAAACTGCATTGTGTCTCTTCGCCGTGGGAGCTGGTCTCTAAGACTCTGCTGTGGCTCCCAGGCCCGCTATCCGACCGAGCTGACACATTTCCCTATGCTACACACTCTCTCTGTGAGAGATGTATGAGTACTCTCTGTACCGCCTACGCCTTAATGTATTAAACTGATAGCATATGCTGTGATAGTTTGTTGTTTAATGTTTTAATGTATTTCTTGTTACAGGTTTGAAAAGACAGAACCATTATTGTATGTTTCGACATTGGTGTTTTATGATAGGTCGTATATTCAGTATATAATCTGATTTTTTTAATGAATTTAAAAATACAACATATTACCAACAGACTGTAATACACATAAGCCCCTATTTTCTGATGTCAATATAGCCGTTTATTTGTTATTACTGGTATTTTGAAAATACATTTAAATGACAAACAGAAATATATTGGTAATTTCGAAATTATTAGCTCAAGATACTTTTGGTAATGGAGACCTGTTATGAATGTGCCTTTTTTAAATTACAAAACAATCAAAACCACTCCATCATGACCATAAAGATCAGCTGCTGGATTCTTGAACTGTCTCTATCTTCAGCTTCTTTACAGCAGGATGCAACTGAAACATCGGAGTTGTTGCCAGCTTTACTAGCCTTAGGGATGCTTTTTGCTTTGTTTTTTGCTGATATTAATCATTTTTCTTTTTTTTTTACAGCAGAAACTGTTTGCTACAATACTGAACTATATATAGTTATAAACGAGCCAATCCCAGTTTTATGTTTCCAGTTATAAATAAAAAACAACAATAGTAATAATAACAATAACAATAACAATAATAATAATATAATAATAATAATATTAATAATAATAATAATAATAATAATAATTATTATTATTATTATTATTATTATTATTATTATTATTATTATTATACTAACACATAAGCCTACATGTTATATATATATATATATATATATATATATATATATATATATATATATATATATATATATATATATATATATATACATGCCTACATATATATATATATATATATATATATATATATATATAAGAAGTATAGTATGTACTCTATTGAAATGAGCATGATACTTGTGTACTCTATTAAAATGAGCAGTTATTCATTGCAGGTAATAGCTTTAAGGCTGAAGTATATTGACACTTCTATACTACACCGCCACGCGACCCAGGGATATCTATATATAGATATCTTGATGACTGCATACAGTGATAAGTTGTCAGCATTGTACGTGCACCCTTTTCATAGTGACAGTCAGTGAAATGTATTGAATCACATAACAGGTACACATTACCTGTAGCAGTAATATGTTTCACCACATAAAAGTGCATACAATCAATCACACAAAAGATCACATCTGTGTTATTAGTGGACATGTCTCAAATGCGCCCTCGTGAAGCCATTGACCGGCACCGTGTTGATTTGCCTGCAATGAGCACCTTTGTCATTATTAAGAGATCAATCAGTCTTTTGTGATTCATCAAAGACCATGCTGCTTGACTTTGCCACAGAACTATAGCTTCTTTTCACAGACATTCTCCCACCGTCACATAGTACTACGTCGGGTAAGATTTGGTTTATTGTCTGTGTCAGTATCATTGTTTCATGTTGTGTCATGTTTTATTCTGTTTATTTCTGACAATTATTTACAAAATTAAATAATTTTTTTATGGATTGCTTTTATTGACTCTTATAATCTCACACTTTCTTATTGATAAAAATTTTCCCACAGCAGACGCAGAATTATCCTTTAGGTTTACACATACCAGAGTTTGTCTTTAGTTTGTGAGTTAATTCTGTCACAGTAATATGATGTTGTAATGGGGAAGGAAACAAAACTAAAAATTAACAAACACAAGTTAAAAATAAAAATGAAATAAAAACAGTTAACAGTTATTAAAAACAGAAAAATGTCATACACATAAATGTAGTAAAACAAAAAGAAATTTGTGCCTCTGTAAAAAAAAAACATAATACACAAACATTTGTTAGTGATAAACTTTTTTCTTCCCTTTTCCCTTAAAAATGTGATTGTTTCATTCCAGAAAGAGAAAAAAAGAGAGAAACTTAACAATATGTGTTTTAAATTTTTTTGGATGTGTGCCGTTAAAATAATAATACCATCCACAGTTCGGAGAGGAGAGGTTGATTTGTCTTGCTGTGAGCTAACACACTTAATTGTAGTATGCAAATGAGAGCAATTACAAAGCTTTTAGGTGAAGAGATGACAGCTGAGGTTGGCTTTGGAGGAGGACTCACCCAAACAGTCGTCATGGTAACAATGCAGAGTAACCTTACTGTCAAATAATTATAGACGGGGGTGGCGCGCAGATAGCATCTCAGATAGCACCTCAGCTTTTTTTCCCTGTTTTTATGCCCACATTCAGGAACATCTGCCACACAGGATGGGATACTGTCTGTTCGTAAGCTCATCATGGGGAAGTTCAGTGTAGACCTGTCAGTATTTTACTAAATCCAGGCAACATATTTGTGTGTCTGTTGCTACATTGGGTTTCATGCTGTTTGAGAGCTGTAGTGATTACCTGCGTGAACATTTTTAAAATGGTTAGCATCATCATCATCAATTAAACCACATATGTAATATAATCCTGATTATATATATACAATCAGGGTGTAAAACTGATTATATTTGTGATGTTAGGTTTCTCATAACTGAATAGAATTGATTCATTTTTACTATAGCAATCCATGATTAAATATAAAAAGTGACTATGCCTAGGTGCTGTTTGAGATGCAATCTTTGTGCTACCCCATCTATTGTAATATCACCCGCCCCTTTTTCCTGTTTTGTTTGAATCTCTGAAGTAACTTGGTAAATCCTGGACTATCATCAGATGAGATTTTCAACTAATGGTATTTATGTAAACTCTGCCATGTACAAACTGCATTGTAATTACTATGATTACATACTGAATAAATTGTGACCACCAGCATTAACATCTCATCATTGATCCATCACAAACTCTATGAAAATTAATTATTTTGTTTAGAATACAAACAAGCCATCCATTGCAAGTAGATGGAGAGGCCTTTGGAGGAGATTCCTAAGTATTATGTTTGAAATAATTTTCTTCTCAAAGAAAGCAATTGCAGTAGAGAACCAACAGTTGCATTTCTTCTTCTGTTTTTTGTTTACCGCAAATGAAGGTTTAGGACACAGTGCTGAATGCCACTAGCATACCTAATAAAAATTGTAGTCACAAATTGATATTTTCTATGGCAATTTATTTTACAATTACTCTTGTGGAGGCTTTCATGAATTAAATATGAGTTCTGTCTGGGAATTAGATGTTATAAAGGTAAATTACAAGAGGCAGGCTGTAATTGAGGTGGCTGCAACATGGGCCTACTGAACTAATCCCTGGCTGGGTCATGTGATAGGCTGTCCTCCAATGGCAGACGACTTTTTGCCACAAAGCCTGGGCAGCTGAGAAAATTGATTTCTCATCTGAGCGCTGTTTGATAGCTTTTGAAATCAGAAATTGAAATTAACTAACCTACGCCCCGTCATTACAAAAGAGCAAATTAAAATTGCAACAGTGTTTCCTATTGGCAGTGTAAGCCTGCCAAGGTAAATTTCTGAATAGATTTTAAGATGCCTGGTGGTTTGCGCTCTCTCTCTCTCTCTCTCTCTCTCTCTCTCTCGTTCTCGCTCTCACTCTCACTCTATCTGTAGGTGTCCCTGTCCGTTAGATACTTATACACGCATGTGAATGCCCAATGCACACACAAACACGCAGAACTGGTGCTAAGTTGACTGAGGGTTCAGTTTTCTTTTTTTTTTTCTTTTTTACAACTAAAGCTCAGGACATTGAGACCAGGGGTCTGCAATTGTTTTTCATTGAAGCATAGAGCCCTTTGTATGGATTGTTTGCTGTAGGCAATGCTAAATTTTGTGCTGCTTCGAATACAAAGAAATCATCTATTTCCATTACTCTGAACATAATTTAAGCATTAATTTGAACATAAGTAAATTACAATAAACAGGATGAGATATTAAGGTAACATTGTATTAGATACAAACAAAATAATTTATTCTAAGTCTATTGATATTTCACTCATGAATTTGGAAGTTTATTTTGTTGGACAGTAGATTTTTTATTATATGAGATACATTGTGCTGACATTTAAATAATTTTGTATATTATCCATGGTAGTACAATATGTAAATGTTTCTTCAAGACAAAAACTACATAATTTTGATACTTCAATTTTATCGTCATAGCCAAACATCACCCAAGCCATCCGTGGAAATATGTTACAGTATTTTAAGACACCGGAACTCAAGAGCAGCAGGAGTGTTGTCAGCACAAGGGGAGAAAGTGAAAAGGTAGATGTTTGTTTGACAAAAGACACAGCGGAACAGATGTTAACGCAGGTGGACATGGGGATCAATAAGCGGTACGGAGCAGAGAGCTAGTTACCTGAGCTCCAGCTACTTGTAGCAGATGTTAAACAGACTGATGCCTGGGTAGGCAGATCAATGGACAGCAGACAGATGGAGAAAGAACGGGCCTGTGAGTGTGTGAGTGAGAGAGAGAGAGTGCAGAAGAGAGAGAGAGACAGTAGACAGCAAGCAATGTTCAAAATGATGGTTCCACATGACAGGCAGATGGGCTCAAGTCCACAAAGAAAAGTTTTCCATTACCCTGAGCGAGTAAACAATGTGACTGCCGTCGAGGAAACTTTTTGCCGTGTGTGGCTAAGCTGTGCAAAACGATCCAGTCTCATTGTACCACTTCCACTTAGCTGTGACTGTACTCACATTTCATTAAGCCAATCACTGTCACTGAAAAGATACAGTAGAGTTGTTTCCTGTCCCACATGATTACTTTTACTGTCAGTCAAGCAAAAAAGGGAGTGCTTTATTAGGCTAGTTTGAGTAATGCGACTCAGCGCTTTTGCTAGGCTTTGCTAAGTTTGCTCATTAGTGGCGCTAACAGGTTTGTGCCAGGGTGTGAGGGTGCACTCTATCCCTCTGGAGTCCTATTAGTGTCTCCAAGCCCAGCCACAGAAGACAGGCAGTGGACATGATTATGACTTTGCACTTCATTGCACGATCGTCGCTCGTCTCTTGACCATTAGCTACCTGCAAGTGCGGGGTATTTGCTTTAGCAATTATATCACATCGCAAGAAGTGAGAAAATCCCACTTACTGCTTTCTTACGACTATAAGTAAGTGTGTGAGGTAGACTTTGTGAGAGTTTGTGTGGGTGGTTAATTTT
The DNA here is from genome assembly GCA_021613375.1 of Megaleporinus macrocephalus. Classification (NCBI taxonomy): domain Eukaryota; kingdom Metazoa; phylum Chordata; class Actinopteri; order Characiformes; family Anostomidae; genus Megaleporinus; species Megaleporinus macrocephalus. The sequence goes on from CM038711.1 coordinate 19,312,539, forward strand.
AGTTTTTCACACCCTTCACATCAATGATATTCTATTACATTAACAAGGTAGCAGCAGCTAACTGGTAGGTATTTGCTGGCCATGTGCAGCATATGGCATTTAATATTAGGACATTTTTAATAGGACATGAATTTCAAGGCTTATTTTACCTCTCTTTCCAAAATCCTCTGTGCTGGAACTTGTTGTCAGTGTTACATCTAACTTGCCTTCTTTTTTTGGCATAATATTTGAAATCCTCTTGGAGGGATTTGCCCAATTCTCCTGACAACACTAGTTGTCCCAGTGGCCTTGCTGTCCAAGAAGAGTCTTGAAATGGGCGATAACCCGCTAGACTTTATCTTGTTTTTTTCATGTCTCTGTGAAGACTGAAGTAGACACTACACTGGTGAGATGTTTCTCCCAAAGCCCCCAGAGCCTTCACCTTCTCTCTCCCCAGCCTGCAGTTCACCCTCGCTGTGTGGTGGAGCCTGTTGCTTATTGATGTCCCCGCTTGTTTTATGTCTGCGTGAGATATGACGGCCATGACATAGTGCTGATTTCAATCAGCTTGCTCTGAGAAAACAGTGCGTGTGAGAAAGAGAGACCGAGACGGAGAGAGAGAGGGAAAGAGAAAGAAAGAAATAATCTGCAGAGTTGTCATTCACTCTGCCTCACTTACAGGACCCAACTATATCCGTTGATTCCTTTTCCCCTGCCTTTTTTTAATGAAAACATTTCCCTCACATCTCAAATGAAGGTGCTTGCTCCTAAAATGAAGGTGCCTCCACAGCTGATGAATTCAATAGGAGGAATAAAAAAATAGGAGAGAGAGAAAGAGAGGGAGAGGAGCAAATGAGAGGGAGACAGAGAAAGAAAGAAATCCGCTTTTGTCAGAGGGAGCAGACTAGAGAAGAAAGTGACCCCTGAGCCAAAGGTGCTGACACTGCATCAATCCCTTTAGGCTAGGGGGCCTGCTGGACTGGGCCTGGCTAGAGATTACCCCTCCACATCTGAAGGATGACGGCTCTATCTATTTCCCACATCCCATACATACGCGCACACACACTGGACCCTGAACCGCTCCTCTAAATTAGTTCTGAGATCATTGCATAGAATCAGGGGGGTCTGATGCAAGCAGGTCTGTTTCAAAAGAGCCTGAAGAGACAGCTCGGTGCATTTCGCTGAGAAAATTGAGGAGCATCTCCTCCCTCCTATTCTCCTTCTGATAGCAAGTAAATTATACCACCGGTAATCCCAATGAAGCCCTGGCACATATCCTGGTCAAGACGCTCCCACGCATCGTTCTCACGTTCACATGACACATTCACGTTTGTAGTGTTTGTGTTAAAGCTTAAAATTATATCAAGAGAGACTTGACATCTCTATAAGATTTTAAACTTTATCCTGTTCAAGGCTGTATGCAATATATATATATATATATATATATATATAGAGAGAGAGAGAGAGAGAGAGAGAGAGAGAGAGAGAGAGAGAGAGACTGATGTATAGTCCATCTATTTCTCTGCGTACTTTGTTAGCCCACTTTTACCCTGTTTATCCGTGAGCAGGACCACCAAAGTAGTATGTGGCTGGAGTATCATTCTCAGCACCGCATTCAGTTTGATGTGGTGGTAGTGCTTTAGAGAGTATGTGCTGTTACGAGTGGATCAGACACAGCAGTGCTGCTGGAGTTTTTAAACACCTTAGTGTCGTTGCTGGATGGAGAATGATCCACTAAACAAAAATACCTGGACAGTAGCACCCTGTGGGCAGCGTCCTGTGTCCACTGATGAAGGAGGATGACAAATACAAACTGATGATCTGTTGCCTTTGGCATTACAAGGTGGACCAACAAGGTAGGAGTGTGTAATAGAGTGGCCAGGGAGTGGACACAATGTTTAAAACTTCATCAGCCTTGCTGTGTCTGATCCACTTGTACCAGCGCACAACATCAGTGTCGCTGCATTGCTGAGAATGATCCACTACCCGAATAATGTCTGCTCTGTGGCTAACAAAGTATACAGTGAACTACAGTCTGTAATTGTAGAACTATAAAGTGCACATATGGTGAAACCTAAAAATGGACAACGAGAGTAGAAACAAAGAGGTGGTTTTAAAGTTATGGCTGATTGCTGTGCATACATGTATGCTTAAATATAAATATATATATATATATATATATATATATATATATATATATATATATATATATAGGCTATTGATTTTTACATAAAAAATTCGAATTATTAACTTATACACTTTTACACTTATATATTGGCATGCAAATTTGTGATTCAGTTTCTTGCATTTCTCATTTCCAGACTAACCAGTACGCCTTTTATGAGACTGATAGAGACAATTAATTAGCTGCCATTGAATCATTTCAATTTCCTCTTGCTAATAGCAAATGTTGACAGGTGTCTCGCGTCCCCTCTGTTTGGATTCTAGCTACACTTCACGTTATGATGGATAATTGATCCATCAAAAACACATCAAGCAACGGGCATTAAATGCCTCCAGACAACAGTCGGGGGACGTGCAGAAAATCGAATTTAACCCTGTGTTGTCTGCAACGATCCCTCTGGCTGTCAGTCAAGTGTCTCGCTGTCTTGACAGGCCTGATTCTATGTTGTTAAATAATCAAGTCAAAAGAGAACAGGGTTGGGAATGGGGAGGGGGATCGGGGGTGGACAAACATGAAAGAAAAAAATAAAGAAGTCTCGGTGGAACTGTCATGAGAATGGAGAAATGTTTGTGGGGGGGCTAATAGTGAGGAATGCCTCCGGTCAGTTTGCTTTTCACATTGTAATTTGGGCTCCCCGGGACCACGCAGTGGTAGCGGCTGAGTGAGCTTGGGACCTTGGAGTCACGGCTGACGCTGACCCCACCACATACACAAGCCTGGTGAGGTGTCAGGCGCACAGCTCCCCAGGACCAGCCCCGGCTGCCAGCCGCTTTCAAAGCTACTGCCAATTGAGCGTGAGTCGTGCCTGAATGGGCGCGGAGGAGAAGGCGAGCGGACAGCAGCAAAAACAGGTTGCGAAAGGAAGAGAATTCGCTTTCAAAATGTGTTTGGCCTTCAACCTCTGGCGTCCAGCCTCTCGCCCCTTTGCTTTGAATGCGAGCATATTTTTTTTTCCCTTCTTTTTTTGATTGGGTTTTGTGTGAGAGGCACTGACAGAGGTGAGTGTGGGTTATTTTGGAGGGGGTGGGATATTGGGGGGTGGGCTGTCACTATACATATATGAATAATCTGACAGCTTCATCTGCTTTTGAGGAGCAGGCTTGACAGCAGCACAATAGAAGAAGCTGTAGCCCTCCTCCAACATGCCTGGCCTTCCTGTCTGAACAACACAGCCAGTGTATTAAGACATCACACAATAGTAGAGTATTGATTAAACGCCTGCATGTGACACTTACTGTAGGAACTCTATCGGAGATACCTATTTAACCACAAAGACTTGACTTGCCACTAACTCATGAAATAGCATCTGTAATGTGATTATCAAGAAGTTGATGGTGTTTAGCAAAATATTCTGCAACTTGTTCTGGCACAACTGTTAAACTGCTTTTAGCGTCCTGTTAAAGAAGCCATGCAGCAACAATGAGTTAGTAGACAGTAGACAGTATTTATCAATAGTTATGCCTTTGTATATTATATAATAACTGTTCACAATAACTGTTCACAATATTTATGAAAAAGAAAGCAAAGCATTATAATAACTATGATTCAGAAAACAATACTCTATAGGCCTAATACTTAATTTTCACAAAACAATACTTTGTCATTGCTATGAGCTGGAAAACAGTATTGAAATTCTACACAATACTACACTTTGAAAAAAGCTACATAATAATTGAGTGCATGAAGAATATTTTATATTTACTACAGTAACTTTACATCAGTAAAGAATACTACAATAACTGGGACTTACTGTGTAATACTATATAGTCTCTGAAAACATTATGAAGAATAAGGACTCCATTAAGTAGAGTATTATTTCAATAGCTAAGCAAATCACACTAACATTAGTTAGTACAGTGGAATGTGTGCAGTATTGTGTGTAGTGGGGACGTGCTGCTGAGGCATTGGGTCTTTTGGAGAACTGGGGGGTGAGAGTGTGCGAGGGAGGTCAGAGGGAACGCAGGTAATTGAGTAGTCCCCTCCCCTTTGCCTCCTCACGAGCTCCCCAACCCAGCCCCATCGCCCCTCCAGCCCCACGCAGCAGGCACAATTGCGCTCCCCATCACCTCCCCAGCTGGCCCCAGTGCTCCGGCTCCCCTCAGCCTCCACGCCTTGCCCGGACCTCTCCCTCTTAACCTCCCAGCAGCCTCTCCTAGGGAGCCAGATCCACTGAACACTATCACAGAGAAAGAGAAGAGAATGTGTGTGTGTGTGTATGGGTGGGTGGGTGTGTGTGTGTAGAAGCAGAGAGAGGAACTTTAGTTCGAAACTTGAGTTCTCCCACTTCACCGCATGCAGAGGGTCAACCATCTGCGCCCCAATGCCGTGCTTTGCATTATTCAAAATGTATTTGTTGCCATGAGTTTTGTAGTACCAGTTAAGCATGTCAGGGGGTTGTATTTGTGGATTCTGCATTTCAAATTGCCTCATCTCATTAAACAGAAAAGTGGTGGTAGAGATCTGTAAAAAACAGAAACTAGCCTTTATCGCTTCATTTGTTTCTCGCTTTTCTGTTTCCTTCTAAACGTCTGGTTTAGTGTAATAAAAAGCATTAGCTATGATGTTTGGATTTTCGTTGACTAATGTTGGAGTTAATAAATATCCACAAAATAAACTTTCTGTATCAAAAGCAGGCTTAGTACAATCTCCTACTTATTATTATTTGAGAGAAAAAAAATCAATTAATTTTTAACTTGTTTACTTAAATGATTAAAATGATTTTTAAAAAATGATGAACGCTCCAACATAGGATTTTTTGGAACATGCTAACATCTGATACTTTTCATAGCAAAAATGTAAAATTTAGAATTTGGCTCTACATCTATATGGATCAGCATCACAGAAAAATATAGCATGCAGTTCTTGCACTTAAGTAAAAAGGATAAAAATATTATTTATAAAAGCAGAATGTAAACTACTGGAAGGATATTGAGCAACTTGCATTGCTGAACTCTGGAATGATGAAATGTATGTGATTTTCATGAAGACTGAATGTCAATATTCAGAATTAAAAGTCAATTCTGTACAATTCAGTTAAATTCCTATCAATCACCTTTTACAATTCTACCTCTGTTTTCTCTCTCACGTTCTCTCTCTCTCCCCATCTCTTTCTTCCTCTCCCCTGAAGGACTAGGCATTGCGTCCATCCCTTCTTTCCTGACAAGGAATACACTGCTCTCTCCAGTGTGCTATTACCTGAGATAATACCATATGGTAAAATGTAAACAACATCTGCATATTCATGTCGTAATTTCATCTGTTTAATTAGTTGCAGAAAGCAGTTTAGCCTCTGAGGCCCGGGCTGTCAGTGTGGTGAAGCCGAAGCCGTGGCCTGCTGTTGAATCTGACAGTATTCCATTGTTCCGCTAGCACCGCCACCCTGCCAGTTTAATACCAGGTGCATCGATGTACGGTGTGGGTGGGCTGGGGTGGACACAAGGGCCTCCTTCAAATTACAACAGACACACCAATGACAAGGTCAGACAGATTCTAACTACCACTGAATTAAGAGTATGTTTCCTCAGCTTTCTGAAGGAAAAGCAGATTCCTCCTCCTTGGACTGCAGTAAAACAGTCATATTGGATGTTAAATTGGTACTCGGTACATCTGTCGTTTATTATGTTTGGTCATCATTTGCGTTACTTTGATTAATTAAAGGTTTTCCTTTTTTTATAGTGCTGAAGCATATGCTATTTAAAGGACTGTTCGATTAAGGAGAGACATCAACAAGTATTTGATGAACCTCAGTTTTCTGGATGGAACATTGTCAGATCATTCGTACTTCAGCAGACTGCAACTTAAAATTCAGCATGCATGTGACTTAAAAAAAATTTAACTGTGATCCAGTGGTAGTATCCAACATGGTAGAATCAATTGTAAGACAACAGCTTTCACACATTCCTGGCAGTTCTTAATAAAGTGACATTGCATTCCTGGAAATTATTAATTCTTTCAAGAGCTTAATGTTACCTTAACAGACCACCCAATTAGTTTAGTGGCCTCTCCCTGTGTGCTCTGCTGTTAAATACTAAAACTGTTAACATTACATTAAAACATTGCAAAATCGAAACATAGAAATCACAAAAAATATTCAGAGCTAGTGATGAAGTTTTTGGAGAGGCTACAGCAAAAGAAGATAGAAGTCACTAATTCTGTATATTTTGCTTCATAATCAAAAAATATGAGGAGAATAATACAATCCAAACAACGCCTGGATCAGGCCACTCTTCTAAACTAAGCTAGTGATCAAGGAGGTGCAATTTTAGGGTGAAAAACAACTTTGAAAGACTTTCAGATGTGCTGGGAATAGGAGAGATTGTGAATAATTCATCATGTTCTGCAATACTTCTGCCTTCTCAAAGCCTACATAGAGATGTCTGAAACATCGATCAAAAATGTAGTAAAAATTATTTTCACTTCCCAGCAGCAAGTTTGCAAAAGACCTGGCAGAATATTTCTCAGTCAGCACCTGCAGTGTCATGCTATGGAGCTGCTTTTTTAAGCACAAGAAGTAAAAAAGTGTCTTTAAAATTACATGACAAATAGGCAAAGCAAAAGTATTCCCTGTGCTGAAGATTTAAAACAAAGCAGCAGTACCATGACTCGAACCAAAAGCAACACTAGAGAATCCTAGCATTGGCTAAGGAACTTTGGTAATGGTAAGGAAAATTGTTAATGATAAGCCCAAAATACTTGTGACAATGGTTGTACCAAATCTTGAAATAATAGGTCTGAAAATGTTTATCTTTTTATCATGTTCATTTTTTAAGTTTACTGTGCCTGTTTTTCACTTTTTGTTGGAAACACTTAAACAGTACTCTCTACTATTATTAAGCTGTATGTCCCATTTTCAATTTCACAAAACTGTACTTTTTGCAAACCCTATTAATGTAATATGCAGCATAATATACTGTACAACTTTTAAAAAGATTTAAGATGAGGCTACATCTAGGCAATAATCTGGTGGACCAAACTGCTAGGGTGACTTGCAAGGTTTGTTTTTCTTATTCAGACTTCATCAGTGCTCGTTAATGCACAAGCATTAATACTCTTGGCCCCATGTTGCCCAAACCGTACCATGCCCTAGGAGGAAAAGTGAATGAAAACATAAGAATGGAATATCATATTAAGGGAGTCAGTTATGTTTTAGCCTTTATTTCTTGACGGGTGTCCCTGGTGTCGCGACCCACTGGCGTCGAGCTAATACGGCAGAGCGCGCCATGCCATTGTTCGCAATCAATAACTAATTATCAAAGTACTGGCTCTGGCTGCCATTGTCCGCTTTTTCGCTTGGAACTCTTTTGCTGTGGGACAAAAACGAGAGAGAGTGGAGGTTGCGGGGGACGGGGGTGGGGGGGTGGAGGAAAAGCAGGCTGCCTTTTGGCTGCATAGCAGCGCTGCCACCACAACATTGTTGCGAGCCTTTCAAGACACTGTGGGCCCGTCAGCTCAAATTACTGTCCCCCTACTAATTGATATAAATTAGAACAGAAGAATTCTTGTTGCTGGCGAATGTCACAATGATATCCTCAAAGTAATCGTTGTGAGACGAAACAACGAGCAGCACAAAAAACCCAAAATGTAGAACCACCCCTTCCAAAAAAAAGGACAAATTAGGCTGACTTCTGCGAGCAGCCATGCAAACTCGACTTGACATAAAGAAAAGAGCATTAGACAAATGTCTAATTATCCGGCACAGTTTTAGCCCTATAGTACAGTGGTAGTTTTTCAAGGTTAAAAGAGTAATAGTTAACTTTCTTAGATGAGAGTTAAAAACTAGCCTTGATTTTGGGGTGATAAAGAGAACAATGCCATTATACTTTACTTACAAACTAATTTCTTCTCTTTTTCCCCTTCATGAGCTCTCACAGTTCGTCATTGTTCTCCAGGGGCGAGCTGTCTAAAGCAGTGTACGATTGCTCTGAGATGGCCTGGCTGGGCAACTGGGTTCTGGTGCCGGCCTGTCTCTGTGAGAGCAGAGGACCAACTCTTCCCACATGGTGGCCCCCACTTACTGCCCCACCAACCCCCTCTTAACCACCTCAGGCCTGTAGGAGCCACTGGCATAAGGGATTCTGGGATATGGGGGTGCATTGGGCAAAACGTGTGGATCTTTCATGGGGTCAGGTGGGGAGAGCCAGAAAGGAACTGTTAGGGGGTTAAACAGAGGGATGTTGGGGGGTTCAGTAATCCCCCTGCACTGGCATGGCAGCTGGACGGGCCGCCTGGCCCATGTAATGATATCGCTTCCACTGGAACTGATGTCTGACCTCATTACTAGAGTTTAATTGCATTGTTACACAGTTTCACTCTTCTTCCCTTCTCTCTCTCTCTCTCTCTCTCTCTCATCCTCTCTCTACTCTGTCTTTTTCTTTCCAAAGGCACGATGTTGTTATGAAAGCGAATTGATTGCTTATATAATTATTTTTAGCCTCACAATTCAGTCTTTGTAATGATATATATTACTAATTTATACAATTCACTTTCTATTCAGGCAACAACATACTCAGCTGGCTTTTGCATCCTTATGATTGAGATGTCAAGGTCTGTTACATAATGTGTTGATTTGATTGATTCTTTGCATAAAAGGGGCAATATTTTTAATTGAGAGTCTTCAGCACCAATTAAAGAACTAAAGCATTTGAATATATGGCAGGCGTACAATACAGCTATAATGGGTATGAACATGGAAATGATTTGAACTAGAAGCTGCGGAATAAGAATCACTTGTTCATTAACACCTTTTTTTCTCTCCTTAACGAAATTCATACCTGCCCTTGACCAGGAGATGATGATTAGCCAGTGGCATGGAACCCGTTTGTGAATTCACCAGACATGCAAACCACTTTGGTGTTGTTCACACTTCTAATTAGATATGATTTCTTGACACTTATTGCACCATTACAGCCAACAATTTAAAGGTGATAAAATTCAGTCATTCATTTAGATTAATAAATCTACACCAATTCTCCCGTTCTTTGATCTTGGCCGAGAGCATTAGCGCAGCACTTGGGACGATGGGGGAAGGAGATGCGTTCAAGAAGCAGGGCGGGGGAAGAGGGGCGTTCGGTTGGCATCCAAACTTGAATGCGTTATTGCTTTTAAGGCACATGAAAGAACAGGAATCGCCAGGATACTGGAAGACAACAAAACCTCAATGATGCAAGAGCGGCCTTTAGCAACCTCTGTTCCATCAGAGGCTCCAGGACACGACTCTGCCTTTCAAGCCGTGATAGCACATGAAATATGAATAAAATCCCCACAGTGCAGCACAAATAGAAGCGTGACTTGGGGATCAGTGTAGTGTCTGGAGAGCCAGTTACCTGGAGAGTGTTTGTATGTGGGGGGGTGGGGGTGGGTGGCCCATTTATTTTTCTTTTTTTTTGGGTCGTCTCTCACCTTTTGCAGTCATGGCTGGGTCACAAGCGAAAGGGGCCACGGTGGTAAACGGGGTTGCTCTGTCAAAACATGGTAGTGTAAGGAAGTGGAGCTGTGTACAATAAAACTGAGAAAATGTAAAGAAAGACTGGAAGGCATTTGAGATGTATTTGGGTGAGAAAACACAAGATGCTTGTGTGCCTGTGTGTGTCTACCTTAATAAATTTTAATAGTTTTGTGTTTCATTATTTCTTTTTCTAATAGTTCAATAATCGATCCTCTCAGGTAAGGATAGCAACAAACTCATAAAATTCCTTTCCATTCCTGTCTAGTATAGTACATATTTCTGTGGACTGGATGCCTAGTTCAGCATTTTACCTACTGTTAGTGAAAGAATTGGGTTTGAAATTATGATATTGCTGGTCAGTATCCCAGTGTTCCATCATGTCTGTTAAACCAGGCACATCCTACATCCTACAATCCTGGAATTTGAGAATTGCAGTGCTGTGTTCTGCTTGGAACTTGACTAAGCCAGTTGACATTGGGTTATAATCTCAAGAGGCTGATTAGGATCCATTCCTGACTGGATTGGCAGTGTCATTAGGGCAGGGTGATTCTTAACAATGTATTAGAGAAGAATTTATGCATGTGCATTTCCAGTTTATTAATAATCTGTAGCTTTTATTGTAAATTTACTGGAACATACCTTTTTAAATTATCTGTAACATTATTATTGTTCTTTTTCATAAAGGGACAAAAGGGGAACAAAACAGAACAGTAATCATCATGAGGACATAGAGTGAAAGGCAGGAAAAAACATAAACTGAAAACTCCTTCCAGAATCAGGAAAATTAGGAAAGCAGATGAAATGAAGAGAGAAATGAAGAGTGCGGAGCACTAATCCTGCAGCAGGCTCCAGTGATCTAATGAGGCGCCCGTCTTGAACGTAGACGGAACTCTGGAGCCCAGCTGGGAACGGGCCGGTGTGAGAGGAGGTCAGGCTGTAATGGAGGGCTCCATGGTCACCCCTCCAGAGATGGGCGGGGCTCGCAACGCCGTGACCCATTAAGTCGAGTTGCTCTCTGCTGACCCTCCACAGGGCGGAGAGTGGGCTCCTGTCTCTCCGCCCCAAACAGGCCCAGCGCTGCCCCCCAGCTACAATCCTCCTCCAACCACAAGCAAACAGACACAGGCACATATACATGCCCACCCACCAACCATGACACTGGTCAGCCTCAGCCTGTGTGAGATGTAAATTCAAACGAAAAAGGAGCAGAGCTCGGACCAGAGGCAAATCGAGCTGCCGCTTGAAATTAAGCTCCAGCAAAAGGGGTTTGGGGCCAAGGGCGTTTAACTAGCAGGCTACCAGGGTATAGTATCTGGATCATAGTGACATTACTGATACTGAAATTATACTGATTTTTATTTCAGCTGGCAGAGAGTAGGAGGGAGAAGGGAGATATAAGCAGTCTAAACAAAAAAATCAAAATAGGAAATACGAAAAGAAAGCGAGCCGGAGATAGAATATGAGACCCTGGTGGACATTACTAACCCCAGCCCGATGTGTAGACCTGGCAAAGCTGTGCAAATAGTCGCCGGCTCACGCAGTCAATAATACGTACAATTGCAGGGGACTGAAAGCTATAATCAACAGAGATAAAAATCCATAGTGAGGATGAATGCCAGAGTTTTTTTTTTTTCACTGAAATGTCAGAGAAGCGTATTTGCAGAAGGGCAGAGATGACAGATGAGGTGGGCGATCCCCAAGCAGAGTTTCTGAACCTGATAGGGTGCTGGACACTAGGTCCAGGCAATGAGCAAAGGAACTCACACCCATTTTGCCCCTGTTGGCCCCTGACTCCTATTACAGCAGGAAGATAGATCCTTCACGTCACCAGCTTCACATATCTAGGCCAGATTGATATTGATGCTTTGTGGTGTGTTCATATTTATGTGGTCGTGACATAATGTACTCTGGCAATTTTTTCAAGCACATTTTATGACTGCATCTCCGTTCTCCTTACATAGTAGGTAGTGCAAAGCATATTAAGGTTCAAAGAAATCAATGGCCTTTGCTGCTGTGTTTTGAAATGTCTCTGACGAGTTCATCTGAACCATTTTAACTTGCTGGAGGTCTGTAGGGTCCTCGCACTGTCAAGACCCCACAAATCCCCGTCGTTCTCTCTCGCTTTAACTTAAACTGTGCCATGATGAAAAGAGGTCTCTTTTATATTCGCCGTCTCTCTGATTCACCCTGTTGAAGTCTATTCTTTTTCCCCTTCTCTAAGATCTTTTAAGTCGTTATAAATGTTGTTGTTTTTTTTCTCTTTTTTGGGCTTGGACTGCTTCAATAAAATAAGTGGAGATTTGCTGGAAATCAGTGGCTTTTGTGCGCTGCCACGGGAGCATGGTGAAATGTTTGGACACTAATACCCATTCATTTCGGGCAGCTTCATAAATAAAGGCTCCCAGCTATGCGGCTTGCCGTGAAGTGGTATTCTTCGGCTTCCCAGCGGGACGTCCTGTTCACATTAGCCCAGCAGGGGGTGTAGGGAAGTTGTGCGTGGGGGGGTAGAAGTGGATGCGGTGGTGGGGAGGAGGTTGCAAAAAGGCCGTAACAGCTAGACTACTAAATCGAAACCCTGATTCGACTTTTGACAAAAACGCCTTTAGAAGGAGAATGCTGGTGTAAATAGGGTGAGGGTCTGGTATATGATGAATTTTGGAGGGGCTAGTTTGGTCATTTATGTGTATGTGTGTGTACGATGGGCGTTGCTGCAAATTCCAAATGATGCCCCAAAGGATACCTCTGTGTTTTTGACATGGAACAAAAATATTACTAGAAGGTAAAATGTAAAAGTTTTTAAAAGTTATTAATAGACACCAGGTATGTGGGCTGAGAACCAGAAGCAGAAAGCTATCCACTACCATTCCATTCTATTCTGTTTTCTCTTCTGCAAACATTCAAGGGATTTGGAGCACCCATTCCGAAGGCCAAAGAGGATTAGTGTTACCTTGGTTTTGGAATCCAAATGAAGATTGTAAGGCTTTAAACACTTTCAAGATTGTGGTCAAAGAGGCCTCTGATGATGGGGCCCCAGGCCCCCAAAGAATGGTGATGAAGTTTTGATTTAATTTTGATTCAGCTAATGCATTCTGACCAAAAATTAAAAAAACATTTTTCCAGCATGCTATAAATGCAGATTTAAAGGACAATTTTCTTTTCACTTATATCTTTTTCCAAGTTGTTTATTTGCAGTGGAAGTAAATAGATTTTATTGTGGATTAAAAGGGAAGATTGACCATGTTGGCTGTCCTTTGGCAACCTAGTTCAGATGTCATTGGAAGGGTAAGGCAGAGCTTAACTGACATGCTAGAATTACAAGGGTCAAACAGAGCAACAGAAATAGAAAGGGAAAGTGTCCTCAAGCGTACTACTGTCTGAGGACCATGTGGCCCCTAGGCGTCATGTACAGGTGGTCACTTGGGTGTTCTGCTGGGAGGTTAAGTCCAAAAGATCTGCAGGACACCATAGTGGCAGCTAGGAGCCATTTATGACCTGTGGCTGACCTCTGACTTGGTGATATGTGTGTGTGTGTAATGGAGAGGTCCAATGACCTGTAATTCCCAGACCACAGCAGGGATCTGCCATGCCAATGGGGCTGCCATCTTGATTACTGCTGAGTTTAACCTTTCAGAGTAAAACGGGATGATTTGGTGTTTCTCTGCCCATGACAACTGGTGCTGAATAACTCCAAATAAAAAAAAAGAAAGAAATGATGTATAAATAAGTAGTGCATGACTTTCTCTCCACTGCCGAGTGCACATTATTTGGAACCCAGCAGAGGAAAATGAGGTTTGGCAGTGCCACCATGAGGTTGAGGCTGGATTTTCTTTTGTTTTTTGTTTTTCTTCAGGCAACCTGGAACCCATCCAGCCACCCCCTCGCCTTCTTCTCTTTCGTCTCTTTTCTGAGTTCTGTGAATTGAAGCTGAGAAGAGTGCTCCCTCTCTTTTTGCCACCATCTCTCTTTTGTTGTGGCCTCTGCTCGCGGCCTTTTGCTGTAAGGTTCAGCAGACCTTGAGAAAGCACCAGCAGAATCCGTCAGAATCTTCCCCTCCCCTGGTGGGGAAGTTGGCCGGCTACTTCTGAAACTGCAGTGACCCAGGGATTGAACCCTGCTACACTCTACTCTCCTGCCTGATGCCGCCACTGCAACCAAGCTCAGAGATCTTTAGAAGTCACAGAACAGCGACAGGACCGTTGCTGGAAAAAGACTCTGTTGCAGTGCACTGCCAGTGTAGATTATATGACCAAAGACATTTACATCTTTTCCAGAAAAATTATATTCTCAAAACCATATAGGCTTGAAAATTGTTTTCATCACTGTGTTAATATATTCCCTTAATAAGTGTGTTTTTGTTATCCGCATCATTATGCTGTAAGAAAGATAATAATTTGACTGCGTATTATTTTTTCTCTTATTCAGGCCCAGATGGCCCTTAATTGGTTGACGAAGGGAGAGAGGGGTTCCTCTTTGAGTCGTGAGGAGGGATTGTTGTGGTGAAAGACTGGCAGCATGATATAGGGAAGGAACAGCGTGAGAGAGGCTTTCACAAACGAAACACCAGCCATGCACAGGGGGGTGGGCCGCCAAAAAAGCCTGCCCAATAGGTCTATCTCTACAGAAGACAGAGTGGACTACAAGTGTGTGAGAATTTATCCTCCTTACAGATTTAGAAGAGAGAGACGTAAAGCATGTCTGTGTAAGTTGTTCTTACAATGACACTGCTGTTATATATACTCACCTCCATCAAAGTTTAAAGCAGGCTGACACAGGAACATTTAATTAACCTAAAATGTAAAACACTGTTGAGCTTTTCATATACAAGTCAGTTGTGTTAGCCTTGTGAGTCTATAAACAGCTAAGGCCTTTAAATGTGTTGTCACACAGAGCTTTCCAGTGCATTCTGGAAATATGTCAATATGTTCAGAATAATAAATTTATCAGTTTAAAGGGGTCTTAAGAAACAATCTACTATTGGACTCCTGCTGGCATTATCTAATATGATTTCTACAGAGCAAAATTTTATAACCATGAAAGTGATTTATAGCTGTAGCAGTGTGCCCTAACATTAAACTGACTGGTTAAAATCATTATCTTGTCCTTTAACGGAGAAACAAATAATACATAGACACACTTACTGGCAAATTCATCTTGTCTTTATTTTTTCACCAGACAGAATGAGCACAACAGAACTTTTCCACCTGCATGTGATAACCCTTTCTGAACCCTGCTTATTGCTCTTTGTATGGAGATAAAAATGATTGGAGACCACAGTGTTGGCCCTACATTGGTGCAACATCTGCTAGGTACTGTTCTTAACAGGAAGAGCCAAAATTAACCCATGTCAACTGATAGGCCCTGCAAGAGGTTGGTTCCAAGCATGGAATCAGTGCTTGTCCAATACCCGTTCCCATTATTACTGACATAGTAAGACCATGGGGGCCTGGTCAGGAGTCAGCAGCGTTAGAGAACTTCAGGTGAGACCGGCTTCATTAAAGGCAGGCAGTGCGGCCTGTAAGGGGGCGAGAAACGGGATCCTTTTCTCAACTGCCAACAACGTGTCACTTTAATTTCTTCTCTGACGCCCAGCTTTGACAACCGGGAAGGGCTCGGAGGCGAAGGGGAGCAAGGCCAGGGATCATGGGAGGCTTCCATTTAAAAGAAGCGGTTTGACATGCGTGACATTTCTTCTCCTTACAGTTTGGCAGGATGGTGACTTTCCACGTGCACTTTCTCCCTTTATTAAGACAATGGAGGGTAAGCCATTTTAAAAGCAGAGAGGGTCTTGTGGTGTGCCACCATGTACAGGCGATAATAATCAGTTACAAGGCGGCATGCTTTTTTTTTTACTATTTAGGTCTGCCATTGATACCATCACTTGAGTTTCAGTGCCTGATCAAAGTCAACCATGATTTTAGATGTCCCTCTAGTAATTAAACTGAAATATCTAATATAAGACAACATGTGTTAATATTCAATCTTCAGACAGCTTATTGTAAGAAGACAAGCAAAATAGAGAGTACAAAAAGACTTTTCCAAAAGCCCTTTCACCATCCAAACCTATCTTACAATCTCCAAAGTAGGCCAACTGAAACCGATCAGGATGTCAATGGCGTGTTAATAATGCAATATGCCATTTCTTAAGGGGCTTGTGTCTCCCCTGGAGAGTTGCTGGGTGCACAGAGAGGGTTAAGGTTGGTCCGCAGATTTATTGTCGGGTGTGGCGGCAGCATCAGGACCAGAGCACTAATGGATGACCTTGGGGCTGGGCTGCTTCAGACCCAGAGAGATCAGGTCTCACCAGCGTCCAACCAGCATGCTGACCTCACACCCTCACCGGCCCTGGCCTCAACCTTTAACTCACTGATCTTTGACCAACTTAATTAAACAGACACCTGCTTTCCGGTGTGGAGAGAGACAGAAGAAGATGGGCTCTAAATTGACGTAAATGTTTTGGGGTGTCAGTGGCCGGCCGCAGGGATTCCATCTGTGCCACAGTATGGATTAGTTACTGTCTTTACAACGCACAGCTGATCTTTCCTCATACTACGCCCTCTAGTCAGTGAACTTTTTCCTGGGCACTGGAGTGCTGCGCTGGATGTCATAGAGCAAGATGTTAATACCATTGTAATTTTTGTTCTTGGTCCAGAAGGCCTTCTATATGTGGTGTTTAGTGCTGCTCTCAGTCTCTGACTTTATCTATTTTAGCAAACACAACAACCATGCTGTGTGTTTGTGCGCTCCATCTACCTTTCCTCTTAGCCACTGACTGAATCCATTATGTTCTAACACACACACACACACACACACACACACACACACAAACACCTGCAATGTTTTATTTGTTTGGACAACTCCATGGTGGAGGGGACAGGTAGTTATAGGAGCTAAACTGTGTCCTTGTGGCAGTGGACTCTAAGGGCATTATTTCCTGCCCTGTCTAATGCGGAGTGAGAGGTAGGTGCTATAGCTGTGTAGCAGAAAAGGACAGCCAGGTGTGTATCTATTGGCCACTCTCTCAAAGAGATAGTACTACAGGTCAACTAGTGTTCTCTTATATCACGCACACATAGTGAAAAAATTCCAACCTGCTTATTTTTTTCAAGTAAATGTTGCATTTGATGGAAAATTTAATTGTACTTTAAGGGGAACCACCCTATGTTATTGTTTTATTGTGAGGCCATTTGGTCACCAAATACAAAATAAAACAGTATAAACTGATTTTACTGATTCAAACAGTTTTCTTTTTCTGACACAAACCATACTTTAGAGTACCTTAAGTAATAGCAAATAAAAGCTGAGCATCTTAAGTTTAATGTTTACAATGTTAAAGTACAAAGCAACACAGAAATAATGTGGGTGTTCAATTTACAGTGTGGTCCATAAGTATTTGGACATTTACACTTTTTTGTCATTTTTCCACTGTATACAACCACAATCAATTTAAAATGAAAAATTTCAACTTTATTTCAAGGATTTTAACAAAAATATTGCATTGACCATTTTTTTACATAGTAATTTTTTATCATTCATTTTCATAAGCTTAAAAGTAATTGAACATGTAAGCATTTAAGCAATTTCATGGCCGGGTGTGGCCTGTTGCCTTGTTATTTTAAGACAAATTAAGGAGCTAAAAGATCTTGAGGTCATTTCAAGTGCTGCATATGCATTTGTATATGCATATATTCTTAATAAGAAGAAATTCACCCTCAAAATATCTAGTTAAGTCAAGGACAATCTAGAGAAGGTTGGTGTACCACTGTTAAACACTACGATCAAGACACGCCTTAATGAATATAAATACAGATGTTTAACTCAAGATGGAAAATGTTGGTAACACTCAAGAACAGAAAGAGTATAGGAAGAGAAGAGTATGAAGAAGCAATAGAACAGCTCATGATCAAGGGCAAACCACATCATCAGCCAAACATAGTGCATGCAGTGTCTTGGTATGGATATGTATAGCTGCCAATGGAAATGGATCACTAGTGTTTATTGGGGATTTGACAGCTGATAAAAGTAATAAGATAAATTCTGAATTCTATAGAGCTATACTTTCTCCTCAGATTCAAAATTGATAGAATGGCACAAATTTACAGTACAAATGACACAGAGAAAGTAACCGTAGAGTTTTATAAGACAATAAAAGTGAAATGTTCTTAAATAGTTGAGTCAGTCACCTGACTTCAATACAATTAAGCATGCTCTTCACTTATTGAGGACAACACTGAAGGCAGAAAGACCAATAAACAAGCTGCAATGGAAAGTGACTGCAGTAAAGACCTGGCAAAGAATCTTACAGGAGTACATTCAGCATTTGGTGATGTCCCTGGGATCTGTATTGTCATTTTCTGCAAAGGATATGCATCCACATATTAAAAATATTCCTAGTATTTATAATTATGTTTTTTTAGTTTATCTGATTACTTTGAAGCATGTAAAAATGGAGTGCCTACTTAAAACATGGTTGTAATTCCTTCACCTAATGTTTTGTTAAATGCTTTATTTTAAAGCTAAAAGCCTACACTTCCATCAAAGCTAGTGTCCAACTTCCTTATTTAAGTAAAAATACCAGTAATCTAGTGAAAGAAATACTTAAGTAAATGTTAAAGTGTGATTTTACTTAAGATATAAACGTATGTATTGTGAGGTGTACTTAAAGTATTTTTTTTAGAAATTGTTTTCTGATTACATTTTTTAATCAAAATATCTTACTGAGCATATATAATGGTTTATACCAGAACTGCATGCATCATCCATAAAAATACACTCTTCTAGAGGACCAAACACAGTTACATGCTGAATTTCCTTCTTAGAATTTAAGATGGACATTCATGGAATGTCTACAAAGAAAAAAAGGAATTAGTTCTGCTCAAGTCAAAATATTTTTATTTTAGCAGACAATACTGGGGTTTTTTTTTTCTAAAAACTGTAACTGACTTGAGTGCCACTTGTAAAACCAATATCAGAAACAGGTAGATTTGTACCACCAAAAATTAAAAAACAGAAAAAGTGGAAACTGTTTAAAAACACTTTACTTTAAAAGCGCGTTTTGGCAGCGTTCACAATTCAGCGCTGTGTTTGTTGTTAGCAACAGACTCTGGTTGTTAGGTGGTCTTTAAGGTTTGTGTTTAGATGCCTGTTTAGAAAAATCCTGCTGTCGGCAGATTCACTGACCGGAGATCTCTCCTCGCTGCAGTGTCGGGTAGCTCACCAGCTTTAAACGGGAGGTCAATGATGAGAGCAATAAACAGCAAAATATACTTAAATAAAACAACTTTAGTATAATGTGTTGTTATGGTAACAGACTAGGAGGGTTTGTGTTAGCTAACGTTTATATCAAGTTTAGTCAGAAAGCACTCTGAAACGTAAATATACTTTACTCTCTGGCCACGCACCCCTAAAGTCCCAGCACCCCTAAAGATTATAGTAAAAAAAACATCTTTTTTCTTTTAACGTTAATTTAATTTGTCTCTGACAAGCTGGAAATGTTACCCCCCCCCCCTTCGCCACCCCCCCCCCCCCCCCTTTGCAAAATGGTATGATCCAGCTTCTTTTTTCGCATGTCGCGTACACACGGTGTCAGTGTTTTATTTGACTGGTTTTGTGTTTCTAGTTTTGTAAAGGACTATTTTTGTACTTTATCACTTAGAACCAACACATTGCCGTCATTATCAGCAGTCCATATTTCTGATACACTCTATATCTGAGGGTTTATTATTATTTAGCAGGCTAATGCTGCAGGTGGTCTGTTTACTGTTTATAAAGGAGAGAGAAGCTGTAGCTGCTGTGCTGTTGGTTAGTCTGTGTGTTATTAAAGATAAGATGCTACAGAAGTGCTGTCTGTGTGTATTTTAGCTAATTAATGATCTTGATCATGTGCTCAGACTCTGTTGATAATGGTAATAATATTGATAACTGATTACTAGAATTGGTGTATCTGATCTAAATTATTCTAATTGTTCTGTCATTACACACTCACCCAAGTTTCATGCCCTGAATTTCTCTCATTCTCATCTGGTCACCCTTTACCCCACAGAAGCTCAATATTCAATGAGTGTTAAAATGATATAAATCTATTTATTTTTCTCTTAAATAAAAAAAACAAATATATCCTTTATTATATTTTGTTTTTAATAAAATGTCTTAATAAATTTGTAAACTAAGCTTTGTGAACTAAGATTTGTTAGTGTTTCCCAGTCACACTGATTTTGGATTGATGGTCCGAAATAACCTTAAAATGTATTTTTTTAATTATGAACTGTTCTTATTTGGGTGCTCAGCTAAACCTTTAAGCCTATAATCGGTCCTGCTGCAGACTACTACTACACTAAATACATAAAAAAATAAAATATAATAAATAAAATAAGGAATAAATAAACACCAGCGTTAGAAGTGCTTTCAGTAGTGCAGTATGTAATGTTCCAGAGGGTGCAGTTTGGGACACAGCCTTACTGTCTAACATTAATGTTAGTCTAGTCTAGTCAGGAAACCTCAACATACATTTATTTGTCATTTCATTTCAGCAATATGCCACCAAAGAAAATAATAATTGTTTTGGTTATATATGTATATAATCCAGACATTGCATGTAAAATGTAAAAGTTTTCTGACAGCAGTACCATGTAATGTTGAGTATCATGTTTAGTTTGTAAAGTGATCTCTAATTGGATTTATCTAATAATACACAGAAGTACGGGTAATGTTATATTTTGTTTATTTATTTGTTATTTACTGTACTTCCACAAATGTTGTTCTACGTCACTAAACATATAGTGATTTAATACCTTACCTACAGTGGAATCAGGTTATAGGTAATATTCAGGGATAGGGTGGGCTTTGATTTATATTAGCAAATATGTCCCCCGCAATGTTAAACCTGGTTCTGCACCCTTGACTGTAATTGTTAGGAAAGGCCAGGTGACACAAATCTGACTCAAACTTTATAAATATTGTGACTTGTCAAACCTTTTCCCAGCAATTAGCAGCCATAAACCCCTCTAAAATAATTGATTACCACAGAGCAGGATCAGGGTATAAGAAGGGTAAAGTGTTATCACACAGACATTTCCACTGTTAGTAATGTAATTAGGAAATGACAGGATGTATGGAACAGTTAGAGTCTGGAAGACGAGGTAAACCTTCCAAGAAAACTGCTCATAAGATTGCTAGAAAGGCAAATCAAAACCTCTGTTTGACTGTTAAGGACCTTCAGAAAGATCTAGCATCCTCAGGACAAACGTCAGCATCAGAAGTCTAAGACTGTAAAGAATCTAAACAGGCCTGATGCATTTTGGAAACAAGTCCTGTGGAATGATGAAGTCAAAATAGAATGTTTTGGCCAAAATGGGCTAAAGTATGTTTTGAGAAAAATGGTATAGAATTACATCAATAGAACATAACACATACAATAGAATACCAGCACATTCTGGAAGCAAATAACTTATCATCTAATGTTGAAAAGATAATAATCGACAATAGGATAATATTGACTACCTCAATAGGTGAAACCTGGGGGTTTTGCCCTGTCACTCACAGTACACCAACCAAACATCATTTAACTCTTTGATAGACCTGAGAATAGCAGTGCATGTCTAACAGCTCAAGAATCTCACAACTTAAAACCCTTGGGCAAAAACCCCCAACCAAGAATTGAAAGACCCTTAGCTCACTACAGTTTTTTTTTGTTATTTTAAAACCACAACAGATGAACAGAACAGACTATCAGAATAAAAAAGTAATCTTGCTTAAAATATTAAAGAAATAGGTCTTTAACATGGTGCCTTTTGGAAGTCAGATCCTTTTTTACTCATTTTGCTATTCAAGTCTATTCAAATAAAAAAATAAAACTGGGCCCCTTTACAAATGTATTTATATATGTTTTGTAATGTTTTCATCAGCTTGTGCAGAACCATCACAATAAATTATAAAGATAGATTTTAATTTTATAAATTAGATTAAAAGTTATTATCTTTTTGAGCTTCACATCATAGCTTTCACATCACATGTCACAATGTAGTTAGCATTACTAACTAAAATTCAGTATCTCTCCTTAAAACTCTTTTTATAATGTATATACTTTTTAACACTAAGAAGTCAGAAATGTTATAGATTATAACATTGAGAGGTCTTGACAAAATGCATGAATGTTGGTCAAGAGAACAATCCCCTACACACAGATAAAGGATAAAATATGTATTTTGTGTGTGTGTGTGTGTGTGTGTGTATATATATATATATATATATATATATATATATATATATATATTAGTATATTAGTATATAAGTATACTATCTTGGCTGCGAACATTAAGGGAAGAATGTGTGCACATGTGTCTGTTTTTATTTTTTTATGTCTGTAGCTACAGTGTGGAACAGTCTTCAATATTTCATTATTTTTAATATTCATGTTTTTCTTTATTTTCTAAGTATATTTTTATGTCACATTGACCCATTATTGTGTAGTGCATGCAGTCTAATTCATGGCTTACCTCAGGACCATATTTGCTTATGCAAGTCTGAGTTGATGAAATTTCTTAATGGCATGCTGGTGACATGAGGGACAACTGGTAATTGGTGTGATTGTACATCCAGTTTAATACGTAGTCCTCTGTCAAGGGCACTGAGCAAGCAGCCTGGACCCTGAAAGACCTCTCAGTGCCTCATAGACCTCAGCTGCGTCAAACTTCAGGCGAGGCCCAACCCGAACCATGCAGCCATTAAGGTATGGCTTGGGAGTGACACTGACCTGAGCCTGCCATCTCTGCATTGTCCCACCATCTGTATCGATGTGAACTCTGCCTTTAAATACTGCCTTCTCAATTAACATGTCCAGCTGGGTGGAGAATACCATCAGCTCCCTAATATCATTACTGCAGGAGACAGGGAGGGATATTAATATTTTAAAAAAACAATGAAAGAAAGGAAGAGAAGAAAAAAGGAAAGAGGAAAAAGTGCCCAGAGCTTTTCCTGGTCTGTGGGTGAGCTTGGGCTTCTCACGACATAATGAGGCACATAAAGACAGCACTGTAATTCTAGAAGGCACACTCTTATTAGGTTCTGTTCAATAGGAGAGGGAGGGGAGAGAGACAGGGAGAAAGGGGGTGATGTCTTGTACTGGCTTTGTTTGCGAGACTCTCACAGTTCCGCCTTTGTGGACTGCCGAGTGGCCAGACACAAAGAGACATCTTCAGCCTCTCACACCTTGATCATGGACGAGTGTTGTTTCTCTGTGGCTGTGTCTCTCTGCTCTGCCGCGAGTGTCAGATATTCCTCCGGCCTGATGAAGAGGAAGAGGAGGGAAAAGAAAGTGTCTATCAAAGTAACAGTGGCTATCTTTCAAAGCCAGCCATGTGAGGTCCATTTTCGTATCCTTACCTTCGCTATGAAGGACACTCCCATGGCTCCCATGGCTGTATGTGTGAGAGTAGTGTGAGTGTGTGTGTGTGAGGACTACGTGGCTGTGCATCTCACTGCAAAAAAAAAAGAGAAAGATGTTAAGAAACCACAAAGTCTTTGAATGTGGGACACCACTACGTCCGCCCGGTTAATCTCCCCCCATGGCTTTACAGCCAGTAGTGGATTTAGAGAATTGGCATCTAGATGGACCAGCGCTGTTTGATTAGATAACAGGACTCTGCCACTGGCGCAAGCAGTCCATCGCACTGAAAGTGGGGCGATTCAAAAAACAGTCTGCGTTCATTCTTCTGATAGAGTCACGGGGGATTGGGGGTCAGGAAAAAATGAGCGTCCAACAGTCTGAAGGTGCCCTGGACACAACAATCGGCACCAGATGCTGGGAATTACTCGCTGCACAAGAAGGTGAGGGCCTGTGTACACCTGTGCTCTTTGGGACCATGTATGCTGCCAGGAATGCCAGGACGATGCAGTGAAAGGCTGAATCCATTTTCTTTTGTTGGGAGGGGGGGTGTATGTGGGCGTTGGCAGACTTCTATCTTTGCTGATTTTTACTGCATCCTTGGCAAAAATGACATTAACCTTCTTGGCTAGTACAGTGATTCCTAAACCTGGTCCTGAATATTTTAATCCCCAAAATACCTGATCAAACCAGTTAGCCAATTAGCAAACACTTCCTAAATAAATGTGTTTGTTTCTGAGTAGAGAAAGTTGTTTGGAAACCACTTGGCTAGCAGAATGATCTGTTAAAGGAATGGCATCTGACATCCTTAACCATTGTAATAGCTCAAACATGCAGACTGGGTAAAGCTTCTTTTCTACAAAAGGGTGGCCACACACTTTTGAAATATGAGCAAGCAATTACCCAATTCACTGCAGTCACTCCAGATCAGTTGTAGATGAAGAGTAACCCAGCATGCATCATACAGGGAAACAAATCAAATGAATGTCACAAACTTTCACTTCAGCTTGAATTTATTGACAGTCCTTTTAATACACAGTGGAACCTAGTGATTAGACATAGCTATGTTCAGATGGGATGTGAACCATGTCTGTGGCTAGAAAAAAGATTGCTCTGGTCAGAGTGTTCTTACTACACAGCTGTGCAAACCGAAAAGCAAATTTTTTAGAAGGCCTGGGATGATTATCCAGTTTTTAGTGGGTCATCAACAGCATGCTCACTGGACAAGTATTGCATATATATTTTTCCATAACCTGCTTTCATAAGTTGCAGGTTAACCATTCTGTTGGCTTATATCATGTCAGGCTGTGGTGGGTGGACTTTCAGAAGTGTTGTAAGAACAAAGTGGAGCAGTACTTAAAACGTGAGTTGAGACTGCTAGCATGACATATCATTGTGTAAGAGGCTGTGCATCTTAGGAAAACAAGGATGGACGAATGCCAGTGGCTTTTTTTCATGCTGATACGCAAGTTATGTCACTAATTTCATATGACAGCTACCTCTACATGTGTTGCATTGTACTTCAGGTCTTCAGGTGACACCATGTAATCACTCTCAATTTTCAGTTTGTTGTAACCTGTGAGCTATCTGACTGTGTGTCCTTGGAAAGTGTTTGGAGCACACTTTTGTTTTACCTGTGATCTGAGATGAGTGACATGTTAACGTGAGGAATGGTTTGTAGGTTATTATCAGCGAAAACTTAGACACTGACACTTTGTCATGATTTTGTAAGCTAACCTTAGCTTGGGATACATTTACTAAAAATTAGGTCCAACATCATTTCTTATCTTGGCAGTCCACAGGCATCAGGTGTCTAGGTTATTTGGAAATTGATGGAAATTCTCATCTATGATAAAATGTACAGCCTGGTACACAACAACAAGGTGGTGATGCCTTACTAGCATCACTGCCTGAGCTCATTTTTATGCTTCATTTAAGCACTGCTCCACACTGTTCTTGTAACACTTCCAAAATTTCTCACACCCCAGTCTCATTTTCGCCCAGGAATTTTTCAAAATTGCAACTGGCATGATATACACGCATTGAAGCTGAACTTGGGGTTGGGAGCTTACAGAATTTCCCTTCAGAAACACATTTGCCAAAACTCTGTCTATATTCTGCAAAGGTGTGTAGCTGATCTGGAAGTTGCGTACAGTAACGGTAAAGATCTTCAGTTGTATACTTAGATTTAATGCTCCTACATAACTTTTGGGATGGTAAAGTATATAGCTGTTTGATGGAAAAGTTCCTCTTGAACCACTAGTTTCAGCTTTACTTAATGAGAGCTTATAATATCATGAATTATGGGAAAAAGGAGGAATCATATATCTACATATATCTCAGAGGTAAATTCTTTTGTACATTACTCCGTGCTGGCGTCAAACCCAATGCAGGTTTGTAGTCCAGGTTCTCTGCCGGCTGAAGTTTTGTGCCTTGTGTGTGTGTGTGAGCCTAAGTGTGTGCACGCCTATGTGTGTCGCTCTGAAACTCAGATTTGGGGTCCTCATGGAGAGAAATAATACACAACAATGATATCTTTGATCATTGTAAGAACTCGGCAGGCACAGGAGCTGTGTCGAGTGTGGTTATCATCAGCCCATTTTGTTTCCCCCCTTCAGCTCCCTCACACACACACACACACACACACATACAGAGGCAGGCAGAGTGCAGCACAAATCATTCCAGGCCCCGGCTCCATCCCATGCGCCAGTGCGGGGCTTCAAAAGCAATTTCAGCTGAAAAATAAGGTGCTTTTCTTCAATTTTCGAGCCATTTGTGCAAGGGTTAGTCTTGTTTACCTAGCCAGTACAGTGGTATTTACATACCTCTTTAAAGGAAAGGGGGAAAAAATGGCGGTGGTGATTTATGGACTGCGGCGGGAGCACAATTTTCCATGCTGTGCACCTCATCTGAGAGGCTATAGAGAAAGGTCGCCTTGGCCATACAAATACCACAGCCCTGCTATAGTGAGAGAGAAAGCATATTCTCCCGCTTCAGGAGAAAAGAAGGAGTCCAGTGCACCCCTATAGGTGTGGGGTTATTGAATACTAGAAGAACTGGACTTTCACATTCCTTTGTTTTGCGTGTGTCTGTTTGTATGAGTAAATAATGTCCAACAGCAAAGACTCGGAGATGTGTCAGCGTCATGGCCATGAATGTCATACTCATGAGGTGCTCTAGCACCCGAGGCTTCATCTGTTTTGTAATCTTTTAAGGAAAGGCATTGGTACAGTCCCCGGTTCTGGTTTATTGGGAGACTCAAGAAATCTGGCATATCAGCATATTTACAAACCAACTTAGGCCCTCCTGAAGCGGGTCCTTACTGTCAGATTTGTTATCTTGAAAGTGCTGCTTGTTTGTGATGTCTGATGGACATTCTATACATGATTTGTGTTCAAATGTTTCACAGATTTGAAACATGTCAGTAAATACTGTGATGCGCAAATTCCTACAGATAGAGATTTACGAGCGCCGTTTGAGTGGATTTTAACTGATCAGCTTTTTCTACAAACTGTACATGGCTATAGCTTTAGTGTTCAGAGATGGCGATCATGTTTTCATCACAATTGTTTTGCATCTCTCTTTTATTGATAAAGCAACTTATCCACCTCATCCAAGCACAAAAAACTTTTTTTATGAGATCTAGGCAATTTAATGAATTTTTGGCTTTGCCTTCCAGGTTTTTATTAACATTGTTAAAATTTCCATAAAAGAAGTGGATGAAAATCCCTCATCTGTTACAAAATCCCCATGTCAGCACTTACAGCAGCAAATAATATACTGCATATGCTTTTATTTTTGCCATGCTGTTTCTAAAGCAAAGATTTCCACCTAGTTCTTTTCGGTGGCTGTTACTTTTTGCTCATTCGCTAAAGTATATGTTTTTACCGTATATATGATTTACTTTACGTGTGAGCTTTGATTGACACCCTTTACTCTTCCAGTATTGTCCTGTGGCAGGAGCGGTACAGACAGAGCAATGGACAGTTATTCCAGTAAATGTTACCAGATGGATAGGAGAGAGAGAGAGATAGAGGGAGAGTGACACTCACTGTCAGGTGTTAGGTTCAATCCCATGCCTCAGTGTTGTAACCTTTACCCTGTCCCTTGACTCAGAGGCTACATAATACCATGGGATTGAAACAGAGAGCGAAAATACATTTAAAAGTACTTAGCGAACATGATACTGCTTCAGGCCTTTTTGTGTATTTGTTCATTTCCAAAGCACATTGTGTGTGAGACGTATCTTCTTTTGTGGTTCTCTCACTTGAATTTGATCTGTTTTGCTGACGTAGCGGGGGGGTTGTGAGGCGAATGACCTACACTCAATCTTTTTATGATTTATCAAAATATCATGCATCAAATAGATGGCATCCTGCCTGCTATCTAGAGATGTCTCTGTACATGCATAGTGAACAATCAATGGCTAGCAGCTCTAATTTATTATCCATTAAAGGCTGACATTGCTGTGTTTCTCATTAATATTAACTGGGCTGTATTGCTGTGTGGCATGGGCTTTGGATTCTGTTTCTAGGGGGAAGAGAAAGGATGAAACTCCTGAAAAGGTCACAGGAATCACAGTATTGCTGAAACACTGGACAAAATTATAAAGGGCATCACAATCAAGCTATCGTATCGGGACAAGCCACCGCCGGCAAAATGACAATGAGCCCAACCGCAGTGAAAGGCCCTGGCATAATGTATGCATTATTTCAAATGAAGAGTATTGTTGTTGCTGCGGGCTATACTCTATGACATTTTAATAGTTGGATACGATGGAGAGAATGAGGATAATTGGAAAGGATTTGCATCTTGACAACTTTGATTTAAATAACATTAGCTTTGATTGCTTAATCAAAAACCTACTAAAGTTATTACTATTCTTTCAACTCTTTTCGTGCTTCTGTGAACATTTTTTTTTCGTTTGGGAAGTATTTTTTTCTATTTAATTTTACTTAGCAAATAAAAAGCACTTGTCACACTCCATTGCCACTAAGACGTCATACACAATCGAGTTAGCATGACCTGAATTAGCATGAATCCGGGAATAGAGTTCACTCCAGTGCACGCTGGTGCTCATTAGCCCGGTGACTCTCTTTAGCACAGGCCCGCTAATTCCAGCCTATGTGGGAGGATCAAGTTCAGTCTTAATGACGACCCTGCGCTGACCTATCCTGAGAAAACAAATGGACCCTCAAGGTGATGTTTCAGTCCCACTAGCCACTTGGGTGTCCCAGGGAGCCAGTAACAGATGTAGCCCTGAGGATGGGGAAGGGGTGACGTGCAGGTCAAGGTTGCCATACGCCAAGGTTAGGGTCAGATAAGCACGGCTGGCTTGGGGGTCTTCTCAGGCCTAAAGGCCACCGAGGGGAGGGCAGAGAGTGGCCCTGCACTCAGGAACACGGTATCGAGTGTTGCTCCTTGGAGACTGGATGAGAGCGCTCGTTGTCATATGGGAGATTTTGGAGTCCTGGTTCTCACAGTTAGCATTTAAAGATGTAGGATGCTAATGCACAAACAATAGTCTTGATAGAACCATCTGAACTACAGTATGCTGAACCATAGGTGTAATTTCTAAGAAGAAGGGGGCAGGGGTTATAGCCTCCCCAATAACACGAACATGGATCTTCCCAAAATATTGATCTTACTGATATGAAAATAGTACCTCAGTCTGACTATTGCCCACCATATCAAGTTAGCATTAATGTTTGAAATGAAAGTAGTTTAATTTATCTGACTTGACTGACTGTAATGTGTTTTTCCTAGCCCACCCATTCATAAAGCAATCAAAAGAGATTTGAATAGTAGGGTAATAGTTTGGGTTATCATTGCTTGTATGAATCACCTCCTACTAACTAACATCATAACATCGATTTCCAGATATTAAATGTAAATAAAAAAGAAAGCATTCAAAAGTCAGAGGGTAATACATATTTGGTGAGAGTGTTGATCTATTATGAGCAGGAAGTAAGATCGGAAGTGGTTCTGTAACTTTTAATGAAAGTGCTGTTAAAACAAATAAATAGTTCCTACTTTCATGCAGTTCTGAGATATATAGACTGTTTAGTAGTATGCATTAACCACGACTTGGCAGTACCCAGTAGAAATAGTTGATCATGACTAGACTTAAGGTTTAATACAAGCTACTGTACGGCTGGTTTTCTAATCGTGTTAAAGTTTTAACACTTTTGCATATTGGGTTGTTTTTGTCTGATGGATTTTAGATAGTTATGCACTTATATATTTTAATATTTCAAAAAGCTTCTGTTTAATAGCTTTTGCGAATACTTTAAACTCAAAATAAGAACGTGTTTAAAACCTGCAATGTTCAACCCAAAGTTGTACCCATGTTCTGAACCATATTAAGACTTGTGTCTATGGACACTGATAACCTGCATTGTATCATTAGTACACCATAAATGTGCAATGGGTTTTATGTAAAACCTTATTCTGCTAATATAAAAACTAGAAATAATTACAAGTGTTATCAGATATCATGTTGATATGACATTCTAGTCTCAATTTATGTTTGGAATATTAAACGTGTCTTACCTGTATTCAGGTAAGAATTGATTTAATAATGTGATATTTTAAGCTATTTGATTTGCAAGACAGTACAGTAGCTGTGCAGATTGAATAGTTGGGTACAGATTAAGACAATGAGAAAATGTCAGCTGTACCATGTACCTTTTGTGATCCCAGGATATTTCAAGGGAACGAGTTATCTCTGCCACACTTATTTTGACTTAATTAACGCGATAACCTGAGAGAGGTATTTAATTTCCCATGTCTATAAGGTGCAATAATAACACCGCAGCACAACTGCACTTGGAATTTGCTGGAATGGACTGGCCAACAGCTCTGGAACGAAACTGCAATTAATGTCATATTCACTGGGAGGAGGACTAATAAGCAGCCGCTCCTTTTTGCAACAGGTCCAATCAAACGTAAATGTGTTCTGTCAGCTTGTGTCTCTGTTAATTAGAATGGGCTAGTTGTTTGTTAAACTCCGTTAGTTCGTTTAGCTGTCAGCTCTGCACTACTTCACCGTGGATTAGTGCACCGTGTCATTCACTTGGTCATATTTTAGCCACTTAAGAATAAGCCCAGGTGACAGTTCCTCTTTAAAAGTTCTAGCAAGTGCTAATGCACGCGTTAGCACTTGTAGACTTTGTAAATCTGAGATGGCACGGTCTGGCATATTGTGAATAAAAACAATAGTGCTATTCATTAAATAGAGTCGATTTAGACTTGATACTGGTTAGAGTTTGAAATATGAATCTCTTTTCATCTATTATTTACCTTAGATGAGGAAAACCTTGTCTTCCCTGCCAAGAGATACAACGGAGATTAAAGATAGCAAAGACAATGAAAACCAATCAGTGTCACTCCATAAAGACTCAGGTGGGCGTCCGTACAGAACGAAGTACTCCACCGAGATGACAGAAACGTAATAGTTTTGATAGGAAACCGCTGATAAAACACGCTTTATCCGTTTGTGGCGCTGTAATAAACATAGCAAAAACAGTAAATATTTAATGAAGGTGCAGATACTGGAATCTCATCGAATTTCCACACATAAACATGATATGCAATGGAAAGCAGAGCCAACAAAGACCAGCCACTTTAAGTTATCTGTGTCCTCAACTAAGATTGTACTGTTCAGCGTGGCCTTTGATGTGTTTGTGTAAAACCAGAGTCTTGTAAAATGCATGTGAATCATGACAGGCTCCCTGGAGAGAACATGTACTCCATTGTAATCTTTGCAGATAATTGTACGGTATAGGAGTATACTCACTTCTGTTTAGTTCTCATTGCCAGCTGTGCCATGCCCAAAAGGTGAAGAATTAAGAAGGCCTAGGTCTATAGCAGTCACACAGCTGTGAATATTGTTGCTTTAATAACAGAGACTTTTCTCAAGAGAGCATAGCAGGACCAACAAAGTCATAAAAATGTATGTCAGTGTGATATAATGGTCTATTGTTTAATTCATCATTAAAACACTCACACAGTGTAATTCAGTTAGTTGTAAGTAGGGACTTCTTTAGAACCAAATTGTTAGATGGAAGATGTTTTTGACTGACTTGATTCAATTGTAGATACAGTATATTTCCCTATAGGTTATCTACAGATGTACTCAATTCTCAACAGGGGACTAGGTTAGGATTAGGTTTTAGGCTGAGGTTAAGGTGAAGTTCAGCCAATTGAGCTGAATTTACATGCAATCTAATTATCTTTAAAGCATTTGCAGTGGGCTATTCAAACACAGTGAAACTCACAGTGTGTGGCACTAAATGAAGACAAGAAACATACTAGCACATTTCCAAAACATTAATTTCTATTATCCGCAGTTGTGATATAAATAAAATTGTATGATCTGTAATTTGTAAATGAAAAATTGGATATGTTATTTACATCATACAATTGCAGGATGTAAGCCAAAAGAAAGCCAAAATAGCAATAAACGCTAATAAACAATAAATTGGCCTATTCTTACCCCGGTCAATTGAATTGAATGCTACAGAATGCATGTCACTAATGAAGAGCAATATATACTGTAGACACATGAAAGAAACTCAGGCTAACTAAGGTGAATTCTTTAATCATATGAAAATGCCTTTAGCATGCAGGAGGTATTCGCCCACTAAGTGTCTACATATAAAGCAGAAAGAGAGTATCATTAGTCCTAGCAATAAAGAGAGGAGGACTGGGAACCCAGAGAGAGGGAGAAAGAAGGAAAGAAAGAGCGACAGACAGAGCCGGAGAGGGGGAGAGAGGGAGAGAACGTGTTCCCTCAAAGGTCATTCCTTCTTTGTAGTCAATAATTGACATTTAAACGTGCGTTTCAAACGTCACTGATAATGTTAGGCGAGATAATGGGGGGAGAGCTGCTTACACCGCTACGTAATTATGGGCACAATGAGATGCAAAAATGCAAATGGCTTTGAGTGCGCTCCAGCCCGGCTTTTGTCCGGCGCGGTGGCGGCTGGACCGGATGATAGATGCCACGCCGGCGGTGGCAGACTGCACCATGACATGTGGGAGTGGGAGCAAGCAGAGAACAGAATTAGGGCAAACATGCCGCACTCCCCCAGAAAACACACACACTCACCCTCACGCACATACACACGCCAAATCCCACCACTGCAGCAGCTAATGCCTTTCTGAATACTCTCCAAAGCTCCACTTTATGGATGATTAATTGTAACAGACAGACGAGCCTTTCCGAGTCAATTTATGATTTGTGAAAAATGTGAAATCGCCAACGTGTGGCACGCTTCGCAGCTGCCTTTTGTAAAAAAACAGCCCAATGGAGATGACTCCAAAAAAACAATAGCGCTTAAGAAAATGACCCTGATTGTTCTGAGCATTAACACACTCCCCTTCCCACTCCTGCACTCTTTAAAGTATAAATCCTCCTAATTATGCATCCGCTTAGCAAAGCCCTGAAAACTCGGCCTCTTTCACTGCAGGCTGGTGCCTGTAAGCGAATGGAGCACAACATTATGCTGAAGGAAAGCGTGCCTCCTAGCCTGTGTATGACCCCTTCTAGCAGGTCATCAGCAGGGTTGGGCGGTGAGGGCACAAGTGCAGGCTGTGGTATGCTAAGCACAGTGCAGTGGTCAGACTCCCTGGCTGACGTGTGCACCCTGGTCACTCTAATTGGCACGCGAGGTGGGCCAGCACAGGAAGGGGTGCCAAAAGGACAGGAAGTGGAGAGAATACAAATGGGGCTTTTGAACCTTAAAGTTTTGGGCTCATTTCACAACTCACTGCAAAACATAGTGAGGCTTTGAGCAGGTCTGGTTAATAGACAACAAGAGTGAAGTGAGCATATAAAACATATGCCATAATGTACAAGCATCAGTGAACCTTATATTCAGTTGTTTTGTCTTTTGAAGCTTCGTTCTTCATAATATGCATTTCCAAATATTATTCCAAAAATGGTACAGTGGTTTTAATACATAGAACTAACTTTTTTAAAGTTAAACTCTTGAAAAATGCTTTTTCTAATGCCTCGCTTGGAAACTGGTGAGCTGGCCAGTGCACCAGCACAATAAAAATGGTAATGAGGGCCTTTTCTCCAGATGAGGCATGTAAACCTGGGCCTTCTGGCGTGTGTTTTGATAACATAAATCACCTCAGATCAAGTATGCCCTAAAACATATTGCCTGGACCCCCTGCCCAGCCTGCCAGACCTCCCCCACCCCTTCCATTTTGGCCAAGTAACTGAGCGGCATGCAGGAGTTGTAAGCAGTCATGCTGTTTGTTAGCGGCAATTAATTTCTCTGCTGCTTTTGCTCCATTCAGAGGGAAGCTTTTGTGCTTTAAATCCTACTCCTCTAAGCCTCCCCTCTTGTTAAGAGAAAATGGGCAAGAGAGGGAGAGAGAGAACAGCACAGAGTGGAGCAGGTAGAGAAAAAGAGAAAGCGAGAGAGAGCCAGGGATAGCAGATTATCTTGGGCCAGTTAAGCATGTAATTGCTCAAATGAGTTAAAATCCCTTCAAATATCTGTCTTTGCACCTCATCACACCACTTCATAGACTCAAATATTTGACAATAGGCTGAAGATAAACTAAAATACGGATCTTCATTAGTTACCAACCACCATGACAGGAAACCTCCTGGAAGGCTAACGTTTTCAAAGGGTTTATGGAAGGCTGAAATGAAAGCAGGCACGTTTGGTTAAAATCCTGTTTTTTTCCTAGTCATTGCTGGGACTCTTTAAGCTTGGCTATTAAAGTAAGTTAGTTTAGTGGTTTGTGAAACAAAATGAAGTCCTCTCCAGTTTTAAAGTAATGCAAGCGTCAATATCCTTAAAATCCTTACAACTGTGTATAGACAGGCATTCTTCATATACTGCATTGTGAGTACATGATAACATCTCACTCTATAACCTGAGACTTGGCATTAAATGACTAAATCAAAACTTGTCAGGTACATTTATGACATGCTCTGAGAGGACACTTTGAAGCCGAGTGCTCATGTACTCAGTATGGGCAGCGATACGAGGCACAGTGTGCGCCGGGAGCAGATTGGATTGGAGAGAAATGAGCAGTGGTGAGAGTAACAGAATGCATGTGTCTTAACTCCTCAGACAGGGAGATTGTTATGGAGAGTGACAGACACAGCAGTCCACGCAAGGATCTGGGAGACTATGCGCGCGACTCCTGCCAAGCCTTTACACATAGCCACTGTTGCTGCAGGCTTGGCCCGATGGATGCGTGCCCTGTGGATGCGGTGTGTGTGTGTGGTGGGGGTGTCTCTTGCCAGCTTGTCTGAGGGCTGTGTGGTGGTAGGGAAAAAGGAAACAATTGATTCCTACTGTAAGAGCAGAAGCAGTATGTGAACAATCTACCATGGAGTTTTAAATGTTCCGAATTAAACATGATCTAATCATTTAACCCAAATCTCGCATATCTTGCAGTCTTGCATTTAATTACCTTGCATACGTCTTTCCCTGATGTTTGTATGGGTTTAAATAGCAGAAGAAATGCTCATAATCAATTTTAATGTGATTATTAAGTTTTTCTCACTTTGAATTAAACAGGCTGTTTTTGGTGCCATGCCTTTAATACATATGTAAATGAGCTCTGTTCTGATAGGCTGCAATGTGCTGCAGCTCATTGAAAAAGCAATCTAAAATATACCTAATAACCTATTAACTACAACATATATGTAAAAAAAAATGCAAAATAAAATAAAAATCAGCTTTTGCATGAAAACAGTGAATTAACTGTTTTTGCAACTTAGTTTCTATTTCTGTGTTTCTATTTCTGTGA
The DNA here is from genome assembly GCA_021613375.1 of Megaleporinus macrocephalus. Classification (NCBI taxonomy): domain Eukaryota; kingdom Metazoa; phylum Chordata; class Actinopteri; order Characiformes; family Anostomidae; genus Megaleporinus; species Megaleporinus macrocephalus. Next base: position 19,347,309 of record CM038711.1, read on the forward strand.
ATGCTACATTTTGCACATGTAAGCTCTTTTGTTTTTGAGAAGTGAATAAAATTCCATTTCTCATTATATTTTTTTAGGAATTATGCAGGCAGAGAATTCTGATGTATTTTAGAGGACCGATACCATGGATAGACCTTTTCTTGCTTTTTTTAATGTGCTATGTAAATCTTGGCTATGATATCATAAAAGAAAAAGATTTTTGCCAATCCAATTGAATTTATATAGGTTATAAATTACAACTGAGGTGTTTTATGCACATGCTACTTAACGAACTGGAGAAAATCTTTGTTTACTTGAATACTACAAGTAATCAGATCTCCAATGGCACGCATGTGAAGAGTCAGTCTCCCATAAATTTGTCCATAATTTCACAAATTGAAACCACAGATGGATCAGAGCTGCTTTGGAGCTTTTGGCTTTGTAAAATACAGATTTGAGAAACTTCCACCTGTTTTGAATTTGCTCTATAGATCATGTAAACCCGGTTCGTTATTGCAAGCTTTATGGCCATCCATCCTGCTAACTCCTTTTAAATACTTTAGAGTATAAACTTTATCTCCTCCGCAGACCTGTTTCTGACTCCCACAATGTTGAGCATTATAAACTTCCGTTCTGACTCAAATACACAAGTGAAGAATATACTTCAACTTTCAAACTATGAATGTAATCAGATGCAGGAGTTTTTCAGGACTACAATTCTTCTCTTTACCTGATTATTTACAGGACCACCCATCTTATTCAATTAGATACAAAATTTATTTAGGACATCGTCAGTTGGATCTGTCTGTTCTGATTTAATATCTGATTAAGATATTAGTCATATTTTTAACAGATTATCAGGTTGCATGTAACTATCAATAAGATTTCAAAACATATCATACACTCTGTTGTTCATACAGACCATAAACCACAGACACTAAAAAACAGCCCTATTTGATGTTTCTGTTTCCGTGATGTCTCCTGAAAAACAGTATATATCCTCCTAGTCAGTCAACAGCAGTTTAGCCCCACCCATTCATGCTGAAGCTGTAAAGGTATGTTTCAACCTGGACTGCTTTTTGACTGGGGCACAAAACAAAGTAACCAATCAGATCACAGGTAATTTAAATGTATCAGTATTAAAGGCACAGTAACAAAAATAGCCTATTTAATTGTAAAGCATGAAAAATGCTTTAAATAAACAAATTATTTGGGGGGTATAATACAAGAAAAATGTAGGACAGGGGGCTTTCAAATTAATCTTATGTAGATAAAGATTAATCTATTGTTAGATTTTTTACTATTTTCATGTTATTGTACTTATCTTACTGGTGAAGGGGTGGGATGGGTGTTAAGTTGATGTGAATAAATGTCATATCTGTGCTCTCCTACTTGATATTCAGTCAAATCAATAAAATCAGGTGAAATTAGCTTAGAGCTATAGAGCTACACAGAAAAGAAAGGAAAGCCAGTGTAGTAATGGTCAGCAGAAGGAGTCAAGTCGTAGATTGAGATAAAACCTGTTAGTGTTGAAAGCTCATATGCTTGACTGAGGATCAAAAGGTAGAAGAGATGAATTTTGTGTGGGGAGGGTTGGTGGGCCAGGTTTTGAGTTTCACCAGGTGTATGCGTGCCGTGCCAAATGCCACCCTCAGTGCAGGGCGGGTGAGCTGTGTGCATGTGAGTGTGTGTGTGCGTGCACTGTTTTACGTTCCCCCAATGAATACTAATGAGAGCATGTGTGTGTGTCTAAATGTTATTCACACCAGATCAAACTAAGCCTGCAAAGAGGTGCAAAAGCGAGGCTGGCAGCCTCCCAACCCAAAACACCCTGGAAGCATGTCAATACATTACATGTACTTAACACATGTACCAGTGGAAAGTGTGTCAGCTACAATAACAATCATTCTACGAGGAAATTTTTACAGTTGTACATCTGTCATTTCTAGGGTTGTATATCTGTAATTCGCAGAAACTGCAAACATGGCAGCAACTGCTCATTTTCTACACTCCTCAAATGTTGTAATGCACTAAAATGTTAAAGTACAATAGCTAAAGATGCTGTGTTTGAGACACATGAATTGAGTCAGAACACATGAACCGAAGAATTAAGACGTTGTTAAATCCTCTTTGGAAACTGCTCCCCTTTCTTTAAACTTCTGTTTAGTTTTGTCATCTTTTGAGGCTAGGCTGTACCCTTGGAGGAAATGGAAGTCACACCTGAGTTAGCATCTATCAGCAATTAAAAACTTAAAGCATAGAAATATTTAATACCATTAACCTTAAACAATTAACTAAATCACATTATCCTACTGTCACAATTGGAGGTGAGCATATGAACCTAAGCCATGCGTTTTCTTAGTAAAATGAACATCTTCTCTAGAAAGAAAAACACTTCTGCACATTGTAATGCACTATTACTGTTCATTTGCTAAATTTAAGATAATGGAGAAAATAAGAATAAAATGTGGCCTGTGTAAAAGTTATGGCCCATTTTATATTATAGTGTTGGCATGAAGAAGAAAAAGAAGAAGAAAAAGCAGGAAACAATGTGGAGGATGCCTGTGAAGGATGCTAGCTTATTTTAACTTACAAAATCAACAAAGCACAGAATTTGCCTAGGTACATTACAACTTTTGCCTACGACTGAACACAGAAAGAACTGATCAGAAAGTACTGCTAGGAAATTGGGCGTCTCACCTATACTAGCATTTTGGGTTGCTGGACTATCATTAGAAACTAAAAACTCTAGTAACAGATCCACAGCACAACACACACTAACACACCACTAACATACCAATCGCACTATCCACCAATCAAATATACCTGTTCATTGAAGAACAGGGTAACAGGGAATGCAAAGAGACAGATGGACTACATTCTATAATTGTAGAACTACAAAGTGCACCTATATGGTAAGAGGAGCTGATAAAACTTAATGAGGCAGGAATACAAAATATCAGGTCAAAAAATTACTTAAGTACTGACTAACTTCTAGAACTGCAGTGAAACTTCTTTTATCAGCATAGGTGTCTAATGCAGTATTCTGTTTGATGCAGGTCAGTGATATGAGCAGTCAAACCTTTCTAAAGTACATGCAACAGAGCAAAAGTAACTAGATGCTACCTACCTCTGGTCACAACACAGGAACAAGACTAGTAGAGAGAAAGATTTTTTCCCAGCTCTGTGTAGCATTCTTTATTTGCTATCATTTTTTAGCGGCGCACTTCTGGCATTTATACAGCTTAATTTTCCCACCACATGAGAGAAAGGGGTGATATTTCAACATACATTCTCCCCCAAGACTATTCAAATGAAAGCATGGCAACATCACTCATGCTACACCATTAGGCCCGCAACTTCTGCCCATAGTGAGAGGTGAAGTCATCATAGGTGTCAATGTCATTCAAAGTGGCTTTGCTCCATTCGCGATTGGGAGCAGAGAGATGTGGTCTGGATAGGATTCATTTGCCTCAACCTTCTGATTGGCTGACAGCTGACAGCCTGACAAGGTCATTGGATGTACAAGCTCTCATTTAAAAAATAGACATTTGAGCGGGGCTCGGGTTAGTTGGGTCTATCAGGGCTGTCAATCAATTAATGACAATTATTGAGCAAGGACGCCCAGGGGAGGCGAGAGACAGAATGAGAATGACTGTGGAAGGGAGAGCAAAGGGAGCAGGATAAATTAAGAAGATTGGAAAATAATGACGGAAGCTCTATGGTAGAACAGCCCACACATGCAGATTTCTCACACAGGACTCCCACTTTGGGTTTTGGCGACTCGATCTGTGCTATAATAGCTTTTGGTTGCTCCTAGTTAGTTTTCTACCACAGTAGAGTACAGTATAGTAGTTTCTTGAGCCCCTGCAATGATAGGAGGTGCTTTTATACCCACAGCATTAAAATGGTTAATGATCAGTTTGTTTTTAAGAAAGCGGTAATATATAAGAAGACATAAAACTAAAGAGAAGTTTAGTAAACACAAAGCATATCAAAACCAAATCAGAGTCTTATTAACTGCACTCAAAGCAATGTTTCATTTGAACAAGCTCAGTTAGATGGTTAGGCAGTTTGAACAAGGAAGGATCATGCATTTCAGTATGAAAGGAATACCTTTTGATTAATGGGAAAGCCTAGCATGGAAACCTGGTTAGCACATTTTAATGAATAAAAGGGAATACTTATGAGACTGTTTGTGGGTGGAAGAGATAGTGCAGGGAATGGAGGACCTAAATAAATAAATATCAAACAGTGCATAACACAATCTCGAATACACACAGAGGAGAGAATGGGGAGGAGAGAGAGAGAGAGTGAGAGAGAGAGAGGGAGAGAGGGAGGAAGCTTTTTGAAATTCTCCAGCTGGCAGGCTTTAATTTTCCACCATTCTAATTAAAATGCAAATTAAATTTATAATTAGCAACCACAGTATCCGAGAAACCACCTTGTGCACAGCCCAAACATATGGGGCAGCCAGCGGTGGGCAGAGCCGGGCGTCCGTAGCACCAGGGACGGCAGAGTGGAGGGGCTGGAGAGGCAGCCCCACCCTGTCTGTGGCACGGGGATATGCTGGTGAGCTTTGCGACTGCAGAGGGTCCTGATTAGGTTCCTGGTTCTCCGCAGGTTTCTCAGCTGTAAGCTCTCCAGGCCCTCTGGAGCCTGAATGGCAGCACTCCTGTCACTGTGTGTCACAGGTCAGCGGGTGGGTCAGCCATATTTCAGCAGAAGCATAGGTGCTTCTGCGTCCTCTCGATCGAAAGGGCTTTGACCAAAATTAACCTCTACGGCACCCAGATAATTAATTCTTGCTGATGAAGAAGAACAGCAAACACATCAGCTTACATGTTCTCCTCTGATCATGTGGTGTCCTAGACGAGGCGAGACGAGGGACGGCTGCACCTTCCATGATTTTATGTGATCATCTTCTAATAGATTGTTGCAACTTCTACAATTCCTCAGCAACCAAATAGGTGGAAATGACTGACTCTTATGTCCCAGACAGTTTTTATTCTAGAGCTGTTTGGCATTTTAGGAAATTGTTCAAAGGTCAGAGTAATGTTAAGACCATTTTTTGGCTTTTAGATGAAAGAGGAGTGATCTATTGATTGATTTGTAGCATTTTGATAACTTTGTTTTTCTGCAAATAATAGTGAACTGAACAACATCTCAGTTTTTTGTGTATCTACCTAGTTATTTGTGACAAGTCTGTAAACCAGAGACAAGCTTAGGGCCTGCAGTTTGTGTCATCATTAATTTCTCCTTTAACTGCCAGTCATGTCTGTGCTTGTGGTGGTCCTCTGATCTGTATGGGTCAATATTTCATTTTCTTTAAGGTGACTAGGCTGGACACTGATACCAGCCAAATGGCAGCATCAATCTCCTGTCAGCTGTCAGAGTCTGAAGTGCGGGGTCAAGGCTGCTACACGTCAGGATGAAAGCCACCTCTCCTCTTGCTCTTTCGCTCTGGACAGTGGAGGCCGGCCGCATGGGGACGCCTAGCAGATACCCAGCTATTCTCTCCTTCATCGACCCACTGGGTGCAGAGGTAACCAGTGTCGCGTATGATCTCTTCAACAGCTGTGTCATTCTGTCACCTGTGCAGGACCCATGGTCCTGTTGTGTGCTAAGTGCTTTGCCTAAAAGCCAGCCTTATCTTGCTTGGTTGTCATGTCAGGGAACGAGCAGGTCCATAGCTTTGTGTTGCAGGTGACAGTCCTCGGTCTTTGGGGCCGCTGGCTTGGTGCTTTTCACCAGAACTCGGGCATGCGGTGGCAGTGTGTCCAATACAATGATGGCTAAGGAGAGTGGTGGTGTGGTTAAACAGTTCAGCGCTTATCTTGGGGGAGGTCAGGATTCCTTTAGTGAATGCTAAAAGTCACAGCAATATATCCTGACTCAGGGGTTTCCACCGAAGCGAAACTTTGGCCTTCACTACTCACCCTCCACCCTACCCCACCCCCATTCGCTGTCCCATCTTTACATCCCTGCCAGCTGTTTTTATGTTTCCTTTTCAACCCCTCAAAAGAGTTTACAAAGATTAATGCATGTGACGCTTTAGTATGCATCCGTCCATAGAGGAGCGCTAAAAAGAAGCTTTTCAAGGAGCATTACGACCAATAATGGTGGACCGGACGCATTGAGGAAAGTCAAGATGATGTATGGTCCCACCAAGGTGGGAGACGTTGTCGGACAAAACCCCCTTCCCCAGCACGAACCCCTCACATTGTCTGCACCCTCTTTTACGATATTTCCCCTTTAGCTGCGAGGTAGTGCCACCTGTTGCCACATTAATCATACAAAGAAGATACTCATAAATCATAACATTTCGCAATTAATCAAGCTGTCAGCTACAGGGTCAGGGGTCAGCCTCAGAGGAGCCAAAGGTTGCCGCCGGGGTGCGAAGGGGTCACGGTTGCACCGCATCTCTCATTCTTGCAGAGTGTCAGGAAAGGAGCCACTAGAACAAAGGAGGAATCAAAGTCCGAGTCAGGAGTGGATGAGAAACCAGGCCTGCTGGAAGCCCAGAGAGAGAGAGCAGGGTCCGGATCACAAAGCCAGTCAAATTGACCTGTCACTGCATCAAGCGTTCTCTACCAGACTGCTACACTATCGCACGCCACCATACCCTTTCAAAATGACAACGCTCCGGCAACCTACCGACTCCACTCTTTGCCCCATTTGCATAATTAACAAGTCGTTTCCCGTCTTTCAAACGACTTCCTTTACCTTGTTGTACAGAATCAAGTGAGTTGGCACATGCTATACCAGCAATGAGCAATAGGAGAAGAAAAAGAGCATCTGACTTTACAGTATTAAATTCAAATGCATACAATTAGATACATTTGTATGGAAATAAAGCAGATGTCGGAATCGTAGCATTTGTGGCACCCTGAAATGCTGCAGTTAGATCATGCAGACAGTAGCTTCCATGTGTGTGTGTTAGCATGTGCGTGTATGTGTCTCAGTGCTTGCATGCGCTGTGTTATGTCTACCACCTCTCTTTGAAACTCTGGAGCTTGACTTACCTACCGCCATTTCACCTCTGGCAGCCGGAGCTGTTATCTGGCACCCTAACTGAAGAAGGGAATGCGGGTTTGCAGATGGCCGCTTTGGCATGACTGTCAGCAAAATTAGCCCACATCACAAAGCTGCCATGACGTTTGGGCAGGGCCTGGCACTTTCCTGGCAGGGCCAGCGTTTTCTTGTTCTTTTTTTTAAACATATTTTTCTTTTTTGGGGTGAAGGTTTGTAAGAACTCAGGGTTCATGCCTTGGGCCTTGTATCACTCTGAGCATCCAGGGAGTGTCAGAGTGGCAACGGCAGGCTTGCCACTACCTGCCTTCGGCACGGCTCGTCTCCTCTTTTCCTGCATCGTCGAATGCAGCCCCGGCCACCTGAGAGGGGACTCTAATAGGGCTCTCCCAGGTGCGGCGTCCATAAAGAACCAATGGCTTGTGACAGGCATCTCTGCACACTACATGTGGGTGGCTGACATCAGTGCAACTCGCAATTCAATTCATACCCACCCCTTCCAGCCCTGCTTTCTGTTCTCTGACTTTTCCTACAGTATAAAAATTGCCTGGGGGTGAAATGGTGCGTTCATGCACATTCATACGTGCGGAGTGATCATTCCAAACAGTGAAAATAGCTCCAAGTCGCATTTCAGCCCCCCTTCCCTGGCCACCTGCGCAGTCCACAGGAGCTCATGCTGCCCATTTCACTACCTTTATTCTGGTATTTCCCCAGTCCCTGCATACTCTCCAGGGTGGTCTTACAATACAATAACCGCAACAGCAAGAAAACTCTGTGTTCAAACAAGAGAAACAAGAAACAAGTCCCCTCCCTCCATCGACTGAGAATGAGATTGATGCTCCCATGGCCAGCCTTTAATGCGTTAAAGAATATTACATCTCTGGAAATTTTATAGGACACTGTTCAGTGTAATCCAATGGAAAAATCCTTAGGGGCATTGTGTGATTAGATCTGAAAAAGTATTACATACTGTGCAGTGCATCACACTTGGGTATCTGTGTTTTGTACTTTGAGCATTGATGCTGTGCTGCTTGTCCTACATGCTACAGCATGGCTGTTCTACACACTAGCATGACTGCCCAGTGTTTTAGTGACAGGATTCTCATGCTTCTCCTTGTAGCACTTAGATCTTACTGATTGTCTGAGATTGACATGGATTTCTTCTTTACATCTTGCAATAGATATTTGTATCACCAGCAGACAGTGATGCCGTATCCGTAGGACACTTGTTTGAACATCCATACTGTGATGTAACTTAACAGATCATGTTAGTGCTCTCTACATATATTTTCAAAATTTGCATTTTGTTTAGGAATATCCTGCATGTGTGTGCTGTTGAATTCCCAATTGTCTTGCCTTTGTCACAATAAACCACAAAAAAGCCCAAAAGAGAAAAAAAAATATCCTAGTTTTTTTCCATCTCTGTATTGACTGACGTGTGAATTGCATATATTACCTGCAAGTGCTGAGATTTTAATGTCGTGTACATCAAATGTGAACTCTGAACAGCTGAACACATCAATCACGCCGCACCTTGTATTTGTCACTGCATTAGCCAGCATGAATGACATTTAAGTCTTACAAGTGTTGCTGTTGCCCTTTCACTACCTACTTACCTTCCTTTAACTGTGCATGATTCAGTCAATGACTGACACGTTGTTTAGAGCCCCAGTGCCTGCGAGTCACTGTCAATTCGCTGTACAGATCCAACGGTGGCGGGAAAATGGGTTGTAATTGTAGGTGGTTTCTGGTGATGCATGTAAATGGGAAGAAATGGTGATCAAGGGATAATGATTAGAAAGAATGAAATCCAAGAACTGATAGAAAATGATAAGAAGGAGGGAAAAAAGGAAGTCTGGTAAATTAATTGAAGACTCTCGAATGTAATATTTAACGTCATTTACTATATAAAAATCTATCCTTAGAAATGCATGAAGTGTAAAGGTTATATATATATATATATATATATATATATATATATATATATATATATATATATATATATATATATATATATATATATATATATGTATGTTTTTGGAGCTGATGCAGTGGTGCCAATAGTGCCTGTTTAACAGTTTGATTAAATGCTTTAATCAATCACTATCCCAGCCTGTTTATTAATCACTTTATCAAGCAGTTGATGCATTGCTGCCTTTAATGGACTCCATTTATTTTGATTTCTCCTCTCTTCGTCTTATCGGGACGCTTTCCCAATCTGGCTCTGATAAAACGGAGGGGCATTGGTGTGTGAGTGTGTGTGTATCTGTGGGTTGGGGGGGCAGTTGGGGGGGTGGGGTTGTGGTCTAGGCGTGGTTAAGCTCCGGCTCCTAGCACAGCGAAGCCCACTTCCCTTAACTCTATTACTATCGCTGCACAACCGACTTAACCAATTTATTAGAGGCTGTGTGTGCCCTGGGCATACCACACAGCTCAGCTCTGATAAACAGCAAACCCATTCGTTTGCCTTCTCACCTGACGTGGCACTGATATACGATCCTAATAAGATTAATATCCCCCCTTCGTCTTCCTCCTCCTCCCCTTCTCTATAGAGTGTCTCTAATGTTCTCCCTGGCTGATTGCAGTCTGTTGCTCCAAGCACGCCATTCAAAGGAATAGCATTGACTTAGGCCTTCTCTTTTTGGGGTGATGTCAACATGATTTTTGCAAACACGTGTGTTTGAGAGAGCTGTTGCAATGAATCTATGGGACTGCATGTACATTGGGAGGGGGCTGCGTTTTAAAAGTGTGGTTTAAAGTGAGAAATCTGATAAGTGCTACAAACTCAATAAGGCTGGTTGATAGAACAGCGTTAATGGCCGGCCTTCTTTGTTGTACCTTGAAAATAAACTCTATTGCTTCACCTTTCTGTGCCCTGTTCAGTGGATCTATATACACAAATTTCCAGCCTATTTTCTCATGTGAAAGCGTCCCTCTGTGTTGGGTTTCGGCGATTCTTTCATGCATTTTTTTCATGAAGCTTGATGTGTTTTTTTTTTGGAGTAGTCCTTGAACTCGCCATGTTCTGGTCAGGAATGGCCATAATTAGCAAACAATCTATCCCTCTTTTTAGTCTGGCCATACTCCCCTGCCACCCCTTCCCCCCAAAGTACTCTCTGTCCCATCCATACCTCTACCCTGCCTGGCTCTCTCCTCTCTTCTCGCTCTGTTGTGTGCTAAAAAGCTATTGTCTGCATCATCTGAGCCTCTGTGCGCTCTCGTCAGACATCAGCAATGAAAAAAAGGGAGAGAGAGAAAGAGAGAGAGAAAGAGAGATGGGGAAATAAAAAAGACGAGAACACTGGTTGAAGCGCTGAATAGAAAATTGCACTTAAGTGGCCTTCTCAAGAACATCACCAAGAGCTGCTCCCCTGGCTTCCCCTGAGAGGGATGGCGCGCTCAGACTGCAGGGTCTGGCCAGGGGGTCGGGTTGTTGGGGGCGGTGTTCGGGGGGTTAGAGGCAAACTTGAAAGCTGCCATACATTTGCAGCACTCTAACCAAAAAAAAGCATTTCACACCTGAAGCCTTTCGCGCATGGGCCTCCAAGCGTCCCCCTTCAAGACATTTAATTGGCCATTGCCTCGCCGCTCGTTGAAGCGGGCCCCATTATGGGGAGGCGACAGGCAGCCAAGTATGCCGAATGAAAAGGGCCCTTCTCCCAGATGGGCCCCGGTGGCATTAAAAAGTGCCAGATCACTTCTTGCTGTTGACTGAGAGGGGGCACCGCTCACATGTAGACACATCTCCTCGTAAAGACCCTCAGAAAAGGAACAAAACAAAACAAAAGAAAAACAAAGGTACAGCAAAAGTGCACTAAAGGTGTTGATCCACTAAAGGCCATAGATAGATAGATAGATAGATAGATAGATAGATAGATAGATAGATAGATAGATAGATAGATAGATAGATAGATAGATAGATCCCTGTCTAATGTGCCTGGGTCAGTGTGTTTTGTGCCATCGGCAAGCAGTACTTCTTTGCAGTAGTTAGGCTTCTGAAACGCTTCATGTCGCTAGTGGAATGTGCCTGGTTCTCCTCGACTCTGAGGTGCTGAGTAGAAAAGAAAAGATCTCAAAATCTGACCACCTGAGCTGCGGTTTAATCACCTTGCCTTTGTGGAATAATTAAGTCTGCCTCTTCCTCCAAGCAGACGAGAAAGGGTAAAGGGAGCTTAGCGACGTCCTGTTCTGCTTTGGTCGGGTGGCCCTACCTCTCTGATATGACTTCTTTTTTTTCTTGTTCCTGCACCATCTGCCTCCTTCATTTCCTCTCATATTTGCCTGAGGCTGTAAGGCCCTTCGATGGGCCTGCCTGTGGAAAAGGGGGGTATTACTGACTCTGTGGGCAGATAGAGAAGGGGCAAAGAGAGTAGGTGCTAACGCTCTGGGAGGCATTTTTCAGGAGGGGGGCTTATGCTGGTTATGATGTGCAAAGGCCCATGGGAAATCTGTCCCCCCAAGTTAAGTGCGAGTCTCAACTGTATGATGTCAGAAAGTAGATGTCATGTTTTGGCTCAAAAAGAGGGTTAAACAAAGGACAACTGTTATAGTAGTGAACACAAATGAAATATTTTGAGTCGGTTAAATTTTATCCTAACAATGTCCTTGAAGGGAGATCTCAGAACCAAATAGATCAGATCCTTTTGTGTGTGTTTTTGATATTTGCAGCATTAAAGAGCAATTCCACTGATTCTACAAACTTTCCGCACACTTAAATTGTTAAGATATAAACTAACATTTGAAATGATTTGATGTTACTGTGCCATTTAAAAAAAATACAAAGTCAGAATTATTCAGAACAGTGGAGATAGGACCCTGACATCTAAAGCATTTAATTTCTAAAAGCTCACAAGAAGTTATTATTAACTAAAATGTTAGACGTACATGAGACATTGTTTTAAGATGAGATGATGTATATCACAAATTTATTTTTTATGCATTTATGGTTGAGAGATGTTAGCAGGGCATCTCCAAAGGGCCCTATTTTACCACTATCAACATTTCATATAAAAACTTAAAAGAAACGTCTAGGTTCATCAATCGTTTTTAAGAGTAAATAAAATGACCCCTCAAATCTGTCACCAGCATCGCAAAGACATTGATTCTGTCAGTTTCTTTATAATGCACCATTTCATATCATCCCACTTCTAAGGACTTTGACTATCTAAATTATTAAATTATGTAGTGTGTTTTAATGGATATAATAACTGAACATAATGAACATAATAACTACACAGATAACAAATCACCCCACTTATTTTAGGAAATGTTATCAAATGTTGATCAATGCTGAGCTCGGGCAAGATGACAAACATGTCTACAAGTCAGAAACCTATGTTAGGAACGTTGGCCGTTTCTTTTGACAACTCTCAGCTTTGCTCACAACCCCACCGCTCATACCTCCCACCACCCCCGGCATACCCCCTACTACCCTAAAATCACTCCACTGCCCCTCCCCTCCCAAACAAATCAGGGGCATGCAACAGCACCCATCTAATTATTCCTTCTATGTTTCCCCCACCTGCCAGTCACACTTTTTGGGGACTAAAGCTTAAAACAAGTTAGCTCACAAATGATCTGCTATATTTATATTAACACCTCAGCTGGTTGCACAGACGGCCCCTGAAGGAAGGCAATCCATTAGAGGCATCAGCATGCTGGATAGGCACACTCTGCCTCCCCATTATGCTGAATGGCCCAGTCTTAAACGAAATAACAAGAAAAAATATTTGGCTCAAAACAGGATGGTTAAGACCTGAGGAGAGATTTATGTTTTCTCCAAATGTGGGGCGGAGGAAAGTACATATATTCTCTAATATTTACAAATAAGATACACATATATATATAGACACACACACACATACATTTCAGTGTGGGTAGCACTGATGGTAATGGAGTATAAATCGGCCTTGTCTGCCCCATTACTTTTATTGCACTGTTGCGTTTCATTGCTTTTATTCTGTTTCATTGCTGATGCTTAGCAGAGGCATCCAGGCTAAAAGCCAAACAGCACGAGAGAAATAACAAAACAACACTTTTTACAGCTTTTCAGCTGCTGTTTTGATCACAAAACATAAAAGTTGTGACATGTGACTACTTCATGGTCTTTTCAGCCTCCCTATTCAATTTTGTTCTCTGCAAAATGGCGGTCGGACGGATATTACAAGAGGCACTGGAGTCTGAGACACAGATCTAATCACAAGGCTCTGCGGCAGAGCTGGGCGACTGCCTCTGTAGCTTCGGTCTTTGACATGTAGCAACATGATATCAGGAGTATATGTGTGTGTGTGTGTGTGTGTGTATGTGTGTATGTATTCTGTGTCTCGTGGCGCTTCCTGAGACCTCATCCTTCCGAGGGGGCAGACTGGAGTTGTGGTCAGGGAGCTGAACTGGTGACAAGAGGGCTGCCGGTCTGAGCTCCCAAGTGAGAGGTTCGAGCGGCGCACTTAACCTGACTGCCTTCAGTACGCATCCGGCTGAATAAATATGCGCCACACAAAATGTCAGAGCGTGTGCAAGGCATCTGAGGCGCAGGATTCCCACATGACATCAGCACACCTTACTCCTACTGACAATAGCAGTTCTGGTCATGCTTTCTCAAACATGCCTAAAGCAATAATTGGCATGATTTCCCCATTACTCCAAGTCAAGACAGGTTGGTGTCCAAAGTTTGCTGCTTTAGGTTTGCCTAAAGTCACACAAATCACACAAACTGTATTTCTACATTATAACACACTTGCCTTAATCTTGCCTCCAGTTATGATGTCATGTAAATTTTCTCATGTGGTTTTTGGAAAACAGTGGATTTGGTCGTCAGATGGCTACTAATGTGTCGTGCACTAACAGAAACTGTATTAAATCAATTTAACAACTTGACACAGTGGTGACAATTAGGCATCTAGTCCTAGTGCAAAACTTAAGAAGCTAACCTGGAGCAACCAAGATGTCCTGGCTTTTTTACTTTTTTTTATTTTGGGGGTGAGGGCGGGGGGTGTGCTGGATTTAAATGCACAGTAAACCAGGAACAAATTTGCACTTGCTAAAGACTGGCATTCGGAATAGAAACAGGATGCTGGAGTAAGACGTAAGTCGGGGCAACTGAACCAAGGCAAGAGGATCTGCACGCCTGCCCTGCTGCTGTCTCCTCCTCTCCCCTCTCTTTGTTCCAGGTTCTAAACAGAAGCCGAAAGAGGGAAAAAATCAATAAAGCAGCAGCAAGACAGCTAGTCTCAATGGGTTTCACTTCAGATTAGATACCGGCCGAACAGAGGAAAGTAGGAGGAAACGCGTGACGTACAAATGCCTAGATTTGGATTATAACATTATTCTCAACATCCCAATTGATTAAGTGAAGTGTAAACGGTGAACAGTGATCTCACCTGAACTTAAAAGCAGCGGGTGCATGAGTCACTGGCAATGATAGCCAATGACATGACATTTAGCAGAGAGAGGGGAGAGTGAGAGAAGGGGGGGGCGCCAGCTTAAGTGATCTGGCTGGCAGTATGATGCCCTCCCTGTCAGAATCGATCAGTCCCTGCTGAAATTAAGAGGTGGTAAGTAAACTGCATTTAATGCAGTGTTTTTTTTTAAATCCACTTTCTTGATCTAGCTGAAAGCACCAGTGGCCCGGCCTAGCCATTCTGACATAGAGTAGCCTCTAAAGGAAGGGTGTGAGGGGGGGACATGGGGCCATGGCACCTAAACACAGACTGTGCTTAGTAGACACCTTTCCAACCTGCCAGTGACCAAGAAGACCAAGAGAGAATTAAAGATGGAAGACTTGAAACTGGCCTAATATTTGATCAAGTCTATTAATGTCCCTTTCTTTGTGGTCAGGCAACAATAATCTGAAAAAGCACGTCCCACCCAACATGCCCACATGCAGCTTCTGTGAAGCCTGCAGCAGTGGCCTGCCTCCCCTGTCCATAAATGTTAAAAGAGTTCCCTATAAAAAAGGACCTCTCTCTCTCTCTCTGCTGGAAAATAATCTGCTTACATCATTAGGCTAAGCTTGCTGAAACTAATTACCAGATGTTGTGTTCCTTTTTTCTCCTTTTGTGTGTCTGTGTGAGTGTGTGTGTGTATGTGTGTGTCTGTGTGTGTGTGTGTGTGAGTCCTCGCATTAAAGGACCCACCACCATTTGCCCCTCGCTAGCGCCCCCCTCCTTCTCTGGCACTTCTATACAATAAAGCCATTTGCAAATAACAACAATTGAAAAAAGAGGGAGAGAAGTCCTTCCTGCTATTCACCAGAGCTATCTTGCACCTTTCTCCTCCCTCTGTCTATTTTTTCATATGATGCAGTTATGTGGGGCTTAATAACCTGAAGTGAGAAAAGGGAAAATGCCTCCAACAAGGAAAAAACAAAAAAAAACAAAGAAGAACGGACAAGGGCAATTGGGGTCTGCCTGTCGATTTTGCACTTGGTGGGGATTTTTAAGGACCTAGTTTGGCTTATCACATTATTAAGAGATTAAAAATATATGTACCCCTCTGCCTGGTTATTAAGACCACCGAGGCCCGCTGGTGCGCACAAACACTTCTGTCATTTTCTCCTCTTATAAGAATTGACTTGGAACACCGATGTTCCTTTCACTGTTACCACTTAATAGCCTTCAAAGAGATTCTGATGTCCTGAATCTTTGCATATACAATAATAATAAAAAATATAATAATAATAATAATAATAATAATAATAATAATAATAATAATAATAATAAGGGAAAAAGTAATATTAATAAGCTGTTGAAGTTGTTGTTATTGGCAATAATACAAATAATTATACAATTCTTCTCAGTTTGTCACATATATATTACTTTCTTTCTGAAAGGACTACAAAGTCACACTGGAGTAGAAATTTGAATTAAAATAAAACTGAGAACGTTAATGAATGTATAAATTCTTGTGAAAGATAATATTGTGCTGATGAACTGAAATAACTAAGCTTTTGTATTTAGTGTCACTATTACAGTTTCAAGTGTAAATATTACAAAGTATTATATTAAATATAATACCTATATAAAGTACAATAATTAATTGCAAGCAATATTATAATGTCATGTAGTTGTAGATAAATGAATATTACATTTTAAAATGTGTTATATTATTTTTTATTATTTTTAATAGTTTGGGGTGATGTATTACTCTTATATATATTTGTTTCATATTTATAATAATACACAATATTTTTATAACCAATTTTAGTATATATATATATATATATATATATATATATATATATATATATATATATATATATATATATATATATATATATATATATATATATGTAACTTAAATTTATTTTTTACATTTATTTTATTGATAATATGTCGGTTATTATTATTACTATTATTATTATTATTATTATTATTATTATTATTATTATTATTATTATTATTATTATTGATTCGAAAAATAATCCTGCATTATTTATCTGTTTATTCTTCGAGGAGTCATTGTATAGTATAGTTTAGTGGAGCTTCTTGATATCTGTTCTAATATTGTTCAGTGAATGTAGGGAGTAACTGGAACATGTGCAGTGATTTCTCTCAGTTTTGCGGCTCCTGTTTTTGCTCTTCTAGTGTTGTAGCTCTCCTCCGTCCGCGGTGCGTGTTTGTGTTGCGAGCTGTGCGACTGCGGCGAGTTGCGGAAGAGCGCAGAGCGGCGAGAGGACGTCCTCAGGTTTGCGGCAGAGCTGCTCTTTTACTTCAGCCCTAAAACAACAAACAAACACGCTCCCGCTTCACTGTGCGCGGGCTGCTCGTCTCTTATCAACGTCTCGACAGCGTTAGTGATTCATAGCAGCCATTTAAGCGATAATACACTCATTCACAACACTAGCAAACACGAGGCCCCGGTTATCTGCAGACGAGGCGCGCGAGAGGAGGGACGAATTCAAGATGGTGCTGATTGATAAATTGACAGGTTAATTTTCAGCCGGATAATAAGAGGAAGAGGCCGCAGACGAAAGGAGGAGTAGAAGGCCCTGAGCTTTGGGCTCTAACTTTGGGTGCAGTGCCATCTATCTACTGCTCGCAGTAGAGCAGCAGGTAAAGAGAGAGAGGAAGGGAGGGAGAGCGCCAGAGCAGTGGGCAGTATGGAGGGAGACCCCTGTGCCGGCTCTCTCACAACTTTACACACAGCCTCAGTTTACTGCGCAGATCTCAGCGACCTCACAGCTCTCAGTCTGAGCGCTTCACCAGCTCTGAGTTCGAGCTCATCACTCTCTCATAACTGCCGAGACATCACTGATTTGCTGAATGTGCTTATAGTCACTGTTATCGTCGCTTTGTTTCGCTTCGCTCTGCTTAATTCATTTTAGTTTCAATTATTGTACTTTATTCACTTTTAGAGAAGCAGCAGAACAGAATCGGATCAGTCACCAGTAAAGAAGCGCTTTTATTATATTTCAGACATGATCTGAGCCAGGAAGAAGGAAAGCGGGGTTTAGGAACGAGCAGTGTACCAGCAATAGAAGATACAACTTAAATAATAATAGTAATAGTAATAATAATAATAATAATATTAACACTACTACTACTACTACTACTACTAATAATAATAATAATAATAATAATAATAATAATAACAATAATAATAATAATAATTACAATAATAGTTTGTTTACTGCTCAACTCTTTTCCGTCTAAGAAAGATATACCTTCATTTCATTGTTTCAGAGTTTTGTTTATTAATTATTATTAGTTTGTGTATTATAATAAATTAGTAACTGGTGTGTTTATACATAAATGTGGAATTTGTTTTAGTAACAGAAAAGCGCGAATTCTAAATATTCGTTTTAAAAAGTTTTTTATCCCGGTTTGCGTATTATCGGTATATATCTGAGCTCTCTCTCTCTCTCTCTCTCTCTCTCTCTCTCTCACACACACACACACACACACACACACTCTTATATATAAATGAGTTCTGACTTGTTTGAAACCTGAAACTGCACATGATGTAACCTGCTGGTAAACGCGTCACTCCGCCGGTTTTCACAAACTTTATTTCACCCGCCGAGCTTCGTTACAGCTACATCACAGGTTTACTCTTTAAGAGCTGGTTAAGAAGGCTTCTACGTGTACACCCCCTACCCCCACCCAGCCAGTCGGTAAGACGTGCTACCGAAGAACATCAATCAACTCCTAATTCTGTCGGTCAATTTGGGACTTTTAGTTGGACAAACTTCATCTGTATAGTTCATACAATTTTATTTAGATTTTTTATTTTATCAATTGGCCTTTTATTTAATTCTGAAAGTCACATAGTAGATACATATTTATATGCGTGTGTGTGTGTTTGTAAAACTTAATAATATTGCAATCATTATAATTATTACTGTTATTTATTTATTTACTTATTTATTTACACTTTACAGTCAGTGGCATATATAGGAAAAGAGACACCTTTCCACAAGAAACACCTAAGGAGGGAGTGAATGACTAATAGGAAGTAAGTCTGGGTCGTCATGAACAGTACTTAAAAGGCAACCCAGTCTGACCCAATTAGTGTATTCCTCTGGAGCCTGCCTGTTGTACAGCTCCCAAGACCATGATCCCTTCTGGGTTGCTCTGAATTGAATTTGCTGGCTCGTACATGCCTTTGCCTATCTCCCAACAGTGCCTTCATTGGCTGGGAGACTCAGGTTCGAAGTTCAGAGCTCTGAACCCGCTGGCTCCTTTGCTATGCTGCAAAGCTGTCGACTTTGTGATCAAGACCCATGTTTCCAAAGCAGGTTATGAAACGCGCGTCTCTCTGTCTTTAATAATTTATTTCTATTCCCTAGAGCCAGGCTGGAGAGGAGGTTACAGACAACAACTTTTTAGAAATGTATTTCGCTGCAGGACTCCATGCCTTGTCTTCATCTAGCTTCTCTTCATTACAGTGCCCAAATCCCAAATCTTGTCGATATAGGACTGCATTGAAAATCATTTCAGAAAAGAAAAGTTTGAATCATTTCATCATACTTCAGACTTTAGTTGGCCCTAAACTGTGTGCATGAGTGATAATACGGAAGAAAAATGGGAGAGCCAAAGAAAGTGGGAAATCTAGTTCATTAGCCGCGTTCACTTCAAGGTAGTCCTTAAATTGAGTCCTTTGTTTTGCTGCACTGCCTTGCCTGGAACCATCAGTCTATACCCAAAGGGGGAAATGCAAGCAGCAGAGCAATTTGGCATCATTGCAAAGCACAGCTACCTGGGTAGCTGTTGTGTTGAGACACACACTGCTCCTGTCTGGTAGGAATAGACTGTCCTGATGTGACAATGGAAGAGAGCAGCGTCCCTGGAGTGGGCGGCTCCCTTGAGTCTTCGCCAAGGCTGCAGTGCTTCAACTTCCTTTCAGTAAAATGTTCTTCCAAAAGAACCAATAAAATAAAATGAAACTTTGCAGAGGAACACTTTGTTGTTTTTCTCCCACCAGCACACAGCAAAGTGGGAAGCAAATAAATATAAGCATAAATTCTGTTCCACCTGAACTGGCCTACCACCTACCGCCAGCTTCTATGGCTTTGGCTTCAAAATATATGCAGGTTGTGACAAGTCTCTGAAAATTTGAGGCCATTTCCTGGCTAGAACTGTATGTTAACATAGATTTGCCATATATTTGCATTAATCAGGCATTTGATAGACTTGGAGTGCGCATGGAATATTTCCAGCCTGAAGCAGGGAGGGGATTATTTCTTGTGTTGGTGTCAGTCACCTTCTCTGCAAGCGCCCGTCTGAAGGAGGCAGCGAGAGGCTCCGTTGACCTGACCGCTCCAACCGTGGGCCACGCAATGCGGGACACTGGCGCCTTGACGTCAAGTTGGCCATAAGAAGCTGATGACCCACTTCATCTGGACACGGCCATAACTTAAACTTCTCCTATCAGCCAAAGCCCTCGTCGAGTGTCGTGTGAGAATACCCGCTTTCTCTGCAGTCTCTGATTATTCATCAGATCTTGGTAAGACTTCAACATACCCACAAAGGCGCCACCAATGACCCAATTATCTCGAGAGGGGGCCCAAAACAAGGATGAAGCAGAATGCGAAATGTGGCAATTCCAGAAGTTCGGCTAATATTTCTGAAGGGCTTCCACGAGTTCTGCTATTTTCTGGATGTTTCATTGTGTTGATTGAACTGAAGCTCCTCCATGTTGAATGGAATCATTGCCGGCCAATCTCCAGCCAGATGATGCGCATAATGTATTAAGACAGCTGGTTGAAGTACCTCTTCTTCATCACAACATAATCGTGTTATCAATTATACAAAATATCTCTTCATTTCAGTGTTGATTATGCCCACCCTTACAAGGGGGGATTCATGGGATGGATCATGGGAAGCACACACAACAAAAAAGCAAACAAAACAGTCTAATCTCGCAACTTTGTGGAGAAGGATCAATGGCGAGTGACTCGTGAAGCTGCCATGCTGCTGGTGGCCATTCTTTCGCCACTTGAGGAGCAGCTTGGTGTCACCTGGGGAGGGGATGTGCTGGGCTTCCCTCTTTCACACAAGCTGCTCCCCCCGCCTGTGATGGACAGACAGCCCAACAACGGCATCCATTGATGCTATGCTACTAAGGGAAGGGTTGCAGAGGACATGTCTTTGGGAATTCAGCCCGTCTTGGCCTCTGAAGGGCCCAGCAGCTTGAACCCATGTCACTCGAAAGGGGCCGAACTTGTCTTCCCCCACCACTCCAGTTTTTTTTGTCTTTGAAAGCTAAATGGTTAATTGTAATATAAAAAAGAGGCAGTTTAAGCAAACGTTTGGCTAGAAGAATATGAGCAGAGGGAGGGGCCTCTTATGAGTCAGGCTGTAAAATTTGTTACATGAAAAGCTGAAGAAAAAATAGAATCAAGGGGGAATAATAAAATTAGGGACAAGGGGAGAAAACGGGGTAGAGAAAGGGAGAGAGAGCGAGCCAGAAAAAAGCTGCTGACCCTTATCGCCGCCAGTGAAGAGCAGGAGATTAGAAAGTGTTTCATGCTAATTTCCATGGAGATTTCTGTAATTTCTCCAAAACGACTCCTTCCCCTTTTGATTTGTCTGTCCCACCCGGCCCCCCGCTGACATGGCTGGGGTGGTCCGGCCCGTCACGCTGCTGCTCTCGTGGGTCCTGCCTCGGCCCCTTGCTGCGCCCAACCGTCCCCAGATTACTGGAGCGGAGCTGACGTCTCTATCAGCCCTCGCCACCGCCATGCCCTCCTCCCAACAACCACACACACACCCTTCACCACAAAACTCCACACACACTCTCAGACCTGTCACATGACAGCTTCATCAGTTCACGCTGCAAACTCCCACCAGTCTTCCACTTTCTCCTTTCTTTTTTTCCTCACTCACTCACCCCCCCACCCACCCCGCCTATACACCAGAAGACCACCCCAACCACAGACACTCACACGCCCGCTTTACTGCAGACCATTTCACCTTTTGCCATTGCTCTGCCTTCTCCCTCAGACTCATTGCTTGCTCCATGCTTCTGCCTGCCACATCAAAGGAGAGGCAGGGGTCAGGGAGCCACAGGCATGGAATATAAATGCAACCGGCAGCGTGGCAGTATGGGAAATCAATCCTCTAAAGATAGCAGCATCTACCTCATGAACCCATCATCATCCTCCATCATGTGCACCACAAGGCCAACGTGCATGAGATTACAGAACTTGCAGAATACTCCTTCTTGTCCGCTTTA
Organism: Megaleporinus macrocephalus; assembly: GCA_021613375.1. NCBI lineage: Eukaryota > Metazoa > Chordata > Actinopteri > Characiformes > Anostomidae > Megaleporinus > Megaleporinus macrocephalus. Next base: position 19,368,996 of record CM038711.1, read on the forward strand.
CACTCAAGTTCTCAACATACTTTTCTCATTATAACAGTTACGATGTGATATGAATCTGTAGGTAATAGTACATTTGAACAGTGACTATCTATCAGTCCTGCGCTGATAAAACATCCATGCTATATCAAAGCCTTTACAGTGGAATTCCACTGATTTTTTAAGCTGTGTGCATAATTATAACATTACGATGTAAATAAAGAAAGAGTTTTGATGTGGAATGCTTTGATCTAGAGAAACTTATAGAGTCAGAATTGATCACAGTGTTAGTGGAACCAGACATCTGAAGGGTGTAATGTCTCCAAAAGTTTCCTCACAGAACATGAAATGGTTGTCAATATGCTGCCCAATGCCTGAGATATTGCTTTATATAATGGTTTTAAAAATGTTTTAGTCTTAAATGTGCTCAGTAATGGCATTGAGGTAAGTAAAACTATTTCCCTTTATTATGAATATTTAATATGAAGGTGTAAGTAAAAATTCACATGTTGGTTCACTGGATATTAAATAAAAAGACTGCGTTTGTGTTGTCAGTATCTGGGTTCCGATAATCACCACTGTAAAGAAATATGAGTTTCTCAACAATTTTGTTGATGTTTTTCATCATAAATGCTGATTTTTGTAGAAATTTTGAAAAACGGTTGGAATTTCCTCTGTAAGTTGTTTGAGGAGAGTACCGACTAGATGACTAGTAGTCTAGATATTCTAGTAGTCTTCATGAATGGCACAGATTACCTGCAGATTTTGCCAACAAAAAAATAAAAATCTTTAACTAGTCATGAATATTTCCAGGTTTTCTTAACAGCATCTGGCTTTCAACGATAAACACTATAAACCACACAACACAATTTCTAAAGGGAAAGTGCTCATTTTGAGCGACTGTGGCCAAAATCAACTTTCTATTCATGCAGCACAAGCCTGCGCCTCCCATCATGGGGGGAAACCCGATGGCATTGTGCTGTTTCTGGAATCTTGTGAGAAAAAAAGTCAGACAGCTTATTGAGCAAAACACTGCAGTGGAAATATGTAAACAGCCTTTGTTGGAGGCCCTCGGCTGAAGCTCGCTGCCAGCCGAGAGTAGTCAAGCTTCCCGCTGTATGTCAATATCATGCTTCACTTTGATTTAAACATCTGTGAAATGCGCCTGTATCTTTTACCATGGAGATTGTCTCCTTGGAAATCTTCGATAACGGTCCCGGGGTAGTATTTTCTGTTCCGGCAAATGGTTATGCAACCTAGCGTGCAACAGAGATAGTGTCCAAAAGATAAAGCTGGGGGTGGGGGAGGTGGAGGGGGTGGGTTGTGGTGGTTGGGGAAGGAAAAGGCAAACAAACTCTTATAGTTGCTGAAGTGTGCATGGGACCATAGAATCTGGGGATGAGTTCAAATGAGGAAAATAGAGCTTACCCTTGGCACTAAACAACCTTGCTTGGGTAGAAAAATTGTATTTGGTGGTTGTTGAGGCTGTTAGCTTTGGCGTTAGTGTCACATGAAGAAAGGATGTCAACATCTCCATTAGCATGGGGGGTGGGGGGGTCACTTCTTGCCCGACACTTGTGGTTTCGGAGTGTGACAGGGAACTTGTGGCTCTTAGACACCTGGGAGCTGTGGACATTCAAAGACACAAAAAATAAGTGACAATAGACAGATGTATCTTACTGGACTGTGAACACGGCTAACAAGACATTTATGACATTTCTATATATTAATGACATACAGTTAATGACTGCTTTAAAATAAAAAAGTTTGATTGATAGTTTTGACCAGTTTTCAAACTTTCAAAAGATTTTACTTCTAGGTAAGATGTTTATACAGTCAAGAAAAACAAGATTGCATCAAAAACACTTCAGCAAAGTCCTGCCGAGAAGGTCAAGGGCATTTGTGGCTGTACATAGATGGTTTTTTAAATAGCCTTGTTGTATGACATTACTGATAAGAAGAGGCCTTTAAATCCTATGGTCAGTTATCACTCAGTAGCACCCCCGCTCTGAAAGATTATCCTCCTCCTGTGGTACGTCTACTGCACAAGGCCTTCTCACCAAGGCCCACAAAACCACAATATAAAAAGCTGTGCATTCAGCACATTGGTAATGCACTTAAAGCATGCCACAAGCGCGCAACCCAGCAGCACAATGGCCAGGATATGGGTTTTTCCACGCTTTCACAAAGTGGACATATAGTTGTTCCAGTCAGAAACGGAGCCGCAGTGTCTAGAAGATTTTTTTTTTAAGTGCAGTAAAGGCATTTTTGAAAATTAAATCTTGGCTGGCCCTGCGACCCATTTACCTTGAGAGGAGGGGGTGGGGAGGGGTGTTTGCACCAGCCACAGACCCTTGAAAAGTACGAGGCAAGATAAAGGCGCAGTGATTGTCCTGGTAAAGTGGCACTACATGATGAACTATTATGCCAGATTCAAATGCCTCAAAGCCTGCCAGAGCACTTGGCTGACTCATAATGGGCCAAGGCAAAATACTAGGCATTGAGTGCTGATATTGATTTGACAGTGCATCTCAAGTATAGCACACAGCACTATGTCAACCGAGGGTACTAGAAAAGACCCCTGAAACTTTTTCCCCAATTGAGCGAGCAGAAATGTATTCAAATAGGGGAGTGTACAGTAAAGAATGCCTTATTTCTTCGGTACTGGAGGCAGTCTGTCCTCCAAACATGATTCATTTCAATTGGTTTTGAAGTAGGTATCAGTGGAAGTAACCACTTCTTATTTTGTTCCAAATACAAATGTACAGTATTTGTCCTTAATATGTTTCTGCTAATTTAAAATAATGATCGTTTTAGAAATCAAATGGTGCTGTGCTGTCTTTCAAAATAGGCATGCACGGTTATTGTGAGTCACCAATAATTCTTTGCGTGTGTGTGTGTGTGTGTGTGTGTGTTGTTGTTGTTGGGGGAGATGGGTTGGGTGACATTAACCCCATTAACCTTTCTTTTTCCATTCAGGTCTCTTCCTGCTTAGGAAATCTAACCCTATAACCACATTATCAGTTGGGTCCATTCATATCTTCATTCACAGTAAAAGTACTTAATGTGATATTTCCTCTGTCTTCATGTGTTGGTAGGGCAGTACTATTGTTTTGTTGTTGCTGTCGCACAAGCAAGTTATTGTGCATCAGTGGCAAACCATCCAACTTCAGACAATTCGATTTTTATTGAGGACAAATGAGTGAAAAGTAATTTATACTTAAACGGACACAAGAACCCAACAAAAGGCCTTGACAGTCCCAGCAAACATGAGCCCGTTTCTGCCAGTCTCTGACCAGCCGCTACTCAATAAGACTAGCCGTCTAAGAGCTCCTTGGTTGCCTGATGGCAGGGCCAGCCAGAGTAGTGTACTCTTCCCCCCTAATGCCCCTACTCCATTGATCTTTCCCGTAACTGCAGCCCTCTATACAAACCCACACTATCTGGAGTGGGGAGTGCTCCCAGCCAACACCTCCCACACCCCCCACCCCCACTTCAAAGGTACATATTTACTCTTGGAAATTTAGAGAAAGTGCAGCTGTGGATGCATCCGACAACCTCAATCAATAATGGGACTGGTCCTTCTGACCCCCCCCTGCTGTCTAATAAAGTGCTTCTCAGGGCCCAGTGGTTTTCCCTGGTAGTCTTTTGAGGTTGGCTCCAAGCAGCACTTAAAGGTTCCTTTTCCCATACCTCTTCTCGTAAACAGAGTTTCTTTATTGTATGTTTTTTTTTTTTTTGATATACATCAACATGTTTTACAGATGCAGTTTTGTGATGGGATTTAACTGACATTTTTATCATATATTGTGATTTCAATGCATATTGTGATTTCTATGCTCCTCTGTGTATATATATATATATATATATATATATATATATATATATATATATATATATATACAGAGAAAGAGAGAGAGAAAGAAAGGGAGAGAGAGAGAGAAAGAGCACATGGCACATATATAGCACATGAAGCATTGAAACACAGTCAATAATATAAATAAATGCCTTTTTTGAATGTCTTATATGGAAATCTCTTTGAAATATTCAGTGTGAACACAGGTATCATTATTTCTCCAATATGTATGCAATATTTAATTTACATTTAATTTTGGAGAGCTTTTTATTTGTTCTTAAAATGATATATGATTGATAATTACCAGCATCCACAGACTCCTTTGTATCCATCCCTAACATCACTACCAGTTCTTTCATTTGTCCTTTGATGGTTTGGGAAATGAGTATTATGTCTACTTGGGAGATTTCCTCCTCTCGTTTTAGACAAAAGTTTCCTGCTGAGACGCAGATTATCGTAATTGTCTTAGCCACTTCTCGAAAACAAATGTGTATTAAGACGAAGGCTTGGGATAGGACCCTCTGCAGTCGCAGGATTGAGACAATCACAATCTTTTGTAATTACGCGCAAGGATATTCTAATTACTGATGATTAAGGCTACTGCATGTCGCTTGCTTCGGTATGCTACAACAATTAGGAAAACATATATGTCAGCTGTGCTTTTGCCCATGATTTCACTTAAATGTGAATGTTATAAATCAGCTCAGCAGGAGATTTATTCTGGTACAATGAGAATGGAATTTTACACTAAACTATGTTTAACTTCAGCCGGTCTTACTAAAGTTTTATGTGGTGGATAATACTCTGAACTGCCTGGCATTGAAGTATACCTATCTGATTGTTTGCTGCTAGTAAACTGATAGCATTCTTGCCCTAAATTAAAATGGGATAACCTGTTATAGTATATTATCATATCACAGTCTACAAAGCTCCAGAAATGAAGCATTTTGAACATCATAGGCGAGACTGAGATGTAATGAAAAACAAATGGAATGTATATACAGAATGCATAAATGATGTGTCTGTAGTGAGTACAGTAATATTTAAAAAGACATTACTCAGAATACAGTTACTTTGAAACATTTCCGAAGAGGACGTTTCTTTGCTAACGATGAAGTTCCTGATTAAGTTTGATTAGTAAGGTTATATTTCCGATTTGGGAATTGTTAAGTAAAGCAGATGTCCAGTGTTTTTCATGTACATATTTGCAAATACTGTTATATAAAAGGTAGAAACTGAGACTAACAATACCTGGTTTAGCATGGCTGAGAAATCTAACTTTTATTTTTGCAGCGTTACAAATGCAGTAAAATTAATAAATGAATCATTGAACTTGTTAAATTTATGTGATGAGTCATTTATTTAGCTTTTATGAGGGATGACTGAACCGTGTTTTTACTTTTCCTTTAGTGTGTTATGGAACTTTTTGTGCTTGTAAACAATCTGAAAAGTTATAAAGTCCAGAGTACACGCCACAAGAAGAAACTCTCTCCCACAGAAAGTACTTTTCCCAGCTGCCTGAAATGCCTCTTTGGAATTTAAGCTATTTTGTTGCAAGGTGATGTCATCTCGTAGCTTTTTTAACAGTTCAACTGTTCACAGTAAGGCTTAAAAACACAGGAGGTCAAACAGATCCTTTCAAACAGTCTGTACTAGTAGAACAAAAAACAAAATTATAAAGACGAGCTTAATATGCCACTTTTAAGATGTATTCTAAATTTAGTTTCAATATATTGTAAATATGCTACTTTGTATATATGGAAAAGTATGCATTGAGAACAGTTTATTCAGTATTCAGTTTTATATAATTTTACAAAGTATTTGGACAAATGTCTGTCTGATACCACACACATATTCAATTTGCGGTCAAAACTGCCATTAATCCTTTGTATGTGATTTATTTTTCATGAGGTATTAATATGGATATTAGGTCTGAAGCATGAAATAATCTGCTTGATTAAGGAAGAGGAAAGTCAAATAAAGACTTTAATGTATGTTTCCTTTTTTTTGACTGAAAATTATGAATGAAGGACGACCTCTAACTTTCACATAGTACTGTATTTTTAAGCTGAATTACTCTGTGATGGCTTGTGCAAAGAGGCCTTCATATCATTCACACACATTTAGAAACCGCTTCTCTTCTGCTGAGATGTCTGGTCTGCAGTGTTGTTTTGATTGCCCTTCATACTTACAGGGAATCCATCAGCACATGCAATGGAGGGACACCTGCCTCTGCTGCAGTTGTTTGTGTACTCAGTCACCGCCATATCTGTGACAGTGCTGAAAACACAGCCTCGGCTCACTATCATTAATCCTGACAGTTTACTCTGACTAGTCTCCGTCTCTCTCTCTGTCTCTCTCTCTGTCTCTCGTTGCTCACTTTCTTTGCTGTCTCCCTATGGCCTGCTAACACATTGACAGCCGTTTGTTAATAGGTATCAGTTTGCAGAGAGCTGAGCTGGAGGGACATGTGGTAATCATCTTTATCTCGGAGCTCTGTTGGCAGTGCACCTCTCCCTCGCTATGCTGGCGGACACTTGCCATTGAGTTGCTGTCAGGCAGAAAGGGGGTATAGGATGTGGGAGCAGGCGGCGCTGGGTCACGCTCCTTTCTCTTCAAAAGGCGCTGCAGCTAAAACCTTAAGTGGCGTTTTAGCTACCTGCACTGTCAGAGCTGACACTTTCCACTCCTCTAACGAGGAGAGACCACCAGAGCTGCGGCCAACTCCATTACATCTCCACAGTGGGTTACTCTCAGCATTGTATGTGTGTGTGTGGCATACGGTCCATTACTGGTGGTAGAAGCCCACTTCAGTACAACCAAAGAAAGTGTTTTAATCAAACAGAAATAGAAGATATTTTGCCTTATTGGTCATATGTGTGCAAAAAGACACATTACACATACCTTACCTTGTTTACTTTGTACAGTGTTTACAGTGGCTGCAGCATGTCACCATGAATCCTTGCACAGTCTTAAAAATAAACTCTCTAAAAAGGATTCTTTGGAGCAGCCCATAACAAAAAGGTTTGTTAAATGTCTTTTAGTAATCTTCCCCACTTTAAAGTGGAGTATGGCAAATATGTAATATGTAATAATAAAGTTTTTATTTTACACAGTATGTCCCATTATATATTTTTCTTGACATCTGATCAGCTGGAAAAGATAAAGTTGTACTTACATACCATGCTGCCCTAAATCCAATTAAAAAGGACTAAAATTATGCTGTTGTTGCAATCGAGCATGCAGCTGGCAAATATTGATAATATCCATGATATACTTAAAAAAGCACATATTAGGACAAATTAGGACATTATTCATAAAGATAACTCTAAATATTGTTATGCCCTACTTCAAAGGCTCAGTAAAAGCTTTTTCCTATAATTGTACGCCCATGAACATAGGAAGATTTATCTTTAGGGGTTTCAGTAAAAATAATTATTTATAAAAGCCGTTTATTCTTTTCCCGAAGCCCATAGCCTGTCAGGCTCTACAGCTGATAGATGGCTAGCAATAAAGAACCATTCAGCTGCGAGCGAGTGAGTGTCCTCTTCAGAACGTATAAGTATTTGTGTGTGTTTCTACTGTATCATCATTGTAGATGGCCTTCCGTTGCCCTGGTTTATTCTGAACTTCAGACAGTAGGTTCTGAGTACATTCAGATGATTGGCGAAGGCCTGGCCCACTGCTGGTAAACAGGTCTTTGGGCAGCAAAAATCGGAGCCACTATGTCATTGTCGGCTCTTTAGCAGCGTTGACGGATGTTCTACTGATTGGCTATTGGATCTGGATAAACATGGCCAGGCAAAGATTTACAGCAACTGGCTGGAGGGCTTCACAGAGGTTCTTGTGATGCTCGACTGGTTCTTTTTTCGGCAGCGCTGAAAGTGACCAGCCGAAAGCGCTGAGGTGGTAATTGGCCCTGAAAACCCCGGGCGAAAGGTGACTTTGAAGTGAGGAAAGGTCATTTATTAGAATGGCATTTTGGACTTTTCGCTGGGGTGAGTGGTGTTGTTTGCTACACACTGACATTCATCTGCTGACAATATGCTGGACAAAGAGAGCCAGAACTTGTGCATTTGAACCGGGTATAACTTGCTGGCCAGCAGCTCTGAAATCCCATTCTTTTCTCGCTCATAAGTAAGTTAGAGAGCACACCCCTTCTGAATGTTTTCATTGTATTTGGCTTTGTCCCTATAATAAACTGCAGAGAAACAGTCCAAGGAAAAAAATAAAGTAGTTTCTCTGCATAGGTGGGAAACAATCTGAGAAAAAAACCTGGCAGAAGCTTTGGTGTTTTTCCTCGATGCAAAGGGGAGAAAAAACATCTCTTCTGTTGCTCTTTGATGCAGAGGACACTCCCAAAGTTGCCTTACTGTTCGGTGTTGTTCTTCTGCAATGTTTTTTTTTCTCCCTGTGACAGTTACTCTGCATTAATGCAGGTTCTTCGCTGGGTTCAACAAGCAGGGCCCTTGCAGTTCATGCTGTGTTATCTGGCAACAAAACTAATTAGCAATCAAAATCTCAAGTTGCTCCAAGAGGTTATCTCCCCAAACAAAAACTGCATATGAAAGAGAGCTGAGAGTTGCATGGATTGCGAATTGGCTCCTGCTCGATATGTTACGAGCTCTCGTAACCCAGACCCCATGATCTTTTGAGGGATACCCTCAAGTTCACAGCAACAAATGCACTCAGTCACTTTGGGAGAAGCCTGGTCTCTCTGTAGGCCAATTACTGGTTTTTGAAAGCCTGGGGCGTCCCACAAACTTTGACACTTGGAAATAAAGACCAATCTGAGAGAGAAACATGGCGGCTATTAAAATCTTTATAATTCTGCAAATCACAAGTGATTCGTTTTGCCCCCCGGCTTGTTGGGATATATCCTTACCGCTATTGCAGGGGTCAAAAGGGCACTGCAATGGAGGGAAGCTAGCTTATTTTTACAACTGGGCCTGAAAGGAAACGCTGGGCTTCTTTTTTTCCACCATGTTCGGGGTGCCTGAAAACAGCCAAAGATCTCTTCTGTGTCATAATTGCCTGAAGTGAGTGAGCAAAAGCCCAGGCCTCCTAATGGAGGAGGGGGGTCTTTCATCAGGGCTGTGAAGTCAGAAATGTCTTTTAAAGGATCATCCTCCTGCGAGGGTTCTGGCCTATGTTGTTTATGTAATAAAGCTCTTTTGAAAGAGAGAGAAGAGCAACTTGTTTTTTTTTCTCCCATAGTTCAAATGTGCTTTCATTTTACTACACAAAGTTATCTAAAAATTACTGCATGTTTTAGTTGTTGTTTTCATCAGTCTTGGAAGGATGTAGAACCATGGTTGGCCTTAAATCATTTAAATTTCATGAGCTAAATATTTTAATTTCCAAATACTGAATTATATATATGTAAATTAATTAGCCATTCATACGGCGGTTTTAGATTACTTATCTCAACAAAGTGAAAGCCCAAAGTACCTGAGAGGGTCATGTAATTATGTGTAAAATCACTCCAATTAAACATTGCCGTGTTAACTTTTGGAGTGCACACACTCAGCTTTCAACTACACATAATATAATTAGGATTCGGGAAAAAAGCCTAAAATTAGGTGCAGGCATTAGCAGTGGATGGGCTCATCCTGTTTGTGATGCTTTCGAGTTAAGAATGGTACTCTAACCCTGGCTGCTTCCCCACTGGAGTGCTGATAGGCCCTCTGCTAGGCCCTCTGCGAGTACACGAGGGCCCTGGTTGAGGAGGCTCTCGTCCAGCAGTCCCTAATCATCAGCCTGTGCTTAGTACCTGCTGCCTGGCTTATGGACCAAATGGGTCTCGCCAAGGATGTCCCACCCATAAATCAGGAGGCTAGGAGGTGTGACACTGCGCAAAATAGGTCCAGGGGACTGACGTTAGTCCCCACCCTGCTCCAGAGTGCACACTACTCTCCTTTATGTTCTGAAGCAAAAAGTAGTATGGGTGCTCCCCCAAATCCCCTCCCCTCAAAAAACCTACCCAACAGTCTCCATCTGGGTTCCCGCCTCCCAGCCAGACCCAAGCTATGAACTGCTTCCCGAGTCAGTTACCAGCGTAATTGAAAGTGCTTTGTCATGGCTTTCAGGCCAACACTGATGGATGTGAAGTTGAATGAGCTTTGGGTTTTAGTTATACTGGGAGGAAGTCGGTCTGGGGGGCGTCTGGGGGGGTGGGAGATTTATCATCGCCGGCACCCAAGGCCACCAGGGGCTGTTTGAAGCACAACCTCCCTCTACCTCCCTGTGATCTGTTAATTATTACTTATTTAACCTGCACCACTTAAATCACCACACTTTATCTTGTCTGGAAAAGTTAAAGGGATATCACGGGTGATGTCTCAGAGGGTAGTGCATTAAAGAAGGGAAAAAAAAGATTTTAAGGCGTAGGAGTGCCTTCGATGAATCGAAGCGTGGATAAGCAGCGGAATTACATGGATTAATATTGCATCAATATTTTGCTTTGCTTACTCTTACTGTAATTAGAAACTCACTACTGCTCTCACCAAATGTAACATGCTTGTTAACTTTTATGGAAGGGGAAGGAATTAATATTAACATTTAAAAAAAAAATTAATACAACTATGCCAAACCTGTCACTATTTATCTCTGGTTTTGTGCTAGTGAAGCCTTGAGAAAGTCATTGGACTTGATTAAGAATATCCAAGTTAAATTAAAATCCTTGAGAGCAAAGTACTGCCAGTACAGCTCCAGAAGAAGCTTCAGAATTAATAATTGTATGAAATTCACATCTGCATGTGCCATTCTCTAAGAAAACAGAAAAGAAAAAAAATGCATTTTTAAAAGAATGAAGAGTTCTACCAAAGGCACTACTGTCTAAAAGCCTGTATGAGTATTTATGACTTATCTAGAGAGTTCTATAACTTTATTGAAACTACGAAACAAAATAGTATGTGGATTAATGTCTCTTGCATAGTTTGTTTAGCTGACCTATGAAGATTTAATGTTTAAATTCAAAAGTCCTTCTTTAACCGATTTCTGTTTAGCTTATGCTGTTCATACCTTCATGCGCCTCATAATCTATACAATATGACTCTGTCACAAATCAAACCGACGTCTCTCCGGTTTCAGACACGGCGAACAGTGAAATGCTCAACTTTTTCGCACCCTAGAATGGGAAGCACAGGAAGTCAGAAAGTTCTCATTGTCTTTTCTTATTAGAGCACACCCCCAGCTCCCTGAGTCCTGGCGCGGGGCCAGTGTCGGGGCCAGCTAGCTTGGCTCTGATCTGATCTGGCCTCCTTTGTGAGCTGAGGAGCAGGGAAAGGCTTTTTTTTCTCTTCCTCTATCTTCGCTGGGGCTGCTGCTGTCCTAGAGCCATGTTGGAATGCTGAAGCGGCGATGGAGGTGCAGGGGAGAGAAGTGACCTCGCCTTGTGATGTGTGTGTCGGGGTCATGGCGTGAGGTTAGCCAGATTATAAATAAAGCCCTGCTCAGAGATGGGGAGATGGAGAAAGGTGAACGGCAGTGCTGGCAGCAGCGATGCCCTCGCTCACTCCGAACTCTTGGCTCAGGGCTGAAAAAAGCTCCATGTGTGAAAAGGATTGTTTGATAGATGCATAGAGCAACACAGAAATAGCTAGTTTTGCTAGCCTGAGTTTTGCCACTTTCTCCTCTGTGTCAGAATTGGTTCAGAAACAAAGCAACATCATGTGCTGGCACTTTCTTCACTTCATATGCTGTGGGTTTAATTTTTTTGATGAGTCCCATATCAATGGGGGTGGTATGCAAAACAGAAGAGAACATTGCAGGAGAAGGTGTACTGGAACGTTCTAGTCACGGAGAAGGCCACTGTGCTTGGCCCAGTCCGTGGGTTAGCATGCAGATCTGTATGTATACTTTCTCTTGATAGACACACCTGGACAAGGAGCAGGACTCCGCCACAGGCATCAACACCTGTCCTGGGAGAGAGAGAGAAAGACAGACAAAGGGAGCGCTGCCTTTACAGAAAGGACAGTCTCCTGAGTAAACTCTGCTCACCTGCTTTAACCAGGCAACTTGTGAAACTGAATACGCCTCAGTTTCACACCACTGTCCCCTTATGGGATGTCCCCCTGGACCAACTGCAGGCCAGTAGTAAGGCTGTGGAAATAAGGACACTAAACGCTAAAGTAGGGGAATCAGATAACTGAGCCTTGGATGGAACTTTATAAGAACACACAAAGAGCAGCACATTCTGGTCTGATGAGCTTCGAAAGGAAACCAACATCACTCTTTGTAGCAATGTGTTGTCTTTGTTTTGTTCTTAAGTGTGAAGAAATTCACCAAGTTGCAATCAGTGGCTTGACTGTTGCTTATGGGAAAATTAGCATGGTAAATGAATATTAACTTGCAGATGGTGTGGTATAGGGCAGTGCGGCAGATCCTAACTAACAATTGATTAACTTGTAAATTCCCATCGCCCAGCTGTTGTTCAGGCTGTTTACCATAAAGAGAGAGGAGGGCACAGAGAGAGAATCCAGATGCTTTGGGTACAGAGCAAAGGCAATCTGTCATTATTGAGAACTAACTCTGATGGATGCCGCTTTGAATGGGTATTGGTTTTAGTTAAACATGACAGAGTGAGGGACGATACGTCATCGGTCACAAAGGTTTCAAAAGGTTTGCTGATGACTCTGCGTTCCCTTTTCTTTTTTGTTCTCGGGATGACCTCTTGTCCATGTACCAGCTGCAAATTAAGTCAAATGGAGTTTTTTTTTCGTTCCTGTCTTTTGGTCGGGATAAATGGAGAAGCAGACTCTACTTTTTCAGGGCTGCCTTGACTGTTGTTAGGCCAGCTAAAGTGGTTAAAATAGGAGTGTTGTGGGAAATTATTGAGTCTATGTGATTTCTTTAGGGCGATAAAATGCTCAAGATAAACAGAAGCATAAAACAAATGCTCTCACAGTTGTATTTAAACTGACTAGATTATAAATGAGACGTTTTTGTCCCATGTCCTTGAAAATGATGTTTCACTGACGGGGCAGTAAAATCCTCTATTGAATCATGTAGAGGGAAAAACAGATCTCAAAGTTCTTGGGATGACTTCTCTAAGAAAACACAGGACTTCAAAAGGCCTGTTCATGGGGTTCTGCACTATAAGCACTGGGGTGATGTGTGCGCATGTCCGTGTATGTGCGTGTACATCTTCAGGAGGGCAAGGGCTGCGCATCCGGATGGAAACTCAGTCCCACTCTGCCTCCAAACGGGCCTGAACGAGCCAGGGCATGGTGAACGGTCGGCTGCACCCTGCCCCCCACTGACCCTCAGCTCCTCAGGTACATGTGGACCTTCCGTCCAGCTGCACAGGATCAGACGTGCTTCAAGTTAGCTAGCACCACCTGGGACACCACGAGGGGAGGGCAGCCAATCACTGACCCCACAAGGGAGCCCCTCGACCGAGCCCCAAGTGAGGCCTGGTCAACCAAACACAAGGCAGAACCAGCGGAGGGTCTCCACGGGACCGTATAAACAACACTTCTGCAGAACTCATCTCACACTCGCCTCACACCAGCTGCCAAACCCTGTTAATGTCTCATCTCCATTCTTTAACACGATGAAAAGTCAGGAACACACACGTGCAGGGGAACTGGAAAGATTTTGTTCCAACACATTAATGTCCGAAGAATAAAATCTCATCAATTTGTATCGTTATAGACAAAGCATGGTAAGCACATTCACACGTTCTGATGGTCTTGTCCAATGAGCATTATGTGTAACAAGTAAAATATTAAAATCAAACTTTTTTTTCATTTGTGCTATTATTTGTTTACCAACATCTTTGATGTCCACATTTGATTATCCAAAGAATTTGAAAAATTGAAGAATTTTGAGTTGATTATATATATATATATATATATATATATATATAAAGAAACTTTCAGAAACATCACATTAGGTACTCATATATATGTTAAAGGAGTGTTTTCTCTCTGTACCTTCCCATTCATTTCACCATCAGTTCCAAAAATACTTAGTGCTGTATGAATTAAAATACTTAATAGTATATGGGTAACAAAAGGTTGCACGCGGCTTTATTCTGCAATTTAGATAACTTTATGGGGAAAATGATGTTTATACCATTATTATTATTATTATTATTATTATTATTATTATTATTATTATTATAAGAATACTTGGAAAAATGGAAAGAACAGCTATGGTTTGTAGATCTTAGAAATGGCAAATATATTCAAATGAACTATTGTTAATTTATAGTGCTATGCAAAAGTTAAAGACCACCATTAATTTGTGTCATGTCAAAAGGGCCATTAAATACAAGTTATTTGTATTTCACTGCCACAAAAAAAAGCAGTACACTTAACAGACATTTAATAGAAATTAGACAAAAGCCCTCAACATTAAGTATAATATCAATTCTATCAGTATTTCATGTTTGAATTCTTTACTCTTGTACATGCCTTTGCCACTTCTTCCTTTATCCTTCCAGTCTTAAAACCAACCAGTTATAGCGGTGTCCTCCAAACATAAAGACACATTCACACAAGGAATTACCCAAACATACCTTAGCTACCCCAGAAGTTCCTTTCTTATATGCATCTGAAATGGCTAAAGGAGATATTTATAAGCAGACAAGATATAAAATGATGCACTTGCATAAGAAATGGTTCATACAAAAGAAAATAAGTTTTCTTACCTGGAGTTTTATTACGGGATTTAGAGGAAATGTGACCCCTCACAAAGCATAGAAGACATGGTAGACCACCAAAACTCTCACCATCAGATAAACCTCCTCTAGCATCCCTGAGGTTTGGCTCTGGTCTGTCCACTGTGGCCATCAGAATGTGATGGTGCCTTGGGGTCACAGATTGGTGTGAATAGAATTCTGGAGTTTCTGGGGTGTGTAGCGATGCCAGGGGGCCTGGAAGGTTCTCTGTATGGCAGGAGAGTGCTGGTTGGGTCATCTCAGTACCCCTCTTAGACCAGGAGCTCTCTGACATTCTTTGCTACAGGGCCACCACATAATCTGGAGAGGATTCGTCAGGTAGTAGGTAGTATGGCGGCCCGCTGGGGAAATTCTAGAGAGGTTGGAGTGCAACCTATGGATTTCTGCATCTTCCTTGTTTGCAATGCACATGTCAAATCTTCTGCGGAGCCACTCTACATAGGAGGAGCCAGGCTGCCGGGAGACAGCTCCATGTTTCAGTGATGCCGATATTGCCTGTTCAGAGCCTGCTGGTGGTGGATCACCAGTTACTACAGCTCCCTGGTTCAACTGTAGGCGCTTCACCGTCTTCAGAGGGCCTACTCTTTCAGCTCCAGCATGTCTCACATCTCCTGCAGCCACTTACTGGCCTCACTTCACTGAGCCAACATGGCTCTGTCTGGGTTACCCCTCACCTTCGAGGCACTCAACGTCCAGTGCAGTGACAGAGTCTGCCCTCTGTTTGTTCTGAAGCTCCTTCATGCTCCAGCTCTCTAGCGGGATTGCATCTGACCGACTGCCTCACTACATCTCGGTGCTACTCCTGCATATTTCCTGCATCCTTCCACCTGGCATGGCCACCTGGACAGCCCATTTGCATTAGTGTTTCTCTGTCCTGTCCAGAGCATGGTGTCAAACTAAAATGATTTCAGCACCTCCAGCCACCAGGTCAACTTTAGCTCATATAGGTTAGGGCAGAAGTGCTTGCCTGCCAACAGAAGTGGCAACAGTTCCTGACGTGTGACCCAGTAGTTCCCAGTAGCGACCTAAGGACTGGCAGCTGTCAACACTTTTTACCTTAGGCAGTTCCATTGAGGCTATAAGTGTGGTGTCACTTTTGCACAGTACTGTATATCTTTATTTTAGAGTAGGGATGTTTATTGTTTGTTTTTAAAGGGAGAATCATTTATTGGTTAGATTTATCAGGATCTCTCTGGAATTATTTGTCAATTACAACCTGATTGAATTGCAACATTGGTAAATTTGAGTTGTTCTGTAACTGTGTGTTTATTTATATTTCAGGTCACATTGGAGTTTATATGAAAAAGGCAGAGTATATGTTAATACATGTTAATATGGCAATTATATTGGCACGACTGTAGATCACAATCATGGATCGTAAGCCATGGAGTTTATATTTAAATGCGTTAATTAGATGGAAAGAACTCACTTCTCAGTCTTCTCAGTTTCTTGAGTGCAAATTGAATGGAATATGCAATGCATTTTATTGATTTCACTATGGAATCCTTCATTAAAGAACATAAGCTATTTTACCCTCATACATACCAGCTTTGTAGCAAAACAGTAAGGCAGGGCAGAGGAGAACTGTATTTTATTTGTTTTTAAGTATGATTGAAAACAGTGGGGTTCTATAGTAAGTATGAACAGGTACTGTAGTGTTTCAGTAGTAAACGGTTTAGACCGTTTGTAAGAATGGGAAAATATTCCAGGTGGTTTTAGCTAGCTTGTCTTTAGTTGTGAGGAGGTTCTGGCTCTGTATTGGTCTGAAGGAGAGAATGTTGGATCCAGGCTTTTGAAGGCCCAGCTTTGAGCTTTGAGATCCTTCTGATCCGGGCCCATGTGGCCACGGCGATCATGAACGTGACCACCGGCTGTCTGGGGGGGGGGGGTTGGGGGGGGCAGGGAAGCTTTTCAGCCAGGAGGCTTCAGACAGGAGGACTCTGGAGGAAACAGCAGAAAGCCATTAACTAACCACAGTATTACGGTGATCTATTTGCAAGGATGAGCTACAGACAGCTAATGAACTAGCCTTAACGTTTTTTCCCTTTCTCTCTCTCTCACTTATTCCTCCATCGCTTTTTTCCATTCCTTCCCAGCCTGTAGTCCAGTGCTGAGGGAAGCTTTTGCCTGTACAAAACAGCATGACAGATCAATGCCCGATTCCAAAATCAAGGGAAAAAGGTTATTCTCCAGTCTCCGTGGGATTCCACACTCTTCTTTCCCTCTCCAATATCTAATGCCCTCCCCCTTTCTGCATTTACAACCAA
The DNA here is from genome assembly GCA_021613375.1 of Megaleporinus macrocephalus. Lineage (NCBI taxonomy): Eukaryota > Metazoa > Chordata > Actinopteri > Characiformes > Anostomidae > Megaleporinus > Megaleporinus macrocephalus. Next base: position 19,385,782 of record CM038711.1, read on the forward strand.
ACAAGTCTTGCTCTCCCCCACACTCCCTAATTAAGACCAAGGCGGTGGGGCTTATTTTCTCCTTTTTTTCTTCTGCCTCTCGCTTTTTTTGTGGTCTTCTTGGTTATGCTTGCAATGTTGGTGTGTGGAGTGTGAAAACAGATCTGATGGACTGCGTGCCCCCGGCTCCACCCCACCCAGGCTCCAGCAGGTACACCCTGCATGATTGACAGCTCTCAGGTCAGCCGCCCATCTCCCAGCCTGGTGGAGGGTGGGCGGAAAAAGGAGAGGGAGAAGGGGGTTAAAAAAAGAGAAAGATTTGGAATGTCTGGGACCCTGATTGCTTTACAGCCGGCGCTGTCACAGCCATTGTGTGGCTCCGTATTATTAGGGCTCACCATCTTTCACCGTCTGGGAGGCGTCGCGTTTGCTGCTCCTCCAGCATAAAAGGGACAGCGCAAAAACCCATTCAAAACCTTCTCTTTCTCTCTGGCTTAAAGGGAACTGGGGGTATGGTTTGGTGGGGGTACATGGTGTGGGGGGTAGAAGAGATGAGCACGAACTGCTCCAGTTGGGTTGTCAGACGGTGTCACCAGTAGGTCCCTTGGGAACGAGTGCCTGGGCTGTAAGATCTCAAACCCAGATTGAAAATTCTGTACCGCTGTCTCCTCAGTCTTAGATCCTACCGAGACTACCAGTCGATATGGGGTGTGAAATAAGTGCACGCATGTCTTGTACAGTTTAAACATTGTATTGCATTGCCTACTTTTAATATCTAAGGTTGTTAGCTAATATGGTCTCTGATTTTAAAATCACTGACTATTTTTATTACATTTGTTACACTGCAGTGCTTCTCCTCTTTAGTACCATTTACGATATGTCAGCATTCAAACTAGATGGAAAGGTAAAAGTTTAAATCTAGCAAGTGATTTTTTTAATCCTGTGTCGCACTGATTGTTGTGTACTATTAATAATATGTCATAAACATACATATTCTATGTAAAACCAGCAAGTTTAGTTGTGTCCTTCTAGCAAAAGATGTCCCCAGTGGTGTCAATGACATTATGTTGCCTTTCAAAAAGACGCTAACACGCAAGCAACCCCCTCGCAAACAAACCTTACAATTTTTTTTTCTGATGTCCATCTAGAATAGCTACAGGGGATATTTAGATATAAGATACAGCTAATTAAAAAGTTTTCATCTTTGAGAGAAAGGAGCATTTCAATCTCCAGCCTTACTTTAAAGCCATAGGGGTTTCGGTCCATCCCTTCACTGTGGGAAGACTAAACGCGGTGGGTCTGAAAGGACGTGTAGCTCTTATAAAGCTGTTACTGAAAAACTGGACATCTAAGATGTGTAGTTATATCCTGACTAAACTGGGTAAAATATTTATGCACATTTCTTGGAAAACTAAAGGGAAGTTAAACCCTTAAAAAATGGTAGTTATAACACAGGCCAATAATGCTGAATACTGAAAATGTTGATATTATATTTACTGGTTAAGGCTATTGTTTAACTTTTTTATTATATATGCATTTTATGTTTTGTTGTTTTGTTTTATGTTTATGTTTTTTTTCTGATACTAAAACATGAAGTTTTAAATATAGAAAATGTAAATTATTATTGGTATTTGCAGCGAGATAAAACAAAAATGTATTTATACTTTCAAATATTAAAAAAGTAATTATTAACATTGTTGTATTTAAATAGTGAAGCAAATGTAATTACAGACAAATAGAGCAACGTTATCTGATATTTTCTATCTAATTCTACAATACTGCCATTAACGCCTCCACTGTCAGTGATGGACAGTGTCTGTCCATGCCCCAACGAAGTTGTAGTCATTGCACGTTAATTCATATAAAAGATTTATAATCTCTGCCACTGCCCAATATCAGGCAGACAGGTGTAGTGTGCATCATCTCTGCCGTTTCTCTTGCACACAACAACAGAAGCAGAAGTGCCACCACCCCCTCCAATCCCAACCCACCAACCCCCCGTCCAGTTTCTGTCTCCTGATTCCCCAGGCCAGGATGACAGACTGACAGGTTGCTGGAGGTCAGTGAAGCTGCGGCTCCTGCGCTCCCTGGGGCTGGCCCGATAGCCCGTCCATGTCTCCAACTGCTTTGGTGCATGTTGTGCAGGGGGGTGGGAGGTGGAGGGGGGGAGCTGTGGTTCTCTCTAACTCTTTGCTGGAACCCTGCCGACGGCTCGCCTGCGTACCGGTCTCCGCGGAGACGTGACAGCGGGGCGGGGTGCTACTCTCACCTTTCTGGTCAGCGCCTTCCCCGGCTCCCCCTGCGGGGACCAGCCTGGCCCAGCAACAGCCGCTCCCTTTTTTCCTCCATCCACCTCCCTCCTCCCCTCTTCATTATTTCACCTCTCTCCCTTGTCGTTGTTTTTTTCTTTCTTCCTTTCTTTTGCGTGCTGTTATGCTAGCAGCTAGGCACGAAGCGGGACACCCCTGGCTCCTGTCAGTCAGGGAGCCAGGGAACATTCTGTACTCTCGGATCGTACCGGTGTCCCAGTCAATATGGGGACCGAGTGTGAAATAAGCAGATGCGAGTCTTGTCCGGTCCGAAAATGGCATTACTATGTTTGCATTCACGCCCTGGCACAGGCTGGCCACCGCAAGGCCTGCTGGGACAGTGGACCTGCGAGTCTGGGCAGGGCCTGGGAAGGAGGGGGGCAGTGGCGCTCTGGGACCGGCCCACGCTAATCTACACGCCCATCCCGCTCCCATTATGTTTGGACCGAGGGGGGTGCGAAATCGGTCCCCGATGGTCTCTCCTGCTGAAAGATCATTTCTGAGTTGGCTTGAGCTGGAGGCTCAGGCTGTACCCCCTCGTTTTGTCCCGTTATTCGTTCCTGTCATCCCAGCTCGCCGTTATTGGGGCCTTTCAGGATGTGCTTTTGTCGCCTCATCAGGTTACCATGTGTATCGTGTCTGCGTATTCACGTGCATTAGACTTTCAGCCTCACGTGACGCTCACGTCAATATTGACTTTGGAGCGAGTCGTGGCTCTCCTCCGGCATGTGCTCGTGTGTGTGTCCTGATCTGAGAAATAAGTGTTAACCTGTTCATCACTCTGCCCCAGCGTGTCCTCAGCGGACGCCATATTGATTTTGTTTTCGGCGAGATCTTCCATTGTCCATGCCCTTTACCGCTGGGATTAATCTAATTGTTTATCTCTGGATCTCTTTCCTGCCTTCTCTCCCTTCTGCCTCATTATGTGCCAAGATTTGACAAGTCGAGTCTCCACACTCTCCAATCGCGCTTTACAGCATGTCGATCAGCAGAACACTACAGATGGCCTGCCTCTCAGCAGACCCACCCACATGGAATGTTACAAACATGACAACACGGCACACTTGCGCACATTCAGCAACACACATGCGCGTCTACGGTGTGTACACTGTTGGATGCACTCGAGCACACACAGGAAAACTCACAAATGACACGATTGGTGACATGTATGCACACACACACCTTCTCACACAGATGCTCAAAAACACACACTCTCTCTCACACACATGCTTAGATACATATACGAACTCACCCTTTCTCTCACATACACTCTTAAACAAACAGGTGCCAAAAGATTTCTTTGTGTGATGGCATTGAAAAGACACTTTTGGTTACCTATAAAAATCTTTTAGGGGATGGTTCTTTAAAGTGGAACGTTCTGTAAATAGGTGTGAAGAACCATGGTAAAGCCCATTTCCACTGAATGTAAAGGTTCTGCAGAAGACACTACAGGTGAATAGGGCTTAAAAAAAAACACACACGGTTATCACACATACACCACACAACGTTTTCACAGTGAAGCTTTGTGGGCAGAGTTTAACCTTAACGCTGCACTATGTAATATTTTTTGGTAACACTTTACTGTAGTGTACTGTTTATATGGCTACATTAAATTAGATTTTTTTTAAATAAAATTACCTTACCCTAAAATTACCTGCAAATGAGATGTTTTTGGTGATATGCAAACATTTAAAACCATTTACTTAGAAACCAAAATGTAGCCTCTTTACAAATATCAAAATGCTGAAAAACTGTTTGAAGAATTCGCTTTAGAACTGCATTACCCAGTAAGATCTCTGAGACAATATGCTAAATTTGTGAGAATGGAAACAGGAAATATTCTATTTAGATTCTAAGGGAAAAAAAACTTGTCAGCAAATTATGACATGGCATGCTTTGCCAAGTTTGGGCAGAGTTTAACCTTAACGCTGCACTATGTAATATTTTTGGTAACACTCTACTGTAGGGTACTGTTTATAAGGCTACATCATATCTACCTGAGCCCTTAAAGACAAATGACTCTGTATAAATGTCTATAAATGCTTATTCCAATACACATCATCTGTCCTAAAGGCTACAGTAGCTAACTTGTAACCTTTATATCAAATGAGGACTATTGGAAAAAAGCATTCACTGAGTCTGGAGAAAACTTTGGAATCGCCCTATAAATCCTGAAAGAGTAATGAAGTCAGCGAGAGGACAGATTTTGCACCACATCATACATCTGTACATATTAACATCACGCACAAGCTCAAATGAAAAAGGTCTGACTTGATGTTAAGCACTGTACTGATGAGGATATGATGACAATAGTATATGATTAATTTACATCCTAAGAAGACACAACCCTCACAGAGTTTTCTTTAAATATGCTCTTGAGGAAGGGGTCCAGGGCTCTGAATTGTTCTTCTGCATGGTGCATGGAATTACACATTTCCACCAGAGATGTCTCTGAAACCCCCAAACTTATGTAGTGTAGCGATAAGATCTTTTAGAACATGCAGATAGACATAAGTGGACATGAAATGACTAAACGCACGGGAAAAAGAGACAACCTTACTGATGCAGAAGAAAATCTCCTTATTGTTTCTTGCCTAATGACACACACAGACACATTCTTTGAATTCTGCTATAGATAAGCCTCACGTACAACCCAAGGTAATCAGAATAAACCTCAAAATCTTGTTTCTAAAAGCCACATCAGAGTGTGCGCTTGAAGAAATGACAGTATGCACAATATCTGCAATTCTTGTCAGCCGGAGCGCTGTAGCCGACTGCATTGTAAGCACACAATCCCGGCGAAATAAATAAATAACTCCCAGCGAACAGACACAACTGTCAAAGTGCTTCTCTCACCAGGCTGAGGAGACTCTACTTGTCTTACAGGCTGCGATCTTTTTCCACTCGTCTCTTTTTTTTTTTTATTTCTTTTTCTCCTCTTCTCTCTTTTCTTCCCCCTCCTCATTGTTTTCCAGCAGCGTCCCAAACGCTCTCAGGCCCATGGAAGCCCCGTGGTCAGGTTTTATCAGTGAGTTAACTCTACAGAAGTGGGCCAGATCAATACCCACATTCTCCAAGAGGAGTGGGGAGAGGCATGTTGTGTTTGTGTGCAAGTGTGTGTATGGGTGCCTTCAGGAGCGAATCGATGGGCTGACAGGGGCCTTGCTTTGTTCTCTCGCAGCACTCAGATGTTCGACGTGCTTTACATGATTGCTTAAAGGTTTTCGGTAGCTGGCTTGTTTGTTTGCTGTACACATTTTTCCTTGTTTCCCCTTACTTATTCTTCACTGGCGGTTTGTATGATACAAGAGCAGACTTAGGCATGTCACTGCGTTTTATGTTATCTGTTAACTGCTCGTATTTTCACAGAGTTGTCCACATATTTCACACTGAAGGCGAGGCAGTCCGGTGCCACAGCAAAACCTCTTGTCTGCAAAATGGCAACTATATGCAAAAGTCAGAGACCACTCGTTGATTATTTAATTTCCATTCCAAACCGCTATTTATTCTTTTTGAGGAGCTTGTATATACTTGAGATACATGGGACTCCTAACATCCATGTAAACCTGGTAGACAACCAATTTCCATCACCATCATTTAAATAATAGTTAAACAGCTTTTATCTTTGTGAGAAATGAGTAAATCATTTGTCAGGTTTGAAAAAAATAAATCTACAGGTGTTTCCATCCATCCTTCCACGTTGTTCTGCTGTTCCTTGTGAGAGGACAACTAAGTGCTGAGAATCTGAAAGGTTGGGCAATGACTAAAAAACCTTCTCAGATGAAAATTAAACAAAGAAGCTGCTGGTGTTCTCAGAACAATGGACAGTCAACTTCTCAATAGCATTGAATGTTTTAGGGATTTTTTAGATCGTGAAAAGGACAAAATTCAAACAACTTCTAAGACTGAAAAAGAAAGTCTTTTTAAAAAACAAAGCTGTAATAAAGGCAAAGGATGAACACACTAATTATTGTTCATGGGTGATTACATTATTTTCTGTTTTTATCTTGATACTGAAAATTAATAACTTGTACTTAATGGCTGTTTGGACTGGAAATTAACAAACAAAGAGTGGTCTCTGAGTACTGCATAAAATTAAACACCCTTAAACATGTATCTATAAAAATTTAGAAATATAAAAATACACAGCAGTGACAATTTAAAAATCATTTGGATGGATGCAAATGTATTTTTGTGCAGTATTTTTTTTTAACCTGTGTATGTTTTTTGTTTATTTCTTTAAATATCCTTTTTTCGCTAAGAGTGTGAAAAGTGAAAAATATTCTTAATTTCAATGTATGTTCATGTAAATCTGGTGTTATTCCAAGGATTTTACATTATTTTAGCTCTGTTTACCATTTATCAAAAATGTTCACATAAGGGCAGCTGGTATTTGTTGATGCTGGAGAAATATCAAAAATAAAAAAAATAAGTTAGCAAGTTTTGATATGCCAGCAGTGATGCGGCTAGCTCTACTGCTAGCCATGCTTCAACACAATACATATATAAATTATTTATACATACATACATATATGTATATATAATTTTTCCTGTTGTTTCACTAGCAATTCGAGCTTCTCCATTGCTGTGGTAGTTTAACCACAAGCAAGCAAGAACCCTTTTTCTTTAACTCCTCAAATCTCTTAACCGACAGGAGATGTCTTGATGAGCACTTTTGGAAATAATAAGCAAAACCAACAGGCCTCTCGCGCATACGATGCAAAAAAACTTTCGAGATGCCACCTGAACAAAATTCCCCACTCCACTTCTCAACAGCCCTGATAATGAATGTCTCCGAGAATGGTCTGAAGCCTGCGTCTGAGTGGCCATGTCCTTGTCCTGCACATTCATTTGAAGGACTGTTGTTTTTTTTCTCCCTCTCTCTCTTCAGATCAGGCTGCCCTTTGGTGCCCTTTTCCATCTTCTTAGTCTAAAGGAATTTTTTTCTCTTTTTTTTGGTTTACCATTATCTCCTGTCCGCCCTCTTACGCAACCACCTAAACCGAGTTAAGCGCTCGGCTCTGTAAATAAGCTCTCGGGAAATTACTTCCCACAAGAAGTTGTGTGCGAAGGCCACTCCTCTTGTGAAAGGTGTTGACCGCCGAGGACAAGTAGGTGTCAATGGGACGTGCTCTGTGGTTCGGCGGGACCTTGAGAAGAGCGAGCTCTTGTGGGCGCCACTAATAAGACGGGCACAGATGCGGCCCTTGTTTGAGCTTGGCCTTCTGTGTCTTATTGTACTTTAGCCTCGCAACCCGCAGCCTCAGCTAGAGCGCTGTATTGGCCGCGCGAGAGGGTCTCATTAGGAGAGGCGAAGGGAACCCGGGGGTCAAGGTACATAAAGGTGCCCCTGAGCTAAGGAGCATGCTCATAAGATGAGCAGGGAGCTCCTTGGTAGATCACGGGGGGCGAGCACCTCCAGACCTCTTGCCCTCTACAAGTGACCCTTCCTAGCTCGGGCGTTACTTGATGAAGCCGAGCTTGATAATTATTTTGCATGGATGGAGAAGAGGGCACGCGGTGTGAAAGGAGAGTGTCACTTGGAGGGAAGGAGTGCAGGGTGATGACAGAAAAAGAAAGCAAATCAGGAGTGAGAGGGAGGAGAGTGAGAGAGGGACATAGGGAGAAAGAGAAGGAGAGAGAGAGAGAGAGACAGGGAGAGAGGGAAAAAAAGATCAAAAGCAGGCCTTTCGCTTTTCATGCCTCAGAAGGCTCCAAAGAGGATAAGGAACAATCGGGCCTGGGGTCTCCTGTCCTCTCTGGCAATTAGACTCAGCTGATGAAGTGAAAGGGATGAATGGCAGGGTTCAAGGCCCTTCTCTAGGATTCACACAACAGGGTGTGTTCCCTCCACCCCACACCCCCCCTTTTCTTTCGCTCTCCCCTCCGAGTGGCACAAATGCAGCTGAAATATTTCCAAATGAAGACAATGTGGTCCAAGGTGCCAAATCTTAATCACGGGGGCTGATGAGACTGAAGAAGAGGGATAGGAGGAGGGAGGGAGAGTGGAGGGAGAGAGGGAAGAAGGAAGGAGGGTGTGAGAGCTGCTCAGTACAACACACACACATACACATACATTCACTCCTGTACATCTTTGCGCCTTATCAAACCATCCAAAAAAAAAAAAGAGGGATTTACTTTCTGCTGAAAATCCCCTTTGTTTGCGTGTCCACTGTTGTTCGACTGTATGAAAGAAAACAAATCGGGAAAGGACAAAAAAAGAAATGTATCTGAAATGATGACAATTACCAGAGCGTTTTAGAGTGAATGGACCTCACAGATGGCGCTTTGTCTGAAACTGATAGCACTCCGGTCTTTAAAAGAAATCTGGGGGAAAAACGAGGCTACTGTTGTGAAGGATTAAATAAAGATCACTGAATATTTCCAAGTCCGATAACGTTGCTTTGAACCTGCCTATACATTCGGAGTTACATCACAAAATAGGTATATGCTCCGTAATGAACGAGGATAGTGAAGGTTAGCGAAAGCACTCAGAGTCACTAAATATGGCTATCGGCCTCTCTTTAACCTTTACTCCTTTTCTTTCTAGATCATTCCTCCTATTCTATCTCATTTAAAGCCCAAACTCAATTTAGCATGGGGCTACGGTTTTCCTCTTTCTCTTTCACAGCCCCCTTCGGTGTGTTTTCTCAGCCATTCCTAATACAGTATATGGCAGTAAATGGCTCCGGAGGCCCGGCCCATGCCGCCACACTGCACTAAAACCTTAAGATGCTTAGTGATATTCTTTAATCTGGCCCACTGATAATGTGTTTAAAGGAGCAATTCAGCTTTTCCAAACTTTGAGGGTTCAAAGTCTCAGAGGCGTGGGGTCAGAATGCCAATGAGCTAAATAAAGATTGGCCCGAATAGGCTTTGGGGAGGATTTGAAACTTAGGCTTCTGAATCCCTTTGATCTAAACAGAGTCGCGGGCCACAATGATGCCGAATATCAAATGCCAAGAACGCTGTCATGGCCAGAGAGTTACGTGTTTGGTAGGAGGAATCTAAGAGAGCTGCCCATCTTATGGGACAGTCAATAACATTTACATAAGGGGTTTTGATTTAATGGTAAAATATGCCGTTTCGTAGAAAAGACGAGCATGAAATGTAGCTGTTTGCCAATGTGTGCACTTGTGTGTGTGTTCACCCTGAACAAAAAAGCTCAGAAGAAGACGCTCCTGAAAACACTATGTCGGATAGCTCGCCGTTCTCTCTCTCGCATTCTTGTTGTTGTCTTCTATTTTCAGCAACCTTTTGAATTAAATAATAAAGCATCCTTGATTAGAGCCATGGCAAAAAGCAGCTGTATCTTTATATTAAAGCACAATACAAAGATATTAAATTTAAGGTTCCACAATTATGTATAAAACATCTACTTAGACTTTAAAGTGAACCAAATGATTGGGAAAGTCTATTTTTATAAGCTCTTAATCACCTTTATTATAGTACTTACCTCTAGTAAATGGCAAGAGCGCACCAACATCATTTGATTACAGAATACTACCATAATAGTTTCATGAGAAACGCAGCAGAGCTCAAAATAGTCTTTCATTATGCCATGCTTTAGCTGGTTTTAATTATCATTCATGTATTACTGTCAACAAGGCACTCTCGTTTAGCATGCAGGGCAACTGATAGCATGTCTTGAAATGTGGAAGTATATACATGCGTTTGTCAGTGTAAATTTTAATTATAATTAATGTTAGTGGACGTAATGGGCATGATGTCTGTCCAAATCTCTGTCAATATTTTCATGACATCTGCAATACTGTGCTAAAGGCAGAGATCATTCTTCATTTATTTAATTTTTCACTCAAAACACCCATTAGGTCAAGGTATTCATTTTTCAGGACATATTTATAATAATTGAGCAAGACAAAACTATCAGGAAGCTTTCATATTTGAGAGAGATGGGATATTCAGACTCCACTCCTGCTTCAGATCTAAAAAAAATCCTGTTGTTTCTGTCTATCATTCAACTGTGAGAAAGCAACACCATGGGTCTGAAAGGATGTGTAGCTGTCAAGAAGCCCATACTGAGCCAAGAAAATAGACAAAAAGAAAAATGTAAATCAAACTACGAAGATGCTGATGTTTGGGATTCATTGGTTATTGTGAAAGCAGAAAATGAAACCAACTTCTTAGACTGAACTTTGGTGGTGTGGAAAAACACCCCAGCAGGTTTCTGTGAAAAACTAAAAGCAAGTCTCCCAAAGAGTGTGGAAGCTGTTAACAATGTGAAAGATAGACAAACATAATGCTTCAAAATAGATATTATATTTAGTCTTTTTAATTTTCTGCTAAACATGTTTGTTATGTTTTTTCTGGACATAAAACGTTGTGCTTAATGACTGTTCTGCCTGGAAATTAAATACATGGCAAGTGGTTTTGCACAGTACTGTAATTCATCTATTATTTAAATATAATTTAGAAATGAAATGCTTTATTTATGGACCAGTTTCTTAGACAATGTTATAGAAGACCTTACAGATATCACTGAAAAAATCTCAGACTTTTAAAGCCAAAAACAAGAAATAAGTTAAAGAAATGCAGGGTTTTGCTCCATAGCTCCAGAGAAGATTATTCAGATACAACATACAGCAACATTTCTGATGATACATGAATAATATCTAGATATTTGTCAGTTGCTAATAAGGTGCCGTGTATTAGTGTCCAATATAAATCTGTGCATTTATCAGCACTGTAAAATACTAATTCACTGGTACCTGATGAACACCTGGTGTGGCTATATATTACATAAAGATAATACCAAATAGTGCTAATGAAATGTGAATAAGCAGGCAGGATTTCCCAGATAATGGCTGTCTTGTTTTAATTGTTCACATATTTTTTCTTTTCCTGGGTGACATGGTCATTACTTGGCAGTCACCGCTTATCGGCGAAATCACCCAGGATTAATGGTCTCACTTGGGCTGGTAAAAAATGTTGAAGTTGTCCCGATTATCAGTGCGGGAAAAAGAATAATGGTTATTTGTCACTGTGTTAGGCTGGAAGAATAAGTAATCTAAGAAAACGTGGAGTTAAGCACACTATTAACCCTTCACTGCAGTAAGCTTTTTGGTGGGGGACAGATCGCAGATTGTTCTGTGTACAACTTCACTGCTTTTCTTTAGCTGGCTGATTAAGACCTAGTTGAGGCTCTTTATCGGAGTGGAAAGTCAGCTTTGGTCACAGAAATTGCCAAGGTTAACTAGCACTCAAAATTGCATACGCACATTGTAGTGACAGCACATATTCCTACTATACCTTTCAATGAGTCAATTTAGGGAAGGTGCTGAAAGCTTACCTCGGTGCCAAAGACGTGACAAATTGACAGGACAAAGGAAAGGTCAAGGTCTAAGAACATCCTACAGTGCGTGTTGCACATTCTGAAGCGACTGGGTAATTCAGTTTCATAATCTGAGTTGTCAGCATGTCTCTGTGCCAGAAGTAATGAGAATGACACAATGGAAGTTTAAAAATTACTGTGTTTCAAGTATATGTCATATTTCAGGGGTTTCAATTACAACACCCAACAAAATGTATGTTCCTCTTGTGTTTTTTGTAATGCAATAGGCTTGACTTGTCAGAAAACATTTAGTTGTTGTTGTTGTTGTTGTGTGGGAACACACGCTGTTAGATATTTCCAGCCATAACTGTCTTATTTAAGCCTTTGCCCTCTGAGAATGAGACAGAAACAAACTTCTTCCCAATATTCTGTTTTTAAACAACTCAAACAGACCTGCCTGTTGATCACCTTGTAGTGGGAATTAGTGCTTCTGGTAAGCTGATATTAAGAAGTGTGGCACTGTGGCAAAGGGCCAACTATATATGTGAGGTCTTGCGGCGATAAGCCATTCACATGCTGTAGAAGACGTGGTGGCTTTCACTAGCATGGAGATATGGAGGTTTGCCACCAAAGAATCACAAAAAGAATCATCAATAAGAGACTGCTGAAGCTAAGTCATACGTGGCCTTAGCCTTATGTAGCGATTGTATCTACTTACTAACCCATTTGTGACAGCAGACTTTTTCCTTTTTCACGCAGATGCTGGATAATAAAGTAAACATGTAGACTCTGAATGAATGGGCTGGCATTTCACCATGGAGCCTCAAATGGAGGTGAATCTTCCCGCCTGTAACTGCGGTCACCCAGGCATGGCCTGCTGCACAGCGAGGGCGGGACTTCCCTATCTTCGTGGCAGAGCCTCCACTTCATCCCGGCCGCCGAGTGCAGTCATGTCCCTGCCTCTTTTATCTACGACATTCATTTTTCTTGTCTCCCTCCTTCAAAGTATCTATTAGCGACGCGCTGCTATCTGTTTGTGGGGTATTTGCTCCCCTTTTTTTCCACATGAATGTTTGATATATTGGAGAGAGAATGATTGTTCGCTGCAATGAGACCAGCCCATGGCCTCAGTAAGACAAATTGCTCCAGAACGCCTAAATGGCAGTCAATGATAACTCATTGTAAGGAGAGTAAGTGACTTCCAATGGAGTGACTGGGGGTACTAAGAGTAATGGCGGTGCACGGGTGAAAAATAGATGTTTGGCTCTCTGTAATTACTCCATTAGAGGGCTCTCTGTTAATCTACCAAACCATTGCAAGTGTTTTCACTGCAGCGGCCAATAAACACAACGGCCTGCCGGTGGACAGGATTCCTTCTCAGTATAGAAGTAGATATGAAATTTGTTTGTGGGTCCAGCAAGGTCTCTGCCTATAGTCTGTGCTGGTGTTTTTCTTGTTAGTACCTTTTGTTAGTTTTTTTATTGTTTCCCTTTTTTGTATTATTTGAAAAATCCAGCTGTACTTCACACTGAGTAAAAATGATTCCCCAATCCAACCAATAGAAAGGGTCCTAAATTACTCTGAAAACATATTACATTAACTACCATTTACAGTGAAGTTTTGTTTTCTTCTCATTTAAAGTTCCCATTCCTGGAAATACAATTTTTTCTCCAATAGTGACAGGTCATACGGCATTTTGAGACAAGTTATACGTCACATGTTGTTTTGAATATTTAGACTATATTGACATATGCCATTATCAGCTTAGGTTTAATAATAATATATATAAAAGTAAAAAAAAACATGTTGATAACAATTCCATTTGATAAGCTTTAACATGCCTGGACCTCATCAACCTTCTATATTGCTCTCCAGTGAGGGTACTATGCAGCTTGCGAGTGAGGCACCGTGGACAAAAGAGGACAATCTGTCCTTTCACCATCCAAAGCTACCCGCTCTGCCCCATCCCTGACAAACATAATGATAACAATTTTTTGACCATTTGGTGTCTTCGACTACTGCCTGTAGCTCTCTGGACAAAGACTTGGGGCAGTGTTGGGGGCGGGAGGGAGGGAGTCGGGGGAGCAATATGGTATTAAGAGTTTGGTTTGACCAAACAGTCTGCTTTCTTCAGCGGACTTTTAAAAACACTGCTACGAGCTGTGCCCACAGCTTTGCCACAAAGTCTAGAGTCGACCTAGAGCACCTCTCAGCCTGCACCTCCCATCTGCTTGCATCCCCACCCAGGATTCACTGATGGGCTTAAACCTGCTTTTCTTTCTCTCTGAGCTGAAAGCCCTGACCTGCACTCCTTTTTCCCCCTGAATGGCCTGTAAAAATAAACTGCCTTTAATGTGTTCACAGCCCCATCTCTAAAGCGAAATCGGACAGAGCTATTGGTTCCTTTCACTATGCACTCCGTAAAGACATACAGCCTTTGTTTCTGAACTTGTTAGCCTGTGACACTGGTCTGAGGCGCTGTGTTTGGGGCGTGTGGCGTTAACAGGTTAATAGCCCGGTATTAATTATGTGGTCTACCTGCTATTACGGGGTCTTTCCAGTGGGAGAAAATGAACGGGCTGCGGCAGCTGCAACACTGAGAGAACTACAGTGCATCAATTACATTTTCCATCAAGAAACACACTCTAAAACTTGCCTGAATTGCAAGGAATATTAACATGGTTGTTGGCAAGAATGTGAATTTTTTAATAATGGTATTTTTAATGGTGCTACTATTTAAATTATTATGTTGGAAGTAGTAAAGTAGTATATAACCGTTGTGCCTAACCGAATAGACAGTTGTACACTGAGCAAAGTGACTTTTCCTTCAAAACAATAGAGCCTCACTTACAGCACCGAGGTAAGCAAACTACAGGCAGCGCTAGGAATGGCAGAAATGAGCTTTATTCTAACAAAATTAGTAGAATTGGTAAAATTTAATTATGTTTACACGAATAACACCCTAATTTCTCCCTGTTTTTTTCTGCGGGCCTTAACTCACGTGTAAAACTAAAAAATCTGGAACATTCTTGGAAAAGAGTAAACTCGTCTAACTTCGAGTATAACCAGGTTATCTTCCGTGATTGACGGTCTGCTATTTATTTTAGAAATGAAAAAAATGTAGATTTTCTCTCTGGCAGACATTTACACAGCGCCTCGCTGCCGTCTCAGCGTCCAGCCCAGTCTCGCTGCTGTTCTCCTCCAATTTGGTGGACAATAGCGCCGCTCAGTGGCTGGGCCGGTGTTCTCACCCTCAGCTTTCTGTTAGGAGCTGTTCACAGAGGCTTGTGTGATAAAGCCGAGCGCCCTGTCCACAAATTCACGGGGACGCATGTAGTATTTAGCAATAGGTTAATGATATTTTATTAAATGTGTACTGTTTGAGACCAGTTTAAGCTGAAGAAGCACTCAACGGATTTTCTTAGTTTAATAAGAGGAACGCGGTTTTCTCGAGTAGGCCAGGCCAGGTCTCTCCCGGACAATTAAAGGTAAATTTCGTATTTCAGCCCCGTTTCCCAGCAGAAAAGCTGCTCACAAATAAAAGGAGTTATCAAGTTGACTATTGTAGTTATTATTTGTGCTTTACTAACATTTATAAGATTTAGCATGTTTAGGTTTTATGTTTAAACTGTTAGCAAACATGCTGTTGGACAGTTTGCCCGTTAGCCTGCTCCTAAATATGATCAAGAAGAGTTGTATTTTTATGTATAATTCTAAACACAAGTCACTAATAATTTATTTATAACTGCTGTCGAAACAAATGATTTGTCCCGTACATTGTGTGTAAATTTCATGATGAATGGACTAAAAGAAATGCTCCAAAATTACTTTGAAATTCCTCCTATGATCCCCTTTTATTGACTATCAGTGTTATTGTTTTTTCCCCCAGACAGCAGGAATATGTTTAATGTTTATATAAATGACATAGTAATCTCACTTACACTGCTCTATGCTGAAGCAGAGCGTACCTGTTCAGCTGTTTCTAGAAACAGGCCGCATTGCCTGAAAGTTAACAGGATGCAAATGGCTCCAACAGTAGAGCAGTGTGTGTTCTGACCTGTTTAAAAAGCGAGGTTTACCTTGATTAGCTGTGATTGATTAATTAATAACAGATCATTGAGCATGCGTGCTGGGATCTAACTGAGAGCTGGACCCCATGGTAAGGTGGGGGTCAGGCCAAGAGCTTGCTGGGGGTGTAATTGTGAGCAGCAGGGTGGCCTGGTGCTCAGAGGGAGAAAGAAAAAGAGAAAGAGGCCTCCTGCTCTTGGGAGAAGCCTGTTTCAACATGTCTGCACGACGCCTCCTCTCTTCGACACCTAACTACAGGAGACGAGGAGAGGCTGTGCCAGTTTAATGGTCTCCAGCCATATGTTGAAGGGCATTGTGGAACGTGACTTCTTGCTCTAGTAATCACGTCCGCAAGAAACGTCCTCTGTTTCTTTATTTTTTTTATCAGCCTTGTTAAAGTCTGTGCGGCGTGGGTACAAGCTGCACTTTTTCCAAATCCGTGTTTATTTTTAAAGGCAGGAGAATTTCTCCAGCAGCACACAGTTCACGTTGCGTTACTTTTGAAGGACGGTTCATGAATAGGTAAAGAGTTTGACTGAAAAGGCCTCCTTTTTTCCTCGTCCATTCTCAAACGCCACGGAACGAGTAGACATCTCTGCTCCCTCTGCGCTTCCAGCACGGCTGCTTTTGTGTGCAGGTGGAAGACAGGTTCACAGGGTCCGTGGTCCGGGTTTCTCTGGCCTTCCTTTGCATTAGATCCGCAGCCCTTTATCTCGTGCTAACATTGCACAGAGAAAGATTAGCTTTTTAAGCAAAAGGATGGAGGTCTGCTTTAAAAAAAAAAAGAGGCTGCGCCTTGTGTTTGAAGCTCTAAATATGACAGAGGACTTCAAGAGGGGGGCCTGAGACAGGCAGTCTTCACGATGAGGGAGAGGAGAACAGGCAACATGCCTTTTCCTTTTTCTTCCTGGCCAAAGGAAAAGACTGTGGCCAAGCTTGATTATCCGAGATGAAGGATGTGCTGAGAGGAGCCGGGATTGTTAAGACTTTCAATTCTGACACCAAAGTCTCTCATAGTAGTATTACTCTGCTCTTCTTTCACTCACTCTCTCTCTCTCTCTCTATCTCTCTCTCTCTTTCGTTTTCACTGTGTGCGCAGCTGTGATTTTCTTTTTTTAATGCAAGAAAGGGCTGACGTTAAACTTTTTTTTTGTTTTGTGGTATATTGAAAAAATGCAAAATTGATATCAATGGCTAGTGCCATGCAGTATTTTAAGAAGATACAATATATATTAATACCAGACCACAGTCGATCTCCAGACAGAAGTAAGCCAACTGGCTAGTCACTAATACAGAACAGCTGGTTTTATCAAAATTAATTCATCTAAGTAAGCAAATGGCATGCATGTAAATGTGCAACTGATCCATTTGGCAACTATGCCAATGATGTTATGATATATCTTTAAATGCATTTTGACACATATAAAGATCCACAGCCAAATTTGTGGTACATCATTAGGCCATTATAAATATGCTAAGACTAATGAACGCAGACTAGTCATCATATTTAGCCGGACTGCTCTGCTTTTGGATTTCTCCAGTGCGACAGGCTGGTAATAAGTCCGCTGTGGTGTTATGTGACATCTCAAAGCGCGGCTTCAGGATCTTTGCTCCCTGGGTTTCGGGTGCCACTCAAACCCTCCCTGTGAAAAGCTGTTTTTCATTTGATGCTCCTACCGCCAGTTATTGTCAGCATATTCGAGAGGTCCTAAGTCCTGAAATGAGTCCTGTATTATTTTAGACTGGCTTGAATATTGCACGGCAGGAGACTGAAAATGAGACCTTCCATCAAAAGATTGCCTGCAGCGCGTTCTACTCTGTGCAGCATTCGGGAGATCTCACACAGAGAGAAAACACACTCTTTGACCACATGATTATATATTTATTAACAACTCTTTTGATGATTTTTTTTCCCTTCTCCCCCCTCTTTCTTTCTGTTGTTAGTCGGTGGAGTGAAGGAGAAGGGAGGAGATAATAAACTGCAGTAAGAATATGGGCGGCCTTGCAGTTTTTCAGGCCGTTTAAAGATTAGAGGCAGCACAAGCAGCCCATGCAGGCAGAACCTGCTGAACCTTAAAATAAGGTGTTTTGTCACCTCTCTAGGCACAGGTACACATCACAGGCGGAGTTTCGAAGGCCAGTTTTTTCTCTTGTGAAAAATAAATGCTGTTGGGTCTGCAGTTGCAGAAGAATGAAAGTCTGCCCAGAATTATTCCAGAATCTTAATTTTGTCTGGAAATCTCATCAAATTTTAACATCTTGAACTCTTGTAACTCACTGCTGTGCCAAATTATCTACATATATTTTGTCTACATATTTCTTGGTGCAGTATGCCCTGTTAAAACAGTTTGTAAAGTGTTATTTAGGTTTGTTATAGTCTTTTCTTCCCTTAAAGACATGTAGTGTTGTAGAGCTGAAAGATTTGTTTTTATATTACAGTTTGAAAGCATGACTTTCAACTCCCAAAGCTGCTGTTTTTATAGCTTATATTAGGGGTCACTAATAGGCGGACCTGGAAGCAGACGTTGTCGAATGCGGACCCAAACTGATAAACTATTGAGAATTATTTAATTTTTAATGTGTTTATTTTAGGCGACGGAGCTTTTCTTGTCTTTACATTTATACAGGTTTTACGGTGCAGTGACCAATCACGTGCACATAGGGGTGTGAGGCGCGCACACTCAGACGAGGTCTGAAGCAAGAAGCAGCAGCCGGAGACTAAAGCGAGTCAGAAAGAATAAAGTAAAAACAGAAAAGTCAACAGAGAAAACTGAGTGTTTAACCAGAAACGGTTATGGAATGAACTCGCTCGTATAGATTTGGAAAATATCGCTGTGTACAACCAACATGACATTTTGTGAAGCTGGGTTAACAAGAAGACACACGTTTTATTTACTTTCTCTATAAATAGCCCTCGTTCTTACTTTTAAGGACAAAAATATTTTTTGGAGCGTTATAAATAATTTATTTAGTTCAGCATTTAAACAGTAAATATACTGAAATATACAGAATGATATTTGTAATAAGATTGTCTTTCAGTTGCTGATGATATAAGATACTGATATGGCAACATAACACAAGTTAGAAATGATGACCGTCCGGACCTTGGCCTAAGAAAATCTCCTCTACCTCTAATTAAATACCTCTGACCTATATTATAGTAAGTATTGTATTAAGTTTTAGGTGAGTAAAACTTCTAAGCAGCCTGTAGATGAGTTATGGCAATCAAAACCCCCCAAATTCTTTTTTTATTCTTTTTGGCCACAAAATTGGTATGAAAAACAGTAGCAAACTGTTCAGCTTTAGTAGTGTGCGATGAATATTTGTCATTGTTTTACTAGGCTATATTTTTTATACATTTTTAAATGTTATCATTTTTTATTTGTAATGTCATAGGACATTCACCATGAAAAAGATAAATAAGCTTCCCAGGGATGATAGTTTATTGTCAAATAAACATTTGCTGTGGCTTTACTGTATGTGTTGACCTATGGAAAAGGTTAGTTCGATTGAGCTTAAGTTCAGTTTGTTAAAAAAGGTGCTGCTATTTGCATGGCAAAGTTCTGCTTTCAGCAGGGAAAAAGTCAGACAACAAAACCCATGGCTTAATCAAGGCAACTTCAACTGGCTGTGACCTTTGGGAGGGATCCATATCTCTTTTCCCTGGAAGAAATGGTGATGATGGCAAGCAGTAGTGTCCTTTGTGTCTAGTGAAGATATCGAGTGTTTGAAGTGTTAACACTGACACTAAGCCTCTGGGGCGAGCGGGCGAAGGCAGCGTGTCACACAATGGGATGGGACTTGGATCTTTACTTCCCCTCCAGTGACCTCTGACCCTGGCTGGTTTTCAGGGTTGCACTGGCTCCCACTCCTCTAAGGCAGTGTCCGCTTTGATCAGATCACCAATTGCTCTGCAGAAGGAGTATTACATACCCCATGCTGAACGTGTTACAGTTTGCTGCACAAAGACTACATTTGCTGTTGGTTTCCAACAACCAGCTTTAAACCGTGAATAAACAATAAATCATTTGTACAATTGGTAAATAAAATGTACTTGGTTATCTTGCAGACTTATGCCTTAATAATGACAGTATAGACCACTCTGATGTCGTGTCATTTTGTAATTAACATGTGCAAACAGAGCTTTAAGTTTAGGCTGTATTCTCTGGTGAAAATTTGTGGATTCTTAGGGAATCAAATAAGAAACGTTCCAGCTCAGACATGTTTTGTGCCATGTACATTTTGTCCTCTGTATATCACTTATTTAGTAGAAAATAGCATTGCTACAGTCATGCTAGAGGCAAGCTAATGTTCCACAGCAAGTGTACTACTATATTTCAGCACTATTATATAATGACACCAGCTGCTTAAATTTAGGATATACTGCCAAAAAGTCTTAACTACCACACCTGGCAAAGCTTGCTGGTTTGCGTGGGGTATTTTGCTGAGGTTGCCAGTCTTATGATGTCAGTTCATTGCACACGATTGTGTATTTGTATGCAAAAACATTTGTATTCCGATTCTCCAGTGGTCTCCGTTGTAAAAATTTGTTTTTTTGTTTACTACAGGGTCGATAACAAATTTTTTTTCCCCACAGAGAGAAATGGATTGGACCCAGAGATCATAATTTAGGGAGGTTCCTGACTGCAAAATGACGACACATCCTCAGAGGTACAATTTGAGTGTGGATAACAAATACTATTACTATATGTTACAAGATGATGTAGATTGTTACAAATACACTTTCTTTTTCTGGTAAGTTCTGAAGTTTCAAGAATTCTGATTTGACGGTGATATTGGAGTGTTTTTTTCGGGTTGATACTGTTGTGATCGCCTGCAGTAGCCAGGCTAGTGTTTTCCATCGAGGCCATACATGAAAGGGCTTGCCATTCGCACTCAGAACATGGCTACCGGCTGCCTTTTTCTCCCCCTCCTCTTCCTCCTCCTCCCTTCTTTTTCCCGCTTGTGTGCAGCCTGACCCCGCTCTTCCCTTTTTCAGGCTACAGTGGCCCAACACGAGGGAAGCTTTCAAAGGCATTGTCTGCTCAAATCAAGTCAGGGTTCCCTTTTAGACTGGGCTCAGAGATAATAGCGATCTGGAGTCGGGGAGGATGCTGACCCTTCCCTCCAGGCTTGATCGGATCTTGGCCCAGTCAAAGCTGCCGGGGCCACGTCTCTGGACGGCCACGTCTCTACGGGCCAGGGCTCTGTGATAGTAAGAATGAGAGAGGGCACCAGCCCGAGCTGGAGCCCTGACGTGTCAGGCTCTGTGGCCCCAGTGGTCTCCCAGAGCAAATGGAGGGGGGAGCAGAGGACAGCCAGCAGGCTTCAGCCTCGCGGTCAGACCAACACACTGAGGCATGTCATGGTGCAGATGTCCTCATGCTTTTAGTCGTATACTTGGGGATCAGGTCAGGCCAGTGATGGCGAATCGTTTGCTTGAGACAAAAGAATCTCTAAAAAAGGATATTCATTAGGACAAGCCCTGGCATAGTTAGAGTAATCTTCTATGAATATGTCTGTTCCCTCTTTCCCCTCTTTTGTGTTCCTCTGTGAAGAATGGTTTTAATAACTTGTAACTAAAATGCAGGATGCATTGGTTTTGGGTCTTATAACAAAAGCCTTCCTTTGTCTTATACCAACAACCAGTTAATTATGTATTAAATGTTCACAATGAAACCTCTATATGCATTAAGTCACATGAAAACTGTACTGATGCTTGCTGGTAATGTATGTTGTCTCATTTTTAATTTTTTTTTACAATAATCGACAAAAGTCAGAGACCACCCCTCATTTATTTAACTAAACATCAGTATGACCGTTAAGTTCACGCTAGCCATTCTTCAGCATCAAAAAATAAAAAAATATAAAACAAATTAAACCAGAAACTACACAGAAGCCTCAACAACAAGATGTCATTTCCTTTTTCCGTATTTAATGTGTCCACTTTTGCCTTCTGCAGATTTTATAGGTTCTATTCTTATTGAAAGATTTCTTTCAGTTATTCCTAAAAATCTACTGAGGGTTTTTAAAGAGAAGCTAAACTGTCACTAAGAAAAAAAGTACACAGTTGGGCCTTAAATCCATTGTTGTACCTTTTGAGGGTGCTTTACAATGTTTCTTATCCAGTCTTATCTACAAATGGCCAGTGTGTCAGCAGGATTTCATTTGCGGATTAGATTGGATGTTCCTGACCTACACAGTACCTAGGGGTGAGGGATATGGCAAAAATTTCGTATCACAATAGTTTTTCACAGTGCATAATACATATCACAATATTTTGACATGTGGACAAAATGCACTAAAACTGCACTGAATTTGAAATGGACTGATTATGGTTTGTGTATAGTGAAACATGTATATACAGTATTTTCAGTACTTATTCTCTAAAACAATATCTATGATTTGCCTTGAAAGGTGTAATGTTGATGAACGTACCTATATTTATTGCAGTAACAATAAAATAATAATCATCATATCATACAATATCACATTACTCCGACAGTACCTCTGTTTTGAATGCTCCAGCCTTTGTTTGATACACAAATTTCTATACTTGTCTGTTTCCGCTGCTCACCTTTGGCTTTACCGCTAGACGTTATTTCAGGCCCAGAGGGTTGAGGTTTTCTCACGATGGGATTGACGGGAACAGCTGTTTTTTAGATCTGAAGTAAGAGTGGAGCTTGATTTTTCTCCTCTTCATCAAAGATGAAAGCTTTAAGGACTGTTTATCTGATGGTAATAGTTTTGGTTGTCAACTAGGCCTTGAACTGTTGAGTGGGGTCCCATTTTCTTTTTATCTTTTTTTTTTATGTATTTTTTTGGGAACTTTTAGTGTTCCCAGTTCCACAGCCAACATGAATTCAGATTATTAATTTATATATGTTTATATTGAAAGTATTTAGTGTATTTTACTAAACATTTGTTGAAAATGCTGTTAGAAACATGTACATTACTGATATTTCATAGCATTTCAGCGCATACTGGTGTTCCATTGTATTTACCGTTATAATTACATTTTTCCGTGTGTTTGGCTGCTGATGAATCCTGCAGGGGCAGTAAACTTCATGCTTAATGTGTTGATCATCTTAGTTTGTGACTATCTTTACTATGTTTAATGTTTTATTGTGTAAGGAGTTTATTGTCTGAAATTATATTCCCTAGCTATGTATAAGCGAAGTAGTGCACTGTAGGACATTGTTTGCTAGCATAAATTTCACAGCCAAGCACAAGCATTAGTGTGCAGCCTCATACTTCACTGGTGTGTAGATTAAGCCCATCAAAGGCTGCCATGCCAGGCTGCACTTCACTGTAAATTTAGCTGCAGGTTGGGATGGTGGGAGCTAACAGTCCTCATGTTGACACACAGGATTATTCCCTCTGTGATTGTGACCCTGCCCCTGCTTGACTTGGACCCCTTTGCAACATGCACTTGCGCACACATGCACTCACTCTTCACACAAATTTGTGCATTCATTAGGCTTCCACATTCACTTAAAGCCCTGCTCCACTTTACATAAAGGCATGCAGGTTTTGCAGTCGGCCCACTGCGTGTGTAAGCTTGTGTGGAAAGGGACTGAATTTTAAATGCAACGATGCCTTGCCTTCCCATTGACCTCGCTGAAAAAGCCCAGTGATCTCATTCTCCGCTTCACTAGAATGCTGCTGATTCTCTCTGTTGCAATGTTACTCCTGCTTTAAAAGGAGCC
The DNA here is from genome assembly GCA_021613375.1 of Megaleporinus macrocephalus. NCBI lineage: Eukaryota > Metazoa > Chordata > Actinopteri > Characiformes > Anostomidae > Megaleporinus > Megaleporinus macrocephalus. Next base: position 19,409,139 of record CM038711.1, read on the forward strand.
TCAATGGAAGTTGACAATAGCATACCACTGCAGGCTACTTCTCTTTGCTTTCACCAAAATGAGAGGTTAGGAAAAATAGCTTAATTCATGGGGCTTTGAAGTTGAGAGCCATGCTGACCTCTCCGTTTTCAAAGAAATTAACTGCAAGACTGGTACTGGATATGAGAAGTCTGTAGTAGGTTTCTTTTGATTGCAGTTCTTTATGTTTATAAGGACTTAGATTTATTGATGGTGCTTAAACGGAAAGCTTGTAGCTTTAATATGTCAGAGAACAATTGTTATAGCTGCCATGTTGTGAAAATCAGAGTTCAGTCAGTCAGTGCTTTTAGGAACTGCTCAGCCAAATAGACAGTAAGCAGTGTTCCACAGATGTATGCATAGTATCTCCAGATAATGTCCAAAGTTCTGCTGTAACCCTTGTCTGCTCAGGTCCACATCCCAGCAGGCAGTTTTAGTAAGTTGATACTGTTTGGCTCCATTGAGCGTAACCTGAGCCTGGTTAGTCTCAAGGTCTGGAGACCCAGGTCCTACGAGGGCACTGAGGAAACGGCCATGCATAAAGAACACATTATTCCACCCACTCACATGGATGAAAGGCTTAGATCAGATGGCTGTAAGCTGCTGTGTTATACCCGTGGCTAAGCGTCACACTTGGCTCTCTCAGCCTCTTCCAGTGGGGAGGATGTGAACGTCCTGATCCACTTCCACTTGCTCTTCTCTGCTGTTTGGGGACAAACAGAGTTAATAGGGTGTATCTGAGGTACTTGACAGCAATCCTTCAGGGGAATCAGTTGGCTCTGGAAAAAGGATACCCTCAACTACATCAGTGGTGGTTTACATAATAGCAATCACAAAAGAAGGCATTTTACTCCAGCAGGGTACCCCCATCACAGCCCATCCTACCACACCCCACCCCCACTTCATTTCCTGTGCCACCCCAAAAGTCGACTTTAGCATTAGCTCTCACATTGTCACTTAAAGACAGTCATGGGGATTGACTTTTATGAAGTGCTTTTGGGACCATGCGGTGTCACTTTAAAGTGCTCTTTTCCCCTCATCTCGGTGTGACCGAGCGCATTTATTAAAGTGACATCCGACAGTCACTTTGAGACTCCCTCTGTCAGGCATCACGGTGCTCGCAGCTAGGCAGTCAGCATTCAGAGCGGGAGACAGGAAGGGCATCTTTGACAATGGGTAATTGTTGACCACTTATTCTTCTTGTCAAAGGATGTATTTAAGACGACTGTTTTGTCAGATATGGTTTGCAGCTTATCCCTCACTGGGCTGTCTTTTCATTGTGTCTGCATTCGCTGTCTAAGTCGGTCTCACATTACCAGCAATTGTAGGAACAGATTAGAAGAGATCAAGGTTAGTCTCATGGGTTAGCAAGTGATGTGTGAGGGTATGGGACCATAAAAAAACCTTTTTGTGTAATATCAGTGTCCACGGTTGTCAAGTTGTTCAGTATTATTCAAGTAAAATATCCTGTTAAACTATCCTGAAATTGTTTAAAAAGCACTAATCCTTTCAACAGAGTTGTGTTTAATTTCTCGTATTTCTTTGACACCTAGACATTAACTGTAATTTTATGTTTAAATGATTACAAGCACTACTGTACTGTTTGTTACAAACAAACATGTATTGTTCTTGAGCATGCATTAACAAAGTGTTACATTAGGCTGTTTACTTTTTTAGTACAATTTTCTGATTTTTAAAAAAGCAATAATTGTAAATCATTGTTGGAATCATTAAGCCTTGAAACAGTGTGATTATTGATGCTCCCTTACCTGTTTGTCTCAGATAGTATGATATGGTTATTTTGGATTAACTGTTACAAGATATTTAACCAATGTTTTTCTCTTTTACGTGTTTTTTTATTTGCACTGTCTAGAAACTAAATCTGGCTCATAACTGAAAACTGGTATGTACTATATCTTGTAGGTCTGCACATATCAGCAAGTCAGTTTTAGTCAAGTTTAACATTTTCTCTCCCTGTAATTTGCTGCCCCAAGTAATGTAATGGTGAATTGCTAGCAGCCAACACTCAGGCATTATCCTAAGAAACCTTGCCCCTCAGGTCAAGGGTCATAAGTCGTCCAGTCGTCTAGTCATGTCTCGTTCCCAGTCACTGTAATGACCTTTAGATAGAGACGCCAGTAAATGGAGCAGTTGTGATACCTCTGTACTGTCAGACACAATATGGTCCGATGGTTATCAAATATGGCCCCTTTTGGCAACCCTTGGCCTCTGACATGGCCCGTGCCTTGTGGAGGGACATGCAGCTCCATTTTTGCCCTTTGCAAAATTTTGCTGGAGGGTATGATTGTGAAACCTTCAAAGGATGAGGGCATTGTGTCATTCAGAGACATTTCAATTGGTTCTATTCTGAAAAGGTAATTAGTGCCGTGAAGATACAGGAGCAGAGGGCATAGAAAATCAGAAGCTTTGGGCATTAAAAAAATCGTCCCCAAAAGGCAGTCCAACTGTGTGTAACCTGATATTCATGTAATTAGAATGAAAAAGTGGACCTTCTCAGGTTTCTGCTTTATGCAGTAGTATTTCTTTTCACAGCATAGTGTTTACTTACATGCATTAGTCATTTCAAGATCCTAGATCAGTGTATGAGAAAATTATAGATGCTTTTAATGCTTCATTCGAAAGCAACTGATACAAGTAATGTTCCAAAATGAGCATGTACTATTCTCAAATCATTAGTTCATCTTTTGTCACTGAGCTTGCATTAACAGCCCTCTGATTTGCATCATATACTCTGTGCAGTTTTGACGTCCAGTTACAAGGGTTGTTTTAGCTCATTATGTGTCTGTTTAAAAAAAAAAAGCTTTTAATGTTGTTGTGTGACGATTGTTGGCATTCACAGATTACTGTCTGCATGTGTCCTATTTTTAAATGTGTATGATTTTGTGAATCCTGAAAGGCTTCATGTAACAACATAGGGAGAAATGATCTTTTGGTCAGCTCCTCAACTCAGTGGTTGTCAATTTAATGCACCTGATTGAAAGCATGATTTACCCTGGCTATGACACTGGGGTCAAGTAGTCAATATTTATAATTGTGCAGCCCACTGTGTTTCAGACATTAACACTAAGGTGCCTCTTTTTATCTGTGCAGGCAGTCTGTACAAAAGGCCAGTGAACTGCTCTCCTTCCTGCATACGATAGGGCATGCTTTTTCAACAGATACTCTAAAAAGATTTTTGTATTTTGGTATACCTCAGAGCTGTAGCAGATCTACATTGCAGTATTACACAAATTTCTGTCTTCATAGCACAAAAAATGAGGTATATTGACCAATTTAATTGAAATAGTAGTCACAGTTAAATGCTGCTTTACAGGATTTTACTATTGCCAGTTATACTACCTAGAACAGCGCAGTTACAATATCATCTTTTGCTGGATACCAGGACACTGTGGACTCCTGGCAACCATCCAGGTATCCAATGTACCAGATCATACCAGTGGACATCAAACCTACAATAAACTCTTGTGTCAAGGACAAATGGGAAAACGACTAAAACACACAACTTTTTTAGTCACACAACAAATAATAATAAATAATAAATTGTACAAAGCCAGTCCCACTATTGAGGGAAAAATATGAAGACCTATCTTGAAAACCTTTGGGACCAGACAGTCTACACAAGATGTCATATTGGACATACTAGACTAACACACATGTATCTGATAAAAGGCAAAACTGTCCCATGTTGTACAACATTCCAAACACAGATTACAATAAAACATTTAATGCTGGCATGTATCATCTATAACCAAGAAAGACAACATATCAGAAACCATAAATAAATTCTCCTAAAATTCCTGCCATTAGCAAAACTGGAACAACACATATAAGTGAACATACATAGACAACAGACAAAACCTCTCCAAGTCAATTAACTGAAATAAGTAAATAAAGGACAGATCACAACCTTTCCTGTCATGAACATGGCTCAAAGGCAGACATGGCATTTAAAATGAAACACTAACTATTGCCAGTTAATTGTGAATGTTTAAACACGTTAGTCTTTCACTCAAGTAAAGTTTGGATGTATTTTATAAGGTTTTTTGTAAAAAAAAAATGTGAAGTCATTAAAAATTGAGCAAGCTGCCATTAGAGTCTGTGTGTTTGATGTACAATGAAACAAGTGACAGCAACAATGTCGATGCCAGTTGTAGGTACTCAATGACACCAGTAACCAATATTTAGCCGATATATATTTACCATAAATTTATATAAATAAAGAATTATATACATTTTTATATAACAGAATTAGCAAAATTAGTAAACTTACAATTTTGACTGTTTATTAGCTTACATAGCTCCCAATGATGTCTAATACTCGGTCATTTGCAAGAGAAAATAGAAAGAGTCATTGACATTGTTTAAAGGGCACACATGAGGGGCGGAGCTTTCCTTTTTAGTATAAGGGTGCTAGTGAGAGCTAGATACAGACTAAAATTTGTATAAAGCCTGCAATATAATGTTTAAATTTAAATGTCTTAAAATAATTGTATCACAGTAAAAATATTACAACACCCATTCGGGACCTGCAGTAAAAACTGCAGTAACTTTACAGGAGAGGCCAAAAACATTCTTTACTTTTAATTAGGGCTGGGTGATATTGAGAATTTGTTATTGAGACATTTCCTTATTGAAAAATCAGGTTAATCGTTGATATTTCCCCTCCCCTTTTTAAACTTGGGTATGAATTTTACTTGTTCGGTGTTACTCGTTTTATATTTATCCATCCAGCTGGCAATTTATCTAATTTTGATTTACTCAAAAACACATTAAATAATACTAAATAATAAATATTAAATAAATAATAAATATTTACACAGAGACCCAGACTCCCAGACATTTGAATCTCCGCTTGCGTATCCAAATACAGGTTGCAGTCACGTTGAGGTGGACAGAGCGCGAGCCAACCTTTAATAAGCTCAGTGTCTAGTGCCAAAAAAAAATTCACGATGCACCTCGCATTTAGTCTAATAAAGTGCTTTCAACAGCTGAACAATTATTATTAGTGTGTCATGATGTTATGCGGTGTATAGGACTTTCCAGCAGCTCCGGCTGGTAAGTATAAAAAGACACGGTGTGCCGGTTAAGCGACGAACATTTTGAAAACGTTCCACCCATGCAACCCTACTTAAACAGAAAGAGGAAGTAAAAGTGAAATAATACATACATGCTTTAAGCCTTATAAACAATATAACAAAATAAAACAATTATGTGCATATGAATACAACAATGCACATTACATCAGTTTAAGTTACAGTTGCAATTAGAATAATTTAATCCAATTACAAATTAGGTTTATTAGCAAAATTTACAGACTCTCAGCAGTTTGTAATAAACTAATCAAACAAGAACAATTGCAATAACTCAACTCAATACAGTAAGTGGTTTCTCACACAAAATCTTATGCTTTAATGACTACTGCAGTCTCAAAATTATTTAACGGCCTTATTTAAGACAATACCTGATTTGTAAATGTGTGCTCTTAGGTACACCTGATGCAACTAATCAAGGGCTTCATTGAGATAAAACACCTCAAAATACCTGGACTGGTTAGAGGTTTATTGACTGTGACGTTTGATTGCATGTTAGAAATGTGGCAAGAGATTTGTCTAAAAAGCTAAGAGATTATTGCCGTGCATAAACAAAACGTAACAAAGGCACTGAATGTTCATAGAGCTATAGATGGAAGCATATTTTGGAAGTTCAAAAGAACACTGGCTACACTACCTTAATGTAACAGAAAGAGGAACCTATCACCGCTTGTACCAGATTCTTGAATAAATTCTTTGGTGGCGGCAGGCACTGAAGTTTCAGTTGGCACAATAAGGCGCTAAACTTTAAGGGTCTCTGTGTCCAAACATACACTTCTACTGACCCAAAAGCGCAAGAAAACGGCTCCTGTATGCTCATAAGCCACAGACGTTTTGTAATTCTGTTCTCTGAATCGATGAAACTAAGCTGGAACTTTTGGACCTATGGGTCAGCAGTATTTCTGGAGGAGGAAGAATAAAGCATACACTAAAAAAGAACACCCTACCTACAGTGAAGTGTGGTGGTGGCTCAGTGATGCTCTGGGGCTGCTTTGCTTCCTCTGGTGCTGGAAATCTGCAGCATGTGGCAAGATGGATTCAATCAAGAATCAGAAAATCCTAAGAGAAAACATCATGCCTTCTGTGAGGAAACTGAAGCTTTGCTGTCAATGGACCTTCCACCAAGACCTTGATTCCAAACATACCTTAAAGTTCACCAAGGCTTGGTTTCAGAAGGGATATGGTGGCAGTCGTTTGGCTTAAAATCTGTATAAAAACTTTTGGTTTACATTTTGAGAGAAAAACTTTAGCAGCATGCACACCCAAGTGTATTAGTGAACTGGAGGCCTTTGCCCATGAGGAAAGGGTTAAGATTTCTCAGGAATGCTGCCAGAAGCTGGTATCTAGCTATGCATCACATTTGCATCTGGTCATAACAGTACTAAAGGTGCCTAAACTTTGACCGCCTCCAGCGACATAGTTCATTACAGCTGAATATATATATCAAGTAAAACAAGTCGACCTAAGAAAACAACGTCTTGCAAAGGATCCCATATGATTTGGAATTGATGAATACATGTTGTTTTCTTGTTATTTTTCTTTTAGTAAATGTCATGCCAGCGTGATTAACCAAAATGTATTTCTCCATTGGGATAATAGTTGCTATTATTACTACTGATTCTACAAATGCCTCCTTTCCAGTCTTACACAAAGGATATATGTTCTTTCATCAGGCAAAATTAAAGGCTTGTGTCTCCTCTTTTTTTTCTCTCCTGCTCCTTATACCTAAGCTGTACTGTACAGTTACATTCCTTCTCTGTGCTCCCATTACTGACTAAGACTGCTTAATGGTGAAAGAGCCTTTCAGTACTTTTGTCTCTAGGGCTACGAACTCACCCATGTGTCTTTCAACTGTGTATGTGCTGAAGTTACACTCTCTGTAGCACACACATGTATTTTCCCTTCTTTCTGCATGTTTTGTTTATTTTGAATTTGTGTGTGCGACAAAGGAAGTTCATGTCTGGTCTATGGTCTATATATTGTGTATAAATTGTATCCCTGGGCCACTACACTCTGGAAAGAATACCTATAGTGCAGGGTTTTGCTTAAGTTTAGCCGATATTCATGTGTTTACCTTTATGTTCTTTGTAGCTACTTGCAACTTGCAAATGCTAAATCATTTTAGGTTGTCACAAATAATATGGGATCACCTAATCACCATTATTTGAAATTATAGCAGTTACTCAGTGCAGCACCTTTAGTACTACAACAGTTTTTATCCATAATAAAGCATGGATGACTCCTTGAGTCACCAGCAAGTCCCATTTTTCGTCAAAAGCTTGCGAGTGTGTCCACCCCTGCTTTGTCTGCTCCTACTGCAGCGCCAGCCGTGACACAGGTCTGTCTCTGAGTCCCTCTCCATGTCAAATAAATCCAGTCATTTTTGGTTTTGTAAGAGACGCAGGAAAGTACAAGAGAAATGTTAAAAACACTGCACAGTTGATCAAGAAATTTTTGCTCAATGCACTCGGCCAAATAACTTCACTCTAGCCAAGCCTTTTCAAAACATCATAATATTTAGTGAGAGTGAGAGTGTGGAGCAGACATGTTGTACAGACCCACACTGCTTCTGTAGTGGTTTGAATGAAGATTGTACTGCATGGTTGATCAGCTACTGTAGTATTTTTGCTATAACACATTTACAAGGCTTTGTACAAGCCTAGGCTTTCTGGCTTGCACCCATATAATGAAAAGGCACATCCACTCTTGATGCATGCTCTCTGTCAGTGTAAATATATATTTATATGTGTAAATATATGTGCAGGTATATTTTTAAACATTTTGATGTAGTTTTTGAATCTTAATTGATTGCTACTGAAGTTGTTTTATTTGTTTATTGCATGATAACTAATGTTTGTTGCTTTTTAGTTGCTTTATTATTATTATTGTTATTATTATTATTGTTATTATTATTGTTTATTTAATGTAAATTGTTAGTTAAAGTTGCATTTTTGTAAACATTTTTTGGTAAATGAATATTGTCCCTAAATATTGGTTATCTGTAAACTTGATTTATAATTTTGTATCAGCCCTGAAAAAGTCATGTTAATCACTATGGGTTTAAGCAAACAAATTATAACAATAGAAAGCACTGAATGTGATAATTGTGGAACACAGAACTTACTTGGGGCTCTAACATGTTTAACAGGCAATGCTATGTAATGTTAGCGTAGTTGTCAGCTAATTCTTTTTTTTTTTTTAATTTGTCATATTCTACCAGGGCTGCATGATACTGACAAAGTGCAACGTTTGATAAAGCAATAAATTGTTGTTACTATAGTGCAGAGGTCACTAATAGACAGACAGCGGTCCAGGTTCAGATCCAGACTTTGTCCAGTGTGGATTTAACCCAATAAACTATTGAGAGTGATTTATTTTAAGCAAAGGAACTTTTTTTGTCTTTACGGTATTCGGGCTTTGCGGTGCAGTAAACTCACAGATCTATTGCATGAGTTGTAAGATCATCAAAAGCGCTCCTCAGCCAATCGGATCTTTTCCGATTCGGGAGTACGGTGCACACACAGGGGATGTACGAAGTGAGAGCCGTATATGTTCATTCTTCCCACAGGCATTTCTAACCAACATGTCTCATGTTCTGAGACTGTGGTGCTAATTAAAAGCAGCCGTATATCTCATATGTGAATAAGAAGACCCTGACACTGTTTCAGCCCAGGTTTAAAGTCCTGGCTGGACAACCAAAAGCTCACTTCTCTCACTAAGAAGCGGACTTTATCACGGAAGCGATATCAGAATAAGGATAAAAATGTGATGTATCATGCAGCCCTATGCTATACCTTTGTGTGTCTTTGCTCTATTAGTCTACACACAATAATCAGTCATAGCTACAAGAAAGAAGACAAATCAGCTGTTTTGACCATTATTGCATTCAATAAACAAAAAGGCGACAATTGAATTGTTGATCACAATTTTGTACATACTTTTAATCATCAGCTAAAGTCAGCTATTAATTTTTTTTCATTGATAATTGCCCACAAAAACTTTCTTTAACTGCAAATGGTGAATAATGAGTGTATATTATGTATGTAAAGAATATATTTTAAGTTTGTTAATACTGTGCTTAAAATGTAAATTGATAGACAGATAGGTAGCGCCACCTGGCCAATAAATTGTTGGGTCAACATTTAAGCTGACCATTTGAAATTGCCCCAAACACATGAATCATCAGAGTGCATAACTTCTAATCTAAAGGTGTTAAACTGGTCACACTGTTATGAATATATGGAAAGCTGATATGTTGCGCTAGCATCGTAATTGGCTCCAAATGCAAACATTTGGACCTCCTCTGTACCCTGTCTCTAGCATCCCCCTGTGAGAAGACCCAGTCACAAATCAGAACATCTGGAACTCCTCAGAAATAAAGTAATCAAAATTGACGCCAAGCTGCTCTATGAAGTTTATCCCCAGGAGAGAGCAATCTGGCTTTAACTCCTATAACAGTTCTCTGTGCTATATGACTGTATATTTCACCATGCATCTGTTGTCAGCAGGTCTAGTGCACAGCTCAGAAGTTCCTCACCGAGACTGACGTTGCTGTCTGGAGATTTTCTTCCTGGGCCTATCATCTTGGATGTCCTCAATTTTTTCTTCTTGCTGTAGCCATGCTTTGCAGCCTGACATGATGATAAAAAACTGAATAACATCACTATTATTGTGGCTTCTGTACTTTTTCCACCAGGAAAGTCACATTTGTAAGACTTTGTGAAGAGAATCAATGAAGAAAGAGTCTCTCGCTTTCTCTCTCGCTCTCTTTCTCTCTGTCTGAGCAAGAGTAGCCCGCCCACTGTCAAAATGCACACAAACTTAACAGCCCATGTAGCTCTGACAGTCACCACAGCTGTGCATTTTACGCTATGTGAAGCCCAATAATTAGCACCCAGATTTAAGCGAGAAAGAGAGAAGGAGGGGAAAAAGGAAAAAAAGCCACAACAAGAATGCACACATACATGCATTCATCCATTACTGTGCACAACATGCCGCCTTCCTTGACTGTACCCATTTGTTCCCAGCCTTCAGAGCTCTCTCTGTCTCCTTGCTGTCTCTCTTTTTCCCCTCTCTCTCTCTCTTTCTCTCTCTCTCTCTCTAAGAGGAAAAAGCTCTGGACTGATTTGAAATGATTTGTGTCACTGTTACAGTTGTCAGCTTGAAGCTGTCAAGGAAGGGCTGTATTCTTCCTCATTGAATGCAAACATGCCAGCCCTGCCTCGTACGAGAAGAGCGGCTGACAGTCCAGGAATATCTCAGCATGCGCTTTTCTCCTTCTGTAGCCTGCCAGCTGTTTGGGTCTGGAAATATATTGTTCAGAGATAATGGCGGAATATTTATATTTGATGTGACAAGCTGTGCCTGAATTAGGACTCTAGCGTTAGTTAAACAGTCTCTCTTGCAGCAGTGTAGTATGTAAAGGGAGTGTAGTAATAGTAGATATGTGATTTGAAGCAGTATTGTTGCCACACAACCACACACACTTCTTCCATCAACCCCATCCTCATGAAGATATATATTCACCTTTTCCTGATCTATCAGGAATCTTTAACATGATGTATAGCTTGAGCTGATTTTTGTTTTTTTGGTTGACTGTTGATGTTCTTGTTTTATGTAGTCAAAGCCAGTTTAAGGAAAGTACTTTTTTTTTTAATCGAAAAAAATTGAAGAACCTGGCAGAGAATTCCCAAATGCAGTTCTTGAGTCACTAATTGCGTTGTGTGTGGGTAACTTCTCCCGAAATACTAGGGTTTAGGTTATATATTTATGAATTTACTCTGAAACTGCAACATAAGTAAGGAATATGCATCATGCATGTTTTTAAAAGCTTCATTTCAGTGCTGCTGTTCATAATTATATTAAGCATTCTTGTTCTTATTTGTCTGTCATGTGCTTTATTTTATAATAATAATAATAATAATAACAGCTGTTCCTAAAACAGCTTCTAGTACCAAGAATCTTTTTCTTAAGTCGTAGGACATTTTGTGATGTCCACTGAAAAATATTTGACACATGTCTCTCGAGTCTTGATAATCAGAATAAATGAAAATGTGTAATTGCATGTCATCAGCATAGCTATGAAAATGTATGTTTACTAATGACTTCTCCTAGAGGTATCATACAAAAACTGAGCCGTGTGGGACTCTGCAAGAAATGTTACAATTATTTCCTGTTGAAGCCAAAAACTGTTGTATTCATTTATTCATTCGTTTATAGTATTTAAGTGCATCATCAAGAAGGCCCTGTCTGCTTCTGGATGGCAACAGCAAATCCAACTGTGCTGTAGTATTGCTTGTCCAAGTTAAATGACCAGAAGAAGCACAAAAAAGAAAATGTCTTCGGACACTTTAGATGCAGTCTCTAGAAAACACTATGAGGAGAAGATGAGCTAGATTTGCTGGAATCAAAGCTGAAGTTAGCTTATTGTCTGTCACTCTTATATGCATTTTCTGTTCCACTTTAAATGGTCGTGCAATTACCATGAAGTGCCTTAAACATAGAATGACCTACAAGAAGCTGGCAAATATGAAAAAAATAAAAAGATGAAAAAAAAACTCAGTAATTGCAGTAATTTATCTTAATAAATGATCCCTAATCAAGAAATACTTTCAATAATCAATGGGAAATGTTTATTGATCATCTAGTGTGCGGAACAATAGAGCAACTGCTAGACTGTTATAATGCATCTTACTCGGTCAACTAATGCTGTGTCCCAAACCACATGCTTCTAATAAGTGCACTTCAAATTATTTTTTTGCATACTATTTCGTGTGCTAGTAATAATGCAGCGGGACGTCATGGTCATTTAAAATGTAACTTTTTTTTATTAACTGCAGCAAGATTGTTGGATGTCAGCAGATACTCTGAACATGATCTAAACCACTCTAAAATTGTGGCTGAAAGGCTTACCTAGTATTCAATTCTGTTTAGTTTTTTTTTTTTACCAGGGCATTTGGATTAGCACCTGTAACAGAATTTACAGTAATTAAAACATTTTGAATGCAGTTAAAAACTACCTTAGGGAATGAAGTAGAAACCATTTGTACTGGATAGATTGTACTATGCTGAGATGACCACAGACTGAAAAGCATCATGTTTTTATAATGTTTTCAATCACTTAATTTCTAGAGTTTGTTAAGACATTTTGCCAATTTGATTTACTTGCATGCTGCCTAAAATGAACTTCTTCATCTAGTCATTTCTGCTAGTCATAGTAGCTGTTGATTGGCTACTGAGTGCTTATGTTTTGCATTGCGCTAACAATTCTACCTTAAACTTAAAATGACTTAAACAGTAGAAGTGGCTCAAAATATAGTGAAGTTGTTTAACTTAACAGTTCTGTGACTAAACACTGCACAAATGTTCAGGTGAAGGAACACCTAACATACATTGCTCAACACATGTACATTCTAAGAAAATGAACTTAAAAAGCACTATTTAGTTTAGTTAGTTTAAGCAGGCTGTGTGTAATTTGTAAGCATTTTGATTTAGCGGTTTATATGACGTACATAAATAATTAAACTAGTGCTAACTAGTAATAATTAGTAAAAACGTATAGTATTTTGTGAAAAAGAATATGTATTACTACTCATAGCCTGCAAGTTTGTGTTAGAACTACCTGAACAGCACAACACTTAATAACGAAACAATGCATGGCCTTATATTTCATTTTATTTTTGATGTTTGCTGCTTTACTGGAAAGATCATTTGATGAGGACTACTGTTGCTGAGGGATCCCAGTGTTTGGCAAATTGCAGAAGGTCATATGTTCTGGAATTATTGCTGTCAGTATTGTAAAAACTATGGGCATCAAATATTTGTGCTTTAATAGAAAGCACAGATCATGCCGGTAATCATTTCAGTTATAGTGTCTTTCGAGGTAAAACTACTCCAGAACAGGTTTTAAACTCCCAGAGATGTGTATTGTTTTGACAGTGGTGAGATAGAAAAGGGGTTGTTGTGTGTTTTGTCCTACAGGCTATAGTGGCAGGACGAATCAGCAGGCCTCAGGACAAACCTGGCTGTCACAGGAGATGGAGAGCCTGGCCAAGCACATTGACTGATTGTTAGCATTAGTGGCTGTGAGGGTGATTAATATGCTAGCCCCTGCTGTACCACTTCAGAAAAAAGAGAGAGAAAGCAAGGGAGAGATGCTTGCTTAAAAATTGAGTTGAGGTGGTCGATGTTCATCCCTTTTTTGAAACCGATAGTGCCCAGACTGGGCGTGGGGGCCGCCGTGGCAGAATGAATGGCTGTGTGATTCCAGGTGCCAGTGCATTAATTTTTCAAGCCTAAATAAGAGTGAATGTGTAAGCAGGGCTTAATGAGCTTGTTGTGTGGGTTGCTGAGAGCGCTGCAGAGAGCCAGCGAGTGCATACGGCGCAACGCTGTGCTCAATTCTCCCAGCACATAATTGCTGCACTATGATTCCACCCCCCCTCACAACCCTCACCCCCCCATACCCCTCTGCCCCCCCACCCAAGCACCCCCAGCATCTGCTCATTTGTACCAACTTAGTCTGTAAGGAGCATGCCAATCCCCTGCTAACATATGATGCTTCTACAACTATTAGAGCTTTACGTGGATGTGAGTAACTACAACATAATTGTATTGTTTCCACAGACATATAAATACTGTATGTATACTTATGTTGATCACTCTGCTGCTAAATGGTATTCACTTTATTATTGTATACCATCAAAGAAATATTTAGTATCTAATAGTAAATACATTATATAAGTTTTAAGATGTACTGTTCTCTGTAATAAAGTGTTGGAACAGCAAAATCCTGAAGGCATCACTCTATGATACATTTGGGTTTGGTTCAAGTGCAATTTATTCCATAATTGTTGGCACTTGGCCAGTTTGAAAAGAAAACCATGTTTTGTCATGATGACTAATGTTTATGCAACAGAATCTCCTCCAGTTAACCCTTGTGGTGGCACCAATATGTCTCTGCAAAGTTGCAGTCGTGGATAACCTTGTTTGCACAAAGTGAATAAATTACCCTTTTCAAACATGTCCTAAAATTGTGCTTACTCATACTGCTACCTCCTTCAGTGCTAAGAATATAGTTTCTGTCTTGCCTTGAGAATGACTGGATAGCTTTGTCTTGCACTTAAAAGCATCTGTTATAGCCCTCTTAAAGGTATTGTTCATCAGTTCGGTGTGCAGCATCTGCATAGAGTTAATCTGTGCCCCACGGGTTCTGAGTTCGAGCCTTCTCCAGTAAACCCTACAGAGAAAACGGGCCTGACAGAATGAAGGATGACGTGGTGGCAGTTGATTATTAGGATTAATTGTCTTTTAGCAGTGCACCGGAGCACACAGGCCAGGGCAGAACTGGCCACAGATAACTAGGGCCAATGAGCAGCCTTGCTTTCTGTGAAATCAAGCCTTACTAAAGATTTGTTTAAAAAACCCTTTCAACACCATTGGAATTGACACAAATACAGTGTTGGAAGAGGGGAAAGTTGCTGTAAAGTAGAGGTGGTCTGTACATGGAGTGTCTCTCTGTGTGGAAGCTTACGCATTATGAGACAAGTTCTTTGACAGTTTAAGGTGATGCCAAACAAGGTTGGTGCTGGAATAACTTAATACTGTATTGTCTAGAGATGGACCGATCAGCGGTTTTAAGGCCGATTCCGAACGCCGATTACCTTTCACAGCGCGATCGGCCGATAGCTGATACTGATAGAGGGCGGGGTATACGACATGGCCGGGCTACATGTAGTTATTAGTGCAAGCAATCATGGAACATGGTCTAAACTGGATTATTACCATTTTTAACAAGTTCATATGAAACAGTATAATATTTTTAACAAAATTAGTAAATAAACAAAGTAAATCAAACAAATCCCCAATACTGCAATCAACCCTTAATTTAAAAAAGCGAATTAAATAAATGCAGTTAGAACTGCAGTCATTAAACACAGACTTGCAGACAATCTGCAACCATAAATGTAGATCTTGATTTGTTGCTGCTGTACTGTTCGTACCGGTCAGATCTGGTCTGCACGGTGTTCTGGATTGTTTGTTTTGTGCTAACTGCGCGGGCTAGCTCTGCTGTTTGCTGATACTCACTGTATTCAGCCGCATGCAGTGTCGTATCAGATTAGTAGTGTTAAATGTCCTTGGTGCCTCCACGAGACACGCAGATTTTACACATTTTAAAAACGTGAAATTAGGCTCATTGGTTTAACGCCATCAATCGACTCTCGAGATCGGCTATATTGTAGAAATATCGGATACCGATACATAGCCGATTGATCCTTCCATCTCTAGTATTGTCCTATCCCACATACGCCCATACGGCTGCTGGAGTCAAAGGCAAGCCTTAGCCTGAGCTAATACATCCTTTGCTCTTCATTACATTTCTCCTGACCTCCTATACATCATTGCTATTGATTAGCATAGCAGCCTTAAACCTTTCCACTCTCGCACTCATTGCCCATGGACGTGAAACCTGACAAAGATTCATATGCTTTTCATTGATAAAGTGAAATATTGTTGTAGTCTTCTGTCTGGTGTACTAGGATGTATTAAAAAAAAATCCATATTATCTTCTGGTTTTTTTTACAGATTTTGTAAACTATAGAATAGACTTGTCAGTATTGTGTGCTGTTGTTTTTTATGTATACAATTAAAGCCTATAAACACTTTTAAGCATTTTATTTATACATAAATTAGAAACACTAATGTTTAAACCATGGTCCTATTTTGGCGACACTTCAATTCCTTACTAAACCTGTCTGTATTCAAATGAAGCTTACCTAAGTAGTTTTCCACCCACATCCTCAAAGTCAAACAGACATGGTTTGAGGAAAGTTACAAATAGATGCCTCATTGCAAACAAAGCATCCAAACAGCTGTCACTTGCAGGCATGTTCATTCATCATTATTAGATAATAAGTGGGGAATAGCCCCTGAAAACCTCTATTACCTCTCTGTACTCTGCGCAAGTGTGCTGCTGATAACGAATGAGGTTGGACCCGGTGTAAAATTAAATTGCCTTTTTTTTCTTGCCAATTAATGCCTTTAAGAGGCAGCGCAGCCCTGGTGCTTTTGGGGATGTCTCCTATCACCCCCTCCAGGGATGGCCCTATCAGCTTTACATGCATGCTCCTCATTCTAATCTATTCACATTCACTCGGGTCTTTTTTCTCTGGTAACTTTCACCAAACTTTCACCACAGTGATGAAATGTCTGTCAACAGCTTGTCATTAATTCTGCGCTTGATTAAGTGGGCCTTGTTGACACTTGTCACACCGAGGTTTAGGATGTATGGAATTTATTTATTTATTTTTTTGGTTTGAATGTTTTTTGTTTTCACCCTTCTGTATGGTATGCCACCGAAGAACTTGAATAATTAGTTGTAGTTAAGAAATTTTCTGATAAGATGTCAACAGCTGACATGGTTTATGTTAATTTGATTTGTTGTAGTCACCGTTGTCGTTTCCTCGAATGTCAATTCAATTAAACTTGTCTCTGTTTACAACAACAGCATGGTTTTTCAACTCCTCTTCAGTATTAGTGTAATTAAGTTCATGCTTTTCTTCATCTGGCGAATGGTTTTGTCTGCAGTACATCTTTTGTTGTACGTGTCCAGTTGCTAGGACTTTGAATTCAAATGTAATTGTTTGCAATTGGCGTCTGTGGTCCCTAAATTAAGTTTCCAATGTGTGGTGTGGTGTGTATGTGTGTTGTTGTTTTTTGGGGTGGGGGTGGGGTTTAGGGGAGGAGAGTGGGGATTTCCTGTCCTATATGCCACTATATACCACTCTGCCACTATAAATATCCCTATGGCAACTGCTGTAGTCGAAGGCAATACAAGCTACATCAGATGAGGGTGGCTTAAGGCAGTGAGGATGAACTAATAAGAGCTTGGGGAGAAGGTGTGACTCCCTCAGGCTTTTAAAGGGACATCAGGAGGATGCAGTCTTTGTAGTGAGAATCCCATCCAACTCTAGCCTACAGTACAGCTACACTCTTCCAATAATAGAGCAGTTCAAATGCCAAATTGTACTTTTCTCAGACATATTGCCCACACCATGTGGTAACATCATTGTGTTTGTGTTTTGTGTTTGTGGTTTTTGCGTGTGTGTGTGTGTGCGCGCGCGCGTGTGTACGTGAGCATGTCTGGTGGGGGTTTGTGTCAGCGCAGCAGATAGCCACGAACCTAGAAGACTTGGTTGGTTTACCATTTCAAAGATGCCTGTTTTTCGAAAGTTTACACACACACACACTCGCACACGCACACACACTCTCTCACAAGCGCACTCCCACACATTGGTTCCCCAGCTTGCGGACATGCAGCGTGGGCCGCTGAGCCTGGTGCGAACAGATGGGAGGAACAAACCGGCGTAAAATAAAGTTAAACTAGAACAAAATGACTATGCGAGTGGTGTGGCTGCCCTTTGTTTGCCAGGAAGGTGATCCTCAGCATCTGGGGATGATGGAACACATGATTAAAATTACCAGAGGGAATGATTAATATCTCCTTAAAGCGCACACTTCCAGCTTATCAATCATCCCATTACACCGCAAAAAGTTCATTGTGTGAGGGGAGGGTTGGGGCCCCTGAACCATGAAAAGGTAGCCCGCCCCTCGACATGTTTACTTACAACAGTAGAGATCCAGAAATTCGTCTTGTTTACCGCTGGCTGTTTTTTCCTGTGTCAGAAAAACTATGAACAAGCAGCATGTGTCTGTTTTAGAGAATAGTGACCTGTTCAGAGTTTGATGCATAAAGCGCCTTTTCTTTATTTTATTATTCCCTTACACCAGTTTCTGTATCGGACCGTTCAAGTCTTAAGGACAGCTGCACAGCATTGTGCTGAAGTCATAGGCCGCCAAAAGTTTGGTCAGATGACGTTTTTTGACTTTCTAATTTCTTAAGTCAGTTATTTAAACTTAGCTGTGTCATTTTCTGCAAGTGTTAGTGCACAGTTTGTGTTCATTTACTAAACTTAATGTGTTGGTTTAAAGTATTGGCTTAATGTATTCAAACTTTGCCACTGTTTAGCAAATAATAAATTGAAATTGTGAGAACTATCCTCCTTGTAGAGGGTGTGATACGGTTACAAATTATACTGTGTGCTTGCTAAATAATTTTTAAACTTCTTAATTGTGGCTACCTACTTTTCACAGTTACCAGCCAATATCTGCTTCATCCAATCAATACTTCATTAAGTGAACCCTGTCTTACCTAATGTGTCAGTTGCAGTACATCCACAGACAATGGCTTTGTCCTCTTTAACTCAGCACCCAGGGTAGTTATTTATCAGCATGTGGAATTGGAGCGTTCTGTGTGCTACAGTTTTTTGTCCCTATATGAAAGAAGCTCAGTCCTGCCTTTACTGTCGGATGCACAAGGATAGTTTTGAGGGAGTGTGTGCAGATTCAGGTTAAGGCTTAGTTCACTTGTGTGCTTGTTAAAAATGTACTTTGTGACACACACACAGGAGAGGAAATCCACAGGCAAAAGTAGACACTTTTTTGAATCAGGAATGCTTGTAATGGACAAATCCAGCAGTCGCTATATGTGGTCAAGAAGGCTGCGTATTGTTTTGAGTTAAATTTCTCTTCTTTACTTTGCTTCTTAAGTTATTAATGTTTTCTTCTTACTCCTATAAAGTTGCCGTTTAGAGTTTTTGTTCAAACAGCACTACTATATTGCTTGAAAATGTGTTTATCTTCCAGCTGTTATGTTGCCTTCACAGATGTACTAGTTTCCCATGTTATGGGCACTGAAACACTCGCATACCATTTCAGAAGCTTGCTGGTTTTTAAACGCAGTAGTGTTTGAGGGCTCTAAGGTCACGGACAAGCACGGACACTTTATATAAAGAGAAAGCTCCCTGAATCTTTTGAAGATAAAATGCGTCATCGAGGGTAAAATACCATAAATCTTTACACTCATTTGTTGTTCTGAAACTGTTGAATTTCAGTTGGAATATAAGATGCATTGTTTGGCAAAAGGAGGAGCCTTGACCTATCCTTGTTCATAAAAGACTAGGACTTTTATTGAAGCCATTTTTATTACCAAGCATGACACATCACAGGTGTAAGGTGACTTTAACTGCCCGTCTCAAGGGTTTTGTAACATACATTGCAGGCATCAAATTCTGAATAAGTGTACATTTAGATAAGAGATGTTTAACGTATTGGTAATTGGTGTTATGAAAAGTCGCTACTGCTCAATAACAGAATTAGTATTAGCCTAAGATTTCTGCACAGTACTATACACATTACTAAATGGGTTTGCTTTTACACACTCTGTACTTATTGTGTGTAATCGTGTGTTGATGCATGGATGCTCAAGGGTGTGATGGATGGAGATTATTTCTAAACTGAGCCTTCGTAAGCTGGTAGGGTGCATGTGAGTGCAGGTTGGGCGCTCACACGCCGAGTAAGGGAGGTTGGTAGTGGTGGGACAGGTTATGGGGAGGGTCTCTCCACTCTGAGCAGCCTGGCTTGCCCTTGCCTTGCCTCCCTCCCCCTGGCTGCCGGTGTGTCCTCCTCTTTGCCCTCTCTGCTCTGCTGCACTCGCTCCCGTCTCTTCTAACCCCCCCCCAAACCCCCCCACCCAAACCTCTCCCTGCGTGCCTGCGCAGCCTGAGCCAGCTGCTCCCACTTCATCTTCTGCAGCGTCACTAGCCGGGGTATTAATCATGTTTTTCGAGAGGGACACTCTGCTATTTATCTCTCTGACACTTCCTGCATTCAGAGGCCCGTTGCTGGGCACAGCCCATTGAGTAGTAAGATTACACATTACCGCGCTCCATTGCCTTTCCCTGCCCTCTCCATTGACTGGCTGTTCGACGGTGGCATCGCCGTTCGCACTGCCGGACATAATTTATGCCTTACATGTATGAAAAAGACTACACTGTTCCCCTTTTCTCTCTCTCCCACCAGTCTGTGCCTTAACTTAAGCATAAGTGTAGCATGTGCGCTGGTAATTGCGGCTATCTGTCTGCGCCCTACGTACTGTATAAGACGCAGAGGCCAACAGATTTACTGTGTTTACTCACCAAGATGACACTGTTCGAAACGCAGAGTATCAAGCATATTACCCAGGAGGCATCCATAAATCTGACTGAAAGTTACAGTATAGTCACTAATTTGCATTATACCAGTCATATGCTTAATTGGTGGCAACTAGCTTCTCTTCATGGTTACCTGTGTTAGCTTATTTGGTGAAGCAGTTCCTTTTATCACATGAACCTGCAAGTCTTTGTTCCAGCCCTCCCAAAAAAGAAATAGCCTTGTTTAAGTCTGCTGCCAGCTGTCGCAAAGCATGGATTTACCTGGAGCGCAAGCTGCATCTAAAGTTGTGGAAGTATTTCACACAGAAACGCAACAGTGTGGTGCTCTGTCAGCTCTGCACAGTGGAGATGATCACAACAGTACAACTGCTATACACGAGACCTTGAAGCGCAAACATCCCGTAGCACTTTATCAACACGGCAGCAAGACAGCACCACTTACTAGTTTTTCTTATTTTAGCAGATTATTTTAAGATTAACACGTGTATTTCACTTCACAGATATTAACAATATTTCTTTCAGTAGTATAACTTGAATAGTCGCGTTGCTAACTGTTTCTTAATCGTCTAGTGTAGATACCTAAGACTGTTCTCGACACTGCAGGAGCTTTAAAACACGTGTAGCTGGTTCTCAGACGGCTCTCTGCCAAAATATATAGTCCACAGACTGTCCAATTTCTTTTCCATGAGGCGTGTAGGCTATGTGTCATTTGTGCCTTTAAGAGTCCAGTCGGAGCGTTGGAGCTTTTAATACCTAAAGTCTAGAATGGCCACACACACACAAAATGTAATCTACAAATGAGTCATTAGATTAACCGACTAATCAAAAAAAAAAAAGTTAGATTAACCGGTTAAGAAATTAATCGTTAGGTGCAGCCATAGTCTGAGGATACAGGCTGTTTAGCTTACTTGCCGCATACATACATTAAATCATTCCTGATTGCTTGTACTATAAATACAGCTGTCATTTATTGATTTATCTTCTTAATGCATTTGTATTTGCATGCTTATCCAGACGACAGCATGTCTACCTTTCGCTCTGATTCTGTGCTGGGAGTCTACTTTTCTTCTAAATTAATTGCACCGAGAATGTGTGCACTAAATATTTCTCAGCAAGTGTATATGAGAAAATTTAATTATCTGTTAACTCAAATTCCCCTTTGCAGCACCCTCAAACTCTACAGAATGAGTCACTTGTAGAACTTCTGTTTTTGTTTGACTTTTTTTGATGCAGTTGCAATCCCACATTTTGTTTTCTCATTCGTTTTGCTGACATGTCAATCACATGTCGGCACATTTACAATAAATTACCTGTCCATCCTGAATGCAGAGGAAATGAACAATTTTCTGTTTTTCACCAAACTTTTGATTTCTCACTAAAACAGAAACATCCATCTAATCCTTAAATTGGAATAATCTGAAATGTCTAAAATAAACTAATTCTAGAACTCATTAGTGGCAAGCTTAATACATGTATTCTAGAATTGTACACTATGCTAAAGTAAAACAAATGTCTTAAATGGTGTAAATTTTTGTTTTAAAAAATATTTTAGGTAAAAATCGAAAGAAGCAGTTGTCAATTGGGGCAGGAGATGGGGTGCGGTGTATGAGATTTATCACTGGAGAATATACAGCTGCTGTATTTGTCCTTTTTAGTTCATGCTTTTTTTACATTTACATTTTTGTCTCTGTCACTTTTAAACATACACAAATACTTAGCATTCACCTACAGCAGGTGGGCAGTAAAGTTGAGAGTGGTTTTGGAAATATGGCCAGAGGGCTAACCCAGTAAGTGATATTTTAAGCTTCTTACTCTGAGAAATGACTCTGTGACCCTATGGTGGGACCAGTGCTAAGTCAGATATACCCCTCATGCACAGTCAGTGAATATTTGCAAGATTAGAAAATGCACATTCCTCACACTAATACCACCTGACATTCTACAGGAACCTAAATCATTTCATGGTAATTTGCCCTTCACTTATCTTGTAAGTCTTGGTGGAAAGAGTGAGGGGGTGATAGGTGGTCATTAACAAGAGAAAACAGCCCGAGGCAGCTTAGGGGGTTTTAGGAGTCCAGACTTTCACTTTCTTCCTTTTCCTTCCCCCCCCACTTCTCTTCTAGTCTGTCTCTGCTGAGATGTAAGGGCCTGACGTTAAGAGAGATGTAAGAGGAGGGGAGGAGATTGTAGGAAAAGAAAATACTAGCCATCCTATCAGCATGTGGGCACGCTGTATCATTTTCCAATCATAACTGTTTTCTTTGGCCTGGGGACCGCAATGGGCCTCCAGAGAAGTGATTACAGTCAGAGAGAAAATCCAGCCTATAAACCTCTCTCTCTCTCTCTCTCTCTCTCTCTCTCTCTCCCCCCCATTTCACTCTCTCTCTTACTCCCCCATTGTCAGGGGACTTGTTCCAGGCACATATGGTTTAAATTCCAAGTGTGAAATAAGCCTAAACACCAATTATTTTATGGTATAAGCATGGGAGAAAGATTTTCAGGCTTGTAACTACTTAGTGTAGATTAGCCTTGTTTAAGTTTTCTTGTGCATAAAATGGAAAATAAAAAGGGGGATTTTTACAGCAGACTTTTATGTCTGAGTTATTTCAGTTTGGGGCTCCCCAGCTCTCCTCTCCACTCCTGCACTTTTATAGGGCTGTTTGACCGCAGGCTCTTCCCAGGCTCACTTGTTCTGGCTTTGCCAGCTAATCTGAAACAGGAAATAGCAGCATCCGAGCAGGCGTAGTGGGGGCGATGTGCTTGCTTACACTGCCTATGGTTGATTTCTAGAGCATGCCTAAAGAGGATATTTAACCACGGGGTAAAGCAGCTAGGTAGCGATATGATTAGCGATAAGTGGGTCTTATTTGTGGTCCTGAATTATATTTGATTGAATCTGTATGCTCTATACATTTAAACAAAAGTGCTTAAGCAGAAGATAATTGTATAACTCAGATAGGCAGCATGTCAGTGATAACGTGCCTTAGATCATCTGTGCTCATGCAGTTAAAGCTAATGCCCTGCTTTCTGGGGTCTTGAAAACATTTTTTAGGATTTCTAAACTGTTTCACTCTGAACTTCGCTGTCTTATGTGACCTAGTAGATTTTCAACAAATGGCTGGGACAGTCTGTTTAGCCTTTGTAGGTGGGTCGTTTCTGATTGCTATCAGCTGTTCTACTTGTAGTGTAGTGGTATTTGTGGACATGCGATTGGTCATCCTTAATAATTTCTTTCTTTGTTTTTTTAACAACCAACAATAGCCACAGTTATCTCAGGTGTCATAATGGTTACTAGAGAAAAAGTAAGGAGACATATCCTATGTACACAATGATCCCCTTACCCCAAATGGTCAATCAGCCAAGCACTAGAATTACATGTAGGGTCACTGCCCATCCACTGCCATTTTAGTCTTCTGTCTAGGACAACAATGCATTTAATTGAAAACAAAATGTCAAAAAAGAATTTTAAACTGCTTCTTCTTATCGAACCAAACCTTAGAAATGTTAAGTATGGTATTGATTGGTTTCAGTTTGCTCAGTGTAGGAAAACAGTTTCAGAAAAGTGCACTGCTGGTGACATGTTTAGGCCCTTGGTAGCACAGCCAATCTGAGACTTATCTCTCATATCTAAGAAGATTAGGTTAAGCAAAAAAAATACAAACAAACAAACAAATCAAGCCACTTGATCGAGTGGATCTGGAAGTTTGATAGTGCCTAGGGCAAGTAAGTAATAGAAGTAGTAATAGAAGCTTACCCCACCAATTAGTGGTTGTCTTAATCATCACTTGCATCTCCTAAATAGTTGACATCAAACTGAGTTAGGCTAAATAATGTCAAATTTCTCACTTGTGTGCTTGTGGATTGTGTTTGACAGGCCACTGCTATGGTCATTGCTATGGTACTTCTATTTTTAGCTGTGTTATAATGTGTTGACTTTTATAGATACCTAGGGGTTATTAGATGGCTTAATTGGCCTTGCAGTTCCAGTCTAAAGCTAAAGCTGGAAAACCTCAGACACACAATAGAAAAACGTTGTTTTTCTCCTAACCATTAATTTAACAATAGAAAATAAAAAAGGTACGTCCTTTTTGTATACATCCACAGTCAGAATGACTGGTCTCTTCCTGGTATGCCTACATTGCTATAAAACACGCACCATGGTCAGCATGTAGGTATTGTACCTGTCGTGTGAGCCCAAAGCAGACGTGTTGAACAGATAAGCAGCTGAGAGGCAGTGCTTATGCTCTGCTGGCTTCAGCAGAGAGAGTGTGAGTGTGGCTCTCACATGAAAGACTTTGGCCTGCTCTCAAAAAGCAAGGAAGTGGAGCCCAGAACAGCTCTCTGATAACAAGGATCTGGCTTCAAACAGGGGCAACATCAAATACCCCTGTGTGTGTGCACGGGTGTGTACGTGTGTGTCCATTCGCCTGTCCTTGTGAGGCACCCTATATGTATGGTCTCCCTTTCTCATCGCCTAATGACACTGCATGTGGCCGCGGCCACGGCGCGAGGACATACATTCACCTCGCTTTTGATGAACTGAAATTTCCTGCAGAAGAAAGGAGACAACACAGACCACGGGGAATTCTCCAAAGGGAGCGAGATGAAAAGGGCAGGCCTGTCCGTGAGGCGAAAATACTGCTGTAAGTATCAGAGCTCTGTGAGAGAGCTCCATTCTTGTCCTGTAATTTAGGACATTAGGGCCCCGCAGGATCATGCCTGTTGTGACTGCAATCACACGGGGGTTTGTTTGTTTAAGATACCTCTGACTGTTTCAAGTCGTTTTTCAAGCATCATCACATCTTTACCGATGATTTGTTATTTTTAGCGTGGTAAGTTCTGATTTTCTGAGTATGTTGTGGGTATTATCAGCAATTCTAAAGCGAGGAACAACTGCGAACATTGTCAAAAAAGTAGTTGGGGAAGCTTGTAAGCAGCAAGAAAGATTTGCAAGTTTGTGAGGATATTTTTCCAAGATGGGTCTTTTCAAAAATGCTGTCTTAGAAGTTGGTTGCTTTTTCCACTTTTTACAATCCAGGAAATCCCAAACTAATTTACTGATGATGTCAGGAATGACCAGTCTTCTTGAGACCACCAGCAGTTTCTTTGCATGTTTTGCATATTTTCTCCAATTCCTTTTCTCAGTAACTGTTCCTTGACAACTATACATCCTGTCAGAACCATATCATAAAGTTTTCTTCTCACAGTGAAAGGAAACACGGGGGGATCTGTAGCAAGAGTGAAACTTTTTGTTTCCTGAAAGCTTTTAGTACTTTTTATCTTATATGTTTTGTAGGAAAATGTTTGTTTATTTAAACAGAGACAATGTTTCATTAAATACTCTTACGGATGAATTACAACTGTGACAACTGAAAAGGCCATTGTTGTAATACTTTTAGAGGATTTCTTGGAGCCTGATTAAAAAATGTATACAAAACACCACATATTTGCATACACTAAACTGCAGCAGCTACATTTGTAATGGACATCATTACAACACCTATAGTGTTCACTACCTGTTTATATACATATAGCTGCAGACTGGGTAACACTTCTTACACTCCTGTTAAATGTACCTCAAAACCACTTGCACACCATTTTGACCACACATGTCGGTCAACTAAGAAACCCTACCAACACGTTGCATGTTTTAGGAATGAATGTACCCCAGATGTTGTCTTTTAATCATCTTTATCTCCTTTCTCCCCTGCCTTAAGTGGATTATCTTATATCTAATCTCCTCAGAAAAATGAGTAACTTTACCATTTAATTGAATAAGTTTTTTGGAAATTTACTTTTACTTGGATAAATTTAGGCAGCTCTACCAACCTCCTCTGCTTGTCTGCATGTCTCTCTAGCAGTAGCACCAGTAGAGTCTGCTTAAGTAGGAAAATTATCTCAGTTTATTTCAACATGGTGGTTTATTTTCAAATGGACTCTTATTACGCTGCAGCCAGTTGATAACAAAGTCTTGCTATAATTGAAACAGCGGTTCTGTGAAATAGATATGGAGATAATTATGCATTCCCATCGTGCATTCACCTTTCATTCCCCTTTTTCTTTGTGATTATTACGCTCAAGACTGAGCATGTGTGCCAAAAAAGCAGGAACCCGAAGAGAAATCAGTGCAATAATAACACGCAAGCATGATGAATCACCCCTATCTGTCAGAGATTCCTAGAGGACGGGGGGGGACCTCTGTTTCCAAAGTTTCTATTGATTCTGATCATGGTGTGTAAAGCTGTGGCATGACCCCTCTTTACCCACCTCCCTGACATCTTTCCCCCTCTGCATCTGGGGCTCCTCCTCCAGGATGAGGGAGAGGGATTCAGTTCTGCTCGTGCATGATGAGTGTAGGGTATGTCTGTGAATTTTCAAAAAAATTAAAAAAAAGAGAATCTTGATATTAGTATACTATTGACTTTGAAGATCAGCATTGGAGGCCGCAGTCAGTCGCAGTTATTTCTTTGTAAATGCTGTGCTGCTGATGACCGCTTCCCTGGGCATCTCATTCTACTGTGAATTTGCAGTGGTGTACACCCTGAATTTCTACATGTTGGTATGTGAGTGTGATCCCGTATGAGTTTGAAGATGCGATCTGACATTTAGAATATTCTTTGCAACAAAGTAAAAAAAACTGAAATGTCCTAGATTTGGTGTGCCTTTATTATGCCTTCATGGATTTTTTTTTAATCCAGCACATCTGCATGTTTAATCAGTCTAATTGAAGTGTTGTGTATTTAATGGGTTGTTCATTAAAGGTTTTGGAATGAAATACCATCATGCCATTTCTACTTTCTGAAAAATTATATTGGGTTTGTCCATTTATTGTAATTAGATGAAAATGAGATTTGAAATATTCTGCTTCTCTCTTTTGTATTATATCTAATTATGAAAACATACACCAAATGAAGGAAAAAAGCCCCACAAATGATAGAGTGGTGGTCGTGTCCTGTTATTTCTCAGTAATTAACTGCATGCAGCTCTCATTTAAATATTTCAACCTCTCTGTGTAGTACACTTAACTTTTCACTCCATTGTGCTCATACCAAGCTCCAAATTAATTTCTGCACAATGTGTAATTAATATAACCCTTTTTTTCATTTATTCGATCATTTCATATGTAGGCCAAAGGCACTGAACGAAAATGTGTATGGTGGTGGGAAGGGCCATTGATCTATCCTGAAGGTGTCTAGCGTATGCAGATGTCCCAGGGGCTCTGCTGGTGAAGTAAAATTAAGAAGAGCTTAAACTGTGCAATTGGCAGTAATGAGCTATCATTACTCAAATTACAGCAAGCACTGATTGGGTTTAAAGTAATGAAGAAAACAACATGATCAATCATCATCAAGGTGCAGGAGCATCAGGGTGGTGGCCAGGGCCTGAACTGCTGCTATTGGAGCACAGCTCCATCTTCAGGGGGCTCCTAGCCTGGAGAGAAGTCAACAGCCCTCTAGCACACGCTAACATGAAAACTAAGCTAGTGAAAAGAAGTCCTTTATGAGATTAGAGACCCAGCTCAGATGCTACCCCACACAAACACCATCAGTGCAAGATCCTATGTGGCATATTTCCACATTGCCGTCATCTTTAGAATAAATGACAAATTCTTGTTCCCCCATGCCCTACAGTGTATTCTAGTTGACGCTGTGTTCGTAAGTCAATGCAAATCGTCAGTGAAAAGTTTCCAGCGTATTTTGCCGTATGTTTCTTCTCTGTCCCTTTGGAGCTGAATTGGTTTAGAGAAAAAGGGAATTAAATAGCTATTTTTTTTTCTTTCTTTCTTTTTTTTTTATAATCCTCATTTTAGTGAATAGGTATACTGAAAAGCACTTGCACCACCTATTATCATTTTAATACAGTGCCGCAGTTATTTCAGTCAGGGCTGCTGACAAAATGGTTTTCTAAAGTAAGTAGTCTTAGGGTAGGGGAAGTCATTTATGCCACAGTTCACCAGTAGATAACTCTAATAAGATAAGGGAGTCACATAATGGAGCAAATCTAAGTAATATTAAGAGGAATATGCAGATGGCGACCAGAGAAATCCCTGTGGTGATTAAGTGCTATTATGAGATGAATAATGTAGCTAATCACCTGAAGAGTTGGGTCTGTGTGTGATAGTTGTTAGAGCGTTCCCCCCCACCCCCCAAAAAATCTTTTTGGGGACACGCTGTAAATGTATTAAAATGTCTGCCCTTCTTTTTGTGCTTTTTACCAGGAAGAACAAATTACACATGCGGTGAAATGCATTTTCTAACCTCACTTGCTTGACATTTTGTCATACATTTGTATTATATCAACCAGATTTATCTTAATCGTCTGTACAGACTGCCCACCACTCTTGGCCCCTGTTCCCTTCTTTTGAAGGAACAAAGTTTTCTAGCTGATTGAACGGCAGGCCAGCATTAGTGTGCATGAAGGCTTCAAAAGTTGCTTATCATCAATAATGAGGTCTCATTTACACAAATTACTCCGAACGCTGATTAGGTATTATCTAACGGCAAGGGCCACCTCGATCAATCATCATCAGCGCGCCAGGCGCCGATGGACATCGAAAGGTTATCCCAGATCCAACGGGCCCATGGCAATGTCAGCACAAATCAGTGTGGCAGGGGCCGCCATGCTGTCGATAGAGCAGCTAGACAATTAGGTAATGATTAAAATAGCCGTGCACAGGAGTCAATAAGAAAATGAGCCATCCCGGCATAATTTGAGAATGATTTGTTTACCAATCTATACGAAAGTTGGGTGGGGGGTGGAGGCACTCAAGTGCAGTCGCTTAAATCACACTTCAATCATAGGTACTACTTTTGAAGTTGTACTCTAGAATGTGGCTGAAATTCAAGGTTTTATGAGACTGACATATTCTTGACTTAATTTGTTTGCAGATATTTTTTTTTACAAAAAAGGTTCACCAAAAAAGCAAAAACAAATTTAAACCATAAATGTAGTCAGCTAACAAACATGTTTGCTTCTTTGATTTTGGAACCAAACTATAGGCTAGGCCTAGTTTTTGGTATTTGTTAAATGTGTCTGTGGTCGGCCGGCAGATTAGCATTGTAGTCCAGCAGTGTTTTGTGGATGCCCACCTAGGGTGTATTTTTGTTGTTTTTTCCTTAATAACCAATAATATACACAAAAAATAATGTAACAAACACTAACATATAGGTTTTCTGTGGATTTCTCTTATTATTTTGACATGGTCTATCCACTGTTATGTTAATGTTTTTCAGTTAGAGATGTAACTCTCTGTAATCTGTAGAGATGCACCAACCAAATAGCAAATGATCCATGGTCATTGATGTGCCATGGATATTTATTTCCACACCCATTCCTTCTCTGTACGCTCCACTGTAGCTGGCAGCAAGCTTGTTGCAGTCAGCCCAATAAAACATTGCTTGTGTGCATATATTTACATTAAGGCTCCTAACGATGCAGCAGCAATCTACCAATTGTCCAGTGAGCTGTCCAGTTTTTACATCACCTTTTGGTTTCAACACAGCTCACTTGGGACCTTGATAGAGATAAAATAATACCAAAAAATATATATATAATACCCTGTAGTAGTGCTGGACGATATGGCCAAAATTTATATTGCATAATATTACTTAATATCAGTCGATATGATATAATTCCGATATCGATATAAATAATTTTAAGGCCTCAGGAAAACTGCATTATCAGTATAAATAACTTCGACTTTAAATTACAACAGAGGCCGAGTTTCTTATTCTTTTGTAAACAGATTAAACAGAATAAAACAAGCATCAGCCCAGATAAAGAACATAAAAAGTCTTCATATACATAAAAGGAACATGGCATTCCCATCAAATAAGCAATCCTCTAGATCAGGGGGTCAGATTGGACAATATTAAAATATTAAAGAGGTCGGTCTCTCTTTACAAAGATATTATTCATACGTTATATATATAAAACACTGTATTTAAAATATGAAAAAACACAAATGTATAGAATAATGAATAATTACTAACTAATTACATTTTACTGTAATTGAAGCAGTAATGCACTGATATGCTGCTCACTAGATAATGTTATGAAACTCAACAAACATTTGTAGGCTGAGGTGTCTATGCTTACAAGAAATATAGCTTGTATAAAACCACGAGCGTAAATTAACTCTGCCACGTAACCCCTGGAAACGCAAGCACGTGATATAATTGGTCGACGCAAGGAGCACCTTTGTCAACATGCGGCAGCTGAAGAGGGGAAGTGTGTACGCAGTGTAAATGCAGCGTTAGCACTTTTTTGACGTAGCCATCACTGCATGCAGTTCTGTAAATTCAGAACATTCAGTCAGAAAATAACGGAGCTTAAAGGCTCATTTATACTCAACGTTAAATACGGACATGCATGGAGCTTGCTGTCCGCACTCTGTGTTTTTTTAGCACGTTTTCGCTAAGCTCACGGATACAGACAGGATAGAGCAATACTGCTGCAGACCGTGGGGGCAGTGCACCACTTCTGTTCGAACACAGTAAAGAAGAAATGGCGGGACTTTTTTGGTTGTGCGAAGATGTATCTTCACCGCGGCGCAGAGACAAATGGTTGGTTTTCTTTTTTTTTTTTGAAGTAAATACAGAACTACAAGCTCATCCACTACCCTCTACTGGAAGTTTTACTCAACAACCATGTCAATGGAGCTGACGCAGAGAACGTATGTGGGCAGTGACGGTTATATCGCTTGAAACGCACACACACATTTTTGCACATACAGGGAGTAGAAATAGCCTTGAATCAGCCTTAAGTTTATTTAACTTCGCCTTGCCAATACTGCGATGTACCAACGTACCCTTGCAACGTACCGACGGGCCATTGAGGGTGATTCCGCAGGCCAATAAAAATCTGGCTGCACCCCTGTTGTAAATAATACTTATCGCAATACCGCAAAAATTATATCACCCTTATTGAAACATATCACAGTAAAATCCAGTATCAAATTATTGTCCTGGCCTACCCTGTAGTAACCATTTGCTTGAAGAAAAAAGAGGCAAGCAAATTCTAATTGACTTGATCCAGTACCGTGTGGTGGAAAAGTGACGTAAGTGCAGTACCTTTACCGCAGCTTTGTCTGCTCTCCTGAAAAGGCAATGCAGTCTTGAAGCCAGTGGCTTGATTTTGTAGAATTTGGGAGGAACTCCAACAAGTAAATCTGGTTCGTAACTCTGCTTTACTTAATAACTCAAACTGCATACAAAAACTAAGTGGCCCTTAGACTAGCACTCGACTCCTACTGCTAGCTGGCTAGGTTACACTGTTTACCTCAACAGGCAGCCTGGCCCATTGGAGTAGGAGTTCTGTAAAGTAACTGCTACTCAACAGAACAACTAACTCGGGGATGCACTATAAAAACCAGATTGTTTAAAATAGCAATAGATGCATCAGGTACTATACAGTCAAGTCAAATTATGACCACCAGCTAATATCCAGAGTAGCCGCTATGTGCAGCACAGACAGCAGCTAGATAAGCTAGGAGACTCAATTAAGGTCCTGGTAGGTTGGCACAGGTATCTGGTGCCATGCTGACTGTGGTGCATCCCACAGCTGTTGGGGGGTACAATTGGGTTTAAATCTGGGGAATTAGGGGTCCAAGGTAGTACTTAGAAGTCTTCATCATGCTCTTCCAAACAATGTTGGACGTGCTGAAGTCGGACACAGCCTAAGCTCAAATAAGTGATTTTGTATGACCCGTGACATATTTTAATGAATGTTTTCTGTATTCTGTCATTATTTTTATATTAGTCCTACATTCGTGGTATGAGTTTTTGGTTCAGTGCTTTTCTTCATTAAGTAAGGTGTGTACTGCCATTCAAGTTGGAAGCTGTGGTAAATGCAAAGATGCTTAGTTGTTGAGGTGTCTGTATCATTTTCTGTTAACTATGTTTTTGCTTTTTCTTGAGTCACAATAATTATAATAGTAATAATAATAATAATAATAATAATAATAATAATAATACATTTTAGACAGTTATAACTAGTAATTAAATAAACAAGAAATGTGAATGTGTGCACAGTACTGTAGCTCCAATGCAAAACCAGTGAAGCAAGCTTTGGACATATCTTGACTGATTTTGTTTGATTTTTGGTTTCATTTACTTTCTTTTAATGTATGAAGAATTTACAGTATAGTGTAATATAGGAAATGAATCTATAACTAGGAGCCAAAGCAATTACAAGTTAGATTACAGTGTAATCTAGTTTACTTTAATTCAAATATAATATAAATTCCCCTATAATTTTCTAAAATATCTTTATTTTTGACAGAAAGGGTAACAACCTAAAGACTCAGTCAATATTAAATAGCTACTTCTTTATTTGTCACATGTATTAGCTCTTTCATCTGTATGCTCACCTCCCTTCATACAACACACACAGTGTGGGGACTTGTCTGTGTGTGCAAATGTGTGTTTTCTGGTGCAGTGTTAAAGTGTATAGTGGTGTTGTGCTATATGAGTGTGTATGTGGATGGCCTTGTTTTAGGTCAGAGCAGCTTTATGGGCACATGTGGATGAGAGAAACAGTTGGCAAGCAACTCCACTGCAATAAATGTGCTATTGATGGCTACGAAAAGAACGATGAGCATGCAGGTCTAAAAATAAAGACCTGATTTAGACTGGGAGCTTGGTTTAAAATTACGTGAAAAGAAACTGTGTTGGGAATGACATATAAAACAACGAGGGGAAAAGGACAGTAAACAATCACTGAGGGGCTCTTGTGTCTTCATAAACAAGTGATGTCACATTCCTATCCAAGGTCCTTGTTCATATCAGAGCTAATTAGAATAAAAAACAGGGTCTCTTGACTTTTACTCCCAATCATGGACTGCATGATTTTTTTTAGGCCTCATTTGTCAAAGCAATGCCGCTAGAAATGATATGAAATTCAGATTTTAAAAGGAGCATGGTCTTTCTAAGCATGTGCCTTCATTGGGCCATGCCCAAATACTTCCAGCCTATCTCAAAAGAATATGGAAAATATCATGCAGGCAACACTCATCTGATTTATTATTTTACAAGTAAATACAAGAATATAGAACGTAGAAATATTGCACTTCATATCTGAGCAAATTCCTCTCCAATCGTAGTGCCGAGATCCAACAACAAGGACTAGCTGATTTGAATAAGGAAATGAAAGGCCATCTTGTCACTGCACCTCCACTGTTTGTCTACCACTTTAATACACTGAGCTGGAGTATGAACATGTGTCACCTAATTTTGGAAATTATTTGCACTGTGTTGGGGAAGAAGTGACTGCAAATATGAGAGCGGAATGAGAGCGCAAAAAGGTCCTTGTGAGGCCACCGTGCATATATTCACCTACACCCACTATAAAAAAAATGTCTAATTCCATTGCTTTGCTGCCTGAACTATTGGTATTCATGGTATGCATTATCTTCTGGCCAAAAGAAGAGCTCCTTGTGCCTCTTCTTCACTGTATTCAAAGGAGAAAGTGTTGGTCTTTCTGTTCCTGGTAGAAGGGAATGGTTTTGTGCCGTAAATGTAATCGTTGTGAACAGATACCGCAATGAGCAGTTCCAATCGCTGTTTGCATTTAAATCTGAAAGGGAAGTAGAACAGGCTAATTGCTTTCTGGAGAGGCGATTTGTCTCCTTTCCTTCCTTTCCTAATACCCTCGGATGGCCTGACAAGGTATTTAGGCGTTTTGTCTTGGATTACTTGAAAGAGAGCAATGTGCTCTCTGTCTGCGCTAACTGGTATCAGATACGGAAGCTCCAAAGCCCTTTAGTTGAAATCCAGTGGTGATAATTTCATTGAAAACATGTTTTGCGAGGACAAAATAGCATTATTACCTAGTTATGTGGATTATCTTGTCCATAAGGCCTTTGATGTGTGCACAGTGACTGAAACACAGCCTCTGATCTTTAGGGGCTAAGATGAGTAGATCAGATACAATTGGGGAAAAAAGCCCTTCATTTCAAACACAACAATATGAGCTCTTGCATTTCAGTAAAATAGCTAAATCATATCATAAGGACGCTCGAGCATCAAACTGATATGGAGAGAGGGAGAGGGCTGTTTTAGAAGGCTTAGAGAAGAAACTTGAAGGCCTTTAAATAGATGTAAATAATTGTATAAGAAAGACTCAAGTTATTGCTTCTGTCTTAATTGTCATTTAACACCAGAGGTATCTGCTATTATTTTACAGGTTTTTTTATTCTGCAGGAGCTTCCACTTGTCACATGGAATAGGCTGTTATGCAAGTATTTACTTTGTGGAATTCTAATTCCTAATCAGATTTTTCAGTAGGCCAATGGTCACCCAACCTTTTATTGGATATCTACTTTGCTGCAAAGTTTAGTTCCAACCTGCATCTATTTTAACAATTGATGCATATAATCCAGCCAATCAAGGACAATCAAGAGCTGGCCTATGTATGGCAGGTGGAGGTATGAGATGCCTCTCCAGGACCAGGCTTGGTGGCCACTGCTGTAGACCAAAGTAGTTATTCTGATCATGTTATTGCTATATGCACATAACCCTCATATTAAAGGGGGTGTATTATGGATAACTCACTTTTTTAGTTCTTTAAAAATGAATTATCAACTGAATCAAGCAGTTTGCTACACTGCCACTGTCAGTTGTGTGCAGTGCTGCATCTCTAGTTTGTTAAGAATACCAAAGACAGAAGCTCTGTGATTGTGAGTAAAGCAGATAAACAGTGACCTTTCTCTGAATTTGTATTTTAATGTTTATTTTCAAAGACCCCAAGGGCCCTATTTAGGTGGTCCCGGCTCTACCAGGACCTCCTGTATTTTGCACCTTGAAACTAAGAGCTATTCATGGAAATTACTCTGTTGTTGGCTGCACATGAGTGGATGAAGTTTGTTTTTGATAGAACCTTAAATGGTGCAGCAATTATATTCTGGTGCCTCAGCCTACCTGCCCTGCTTCTAGTTTGAATTTGTCTGTTCCACCTTAAATTGTGCAGCAGCAACATTCTGATTTTAACTGCTGCAAGATGGGATGACACACATGACATAAAGCTAATACAAAGCCATCTTCAGCCTTGTGTGTTACACTGTTTTTCCAAACTAGGTCAGTACAACGCAGGATTAGCAACAGAGTTTTTACTAAAAGAAGGATTGTTGCCAACCATGGCCAATCCTTTGCCAAGCCATGGAAAAAAGGGCGGGGTGAGCTGTGGCTCATTAGCATTTTTAAAGGAACAAACACTCAAACTGGCCAGTCTAATCAGGGCTGTTTAGACAAGGTGAAAAGGAGCTGTAATGCTTAGTCGTTGTGGTATTTTGACCAAAGCATGTCACAGACGTTTTATTTGTGTTAACTTGTGAAAAAGGGCATATAATTTATCACCTTTAAGCATAAATTGGACACTGACCTCTGATCGCCTATGATTGATGAAGTCATGAGTTTCGTTTTTAGGTCTAGATTTCTTGATGCTTTATTCTGTGTCTGAAAATTATGTTTATTGAAAAGTAAAAGTGTTTAAGTAATAATGGTTACTGTATTTTTGAACCAATCAGTACTGAGTAACGTCTAGCTTGTCAAAGGTTTTTGTAGCCAGCTCCCAGTCTGTATTTTCCAGACCATTTCTAGTTTGATGTCCTGCATGTACCTGATGTGTAAGATCTACTCTGAGATCAGAAATCTACTATTATTTTTAAATTTGAGGACTGTGAGGGCTTTTTCAAAATCTCTGTTTTATGGAGTGTTGTACATGTTATCAG
Organism: Megaleporinus macrocephalus; assembly: GCA_021613375.1. Lineage (NCBI taxonomy): Eukaryota > Metazoa > Chordata > Actinopteri > Characiformes > Anostomidae > Megaleporinus > Megaleporinus macrocephalus. The sequence continues at coordinate 19,445,045 of CM038711.1, forward strand.
AATTTCCCAGTTTTCAATGAAATGTATACTTCCATCTACCTGTGTGATGTTTACTGTGCCACTGGCAGCCACAAAACTCAAACGCATGATGGATCCACCCCCTGCTGCCTTTTTTCTACAAACATACTTTTGGTTACTGTGGCCAAAAAGCATCATTCCAAAATACCTCTGGCTTTTCTCACTGTCTGTTTTTCCTTCCTCATACTTCAGGCATTGACTTTTGTGATGAGCTTATAGCTTAGGTCTCTTTCTGATGGCTCTTGCGTAGAGAGCATGTGCACTGGCACTCTTGTATCAGCTAGTACCTCCTGCAGGTCTTTTGTTTTTACTTTGCCTTGTTGGCCAGCGTATAAGCAGATGTGTCTGAGAGTTATCTTGGTCCTCCAGATCCTGCCTTGACTTCCACAGTGGTGCTGCAACCAAAACAAACCTTAATGACAATCACAAAAAGCCTTTCAATTATATTAAAGTTGTAAGATCTAAAAGGCTCAGGAATGAGGACTAATGTAACTGCTGTCAGTCAGACATGTGAGTAGTGCAGCTGACAAAATCCCATAGCTGTGTCCTGATCAAGACTGAGAACTAGAGATGGACCAATCAGCATTTTTTAGGCCGATTCCGATCGCCAATCACCTTTCAGCACGATCGGCCGATAGCCGATACCGATCGAAGGCGGGGCTGTTAGACACGGCAGGGCTACATGTAGTTTTTTTAGCGCAAGCAAGTCATGAAATATGGCTGAAACTGGTTTATTACCATTTTTAACGAGCTTATGTGAAACAGTATAATATTTTTAACAGTAAATAAACAAATAAACAAAGTAAATCAAGCACACATCACCAATACTGCAATCATGTAATTTAGACCCTTAATTTAAAACTAAAAAAGATAATTAAATAAATGCAGTCAGAACTGCAGAACTCTGTTTATTTTAAACGACAATCTGCAATCTTTAAATGTAGATCTTGAATTGTTGATGCTGTTTTGTTAGTATTGGTCAGATCTGGTCTGCACTGGGTTATTATCTGTTCTGGGTTATTAGTTTTATGCTAGCTGTGCGTGCTAGCTCTGCTGATTTTTGATACTCACTGTATTCAGTCGTGTGCAGTGCCGTCAGATTAGTAGTGTTAAATGTCTTTGTCTTGGTTCCTCAACGAGACGCGCTGAGTTTACTAATTTAAAAACGTCCTGGATGAGTCTGTCACGTGCGGTAAACAACTGCCAGACAGACATGCTTACTTTCAGCGCATTTTTTTTCTGCAACGCCGCTGCTTTAGTCATTCTGTCGAAAATGAAACGGTATGTATTTCCACCTAGTTGTTCAGAGAGGAATTGCAGGGAGGGGGTTCTCCTCTTCCTGGATGAAATGCTAGCTGGAAATACAGAAATTAGGCTCATTTGTTTAACGCCATCAATCGGCTCTCGGGATTGGCTCTGAATTGGGGAAATACCGGCCGATCACATATTTTCATTAAAAATCGGCCAATACCCATACATAGTCGATCAATCCTTCCATCTCTACTAAGAACACGTCAAAATTGCTCATGGCAAAATTTGTAGCATCAGTATTTCTTGGGAAGAACATGCTAATGGGAACCCTGTACCTGAATGGCTGAGCCAGGCTTCTTTCAGTAATCACTCAACTAGCACTGTGTAGTCACTTTTACAAGTAGCAATCATGTAACAAAAGTGAATGTACTTATGTTGCATGCATATTGGTGTAAACAAAGGCTATAGCTATTCCAGGTTTTTTTTAAAGACACTGTGCTTTTGCTCTTTACTGCTGATTTTAAAAAATGAAAAACACAAACCACAGCAAAGTAAGCAACTAATACTGCAGTAATACAGCATTTAAATATTAACTTGATTGGCTTCCGGCACACCTCTCCCAAAGAATGTTCCAATGATTGGGATTGTCCTCTGTGCCTCCTTTTACTTTTATCTGCTGCTGAAGGCCAATTTGTCGTTCCTATGTTGTCCTGTATAATGTGTATTACCTTTTGTATTTAGGTTCTGTATTTTTGGTCTAGTGTACATACTGCATGTTCTGCACTATTTTATGTTGTTGTGTGTCTACACTCTATGTAGTCCTGTACATTGTGCTGCTGTTGTGTGTTGCACCGTGATCTCATATTATGTCAAAACCTTAATTGCATATGCTTAGTCACTTTAATGGACCTGTTATTTATCTAGAAAAAAAACTTTGTTTACCTGCCCCTTTAAAACAGTGAATACACTTAATTACTCAGACCTAACTAATATTAACTAATATCAGACCTTATTCATGTTCATGTCACTTATATTGTAGTTATAATTTTCACCGAGCATGTGCCCATAAACATAATCAAGTCTTCTGACTAGCTGACCCTTCACCATTGTCATTGAGGGCAGGCATAAGCCTTGATCTAGTGTTTGCCATAGTGCGAAAGCTGTTACCCATATCAGCTGGTGGTCTTTAGTCCGCATAATCTCCACTGGAGAGGGGAAGCGCAAGTCATGCTGTGTGCATCCACCTCCATAAACGGGCTCCTCCTGGTTGGGTCCACTAAATGGGGGAGATCTAATAGCCTGGAACAAACAGTGTGGTCACCTTGCTTAATGGATGCCAGTGGGGCAGCGGGCTGATATGGTGTGAAGGGGTAAGGAGAGATGACGTGCTGTAGAGTGGGATTAAGCTCCTCTAGGCCCCCCCGATGGCCAGGCACCACGTTGCTCCTGCTCTTCACTGCTCAAGTAGGGTTACAAGTGTTATTACTCCCGCCATTTAGGACCACCTGATCCGGAGAGATTATTAAATTAACCACAGGGCACTGGCTGTCTATTTAGGGGAACAGAAGTCACTCCAGGGGCCGCATATTCTGTGCAGTAAGATCATAAAAGGCCTCGCCTTACTGCTGCTTCAGGGGGAAATGACTTGTACAGGTTCTGACCCAATTTGACTCTCTGAGGCCTCATATTTCTCTCAGACAGTGAGTCTTTATAAAGGTGATGAGGCATGTATTAGAGTGGCTGTGTTGTGGTAAGCCTGTGTTTGAGAGGGAATTTCTTCTGTCGCAGCAACAGATTAACAACAATATTGTATTGATGTAATCATTAAAGTTTGTTGCTCACTGTTTAGTTAAATCTACAGTGTCTGGTTCATGATTCGTTGTTCTCATATTTGATTGGAAAAATGGTTACCTGACCTAGATCATTGCACAGTCTGATAATAGGACTGTGATCCATCACGTTTAACATGCAGATGTGGGTTTTGCCGATTGCGACTTTAGGTATTTAGCCAATGCAGCTGCATACTTAACAGTTTGCAGACAGCATCGCTCGTCTCAGTGATGCACATGGTCACACTTTTACATTGCAATGTGTGATATATTGTTGCACCATTATGTCATTATTCGTAATTGCGGAATTTATTTATTTGTCACTCTGCATTACATCTAAATTTATACATTGATAGATACTTTTTATTATATTTGTATATGCTTAAATAAATAAATGAAATGGAAAGTGTTTCTTTTTATTTACTTATTTAAAACTGGTTTAATTGATTGAGTGCTTACAAGCCATGATTGGCAACCGCTGCTAAGTGCTTCACAGTGTACAGCATTTATTAGCATCATCCCTCCAAACCGACTGGACAGGGTGTCCTACTATTTAAGCTATGCTTCTCAAACAGCAGAGCCGCTAAATCATTGTCAGTAAATAAATATGATCATTCCCTGCACAGACAGCTGTTTGTGACAGCTTTGTTGTCTTGACTGGCTGCATGCTGTCAGTCTCGCAGCGCTAGAAGTGAGTTTTATACACTCTGACTGCTAGCTGGGGAGCGGAGGACATTTGCACATGAATCAATTGTCAACATCAGTGCTCGCTGACAACTCAGCGACAGCTCTGAATCTCAGAGAAACGTTCTTCTGCACTTTCCCTCTTTGCCGCATCGAGAGTTTGCTCGGCATTTCCTTTTTATTTCTGCACACCCATGTGATCTGATGGCAGAATATCAAGGTGAGCTCATTATTATAAAGAACAAGAGTGCAGAAAGCCTCAGAATTATGAAGGTAAAGAGGACAGGAAATCAGATGAAGCCTTTTTTTTTTCCCTTCCACATCCACATTTGCTCTTTCAACAGCTACTTGAAAGTGAGTCAGTCAGATTATGATTGAGGCTCTTGTTGCTGAAGATAACATTTGCTAAATCAGTCACTGTCTGACACTCGCACTCCATTTGCAGACAACTTGAAAAGCCTTCTCCAACTTGGCTGTTTTGTAATGCGCTGTCATTCATGCAGCATTTGTGGGGGATGAAATGAATAGATAAGTAAATAAGTATAGACACGGCATGACCGTTTATGATAAAGAAACCTGCTTTTACCATAAATAACACATCCTATCCAGAATCCTAGAGGCGTGCTTAAAGGACAGATCTTATTTGGATGTCTGGATGACCAATAAAATAGATTGTACTATATACTATGTAGTGTTTTATTGGTACAGAACAGTCATAGACCTGCAGTAGTCCTGCCCTGCACATTTGGATATTATTTTCTCTGCTGTAGCGAAGTAATGCAGCTGATCAGCTCATTAATGGGCTCTTGTTTGTCAGAGCTCGAATCTAACAGTTACTTCCATACAGGTGAACTGCATGAAACGATGAAGTAATTAGCATCATATCGTGCTGTGTGGCATGTGTAAAAAACATAAACTGCTGGGCCGCACGGTTGGGCCTATAAAGAATTATCAGTTATCTTTGCAGGAAATACAGGAATACCTCGGAGTTTAGAAATATGAGATCACATTTTTACCTGGCTCCATAGGATCGCTGAGCAGTACAAATCTTATCCTGTCTGTCTCTGTATGTTGTATCTCATGAGTATAAATCAAAAGCTGATTAAAAAACAAACAAAAAAAAGTGATTAAAAAACAAAATATCTTACAAACTAAAACATAGTTTGTGGTATTTTCTTATAGAAGCCATATCAGTAAAGTATAAATCAGATTTATTCAGTGGCTACGTTTACACGCAGCCTGATAATCTATTAATTATCCGACTAATAGCTCAATCGGAAATAGAATATGTCTATGTATACACCTCTATCCGAATAGACTAGTGCGACTAAGGTCAATACAATTACACTGTCTATCTGATTGAACGAGCTGGGTAATCCTACAAATAATCTGTTAAATAGAAGAATAATAATCATGTAAACACCTGTATCCGATTACATTCCCAATCAGAAAGTTTAAGTACGTTCTGCATGTGCAGTTGCATCATAAAAGAAGTTTCAACATGGCGGGAGGTAGAAACTGGTCTTCAGAAGAGATGAAGTTCATGCTTCAAACTTTAAAAATAGTTAGCAGGATGGATGGCCGTAAAGCTCGCAAAAACTGGCTGTTCAGACAAGTATATTAACAAATGTACGACGGTGGTTTTACACAAACTGTAGAGTAAATTAAAACCAGATGGACGTTTCTCAAATCAGTGTATGACAAAGCTAATAACCAGAACTTTCCCGTTTTACGAAATTTTACATGAATTCATGGGAGATCGCCCCTTCTTTAATAAGTACATGTGAAGTATGTTTTCCTCAGTCTGCCACAATTTTAAATAAATTAAAAACACGAGTCTCACTCTGACCGAACTCGCTCTATACTCATTGTCATGGTAACGTGTACACCAAGTTGTACTCTACGCACGTGTGTGATTTTGCCTCCGATTGCTTTTGCATGTAAACAGAGATTTCAATCAGATTGTTGAGTAGAGTAAGCATATAAACAACTCAGTTTTAATCTATAATCGGAATTAATTCAATCGGATTGGAGAAAATCTCTGCATGTAAACATAGCGAGTGTTTTGTGTCCATGGGGTTCTGTGTTCAGATTTGTCTCTGCCATCTTTGTTTTTGCCAGAGATGTGACTAGGTGGTAACTTGTCAATTTAGCAGTCTCTGTAAAGTGAATGGTCCTACTGCCACCAGAGCTGACAGCAAGTATAAAACACACCACTAAATATCAGCGCTTTATTTTCAAGAATCAATATTTCCCTACATGTATAAGGCCTCAGGTAGAACAGGGGAAATACTAAACCATTCATATCAGGCAAGTTAAAGTGTCTAGTCGCACAGTTATCACCTGTTATTAAGCAAGTATTAGCAAAAATTGAGATTTGATGACCTGATGGTACAGCAGGCCGTGATACAATCGAGGGAGTGCTGAATTGATTTGTATGTGCTGAGGATTGCTATGAGTCAAGGCTGGAGTCTCACCCCAAGCCACTTGTAAATGTTTATCCAGTGTCAGTGCTCTCCCAATGCTCTCGGTGAAAAGCTAATCACAGTGATCAGTGTTCTTTTAAGGCTTGACCAGCCACAGTAATCGGTTCACTCTCGCTCGCGCCTAATGGCTCTTAAGTTGCTCTGCCCCTGGACTTCTAACACTCCTGCCCACCTCCCCCTCTTCCTGTGCGCGGGCTGCTCCGCTCGAAAGCTGATCAATTAAAATGACTTTAGCATTTACGGACCCATCAATAAGCGCTCCCCTCTGGCTCAACAGTTCTTGCCTACGTTGTACTGGAGGGCTCTAGGCAGCATGCGTAGAGTCAGTTGTTTCCACTCAATGGGCTTCAATGTCATAAACAAAGCAAATTTGCAGCCAGTGATCGATAGGATGGGAGCTAAATGTTGATTTACACAGCACCTTATCTCACACCTATGAGATGTCTGTTTTTGTTTTTTTACTTTGCATCTGTGCTTTTCTTGAGACTTAGAAAACACAACTTTTGCTACACGGTTTAACCCCTAAAGTGCAAGCACAGTATTTCTTATTCTTTTATATTTAAATGTATTTATATTTATATATAGAAATTAATATTAGTAAGTCCCTGATTACTTGTCCTGTCTTGCATGTTAGCCAGTGTTCCAGCAAACTGGCAAATGTTCTCAGCATGTACTCAGACCTAAATGAGTGCCATATGAGTGTAGTGTTGGTTGTTTCCACAATTTTGGAAATCTTCTTTGGTTACAACTAACACAGTACTTTGACTTAAATCACTGTGTATGGACAAAGCTTATAATTTGTGTGCTCATATTGTACAAAAATAATCAATTTAATTCACATTGTTTTAGCCTATATACTTATCATACTGAGTTTTTGCTATGAATGCATGGGTACATCTTTACATAAAAAGCACAAAACCTTCTTCACTTTTAATGTCAGTGGAAACAAAGTTTTCCAAGCTATTTTGTAACATTTCTATTGGTTCATTTGTCATAAGATTTTCTCTCAATATAAAGGAAAGCTGTCGTATTCAAATGATTTAGAACAATGAAAATCAACAGTAATGGTTTTGTTTGGACAGCGACGATATAAGTACTACATTATTATATAATTTATATATTGCATTATATTATATATTATCTTATTGTTATATATATTACACCAACAGGAACTTTTTTGACATCACATTTTAAAACCATAGGCAATAAAATGGAGTTAGTGCCCACTTTGCAGCTTCCATTCTTCTGGGAAGGCTTTCTACGAGATTTGAAGTGTGTCTGCTTGAATTGTTGCCTGTTTATCCAGTAGAGTATTTGAGGTCAGACATGTTGGGCGTAAGGACCTGGCTTGCTGTCTCTGTTGTAGTTCATTGCAAAGGTGTTCAATTGGCTTGAGGTCAGGGCTCTGTGTAGGCCAGTTAAGTTGGTCCACTCCAAACTTACCCATGTTCCATGTCTGTTTGGAGCTTACTTTATGCATTGGGGCACAGACATGCTAGAACATAAAAAGGATGTGCTGAAGCATTAAGATTTCCCTTTACAGGCCAGCCCCTGAAATACAATCCAGAGCATTATCCCTCCTCCACCAAACTTTACAGTAGACAAGGCAAGTGAAGTTCTCCTGAAAAGCATAATTTGTCACTTCACAAAACATGTTACAGAGCTGCACAGGCCAGTGTACAAGCCAATCCGACGCTTGGCATTGTGCTTGGTGACATAAGGCTTAAATGTGCCTGCTTAGCTATGAAAACCCATTACTTGAAACTCCTAGTGCAGTTCTTGTGCTAATGTTGATGCCAGGTGAGGTTTGGAACTTACTTCAGTCAGCAGAGTGTTGGTGACCCTTACCAACTATGCGTTCGGCACCCGATGACCCCACTTTTTAGCTTTACCTGGTCTGTCACTTTGTGGCTCTGGTTCCTAAACATTTCCATTTTTCTATAATACCACTTACAGTTGATTATGGAATATCTGGGAGGGAAGAGATTGACTGGTTGCAACGATAGCATCCTATTATTTTAGAACAACTTTGGTCTTTAATTCCATTTTGCCTTAGAAATTTGAGGACATCTTTTAAGGAGAATAAACAAAAGTCTTCAGATCCACTGTTTATGTGTAGACACATTTTACAGACCAAAAGTAAGGCATTCATCACTTCACAGTTTCGCCAGTCACCATGATATGGGTAATGCTGTAGATGACTTAATAAGCTTTACTAGGGCGATGGGAGTAGTTTTCTATTAACGGTGTGAGGCAGAATGTGTTAGAAGAGGCTGCCATAAATGGACTGAGGTGCTCCCCGAAGAGAACCTCACTTGACATGTGTTACTAAATCTTTTAGAGATGCCATCTGCCTACATCTCACTGTCAGTACCATTGACCCCTGCCCATGCAGAGGTCATGGAGACCTGGTAAAAGTCTGGAGAGCACATTTAGAGCTGGTACTGAGCAGAATTCAGAATCAGGGCTCTTACAGGACAATTTTGGCAAATACCCTCATGCTTCTCTTGTTTGACATGTAGTAAATACACTGAGACACACTCAGAGTCACTGTTTCTCCACGGCTGTTTATAATGGCGGAGAAGTGAAGCAAATGCATAAAGAAATATACAATTGTTGCGTAAATGTAATGTTATGAGAAGTTTACTTTATTGTAGATATAAAATGTGTGGCATCTTTTGCGAGTGCCTCTTATTAAGTTGGTGAATGTTGACAAAACATTGCCATTAAGCCTTTAGTCAAGTCAAGTCAAGTTTATTTATATAGCGCTTTTTACAACGATGTTGTCTCAAAGCAGCTTTACAGAGTTTTGACAGACAGTTATAACATATGTCCCCCAGTAAGCAAGCCAGAGGCAACAATGGCAAGAAAAAACTCCCTCAACTGGAGGAAGAAACCTTGGGAGGAACCAGACTCACAAGGGGGGACCCATCCTCCTCTGGTCAAACAGTATTCACAGTTTAATAAACTAAATACCAAAGAAAAGAGTCTCTGTTTGAAATCTGGATAGCAAAGCTTTAGAAGCTGCACAGGTAGGGGCAGTCTCTGACTGAGGCAGTCTATGACTAAGGCTTTATGTAAAGTGGGCTCATATTGTGAAAATACTTTTTTGAATAAAAACATTGTGACATAGTATGTAAACAGTGTTTTAAATTTCAAAAAGCACCAATTTAGCTCCAACTAATCATGCCAAAGTTGGAAGGATTATTTCAGTCTGGACTCCCTTTCAGGGCACCGCCAGTCAGGCAGCCAAGAAATACAGTTTTTTGCATGTAATTGTTAAAGCTGAGTTAAAACAATATGCTTATTATAAGGGCTAAGAGAATGGACAGCATGTGTTTGATTATCAACGTTTAAACGTTCACGCTGACAGACAGTAGAGTAGGAATAGTTACAGTATAGTATAGCGCCCGGACTTAAACTAGCTGCAGCTCAGATAACAGAGAGCTTAGGTGATGAGAAATGAGCAGGTGAGACGCGAAGCACATGGAGCCGATGCAGTGACCCGAATACACATTGATGTGTAATTAGTTACTTTCTTAACTACTTGATCATAAAGAGCAGGTCTCACAGCTTCATCTGTACAATTCTACATGACTTAGAAAGCAGTCTGAAGACTTGTAGCAGTGTGACTTCCAGAACAATAGAAGAATAAATGAAAAGAGCATAGTCCAGTGTTCTTGGCCATGTTCTCACTGCCATGTTGTCGTCTAGACAGCAAAAGACCACATAAAAAATCTGATTTTTGCAAGTTTGATCCAAACCACATTTGAAGGTTGTTTGAAATGCAAGTCCAGCCTGATATTTACTGATGTGTTTCTGACTGGATGCTCAAATCTGATTTCAAAGCATCCTTTATGTCAGTAGACGGAAGTACTGGGATTTAAAGAGAGCGCTATAGAGGTGTGAAACGTGACGTCACATATTGATAGTTTGAAGACAAAATGTTGCACCTCTCTCTCTCCTGCATCTGCGTTTGAAAGCCATGTCCCCTGCATAGCTACGTAGTTACTGATGAATATGTCGTTGCCAAAGCAACCCATGCCGACAGGTTGGTGATGTAGTCGCCAGTCAGTACCACTGCTGCAGACAGATTTCCCACATCAGTATCTGGTGTGACCCCCATTTGTGGCGTAACACATTTCTAGGGAAATTGTTTTTTCTCAGCAAATTGGGAGCACGTTGCATGTTGCTTTTATATTTTTTTTAGTATAGATGCCGCAGAGAAGATGCTGATGCACGCACTGCAGACTGTTATGAACTGAGGCGAAGAGAAATTAGGTTGAAAAACATTCATACTTTGTGATTAACAAGGTCCATAAGTTCACTGAATTTAAAGGCTGTGCACAGGATGAATCTTGAACAGTCCTGTGTGTGCATGGTTGTGTGCGTCTCTGCTTGCTTTACTGTGCCTGTAGCAGAGGGCAAGTAGGTTAGGCACCTCAGGGTCTAGGGCACTACTCAGGCAGTGAGTGCGAACAAATATGTGAGGTCATTCCACATGGACTCCTGCTGTAAATTGAGGGCATTGCTGTAAGCTGTTGACATGATGCCAGTAACCTATTGGAATTTCCAAGTGTTGAGTACCCATTATTAGTCAAGTAGCAGCTATACATGAACAGTTACAGCGTTCTTCGATTTGAATAGTTCTCCATCTCTGTGGCGGAGTACGGTTCATGTGTGTATGTGTGAGCTTCTTCCTTTTGCACTCTGTTGAGTTTTCGTTCATGATTAAAAGCAGCCCGTGGAAGCAAAGCTGTGCAGATAGTGGTGGGTAGAAACGCTCGCCCTGGAGCTTGGGGTCATGACTTTGACATACCAAGCCTTCCATCCTTACCAGTGACTGACAGAGGTGAAAGCTAGCTTTATGCCCTTTCGCATGGGAATCACAGCTTGCAGCAATTTGAAAACAAAAACGTCTGTAAGAATTTTGTGGGAAAATTAATTGCGTGGGCTTATTTTCTCTCCCATTCTGTTGCTCTTAAGCGCGCCATGGTCCGAAGTTTGTTGATTCAAATAACATTTTTGGTCAGAATAAAAGGCACAGCTGTGTTTTCTGTCCTCCCTGCAAGGTCACTAACTGTGCGATAGCTAAAAATACCCGTATCTGATATGCACCCCTAATGTCGACAGTGATGGTGTTTACTGACTGATTTCCTGACAGGAATGACGTGATACGAATCTCGTTTTCCAAAACATGCGCACACACATACATATAATTATGTATATGCTAGAGATGTCCCTGCCCCTTTCTTTCCTGAACCAAGAATTTCCCCCTTTTTATGTTGCTGAAGTTTCTGTTCGTGCACCACAGTTTCTGTTGTGCTACTTCACATGATAAGCTCTTCAATTAGCTGGCGAGTGCTCAAAAGGGTGCCAGCCATTATTAATGAATTGCTGCTGAGCCATGAAGCTAGTGTAACCTCAAAGATGTCCTGCATGGGTGGGTGGAGGGGGGTGTACTGAGGGTTTTTCTTGAACTACTTCTTGGGTTCTTGTGTATAAGTTTAGTGGGCTGATTTCTCCAGAAATCCAGGGGTCCCCACAGTGTTTTTCCTGTCTGTCCCATGGGCGTCTTTTCCAGCAGTAATGAGGCCTCCAGGACCGAAGAGCTTCTCTTTTAAAATGGGGGAGTAATGAGAAAGAGCTGGCAGAGGGAACAGGGATTTGCACTCTTCAGTGAGACGGGAAGGTCATAGCGGGGATTTTTATTTGGGGGGAGGGTGTTGGGAAATGTTCCTGTTTTTTTAGAGGCAAAAAAGCTAAAAGGGAAACGCTACAAAGATGCTACACAGGAAGTATTGTTGCCGACCACCTCACAGATGACGATTTGACAGACATGAAGACTGACTTCTCCTAAATGACAGTTTGGAAATAATGTTTTTCCCTAATCCTCAATGATTTCATAAAAAAAAAAAAAAAAAAAACTTTTGGAAAGGTGTGCCTTTGACTCCAGCTTAATCGCATGTGTGTTTGACATTTCAAAGATGTTTTTAACTCGAGTAATCAGAGCTCTGGGCAAAAGTTTCAAAATGGTGTCATTTCAGTCAAGCACTGCGGAGTAGTTCATTCAAATGCCATGCATTTTTGTGTTCACAGCATGAGTCGCTCAAGGTCAAAAAGAAGATTCACTTTAGGATTGGCAATTTTGAGTGTTGATTGAATCAACTGAATCGGCAGAACCCAGATTTGCCTCTTTTGTAGCAGCGGTCTTTCCACAAAGTGACTTTGAATATCTTTGCAATAGCTTTGCAATGCACTGAAATTATTTTTTTTTTTCTTGGCAATGCCATTTTAATTGGCTTTCCAGCTTTCCAGGGCAACGTTTTAATGGTTACAGCCTTTTGTATATTGTATATTTCTGGACAAACACACTACACTTAAAGGTAAGTTTCGACACAAATAAGTCCTTCACTTGGCCCTGGCCGAGCTGCGTTGGTACCTGCCAGCCCTGCACCAACAGCAAGGTGCCATACTCCCATCATGCTCCTCCTGCAGCAATAACAGTCTCCTGGCTCTCAACCCTGACACATTCAGCCATAATTGCCCCTGACAAGAGGGCAAATCATCAGCACAGCAGCCCTGATAAGCATTACAGCCAGATGACAGCACACAGAAGTGTATTAGCAACACTGTGACATATCACATTACCACTGTGAATGTAATAAAGCTGATCACTGAACACTGAACATGGTGGCTTGAAGACAAGCTATTTTCTTCCCACTCCTGTGGGGCTATTATGGCCCATTTGCTGACGCTGATAAGTTGTTCTCCAAACCCCCCACCCCCCAACCCTTCCCCTTCCTCCACTGTTCTCCAGTTGTCACCTTCAAGTATAGATGCAGACGTTCATATAGCTCCTGATTAATTGTATGGGTGCCAACCTGGCTTGATTTGATGATTATTTGAGTCATACAAAAGGAGCAGTACTGTGGTGGGGCATCAGCTGTTGCTTTTATAACACAATTGCTCTATGGGCTGTTGAGACTACCATGGAAATATAAAGCTGCAGTTAAAGTCCATCTCTGCATCAGCCAGCACTGGAAAACAGAAAAAACAATAGTACTCAAAGACTGGAAAAACGTCTCCATATAAATTAATTAAAATCTCTGCTTTCTTTTTCTCAGTTGGGCCTAATCAGGGCAGCTTCTCTAAAGTTCATGCACTGTAATCAAAGCCGGAAGACATAGAAGGACCACATAGGAATACATAGGTCAGTATTTATGACCGAACATAAGAGTCACTATTTATCTGGCTCGGATTAAAAGTGATTGTTTTGTGATGTTTAACCATTCAGTTCAGATTTATATATGTTTATTTTTTTATTAGTTTTTAACCAAGAAACATCCCTTTGAATTATATACAGTGCCTGATTGGAGGGACAGATGCCTAGTGGCCCATTTTCTTTAATTGCTCAACTAACTTGAGCAAAGAGCAAAAAGTAACCGGAGAGCTGAGATTCTGGCACAGGTCTTGAACCCTGATAACTTGTACATGTTTGATAGCCGTTGCATTATAAATTATTTCCACTGGCTGCTGGGCCTTTAGGGATCATATTCTGTCAGCTCTGGTTCCTGGTAACATCGTTTAATGGCATTAACAAATTTGCCGCTCTAGTGTTTCACTTTTATCTGGGAAATCTTAAACGCCTCTATGGTGTATACTTGGTTATGATATTATCATGACTGCGCCGATTGTGCTCTGGGTGTATCGGATGGCTATTAACTGTGGGGCCGCAGTGGTAATAACCCAGCTCATAAAGGGCTGTGACGCTGGCTAACAGCCTCACTGCATTTCCTGTGGTAACTGAGAGAGGTCGACTAGAGAGGCAAAAAGAACAGTTTTAATGGAGGCACACATAACCTTTTACAATTTTGCTTCGTTTTGTTCTTCGTGGCTCCATGGGGCTCTGTTAAACCTCTCATTAACCTCCTTTTTAACTTCCCCTGCCACATTTGATACCACATTTCAGCCTAACATCAATGGTGTCATGCCTAATGAGGCCAACTGTAAAGTAGTGTGTCAAAAAATTAGTGTCTCTCAAGGTTCACACTATTAAACAAGGCGCTCTCGCCTTTTCTGTAATTTTCAATTAGGTGCATATTTTGAGATGTGTTTTAGATATTATTCAGGCTGTGCACTTTGTGTCTTTGAACTGCTTTCTTGTCATGCTTAGTAAGTATGCTGAAGGAGTTTCACTTGTCTTTTGCTCACTGAAGTAGCTTCATCAAAAGAGTAATATGACTTTGTTGTTGTATTGTCCTATGAAAGGTAAATAAATGATATAGAAAAGAATGGTACATTAAAGCTGTTGGAATAATTCCAGAACCTGAGGGTTTCAGCGATGTAGGCTTACACTCGACCCAAGAGTTGAATGTGGAATGAACTGATTCTGTCCTATATATCTGTATAGGATCCACAGTAGAGAGGAAGATATAATCTTTATAGCCGCCCCTGGCTTTATATAGAATGTGTTCTCCTTCCCCAAGTGAATGTTCTGAAATGTTTTTGCCATGAGGCAAACACGGCATGGGAGTTGTTCCTGTCTCCTTGGCGAGACAGAAAAAAATAGTATAAATATATACTGTTGGTTTTTTTTTTTAGTTTGATGCACTGTAGCTTAATTTTACACTTGGGATTGATTGAAGTTAGCTAGCTCCTCAGGGAGTTGAGTTGTGTAATGTTAGCCAAAGACACTTCAAACACATATGTGCCCTCTCATCAGAACACTATCCACAGTGTTTAATGGAAAGTGATTTTACTTCACTTTAGCCTGGAAGATGATGCATCTTTAATTACATGAAAATGTGTGTGTGTGTGTGTGTGTCTTTTAATAGTGCTGCTAACTGAATAGATATCATTATTAGAACTGGCTGGCATTCATAGTGGTATATTCCCAAGGTCTGAAAGAAAAAAAAACACTGCTGCCACCTGACTGGTGTTTGTGACATTAATGGGAATGTACGTGGAATAACGGGCTGCCAGAAGTGATTCCGAGGGACCATCCAGACATGTCCCGCTTCTGTGGCCACAGCAGACATGACACATTTTAATTTCAGCAGGAGGAAGTATGGCAAAGCCCATTTCATTCTGCACACAGGGAGAGGGGGATTTGCCATGCCTAATGGAGTTCAATGATTGCAGCATGTCAGATAACTAACAACCATAAGGATAGTGTGCATGTGCTGACTGATGGGACAGAGGAGGGTGTTAAAGAAGGACAGAGTGGGACGCGTGTTGGTGGGAAAAGGGGGGTGCTCCTCCGGTGGCCCTCTCTTGTCACACAGCCCTGTCCAATCCGACAATTTCCTACTGACTCGTCAGCGGGGATGAAGGGAACCTTGGCAAAAAAAAACTCTCCTTAAACTGGACTTAAGGGATGCAAGAACTGTCATCACAGACAGCTATTTATCAGAGATGACAGTTTGCAAATATCTCAATCTGCGAGAAGGCATGCAGGGTGACACCAAGGAGGGCCGTGAAATTGGAGGAGTCAGCAGCCAACGTTTATTTCATCGGCCCCTTAGCTGTGAGCTCCAGTCAACTGACAGACAGAGGTTGTAGGCAGAATGCGTCATTGCTGCCACCCCTGGACAGTCTAATCCATTCTGCGTAGAATCTGAATTAAGCTGTCTAATAAAAACCTAAAGACCGTGAGATGGGGGAAAAGAATTAACGTTAAAGAGCCGTGGATTTATGTGTATTAGAACAGGACCAGTGGCAACTACGTGATTAGGAAATTACAGAAGTGGATTAAAGGCAGTCTAATACATTTAAGGACTTGAATTAAAATATATAGCATTTAAAAATACATACATGTTTTAGAAAATATTGCTAAAGAGATTAGGTACAAGGTAATCCACTTGCATAAGGAATCGGAAAATAACAAGAAAAAGTGGGGGACTAGGGTAAAAAAAAGAATTCTAATAAAATGTAGAGGACATGGGACCCTAGCAACAGTGTAGGACCTGACTGGCCACCAAAACATACTCAAATACTTAAAACATTTATGACCTTCATCTTTGAAAGACAGGAAATAATCAAAGTCTGTTTTTGCTTCAGGTCTGAAAAAATCCACAGGTGGTTCTGTCCGTTCTTCTGCTGTGAGAAGACAACACCGTACCTTGAGTCTGAAAGTATGTGTAGCTGTCAAGAAGCTGTAACTGAGAAAAATAAATAAACAAAAAAGAAGACATTCTGCCGAGGTTCTCAAAACAATGGAGAACAGCCTGGTTTAATTGAATGTGTTTGGGATTACTTGGATCATGAGAAGCAGGAAAAAGGGGTTTACATGATTAAATAATATGCCTGCAGATTTCAGTCTGAAAGCAAGTTTCTTGAAAATAATAAAAGCTGTAGAAAAGGAAAAAGGGGACACACTAAATACTGAAAATATATTGTGTAGATGTTAGGGCTTAAGTGTTACTGCCTGTTAGATGTGTTTTGCCATTTTCTGATTCTAAAAAGTTTAATCTTTTTTACTTGATGTCCATTTTAACTGAAAATGAACAACCTGTGGTCTTAGACTTAGTTAAGTGTTGGTGTTCATAACCATTTTACAATTTTCACACACATGCATTCATACTGTCTATGAATACGCATTTCTAAACTACTTGTTAAATTCACTGATCAACTGAAATGTATTGAACTCAGTATGACTAAGTTTTTAAGATTATTTGAATTTCTCATTGCTATGTTTAGTTCCATCAGTGAAAGACTTTAATTTTAGGAGTGCGCAGATACTGGCCAAAATTACTGGATTAGAAGAGAAAAAGTATAAGGCAATACGACGTATTTGCTTAAAGTTATGTAAATACTGAACTAAACTTTCAAAAGTTGCACTTTAAATTTCATTTTCAATCCATCATTTGTAATTGTGGGCCCTGTGTGTAAAAGTTTAAATAAAAAGAAACGACTGTATTACATAGCTGAGTCATATCGTGGTATTTATTTCTTGCTTATGGAGTAGGATATCTGTTTTACAATTTGAGCATGATGTTTTTTTGATGGCTAGTTTAAGTGTATCTTAAAATGTATTGGTATTAGCTTAGTTCTTTAAGAAAGGAAAAAAGATATCTGATTCTTAAGCTTGGACTATCCATATGGGTATTGGACATGAAAAAGTGCTATCAAGCAACCCCTATTTAATTTGTACAGTGTTGTCACAACCTCTCCCTTGATTTCATGTTTTTCTGTGTTTATTTTAACAGCTCATTTAATGATGCACCTCTCCACAGTGATGTCTGAAGTTTGTTCTTGTGGTCTGCCTTTGTATAACAAACACTGGAAAAAGAATAGAACAAGGATACAGCACACAGGTGGGTGCCGTTTTCTCAGCAGCTGTTCATTATCAATGGCTTAGTACAGCCCCCAACCAAAACTCCATCCTTTAATTCACTACTTGGTAGGAAAGGTCTTAAGGTTCACTGACTGAGTGAGAGTAATTGAAACTTTTGTATTCAGAATGAAAAATGAACCTAATTGTTTCCAGTGTTTTAGTGAGTAGGCTGATGTTCGGTGTGATTTTAGTTTTCCAAGTATAAGAAAACGTGACATGCAACCATGTGCGTTTTAAAAAGCGACAACTGCCAAGCGCCAGATAATTTGTGGTCTGTGTTTTGAATTTTGGGTGTAATATATTCAGGAGACTTTAAAGCCAGCAGTTTAAACAGATGATTTTTTTAACATGTGCAATTGATGCTGTAAAAAGTGATGTAAAATTTAAAAATATATATATATATTTCTGAGGCTAACTAGCGTATGGTCTAAATGTGTGGCCACGAACACTACTTTTTCAGTTGATGCCTTTAAGTCTTTAGCGTTTATGCAGTATTTCACAAATTAGAACTAAAAGTTAACTTGTAGCATTAAGATTTGAATAACTGTTCCTGCTCAAAAGAGTTAACATTTCAAAAATGTAAATAAAAACCTGTCTGCAGATATTGAGGCCAGTGTGGGTGCAGCTGAAGCCTTTGGAAGTGGAAGTGCATGCGGGTGTCAGGGCTTTAATCAAAGCCATACTGAGTTTCTAGGGTCCTGAAGATCAGACTGAGCAGGAAACTTTGGGTCAGTCAGCAGGTATGTGCAGCTGAACCGCACAGCTGTACAAACATTATTAAATAAATGTGGATATTATTTTCTAAGCGAAGCAAATAATTTCGTTAAATAATGAAGAAAAGAATGTTGGAAAGAAAGCGAGTCATAAATGGCCTTCCCTAGATCATTCCCAGCATTTGGTTTTGTGTTGTTTTGTTAATCGCTGTTGCGTTCAGCCCCGTGCTCACACAGCCCTCCCAAACACAGACGTAGTAAAATGCACATTAAAATGTAATTATGTTAAGTACAGGCATGTGTAGAATTAGGAGCCCATTCATAGAACCAGCATTGCAATGAACTCTTAGGTCAGGAACGGACTGATATAATAATTATTGTGACTGCCGAAGCGAAGTCTGTTCAGAATAAAAGCTGCATTTTGCTGGACAGTCGTTATTGTCCTAGCCATTTCCAGTGGCATTCAGCCCACCTGGATTCCATTCGAAATGGAGCAATTGGCTAGTCAAAATGACCCCGCATATGCAAGCGTTCAAAGCCGTGGGGTCATGAAGTGTTCATAGATGTAGAAGGCCATCATCTGTGATCATAAGTGAAAGTGAAACTATCCCCAGTGCCTGAAGAGGGAAGCCCATGCAGAAACAAGTACATCACTTTTAATAGCACTGCAGTGAAAGCCATGTCAGTCAGTCAGTCAGTCAGTCAGCCAGCCAGCAAGGCAGCCACCCACAATTATAAATGATGGATTGCCCTCAGAACAAGTTGCCTCTAGCTTGTCTTTACAAACCTTCTCAATGTAGTGTTTCACTCTTCGCTTGCCCATTGCATCATTCATTGCCGCTTGTTTATTTCCAGGGCTGAATGATAATGGCGAAGAAAAGTCACAAAGCACAATTTTAGCAATAACATTTAGCAAAAACAAAGACTCCAGGTAACTTTTACACCTAAGTGGAGCTAACTGTCACTCTAGGGCAATGAAAACATTATTTACAGCTGGAATTAGTAGAAACTCAATATGGACAAAATATCTTTTTTCTGTCGTATTGCTGCATGTTGTGATTGTAGTATCCCATCCAGTGTACTGAAAAAGCATCCTGTGAATGCCTTCGTTTGTCTAAACGCTCAAAAATAATCTGTGACCAGGCAGCATGCTCATAGTGCTCAATGAAATATGCTGTGATTGGTTAAAAAGCTCATTGCCACAGCGCTGTTGTCAGAACTAAACCTTACATTTCTGTTTTTGTCCTTTTTTTTATTCATAATCCAAAAATACTTGTTACCCTTTGTGTGTAAATTTCATGATCAATGTCCCAGAATGATGGGGCTTACTTTGACTGGCCTTAAAAATAAAAAAAAATGAAGAAATGGTGCATTTCTACAATATAGGTAATGTGCAGGCCTTTGGTGCAGTAACACATTTTTTGCATGATGTCATAATTCAGATGTAAACATTTGGAGCGTTTTCATGTAGAATAATGCCTTGTAGCAAATTTCCAAATCAGATTTCTTTACAAGAGTGTGACCATATATATATATATATATATATATATATATATATATATATATATATATATATTTATATATATATATATATATATATATATTTATATATATATATATATATATATATATATATATATATATATATATATATATATATATATATTTATATGTGATTTTTTGCCATTTCCTGGAAAAGGAAGACATGTACAAATTTGCATTTAGAGGTCACATTGTCTGCAGCACCAATACAGTTATTTGTCATCCGGAGTGTTAAGAAAAACCATACTTCTTCTAAATTTTTATGTGTACTGATGATAGGTTTAGGTCCAAAACAGTGACTTAGGCATCACGCCTAAGTATTTGTAACCATTTCATGTAATCGATTTCTATGAGAAGGCCTTTAGAGCCATTAAGCTTTGTAACTGTCTGGTTCCTGTCACCACCACTATGAACAGTTCTAACTCTGTGGTGAGCAGGTTTCTGCAGGGTGACGCATCAGCCACCCTGAATGAGTTTGCTTGCATCTCAATGATTTAATTACCTAGAAATTTTGAAAAATCATTGGAATTTCCCTGTAAGAATTGATATTTTGTGTGGGCTTAATTGTCAGGTGAGCATGGAGCAGAGCTTTTGCATTGCGTATAAAGGTTCAAATTTTAGCTCTTATTTTTGCCCAGCACTCGCTATTCTCCCTGCAGATGGAGTCCTTAGAGAAGAGGGGTGTAAAAGTGGAAAAAAAATAAAAACAAAGCATGCAAGTCTGTTTTCTTTAGTTATATTTTTAATTGCCTCTGACAAATTTGTTTTGAGACAGCCGTTGAATCCACCACATTAAAGTGTATTTCCAGCAGATGAGCACGTAAAAGGCGTGTCCTCAGGGAGCTATGCAATGTTCCCCATAATGAGTGAAGGTAATGAAAGACTTCACACAGACAGATGTATCCATTTAAAACAGTAATAACTACAGTTAAGATGGCAAAGAGCAAATTACGCCCAACTTTCATTAAAGCACATGTTTATCCAGGCACTGCTGGGACCTGCCATTTTTATTTCTTTCGCAGCAAGCTTGGCGAGCGTCCGCGTGCTATCATTGCCTCTCAAGCAAGGTCAATGGAGTGATAGAACCAGGACAACACTGGTGACTGCCTGTCCCCTGAGAGCATGGAACGTTTACTGTGTAGAGCCCTACGTTCCAGCGTGTATCAGCAAGTGTGTTGCCTCACTCTGTGTCACAAGTGTGTAGCCCTGAGTCCAGTGTGAGTGTTCTCTCAGAGGTTGGAATGCACACAGTGTACTGTAAAACATTGCTTTGTGTTCATCTTGCAGGGCCTTGAGGAGGCATTTGTTAAAAGACAGGCTTAATAAAATATGCTGTCCTTATTGCCATGTCTTTTAATAACCACCTGAAGGTGCAGAGGCCCACACTTCAGCAGATACAGACATATGATATGAAGTTAATTTCACAGAATTAGCCTGATGTTTCAAAGCTTTCATTTCCCGTTTTATCCTACATCCCCACAGCTTAAATCCTTTGACAGTCTGATAAAAGTAGATTCTAAGCCGAGGTGATCTTTCTTACCCCATGTTTTTAATATTATTCTGGTTTAAATTTAAAGTGCAAAGACTTTTAGCTCATTAGGCTTTTGATGAACACATAACACTGCTCTGAATGAGAGTTGGCAGCATATACATTGAACCATAAAGAAGACATAATTACCCTAGCTGCCCGATGGCTAACCTCGCCTAGTTCGTTTAATAAACTCACATATGAAATAACACTTTTTTTCCCCCTTTCTTTTTGCCAATTAAATCGGTAACAGACTCGATTGCTAGACTTGCCTCAGGATGTGCATCACACCACTGTCATCTTGCTTTATTTTCATAGAGCATTACAGCACATAGCCGCTTACTTTATGTAAGTGGTACTAAAATAGCAGTTTGTTAGTTTGTCTATTATTTGCTACTTTTGTTCACATTGGACTAGAATAGAGAATGTTACATTAGTGAAGTCCCATCAAAACCTCATTAAACATGGCTCTATAGGAATCTCTCTAGAATGAAACAAACCTAGATGGGTACCAAAGGAATAGGCAGAAGCTTTAGTTTTGTGTTTGCATTTGAAAAAAAAAAAAAAAACAACTCCTGTTTTTAATGCAAGTTAGATAATGCTAACTGGTGGCTACTACCTAGCAACATGTTTTCAGTTTAACACATCTAAAACTTGCATGCTCACACCTACACCTAACATGAGGAACACATCTACAACTTTTAAATTGGCTCAGTGTCCACAGTGTCCGTGATTCTTAGTTGCTAATTAGCATTACTAGCTTGCCGTAAGCATCTGCTTTACTTTACTTTGTGTCTTTTGAAATATAAGTAATGGCTGGTGCAAATAAGGCATAGGGTTTTCTCAGTCACAACAGCCTTGTTAAGACACTGTCATCTCTGTAATGCACAACTTGGCAGAGTTTTTTTTAATAATTTATTTTATTAGTGTAGCAAATTCATATGTAGGGCTGATATATTTTTTTTTTCTTGCTAACAACTCTTGTCTTAGGCTGTATGTAACTATACAAAAACAGATGGGCAGTTAAGTCAGATAGTTTTAGTAATCCAATTGCCTTTACATATTTAATATTGCCCTTAATCTACATCTAACCAATTATGTACACTGAGTGAGGTGGCAGCTTGAGTGAGTCAAGGTGAATGAGTTGGAGTAACCTCAACATATTGGTTTTAAATCAACTCAAGACCTAATCTAAACTATGTCTAACAGTAATTGCTCGCAACAGCTTTGTGTTAAGTGAGATTATTCTAATTTCCGTGGACTTTTATTTTAATTCTGCAATATATTCTTATATTTGACACATGACGTTGTTAGAAAGAGAAGAGGCCTCTTGCATACAGTACACAGGGAGATGTACTGTGTCGGCTGATTCCTACTCAGTCCTACCCACACACACGCCACGTAATGGCCAGGGTGGAGAAATGAGCGCTTGGCGGGGGCTGTGTAGGCAGAGGGAATATGCTAATTGAAAGTTAGGATCACTTTGTGGCCATTACAGGGAGAAACCTGAGACGTGTTAACGCGGCAGAGGCAGGCAGCACCTGCTGTCGCCGGGCTAATTGTGTTGGATTTGCCCGTGTCTGTCAGGAGCTGGCGCTCATCATGCTCCTGCCTCCAGTTACAGCTGTATTATTACCCGAGTTTGACATTACAGCAGGAGCCACTGGGGGTTCGGGCCACCTCCCGACCCTCATAGCCACCTTCCCAGACAAATCAGCTTTCCAAAAAGCCCTGATTACGGGAACCATTTATAAAGGTGCTAAAAAAAGCTTAAAAAGATTTGAATATTCCAGAGTTTAATGGAAGAGCGTTGGGATGAGCCATCTCAGAAGAACGCAAATTTCTTCCCATTTTTGTATGTAGTCAAAATATTCATCAAAGGGCTTTGCGTCCTTGAACTGTCCTTGGCCATTATTAATTTTAGCACATAGGCAATTACACTATGGCTCCGTCTTTGAGACACCAGTTCTCTTCCGATCGGACGGCATGCTAGAGGAGGGATTGGAAAGCCCTTGAATACAGGCTTCCTTGCATATGAATGGGTTGCACACAGACCCTGAGTGCTGTGCGGGTGACTGGTGATGAAACCATACTGTGCTTTTGAGGGCCAGCTAGGGGCAACGGCGTATAATCTGATTCCAACTCCAGTAACCTCCCTTTTATTTTTAATTGTTCCACTGTAGCATTTAAGAGCTATTGATCCCCGGAAAAGCATTAAGTTAAAGAATCACTATTACTGTTTATATTCCCTGCTTGGAGAAGGCACATCAAAGGACATTTTAATGTCACAGACTTTCTGAGGGAATTTGAAGCCCAGGTTTGAACAGGCCAGCCTATGAGCGAAAAGGACACGCAATAGACAAACGCAGAAACAAATGTGAGGGCAATTTGCAGCTAATCAAATTGCATCCAAGCATTGATTTCTTTGCAAGGAGAAGTTTACCATGCATGGATTTCAAAAGCTGACGGCATTTTAAAAGTCAAATGTTATGTTCCCACGGTTAATCCTGGAAACTGCACAAGGCTACCAGGGAAGGGTGAGTTATTATTCATGAGGGAGAGGGAGAGATGAAGAGAGATAGATGGGGAATGACCAATTAACGACACAGTTGTTTAAACAATTCGGGGGAATCATATGGTGTTATGATTCTCTCTACTAGCATGCAAAACATATTTAGCCTAAAAAAAAAACACTACCCACAAACTGTGCATTAGGAAATAAATTCTGCAAACAAGAATTCATTTATTTAAAAAGTTCATATCATTAAAAAAACACATTTTCAAAAGAATTATTTTATACAATCATTAACATTGCAAAACATACCATTCACCCCCAGTTAATACAGCCCTTTATTATTCAGTTTTTTGCGTTGTTTTAAAAACAATATATTTGCATCATCCTTAATTATTTATTTTTGTGTTTTTTGAAGAGTGTTTAAGCTGAGCTTTTTAAGAGAGATGCAATACAGGGCAGCCAATGAGAACACAGATTATTTACATATTCATCTAAAAGGCAAATATCAAAAACAGCCTGTTTAAGGTGGACCCCAGGAAAAGGGATGAAGTACAAGACAAAGCAGACTATGGGCATTCCTAACAAAATGTAGTTTATTTATAAAAAATTGGTCTGTGTGTGTGTGTGTTTATATAGTCTCAGTTGCCTGCACAACTGCATCTCAGATTCTTCACTGATCCTGTGTCCTGCAGCACATGTATGCATATGTATAGGGTTTTTTTTGCCTCATATTCTCCCACCCTCAATCTTCCACACACCCTTTTGTCGAACATCAGTCTTTGCATCCCCTTTCGCCACAGAATACGGCTCTTTCAAACAAACCCCCCCCCCCGCTTCTTGTGCCGCCACCCCCAGATGTTTTGATTAGCAGCGACTCGTATGCTGGTCAGATCCCGGGATTAATGATGGATAATTTGCCTACGGTTGGCACGGCACTCCGCCGCTCTGCCAGCCTTTGGATGCCATATGGGCAGAAGCAGCTGTTTTCATTACTCTCCCTTGCCCAGATGTGTCAAACAGGATGCCGGCTTCAATCGGCAGTCTTGCTGGCACTCGGCGGGGGGTGCTTTCGACTTGCTTGGCAGCTAATTACTTTAATGTAGCCGAGGACTGAGGCCCCTGCGTGTTTTTTTTTTTTTGTTGTTTTTTTGTTTTTTTAAAGGGCCTTTTACAGACAGCTGAATGCCAGCTGTCACCTCCTTGCACAATAAGGGAAGACAGATAGGTCGCAGCAGAAAAAATATTCGATAAAGAGATCCATGAGCGCGGGCATGTCCAAAATCAGTGGTGAAGCCGGCCTGGGCCAGTCAGTATACAGAGAGTGTTGTGAGTAGAGCTACCATTAATACAATCAGCTCATGCCAGAGCCATCAGCTCAGCATCACTGTGCACTCTGGCCTCCATTAGCAGCAACCTTCTCATAGAGTGGCCATGCCATACTCAGTTTATGTGCAGTGTACGCAGCAAAGGCATGAAGTCCCATGCAGATTGCGTTAGACATGCCTCAAGCATGTTCAGCTGGCATCATGCCGCTTCAGCTGGCAAGACAGTACGAGACCAGGATCGAGACTGGTGTCAAGGTCATAGTTTCCTTTTACATGAGAAGCAACATGGTCTCTGATGAGCAGTTGTAGATGTTGCTGCTGTGTGCGTGATTCCATACAGTGCATGCAATCAAACATTTGCCAGAAAAACATTGACAGCTTTCGGAAAATAAGTGACAGCCGTCAAATTGATCCTTTCACGGTATGTAATATCCCCCAGTACTGTATGACTGACATTGGAGTAGACCATTCCTTGGAATACAAATAATAGCTGTGTGCATTTAGTCAATATCATCATTACAGCAACACAGAACCATCGATAAGTCTTCATTATGGCATTCTGCTTTGTCTATATTATCCTCCTATGTAGAGTGCAGTGGCACTGCTATGGAGCACCACTTGAAGGGTGTCTACAGCTGTCTCATATTCTTTTGACGTGCATCAATAATACCTCACTTTTCCGCTCTTGTAGGTTTAGTGCTGTCATGACAGCTAGAATTGGACGCTGTCTACGCTACAACTATAACGACCAACCACAGGTGTCCGCCGCTCAATACGAATGTGTTCACCTGGTGTGTAAAACCATTCTTGTTTATTGGTTAGCTTGTATATTTGTTTGTTCGTTTGTTTGTTTTTGGACATTAAGCTGCTTTAGCATTTACAGTGACCTTTGGGAAGATCATGCTCGGCTGGCTCAGAGTGTGCAAGCGAAAGGTTTGTTTTTGGGCTGCCTAAGACTATATGCTGTACATTCCTGGTGCAGAACAAAAGACGAAAAGAGTGAGTCATGAATGAGTGTGCAGTCTGCTTCTCTTCTCCAGTCAGAAGGGCGCTTTGCTCCAGTATTGATCAGTTGGCTGCTTTCGCTCTCCTTAGGTATTTGAAAGCTTACCTAAAGCAAAAGCCGTTCTTCTAGATGGGTGCAAGTCTCCTCGTTCTAAGAAGCAACGTCACCAGTTCCTCTGTGGTAAATGATTATGATTGCAAATATAAAACTACTGATAACTTTCTGTTGTGCCCAACAGAAGATGTTTTGTATAGTTCAGTTTCTGTACCCCTTGTCACCCTTAGGAGAAAAAAAAAACTGTCCGCTTCTTAATCCAACTCACTTGCGGCTGTTTGGCTTAGTCTCCCACCGGATCCTATTATTATGCTTTACATATGCAAGAGCGCACTGCATTGAGCATCATACTCACTGAGGGACTTGACACACTTTTCTGTCTGCAGCCCACTGCTCATGACTGCGCCGGCTCCCTCGCTTGCGTCGGTAAGGGTGCTTCACACTTTGAAAACTTCTCGGCAATCTGGAGCGCTTTACATTGAAAGTCATTCAAAGTTTGGTAAGAGAATGCTAGGAGTCAGTCTCCGGAGAGTAGACAAACATCACTATAAATGCAGCTTTGATGAGTCACCAGGTTTAAGGGTTTTTTTCTATGATTTCAAACTATTGGCAGCCTGGAGGTGGACGGTATGTATAATTATTTCAAGCACTTAAGCAATGTGTTCATTAATCATGAATATTCACAATTTTTCTCTGGGTTTGCTGTGCTATTTTTAGCCAACAAATGACCAAGACAATTCAGGTTATGGCTATGAAAAGTCATTTGGTTGAAGAGTAGAATTTGAATTAAACCTAAATCGTCATCTAAGAATATTCCTTTAATTAGAAGGGAATCTCATTATGGGCAGCGGACTTTTATACATGACTCATCAGACTTGGATCTGTGGCCAGCATATAGATGCACAGGTTTGCATTGTCTGCAGGCCTTTGGTGAATTGAAGTATTATAACTGAAAACCCGTTGGATGTGGGGTGATTTGAGGGTTGCATTTCTTGAAACAAGGGTACCTCAACATCTCTTTGATTCAAGCGATGAAATTATAATTCAGGAGGAGGGGAGTGAAAGAAAGAAAGGATGGGGTGAATACCATATTGCACTCATTCAGAGCTAACTTTGTTCCCCAAACTGGAAGATTGGATTTTCTTTATTAAATTATCTCTCTTGTTCACACACTCAAGGGGGCCATTGGCTGTAGGCACTAAAAGAAGCGTGAGTGGGGGAAAGAGGGGGAGGGGAAAAAAAAAAGAAAAACCTTGTCTGGTTGTTGGATGTGAGGCTGGCATAATACTGGTTTGGGGAGGAGAATGAAATGTTTTGTTCTGCTGGTGCCCTTCTGTAAGAAAGGTTGCATTTGGTCTGTTTTTTCTATTTTTTTTAAACTAGGCATCCCTTGTACATCTCTCTCTCTCTCTCTCTCACTCTCACTCTCTCTCTCTCACTCACTCACTCACTCTCTCTCTTTGATGTAGCCCCGCTGTGCTGCCGCCCCCCTGTGTTCTGATTGGTTGATGGCAGGCGGGGCGGCTGGGGCAGTGTGGGAGTGTAGCGGGGATGAAAGCGAGCGGGGCAGCGAGAGGGCACCTGCACACAGAGCCTGGCCTGTGCCTCCAGCTCCAGCTTCAACGGCCTCCGCTGACCGGAGAGTGAACCCCGGTGTCAGCCACCATCACACGGGCACCACAACACTGCACTATCCGTCTGTTCTTCTCTTTCTCTCCCTGTCTGATTCTCTCTCTAATCTCTGTCTGTCTCTCTCTCTCTTTCTCTCTCTCTTTGTCTCTCTCCATCTCTTACCTCCCCCTCTCCCCTCCTGAATTAAATTGAGTCCAGTCCAGTAAGCTGCATTTGCATGGTCATATTTATACAGTTTATACAACATTTACATAGTGTTGCTAAAGCACCACTAAAATAAGAACTAGCATTTAGAGATCCACGATGTCAAAGTTTCATTTGCAATAAGATTTAGTTTTAAACTAAATACATGAGAACATCGACTTTATTGGAGACTAAGTACATAAGTAAAAATAGCAGTTTACCTTTCTCTAACTTTCTGACTAAATTAGATTCAATTAAAGTCGCTAAGCTTTATTAACACAATCATATTTAATTACAGAATTGCCAAAGCATCATTAAAATAAGAACAACTAACACAGATTTAAGAAGTCTTTAGTTTCCATCATAAGTTTCATTTGCGGATTTAAAGATTTGGTTGTACTGCCAAAAACATCATAATTATTTCTTCCTCCCTCCTCTTTATTTCCCTCTCTGTGTCTTAAGTCTATAAAACAGGCCCCGGCATAAATTAAAGAAATAGTCCAGTTTAAAATATTGACTACTAACAAGCCATTTCTTATTATCCAGTGCTACTTTTTTGTGGCTACCTACAATAATTAATATTCCAAAATATTAACTTAGTTTCATCCCTGAAATACAAGACAATAATCCTGACCACAGTCATTTTTAGTCATCTGTGAAGATATAAACAGTTCCCACTTTTCTGCACTCTCATTGTGAGTGTTGCCTCATTTCTCCATAGGACATAGACCTTAATTGTACTGTAAGTTTATGGTAACAATGGAAATGAATGTTGGAATTCCTTGGCATAATAAGTCAATATCCATTTAATATGAAGCAGATGAACGCTGGCCAACATCTGTCAAGTTCGGACTGTAGAGGCTGCTTTTGCAGTCCTTGAGCTCTGTGGGAATTTGATTAACCATAAAATGGTGCATTATGTCACCCCTATTAGGGCCATTTAGTGTTGCCAGAAGGTCAGAGCAGAAAAAGATCTCATCTTCACTTTTATTGAGATGTCTCAGCAATAAGGGCTCTGTTTCAGCACAGCTGTATGCCAAAAGGGGCCAGGCTGTCTCAATGCATCCCTCTGTGGCTGTCTCCCTCTGTCTGGAGAGAATGTGTTTTTTTCTTTCTTTTTTCCCCCGAAGAGACGTATGAGGAATGTTGGCTCATGCTACCAGCTTATAATTTATGAGAGAAAGTTTGTTTTTGTCAATGTTAAATCAAATATGTTTTGATAGCTTAGTGCTGATATAATGGTAATTATAGTGTAGATATTTTAACAAACTAACATTGGTGTTTGTGCTCAGACAGTCTTTGCTGTATAGCTTTCGAATTGAGATATATCAAGAAAGCTTCCTAAAGCACTACATTTCCTTTAAATTGTGGATTTGCCCATGAAGATCAGCATATCCATTTTTTTTAGCTGGAACTGTAAACACAGTGTGCCAGGCTGTCAGGTGGATGCGGTTGTGCTGTCCTGTACGCAGCACATGGGTTTTTTGACTTAAGACAATGTTGTTGATAATATCGTATAAACTGCAGCTCTTGCTTTTTGTTTTTGTCTTTGTCCATTTTCTTTTATCTTCATTAGAATCATGTGTTGCTTCAGTGTGCAGCACTTTGATGTTAAAACAATTTTCATATAAAAGTGCCTAATCATTCAGTCATAAGTCTGATTATGGCTTTTTTGGTTATTTGAAATTACACCAAATGCCTAAATGTGGTTTTCTTATATAGCATTTATTATTGGCAGTATTGTAAGACGTTACTAGTGCTTTATATGCAAGATATCCACCTTTGCTTAAAAAAAAAAATCTGTTGAATCTTAATGTCGACTGATTGTATCAGACAAACATTATATCAGGCAGCCCCCTTCCTTTTCTTTTAGCAAACATAAGAGTAGCTGCCCTTTGAACACTAAAAAGCTCCCAAAATGATTATGGAGAATCCAAATAAACACCTTAGATTTTAACAATGCACACTCTGATACTTCTGGCACTCCACAACATGGTGAGCTCTGCTTAAAAAACAGCGTTAATTTCTCCTCTATCAGGGTCATGCCCTAGCTCTCACATGGTGCCCATTCGCAGGCCAGGCCTGACTCTTAGGAAGCTCTTCATAATTAAGATCTCTCTTGTGGTCAGGCTGTTTTTTTTTCTTTTTGTTGAGGATGGAGGATCTTAAGCTGACCCCGTGTAAATGTAGTTGTCGTGGAGGTGACCTGCCTGTAAATGAGGGTCATGCTTCAGGTGCAGGGAGGTCGCCGGAGGTCAGGAAGGTTGCTTCTCTTTGTGGGCTGCTCTTCCACCCCCTCAGCAGAAACGTGCCTTCGATTGGGTTAGCTCCGATAAGGTGCAGAGCAGCAGGGGTCACCTCGTCTGCACTGAGACGCGAAAGGTGACAGGCGGCAGGGGCCGTGCCAATCGAGCTGAGCATCTGTCACATCAGCCGGACAGTAGTGAAGCGTCAGCATTCACACAGCGGTCCTCATCTTCAAGATCCTTACACATGCATGTGCTGTGTTATGAACAGCATTTCAGTAAACACGTTACAGCCGTCACCTCAGTAGGACACTACTACACTGCCTGAACAAAAAAGGTCACACACTCTTTTTCGGTTAGCTTTGATTATGGTGCACATTCACCATGGCATTGCTTTGATGATCACTTGATGTGAATGAACATTGTGCATTCATTTTTGGCCAAGATCTTGTATGGACGGCAGGAGAGTCAAGTTTTTTTCCAACCATGTTACTTCTGTGATGGTCGATAGTTCACCACTAATCTTTGATGTTTTAGACGGTTCTTAATCAATTTCCAGTGAGCTCAGTCTTCTTATTTGTTTTCTTTGCCAACAGTTTGACCTTTCTGAAACATAGTAGTATCTTTGACCTGACCTCTTGATACTTCTTCCCCTGTTTAAGAATATGGAAAGTTACTCACGGCATCTGATGGGGTAAAAAAACAATGTAGTTGCCTGCTGAAACATCTGAATCACTGCAGTTATTATCAAATCAAAGCTCATTTAAATCCAAAGAGCATTTTTTGGCTAGACAGAATATGCGGTATATGTATATGTATTTTTTCCATTTTAGGGTCCACCTGAAACTAGAACTGACCAAGTCAATAATTGCGATTATTAATTTAATTGTCTTGTTCATCATATAAAACTATTCAAGTAAAAGCTTAAAGTGACTAAATTAGTTTACTAGCTATTTTGCTTCTAAACCTCAGATTCTTAGTCGCTAATACTGGTTGTGGTGTTAGAATTATAGACACACATTTGCAGACTAACACAGAATCTTGTGTAAAGTCCAATCTTTTTCCTCTAGAGTGAAAATATAAGGAGGAAAAAACTCAGTTTGCAGGCATACATGCTAACAAGACTAGGATCAGGTGAGTAGCCAACAAATAAACTTTATGGCTAACTCTTGATCCCACTTTAATTATCAAATCATTCTATTAAATTTATTAATGGCTCTTGATATATTACCATTTAGGAGGTTAAAATGTTAAACTTCATCTTTTTGTTTAAAGCTCACTTTAAAAGTTCTTTTTTGTTTACTTTATTGATTAGTGATATAATTGTATTGCAGTTGTTTTGTATTAGGACCTAGGCACCTGTGGAAATCTACATTGGTAGGTTAGAAAAAGTTTGCTCTTCTCCATCTTTCTTTCGCTAGTTTGGTTTAAGAAAGGAGAGGACGTGAGCGCTGCTACCCATGGCCTCGGACTCTCTGAGCACGACGTCGGGGCAGAACAGCACTTAGGCCAAATCCCAGAGGCCGTGCCTGGCGCAGCCGAGCCCACATTAGCTCAGGCATGGCTTTCCAAAATGGACCCGGCTGAGCGGAATGAAGCGCATAAGGCGGCGAGCACGCCACGCCGAGGGCTTTATCAAGCATAGATCAATGGATGGCCACATTCTCCTGCAGCTCATGCGCTGCAAGGGCAAATACTGTATCTTCTGGGAGTCGGGCGGGAGTCATTGATAGGCTTAGTCTGTGTTTGTGTGTGTTGGTGGGAGGATGTATGTCCATTCGTGTGTGCGTCTCGCCTACTTTAATCAGGTTCCTTTTTTCCCTCTCTCTCTCCTTTCCGACCGCAAACACAGAGCGGTAAGTGAAGCGTTGCAGGGCGGCCGGGGGCTTTTCACAAGGGGACAAAAGGTGGGAGAGGCCGTGGGAGGCCGGGTGCGGCCCACTCCGTCAATGCCCCTCAGTTCAGCCGAGCGGCTCCAGAGGCCCCTGCCCTTCCAACTGTAAAATTGGCTGACAGCGAAACTCTAAAGCCCCCCACTCCTCAATGAGTCCACACACAACTGGGGCATTTACCAGGGCTGATTGCCCCCTTAAGCGAGCATGCTTTATTTTTATTTTTTTTTCTTTTCCCAAGCCAAAGCACATTCAAGCATATGGAGATTGAACATGAATAAAAAGCACAAGGTTGCATTTGTTTCAGGACCTTTAGTGTAAGTGAATGATGTTCAGTATTAGGTTTTGGAGTGCTCTTTTGCTCGCTATTATTTCTTTAAACATTTGCATTACGGCATCTTTTTCAATAACGGTCGCGCTTGCATTCGTAACATTGAGCGGCTCGATAAGCTCGCCAAGAGCCCTTATAATGTGCTCACTGGAAATGAAGAAAAATACAATTACTGTAAGACAGTGTAATGAAATAATCAAAGTTTAGCCATGTACATTGCTGTGCAGCCTCAGTGAAAAACATATTGATTTCCTTTTTTCCATGGCCTTTTTAAGAGGGAATTGAGCAGAATGAAAATATTTGTCCCCCCTGAAACCATGGGGATAAGCTATTATCCGAACGAGAAGCTAAGGAAAATCAATGGTAATGTCCCAGGTGATTTTGTCTCCAGAACAGCCATTATGAAGGATCCTGCTTACTTTCTCCCATTTACATGGCTGGGGAAAATGTTTTAAACCAAATAGTGCCTTCGGCATATATTCTTCCGCTTTTTGTGTGTGCTCCATTACAAGTGTCAAGCTCCTCTATTGCCCTCTGAAAGTGCTAGTTTAATCAGAAATATGAAAATGCCTTGGACGGAGTCAGCCTTGAGGAGTGACACCATGGAGGAAGGATTTACAACAAAAGGATGCCTGATTAGAGAAAGGATACGGCCCTATGAATCATCTGCAAATGTATGAAATTGGATAACGACAAGGCCGTGGCACGGGCGCCCGGGCGCTCCGAGCAGCCGAGAGCCACAACAACAGTCAGGGCCCCGCCATCTTGTTTACATGATTCTCAGCTCTCTCCTTTCATCACGGCCACCACCGCTTCCTTCAGGAGCGCGCCGAGAGACAGACGCCAAGGGAGAGAGAGCGAGCGTGCAAGCGAGAGAGATTGCAACTTTGGCCCTATTGTTTAACAGCTGCCGAAGACGGAGGACACCGCAAAATTATTCTGAAGAGCAGGAGACACACGGTGGCTCTGCGACCTTTAACTGCACTTCCTTAGCTGAATCTCATCCAATTAGAGCACTGTATATTTTCCCTAATAGCGGCTGATGAGGCAGGGCGTATGAGGCAGCACGCCCGGCCCGGCGTTGTTATGCAGCAGGATGGCTGCTTAGCAGCAGAGGAGCGCTGGGGGATAAGTGAGCAGAGAGCTTTAATTTGATAGGGTTAGAATCCTGCAGGCTCTGGGGTCGTGGGTCATCAGGAGCTCGTCTCACACTGAATATGAAGAAATCAGAAGTAAATTGCTTACATCTGCTGCCGGTGGCTGGGGCTGGCTGTGATTGGCTCCCGGAGGTGGGCGCCATCTCACATGGGCGAAGCAAGGGGGTCTGGGTGTAAAGAAAGCTTGTAATTGGAGTAATTCGGCATTAATAGATGTTAAAAATCATCCTCCAAACAGCTGCTTTGGAACGCCAAGCCGTCCTGCAAAGCTTCTGGAGTATTTTCTCAACTGCATTACTGCTTTTTGAACATTGTGGTTATCAGTGGTGAATATAAAGATCCTTACACATATTATACATACACACATATACAAACATCAAGACTCCAAGATTTTATATCACTGATTTGTAAACATCCTTATGATTGCATCTGTATGCTATGCGAAATTATGATATAACGTATGATGAGTCACAAGAACATTACGAGAGCTCTTTTTTGTAATTACATAATGTGATCATATATTCAAATGCCACAAAAGGGCTGTGGTTACATTGTCAGAAATATACACATTTATAAATAGCCTTCATAGTCTCATTCTGATGTGAGCCACGAACCCTGTCAAATCCCTGGGCAGCTCGTCACTCGTATATGTCCGTCTCTATAGCCCTCTCATTGGGACGGTTTCCAATGGAAAATTAAACAGGCTGTGAATTATCACAAATGTTCTGGCAAATGACACTCCATTGGAAGGTCTTTGTCACCAATTATGTGTCCATTAAAAAACAGTCAATCAGTCAATGTGCAAATAGCTAATCCTCAGAGGGCTCACTCATTGACAGGGAACTGTCGATAGTCCATCCGATATGATTTAGCTGCTAAGAAAGTAGGGGCTCACCTTAATCTGGCCTCTTTTACAACAACCACATTCGTTCTTCATCTTGAATAACTTTAGCAAGCAAGTTCAAAACACTGATAAAAGTCAGTGTTGGGAGACATTGCAAGTTAGATGCAGTATTTTCCCGTGTCTTGCTGTGGGTCACAATTTGAGAGGTGTGTATTACGGCTTAAGAGGACTGAGTTTATCTACCCTCCCCGCCCCTCCATCGCCCCACAGCTGTCTACAGAGCAGCTTCTACATTTGACTAAACAAAAACACAAATTGGCTGTCTGGCCAGCTAATCTGATTTCCGAAAGAGTTGAAACTGAGACCCTGTTAGCTCCTTCAGATGATAGACTCTAGTATTATGTTCTCACATCGTAACTGCGGCTTTAGTGGGTATCCTTTTCCCAATCAAAACAAGCGCTCCAAAACATTATTGCATTATGTTACCATTTTGAAACAAATGACTCGAAATGGTTCAGCTTTGCCACAGACAGTAGTCCTTCCACAAACCCATTAGAGAGTCTTAGCCTGGTTGCTGTGTGTGCGTGAGTGTGTTGCTTGTGAAACCAGCCCCTCCATCACCTCTCATTGCACCAGATTCATTGACAGCGCCTTTGGTTTTAAGCGTTGTAATGGATCCATGGATCAAAACCGATTTTCGCACACACTCATAAATCACTCAGTCAGAAACGATGGGCCCTATTTATAATTTTTGCAGATTATTTGTAATATTTTTAGCACACATTATGCTGCAGTGACATCTGTCAACAGTTCCAAGGAGGGAGAGAGAAAAGAGCGACAGAGGGAGAATATGAAGAAAGAGGGGAATGATGGATCTAATATTGGTTGCTGCTTTCAAGTTTCCCCTCTTTAACAGACTAGTTGTCACTGGCGGCTTACCAATTGTGTGCAGAGAAAACCTTGCCTATGCATTTTCCAGCTTGAAACTTAGAGACTTGAGAACGTGTATTCAGGTGTGTACTACAAGTGTACAGAAAGTTTACCCAATTTTTATGTTATCAGGCCATACAATGGCTGCTGCAGATGATTTTAACTGTGTGACATGCTTTTCTTTGTTTAGCTAATTCTGTATTGTACTGTATCAGAAACTACATTACATCAACTCGAGGTGAATGTGTGATGATTTAGACATGCAGATAGGTAACACTAATTAATGTACATAAGCTGTTTTACTTGTTTGTTTGCAGTGTAAAACTAAACAAGAAGCAAACTTGGATACTAAAGCCCTTTTGCTTGACTGACCTCATTTGCCAGATTTCAGAGTATTGTCTGAACTATTCCTTTAAATCACTGTACTATTCAGGGCTGGGCAAAACACTGACTGACTGCATGTTTTTCCTTATGTTTACAAACAGAACATAATTAGCCCTGTTTAACTGGATATAGTGCACCATATTATGTGTTGAACAAACTATGATGTGATATATTCTGCCATATTGCTCCATTTTTTCTTTTTTTTTTTTTAGATTTTAATAATTAGTTTAGATTTTAATGCCTTGTGTGTTGTGAGTCTCCTCCTACTGTCAGTAGCCTTTGATTTTTTGAGTTTTGTTTCATCTGTTGAAGTATCTAACACCATAAGCAAAACGGTCTCTGTCATGTCTGTGACCGGTTTTCTAGATCTGCCAAATTATAGATCTTGAATCATTAGAACATACTATTATTTTTACATTACAGTACTGTATGTGGGTTGGGCAACAGACTGAAATGATTGTGCTGAGCCTAAGTGACAGGTGGATTGGATACCCCCGGGAAAGGCGTTCAGAAGGAAACGGATTAAATAAATTAGTCACATCCCTCAAAGTAAGGCTACCTTTTTGACACTGCTTTAAAAGCATGATCTGTACCGAATGTTCGCCAAGATGCAGATGATACAAATCCCTCAGATGATAAGAACTTTTTAGTCAAAGTCTGCTGTTCAAAACTATGTAAAAATGGATTTTGATAGTGCTTTGGTTCTTCCCCCTCTGTCAGAATAAAGTTCTAACATTTAAAGCAATGACGAAGCAGAGCACCCTCTAACTTTGATTAGTATTTATATCATTTCTCCTTGCTGACCCGCTTGCTTATGTTTTGAGGTGGAAGAAAGAAACATCATAATTTTCAAAAGCTGCTGTCGTAAGTGATTTGTGTGCATGGCAGCTGAGCCTTAAACATTGGGACTTGGTAATAGGAATATCAGAAGGTCACTTGGGGTCAGGCAGTCTTCCTCTGCAGGAAATGAGCTTTCGGTGTGCTGTGTTCCCAAAGTAATGAGCAGCGCCGCTCTGTTTAATCTTTGCTAATATTGTTATAATAGCTGGATGAATTATTAAAAACAAACAAATATGGCTACATATTCTGTGGACCACACGGGCGAATGATGCGTCACACTGATGTCCAGCCAGTATGGCCAGTGTTTAACTGAGATCATTGTAACTGTGTCCATTTGGCACCCAGCTTGTTACAGTTAGATACAGTAGCCTCTGTGGGCCCTCTGAGGGCCCTAACACAGCCCTAAAGCCAACGCTCTGACATCAGTCTACATAATTGGAAAGTAAACAATAATTTCCTTTTCTGTTTTGAGGCAAATCATTGGCTGCCAGTGTTTAAATTAATATACACCAGTTATGTTTGGCTGATTTGCAGAGATTTAAAAAAAAATTCCCATGCCCTCCAAATGGATTGCTGTTTTTTTATTCAGTTCCTCTTCTTTATGGGTTATCATTTTCATATTCTATATAGGAGCTGTTTTAATAAAGGCTATGAATATCAAGTCATAATATGCAAATATATTCCCCATATTGTGGCCTCATGTGAGTGGCGTGATTGGTTGGTGGGGGACAAATTGTCCTCAGCCAGGATGTTTGGCGACTCAGCAGAAGCTACTGCTGATGTGGGTAATAGCCTCTGTCCTAAATTTCCATGATAAAGGTGGGCATGAAGATGTAAAAGGGAGAAGAAGAATAGCCAGAGAAATGAAGAGGCCCTGCCTTCTTCGCATAATATTTCCTTTTGCACACACCGAACGCAGCCATGGACACACTTTAATGCCAAAATCACAAATGGACAAATGCAAGTGTTTTGTCAATAGCATGTAAATAGTTATTCATATAATGCTAATTTCTTTCTGCTTGTTTCCATCACGTCATTCTACTCTGGAAAATTGCAATTAAGTTTGGGGAGATAAAAAAAAAAGAGCCAGAGAGAGAGAGAGAGAGAAACACCAGACATGCCAACTGCTCTGCATTTCAAGGCTTGATTGGACTATCAGCTAGTCAGTATGCCGCCATGGGTTTCATCGCTGTTAATTGATCCTTTCTTTAATTAATGTGAAAAGAGAAAGACCATAGCCTGGTCCTGTCTGCTCGTCCTCCCCTATGTCCATCTAAACAGAATAAGAAGCCTGAGACCTCTGGAAGAAACTGAAAGCTTAAGCCTCTGTTGTGGATTATGGGCTATTTTTGGTACACCTTTCCAAAGACGTGTGCTATAGATTGTCTGGCTTCATTAGCTAGACCTTCGCTGACTAGTTTTAATTTACATGGAGTGGCCTTATGCCTTTAATAAGCATGCGTGGGTTAATGTAACACCAAGCTCGAGAGTCACACGCTCTCCCTTTCTCTCTCCCTCCCATATCCGCAGTGCGTTGTTTAGCCCACGTACACCATGTGAACAAGGCACAAAGATTTCTATGTTTGCTTTAGCATAGCACAACATACCATCCGTTTCCTTTTAGTGTGTTAGGTCCTGAGTATAAACCAGAGGTGCATAACTCATAATTACGCCAGCAAGAAATTGCAGAACAAATTTAACCTGTGGATGAACCTAGCGTTTTTTCAGGGACACCCTTACAAACTTCAGAGGGAGAAGTTATGTGGGGTCAAGAAAACTGTTAATGATCTTTTCCCTTAGATGTAGGCCATACGCATCAGACATGGACACCGTTTTCTGTGCTATCGTTTGCTTTGCCTTAAATATATTGGTTTAATTTGTCATAAGAAATATTTTTCAGGTGTTTTTTGGAATTTCTTAGTTTTTTCCCTCCATCCTAATTCCCTTGATTATTCATCAGAGGTGTGAAATGCCATCTTAGCACTTGACTTTTCCCACTGAATGAGCAACTTCATTTTCTTTGATTGCTATAAAAGTTACCAAAGGATAAGCTTTTTCTTCCCTGCGACAAGGGCAAGAAATGAAGGGATGGCAGCTGAAGACTGAACATGTAAGTATCTGTTTCTGTCTAATTAAATCTGAGAAGGAGGCTCATTCCTGCTCTGTCAAGTGGTGCATGCAAACGGAGGAGGCTCCTTTTGTGGGGACACACTGCCACCTATAGGCAGAAATAAAATCAGCCTTCAATCTCTGTAAATCTTCAAGTGTATTGTAGGGTCAGCCTGATGTTTACAGAAATATGATTTAGAGTATTGAAAGTGAGAAGAAAACTAGCAATTAGTCCCTTCTCTTTTTTTTGCTTGTTTTTTGTCTTCCTATTTCTTTTAGGACTAAAATATTCATGTGTAGCTACCAAAAAAAATTCCATACTTTATGTAAAACATTGTACAGCATTGTTTACTTCATTTTCTCGGCTTGTGCTTATTGACGAAAGGACATTTTCATGAGCTTCTCGCTATCAGGAAAATAAATAGATTGATGAGAGTGGAGAACAGCTGCAGAAAACAGAGGACTATTGAGAATTCAGTTATTTATCTTGCGAAGTCTTCCAAGGATGTGGTCAGCTCATCAGGCCTGTAATAAGTTTGAAAAAGTCTTGAGTATGTTGTTGTAGCTAGAGGACAGAGACGGGAGAGAGAGGGAAAAAAGCCAAAGTATGTTTCCAGATCTTTCTCCTCCCACGGCCTGAGCAGTGGCTGTGAGGAAGTCTTGGCCAGGCCACCTACGCACATCTCATCTTTACTGCTGCTCCACCGTCAGTCCTTTATTTATTTACTCATCTATTTTAGATCACCCCGACTAGCAGCCCCACGGCTCGCATAGTCCAGGGATTTAAGGAACTGTCAGACTTTCAATGGCTTTATCAAATCTTCATTCCCTTTCACACAACATTGTTGACCATTTGAATTTGACTACAGCGTACTCCTGGACACTAGCCTAAATGTTATATGCATGCCCATTTTGGCATTTTAAGCTACCCTGTATATTCATAGTACCCCATAGTATTTGTTTTTTGTTTATAAGTAATATCTGGCAGCAAACTGCATGGGAAGGCGAATTTTTTATTTTATTTTATTTATTTATTGTTTTTTTTTTTCTCCAGTGATTATAAGGATCTCGAAAGTCACTTTTTCCCCATGTTGCTGTGGTCAGCCACAGCGTGTGTTAACACTGTTAAGTTGCCTCTAATGCCGTGCCTCATTTGTCTACTGTGGACAAGTCAATTGAATTCCCTCAAAGTATATTCTCTCTGTGTGTGAGAGGGTTGGTAGGGTTTTTTTGTTTGTGGCATCTTTTTTGTATAGTCACGTATTTAGAAAGTGTAAGGGTTGCATTTTTTGGATTACCAGAGTCACCCAGTGAGTTGCATTACCAAACACGCTTTCTTCTTTTTAACATTTTCTTTGTTGTGTTAATTTAACTGGACGTTCATCCAATACATATGTATGTATTGTGTGTGTGTGTGTGTGTGTGTGTATATATATATATATATATATATATATATATATATATATAATAATTTGTTGTTGCGGTTTTTTGTCTACAGATCCAAAATTTTGTTTTAGAATCCGACTTTACACTTCTAGACAACTCTTGCTTTTATTGTCGCACCGTAACAAGTATTAACTGAAGTGTGATAGTACAGTGGCTGAATGTCTCCAGCTGCTGCTGTATGTGCTCCTCTGCTCTCTATGTGCTGTCAGTGGCGCTCTATAGCACAGCTGTGCTTACTGACCCTGATTCCCTGACCCGTTTTCCACTGTGTATGACTGCTGGCGCCTCTCCCCACACCCCCTCCGCCCTGTCGACTTGATCAGGGACCCGCCTTGGACCTGCCTGGCCATACCGGCAGGCTTATCTTTGATTGGGTTACTTGATTATGCGCTCTGTTTTAAGGCCTTCTGTTTCACACTGCTTTAATGGCCCTCCAGGTTAGGTATGAGGAAATAATAACAAAGCCTTCACTCAGTATCAAGCCTGTACTCAGCTATTATTTTGCTTAATTCTGTCTATGAAACAGTTCTGTAAAAACATATAGAGGATGTGAAACTGTGAGTTACATGGAGATGTGCTGTTTTCATCGGTTAATTCTGCCACCTTCTTTTCTTTTCTTCTTACTGGCATTTGTATGCTGAAGTGGCAGACAAAGCTGGATTGATGAGAGGGACAAGTGCTTTATGGAAGCTCAAAAGAAGCATCGGTCTGCCCCTAATTATGTTTATATTTGTACCTGCATTAATGTAGCCTGTCAGGTTATTTTGGTTGCAGAACATCTCTCTACCCTTCTTAAGCGCTTGGTGACCCCTTCCGCTTAGGAGAAATCAGCCTCCAACTGTAATGATGCTGGTAATTTTGGTGATAATTGTAATAACAGCAGCAAAGCCAGCTCATATCAGCCAGGGACTCTTACCCCGGCGCAGGTCCCAAATGCAGGAGCCCTTATCGGGCGCAAAAGAGCAGCCAAAGCTCCCCGCAAAGCACCTCACAGATAGTGAGGCGGCCTACACACGCCATGCTCTTAATTCCCTCTGACAGTCTGGGGCTGCTTGCCTACCTGGTTAAGCCGTGGCTTTCTCAAATTGTGTGTGCTTATAAACTGACAAAAGGGAATATCGCAGCGGCCAGCCGAAGGGAAGCGCAGAGAGCTCTTTAACTTTGACTGACAGCTCTTGTCAGCACAGCTCTGCGGGTAAGAGGGACCTGCTCAGGCCCTGGCGGAGTGCGTTCTCCAAGCCGAAGCGCAGAGGCGGCGTCGTAATTAAATGGAGGGGGAGGGAAGGCTGGAAAAAACACTGAACACAATTAACAGCTAGCATTTTAGCAAGGAGAGATTATTTACCCAGGCCTGTCCGACGGAGGCGACCAATCCAATTATTGCTAAGATGTTTCTGTCACTGTTCAGTAGCGGACAACGTCTCCCTGTCCAACAGTGACTTTTCTTTGGATGCCCACTGACTGAAGACAGAAGGACTTCATTTCAGTAGAGAGTTTGGGGACCATTTTATAGCATCACCGATGTCATTTTCCTGCTATCAGCCACAATTCATCATAAATAACTCATGTTAATGAAGAAAAGACAATCGGACAAATGCTGCAAACAACTGTAGAGAGTGCTGGCAGACACTTTGTCAGAAGTTTGTGGACCCCTTGTCTTTGAACTTTCTCTCTGATATATTTCAAATAAGAAAAAAAGCTGCAAAATATTTTGTTAACTAACACAAATCAACTATGTACTGTGAATGTATTTTACTTTATTATTATTATTGTTGTTATTATTATTATTATTATTATTACAATTATTATAAATAGTAAGTTTGGCCTAAAACATGTTTTGTGTTAAAAGCACAAATTAAAATCTGTTTGCTCTAATGTGATTTGAGCATCTACAGTGTTGCTGATGAGTGCTGTCATCGCAACAAGAGGATAAAATGTGAGGTCTTGCCTTGTTCTTAGACTACTACTATCACATATATTGTTTCTAATGCTTAAACAAGTGATAGGAATAAGAAATTAGTCTTTAATTATTCTTTACAGTTTTAAATGTTATTGCAACCAGTGCTGTATTAAAATCATTTTGAAAAGCTAAGAGTTTCCTAAACAGTGTGTGTGTGTGCCTGTGTGTGGGGGATCTAAGAGTGAGTCTTCAGGCCCTGCTTGCATGAATCCCTGGTCCCGAGCCATCTACATGGGAGGTGTGTTATTGAGGGGCCGTGGGCATGGAGCTTCTGATTGAGGCTGCTGACGGCGGGACAAAAGCGGCACAGGCTCGCGACTGAGACTTTCACCAAGCACAGGCCCTGCAGGCAATGTGGGTGCAGAATGAAGCAGCACGTCGGGCAAAAGAACGGCCCTTTCACTTTGGAGAAGGCAAATCAAATAGAAGCCCAGGCGCTGGGTCCCTAGGTCACCAAGCAGGTGGGCAAGAGAGCGAGGGAGAATGGGAGAATGAGGAAAAACAGCAGACAAGTGGGAGAACGTCACATCTGGGCTAAATTAGAAAGGAGCGCGCGAGGATGTGACAGGCAGATATGCTTTCTAAAGTAAGTCCAGGTTAGTGAAGCAGCAGGGGGGCGCCAGATGAGAGTGATTAAGGAGCCAGACTTTGAGGAGCAGGTGCCCCTCCACAGAGGGGGAAAAAACTCCCCCAAGTCTCAAACCAAAGCTGTGAGCAACACTGCTCATATGACAGAAAATCATTCCGTAATGGATTTAAAACAATGAAAGCAATAGTTCTGCTACAAATCAGATTTACATAGTGTACTCCAATGTTTACTTTAATGTTGTCAATCAGGTAACATGTTTGATAAGTTTAATTTTAAATGGGAGCTACCAGACTTATATTACTTAAAAGTAATGGTGCTATATCATATAGACAAGTGTGCACTGTGCAATTCCTCATTTTTACAGATATCCTACATGATCTAGACTATTTAAGCATGCTTTACAATTTGACATGGTTTGAGATGATTTAG
The DNA here is from genome assembly GCA_021613375.1 of Megaleporinus macrocephalus. Taxonomy (NCBI): domain Eukaryota; kingdom Metazoa; phylum Chordata; class Actinopteri; order Characiformes; family Anostomidae; genus Megaleporinus; species Megaleporinus macrocephalus. Next base: position 19,488,306 of record CM038711.1, read on the forward strand.
GGGTGTAGTTTGCTAATTGGTCATATAAAAGTTTACTTGTTAGCTACATTAGATTCATGGCGCCAATAAAAAAAAAAAATAAAAAAAAAAACACAGCATAGGTGTTTACTGGGTACACTGGCTTAGGAGGAAAGTTGCTCCCAAGTGGCACAACCATAGGCATTACACCATCAACGGAGATCACCAGGTCAATTCTGAAATTCTTACTCCCCCTCAATCATTTAGTGAACAGCTAACAGCAAATTGAACTGTCCAGTGAGATGTTTGCATCATTTTGATGAGGTGGTTGACTGACTGTACTACGAAGCTAGCCATCACGCATCTAGTTTGATGGCATCATGTGATTAGGAGATCTAGCTAGCGGGTAGAATTGTAATAATTAAAAAAAAATGATCATGATATAGTTGAATATGCTACACTAATTTGCATGTCTCTGCATTGTTACTACACTTTTCAATCTCTCGTCCATATTGTACAGCAATTCCGCTCAAACACGTTTAAATTTTGCCCAGGTGGTTCTTACATGGTGCTTACTTACAAGAGCAGATACTGCTGAAATGAATTTTGCTTGATATGAATTTTGCATTGAATGATTATTATTTCATGCCATTTGCTTCGTGCAATGTTTGTCCATGCAGTTAGTGATGAAAGAAATGTTCATACTTCAACTTTAAACCTATCCTTCCCACCATAGTGTGCCGTTATGAATCATGTCACGTGAGAGGTTTAATCATTTAAAGTGGATTACCTCACCTCACATTACCTCATCGATTAATTGTGTTACTTAAAGATCTCTAAACAGGAGATTTCTTGGCCAGTTGATTTACTCTTCCCGGGTCGTGCTTTGCCAGCTGGTAACCCAGAACTGCTTGCAAAGACAAAAACTCCTCAAGAAGCCAAGAGTAACAGCATTGTCTCCCTAATAGTCTCATAATTCCTCCCTATGGCTCTATTACGTTTGGTGTCTACCACTGCTTTTCTCGCAGCTTGTTTCTCCAGTGAAGATTGACACTTTGGATAATTGATTCGCCGCTACATTAACTAATGTAACAATCAATTACTCCGACTGTTTTTTGGGGGGGAACAGAGGCATATTAAAGAAGCATTAATGTCAGCAGCTCATAAATAAAATGTTTTGGGTGCAACATGAGCTTAATCTGACTAAGCGCTCCGAGCCATTCCTTTCTCTCTTCCTCCCATTCCTCCTTCTCCGAGCGGCTGCTAACTTGGCCAGGCAGCACACTGAAGTGGAAAGTGTTTGTTTCTTGCTCTCTGTTTTCCCTTCCGTTGCATCGCATTGCATTCCGCAGCTTGTTGGTGCATGGCCATGACGGATGTGAGCTGTAGTGTGTAACTGCTGGCCTGCAGAGTGGGCAGAGGCTCGGACATGCTTTTAGGCCACCGTGTGGGAGTTAGTTTTGTATTTTAACATGCATTCAAAGTCACAGCATAGATTTTTAGATATAGAACATGCTAAGCTGCATCTTTCTTACTGCCTTTTATCCAAGCAATTACTTCTTGGTAGACATTATGGCTGCAATAATTAGTTATCACAGTCGATTAGTCATTTACATGGCAGCATGTCATTTACTCAAGAACTCTGAAATGCTTCATAACACTACAGGAAGCACGGAGGACATTATAGATTCAGATGAAACTCTGAAGTTGGATTGTTGGAGGCAGTCTGAAGAGGGCAAAGTGAGAGGAAACCAAAGGATGTATATGGTTAATTGGTCGACTAGTCAGATAATAGAGTAATAGGCTAATCAATTAGACCAACAGTCTTTAGGTGTAGCCCTACTAGAAATCTTCATAGGCTTGATTGAACTCATTTATAGGAGATTTTTTAAACTGATACTCCGCAGCCTCGTTATCCTTCAAGCTGGCAATGATAAAAGAGGCCTGGCTGTTAATAAAGCAAACCTGCAACAATGAATGTGAAGAGGGCCGTACTGCTGGGGCATGGGATTGGAGAAGTTTTCTCAAAGCTTTTTTGAGCAAAGTTAGTTTTATGGGTTTCAAATGTCGACATGATATTGCTACATACTATGCTGTCTCAGCTCAAACCAACCATTCAGACTTTTTCTCATTCTAGAAACCCTTTTTTCATAGATCATAGGCCATGTTGGTCAAAGTTGCACCATGAAGGAAGCAGACAAAGTTGGCTTACCTGACAGTTTACAAATAACTTTAGATGAAAGAGTAACAAATCAGTAAATTCAAATATTTTTGTGTGACTCTATTTGTTTCTTTTTTCTCCTACACTTATTCTTTCTCTCTTTTATTCTGTCTTTCTCTTCTCTCTCTCTCTCTCTCTCCCTGCCCCCCCCCCTCCCCCCGCCAGTGGAGAGGCGAAATCCCAAATTATCCAGGGGTTTAAGGGGCGCAGTGCCCCGGAGCCCCTCACCCCATAGCGGAGGTAACGTATTCAGTGGCCTGGGGCAAGAGCTGTGGAGAGCGCGGCTGGTTGCATACTGATGCCTGAGCAGGGGAGGCAGTAATTGGTGCAGCCGAAGAGAGGGGAGAGGAGGGCACAGCAATGCGAGATGATGCCTTTGTTTCTCTGCCTGTCTGACGTTCAGACTCCTCCTCCTCCTGCCATCATCACCCCCCCTTTACACACACACCTCTCCTTCACACTCAAACTACTTGCTAATTGGTCTCTTGCTGCCTGCCTAAAGACCCGTGGACATTCCACTATCTTTTTTTTTTTACCCAGTAAAGTGTGTTATTACATTTCACTTGACGTTGTGAAGCTCTATGTATTCAGTAGCAGTGCGTTGCCTGTGGTAGCGCTCACTGCAGAGTATCGATTTGCCAATTAGATCGTTATGTTATATATATATATATATATATATATATATATATATATATATATATATATATATATATATATATATATATACTGTAAACTATATATATATATTTTTTTGGTGCCAAAATGACATTTTGTTTCTTTTCCAATACTGTTGAATTTCACCAAGTTTAAGAAATATCATGTTTCATCTCATAATTTTATGGAGGTTCTCTGGAATAAAGATGGTGACTTTTCTGTATAGTGTATAGTATAGTGTAACTATACTGTGTATAGTTTGTGTATTTGGCATTGTGTAGTAACTATGTTCTAAAGCATTTTAAGTTTTGGGCCATTGTCTTCTATTGTATATGATTTTTGTGTCTCTCTAAGGAACTTGCTGTCTGTATAAACTGGGCATGCGCTACAGACGCTGCAGTATAAGATTAGGTAGAGAAAAGGTGGCCTACATCTATGAGATGTAAAATTATGTCTCACGTCTTCGTTGTCGGATATTTATATTCAGTAGTCAATTCAGTTGCTTCTGCGGTCTTGATGACCTTGGTGTATTGAACAAACTCAATCCTGCACTACCTGTCCTCTTTCTCTGAAACTTTTTGCAGTATGACTTTGTGGCGTGCAAGCCTATGGTGCTATGGTAAAGTGAAGCATGTTGAGGTTTCAGCAGAGCGGTCAGTGGGGAGATGTGACCACGTGGGCCTCTCCGCAGTGTCATAGCTAAAGAGGAAAATCTAATGCAGGCTTCAGTGGCTGGCTAATTGGGCCCTGGTGGCTGACATCGTAGACTCCACAAGTAAAACAAACAGTGTTTTAGCATCTCCTCCACTGGGCGCTTTAAGCCATGATCATAGAGCAAAGTGGTTACACTGCAAGACCGTATCTAATTAATCTGAATCTGAGCTTTTTCGTGCAATTATAGCCCCCCTCCCTCCATTCGTGGTATGTTCATTTAGGACGAACGCAGTGGCATGCTTTGGATCTAGGGAAGAGTTCATGCGGGCCACAATTAGCAAGTCTTGTTAATGAGAGTGATGGAGGCTAACTAGGCCCCAAGCATGCCTGCATTATCAGAGGCAAAAGATGATGACCGCTCTGATCCTCCATAAGGTAATGACAAGCTGGACCAAAATGAATCTGTATTGTGAATCCATGTATGTATCCATATCACGAGTACATTTAAGAATTACTGTTAGTAAAGAATAGCAGGTGTGAGCTTTTGGTTGTGTTGATATTAGGTCAATGACACATAGTTCTTCCAGACATACAGTATATTTACATAAATTGTTGTGTAAAAAAAAAAAGATTGTAACATATGGTGGTGCGCACATGCGAGCAAGCACATGGGTGCACCATTTGTGTGTGCATTGTACTCAGTTCTTCTGGAGAAAAGGCTTAGGGAATTTCAAACACAGTACTGCATATGCATATGCTAATGCATGTTTGCATACCTCTTGCCCCAGGCTGTATGTTATGAAGTGGGCTTATGATGGACTTTTAACACTCTTGCTCTTTGAAATTCTCTGCAGATCAAAATATATCAGGACTTGATTGTCATATCACGCGCCGTCTCACTTTTCTATCCACACCTTCAACTACTATCCCCATGATTTCACTTTGTAATTTTTTTTTTTTTTGCTGTTGCTCATTTTGGTGACTGGCTATACATATTCATCCACATACTATAGAAGGTGTCAAATAGAGGTGTCCTAATTGTGTCCTTGATGAAAGGCCATTAATATTGAACACTTCTCCAGTCACCCACTCACTGAGGAAACTGTGTGTGTGTGTGTGTGTTTTAATCTCTCTGTCTGTGAGACAAAAAGCAGCTCTGTGCTCGTCTCTAATGATACCTGAATCCCAGGGGTGAGAGCGGGGACTGAGAACGGCTCCGGCAGATTCATCAAACCAAATATTGTGCTCTGGCCTCAGGAGGCTGCAAGTCGCACTGTGTTATATCACTGTTAATTAAAATGAAATATGCTATTAAATTATACTGTGTATTGTTGCCTGATGGAGTGCACGCACGCTAAACGCAGACCATTGAGGCAACAATTGATAGTTAACAAAGGTTTTGGACTCTTTTCCCCACATCCACCCCCACCCCTTGTGTTTCTGTCTCCGTATCGGTGCTGTTGCTGTTTCTTCAAAAAAAAAATAACAAAAAGGTGCTTCCTCAAGGTAGTTTGTCTGGAGATAAAATAAAAATGAGCAAAAGGAGAATTATTTCCCACAGTATTACTCATGATTATTGTTATTCCCTGTCACTGAGAGAACTGTCCTTTTCTATTAACATTCTTTAACATACGTCCCTGCACTGATAAAGCAGCAGAGCAGTGGAGAAAAGAGGGAGAGAGAAAGCCACATTCCCTTGCTGCTTCTTATCAGCACTGCGAGCTTGTCTAGCACGGCCATTTGGAGGGGGTGACATTGTTTCCGTGGCGGTCAGTCGCTCTCCTCTGCCTCCTTTCATCTAAAGCCTGGCCTTTTTTGCTCCTGGAACTGAGCCTGTCATGGCTGCACCTGTAAACGCAGGGACCTCGTGGCCTAGGCCGCTCACACACCTGCCCGCCCTCACGCACAATGCACTGCTCCTGGCCCCTCCGAGGCCCCTCCGAGACTGGCCACCATGCCAGCTGTTCACTTCATTCTAATGCACTAGGAATAACATTAAAGCCGAATCAGACGAATTTATTAATGCGGACGGACCCCTCAGAGAGATGCTTTTAAAGGCCAATGATTTAATTTAAGCTCTTAAAGGCTACCCCTCCGCACTTGATATATTGCAGGAAATTGTGGCTGGGTGTCAATGAGTGCGATATGCCCGCTGTATAAATAACCCGCAAACTGCGGCTTTAGAAAACAGAGCTCACTTTCCGTGGGCTGATCTGCCGTCTTGATTCCTCATTACCTCATTAATATTTTCACCCTGATGCTTGATTCTGATCTTCACCTTTTATACTAAGTGCTGTCTGGCCTTCCCTCATCTACATACAGTACTGGCTGAAAATAATATAGGGCTGTACTTTATTCCTACAGACATATTTCTCTGAATTCTGCTCAAGCCTGCAATTTGTTGCCTGTACTGGTATTGGTGTAGTGGTTTTGGTTTTACTGGATTTTCTGGGCCTTCTACGACTTATGATTTCTCTGAACTAAAATAATACGTCATACGTTTTTAGTTAAGTTTTAATGAAATCATTATACTAACATAACTAGTCAGTGACAGTGGAATCAACCAATCACTTTACGACAACAAGTGGGATTGATTTTGTAATCGTCTGGAACACTAAGATGTGTGACATTGTAAATACACATGGCATTTTGGTCAGTTTCTAGAAAACACTGGCAGCTCAGTGCCAGGACTGGTTAGTTAATCTGTTACAAGTTAAAATAACGAAGATAAAATAAAATCAAAAGTTAATTTGTTAGTGACATATACCAGTGTCCAGCAGCTTAGCGCTGACATACTACCAGAATTTAATAGAGGGTTAGCAGAATGACCAGTGACCGGTCAGTCAGTCTCATGTATTCGTTTTTGAGCTGGTCAGTTTTACTCATGCGTCACATGGTTTCATTGCACAACAGCAAAGCAGACACACACACATGTCCTCAATATGGACGTTCTTTACAGGGAGTGAAAATAAGAACAAAGGAACAAATCCAAAAGCATCCACAACAACAAATTTAATAAGAAACTTAAAACACCACTGAACAGGCTAAAATTAAACTAGCAAAGGCAACGAGATAAAGCTAGCAAGAGAAAAGAGCCAACCACAAGCCAGCAGCCATCTTTCTTCAGCAATGAGAAGACCAAAGCCACTTCAAGGAAAATCATGGAATTCATAGCACTGAAATACCAGCCATTTTCTCTAGTACAGCTTAGAGGTTTCAAAAACGTATCCAAAATACACATTACAGGTTAAGGTCTTGGACGTTGCGTTTCCAGAACTGTGTTATTTTGTGTTTAAACACGCAGCTGCTACAAGCCCATTCCAAAGCGGCTGTTATACAGTGTTCAGGCGCTCACCAGAAGGTTGTATATGCTGGATGGTAACATAGTAAATATTTCATCACTCTGTTTGGGGGCTTGTTCATGGATAAGACCACCACACAGAGATAAGGCATATCGTCGCTGTCCAATGAAAAACCAGTATCTCCAAAATGGTAACTTTACAGAAGAGGCCAAAAACAGTCTTCACTTTCGATGCAAGCGAATGGAACCAGATTTTTTCCCCCCGAAGTGATTTTGAAACATTTCTATTGGTCCATTCATCATGAAATGTTTACACACTCTAATCAGCAGCTGTCGTGTTCAATGATATAGAAAACTGAAAATCAACAAAAATGGAAATACTTGGTTTTTTTTTTTATTGGACAGCGACAATATGCTTGATGTTACTACTGAGCCTTTTTATGTAAGAACCCAAAAGTGCATTGTTATAGGGCATTCTTCTATTACCTGTTGTACCTGGCTTCATTTGGAAAGGAACAAATACTATACTCTGTTTTCAGTTGGAGGTTTGTATAAAACCTGTCCCATAACCTAGTGCACATTTTTTGAAATTCCACTGAAGAAACAAAAATGTTTCTGTATGCTGTCAAATATAGTTTAGCAGGTCGGATTGGCCAAAAAAAATTGTATCTCTTTAATACTTGAGACATCATAGGGAACCTTGTGGTGGATCAACACTACAACATCATATTGTTACATATAAGGAAAGTGTGAATCATGTGATACTAAATTTCATGAACACCACTTGGGCTGCAGTGCTAATCTCAGCATGTGAACTTAAGGCTCCTCAGGTGATGCCAGCTATGGTAGCGTTGCAATCCCAAGGTGTTGCAAAACCAATCAAAACTTTCATTTGGATCTCATTAGTAACAGAATCCAGGCAAGCCCTTCCACTTTGTTGGTGTCATGGTTCTCTCTCAGACTCAGCCGTAACCCTCAGCCCTAACCTCTGCAGTCTTGCGCGGGCGGCCCCCGCACTCTAATCTCAGTCGTGTTTTTGTTTTCACCAGCTTCCTGGGAAAAACGAATGAAATCCAAATGATGTGACACCTGTAAACTAACAGGAAGCGTTTGCCTTTTCTTCCTACCTGGGAACATGGCAAGCGAGGGTCACGTGCCTTAATGAAAGCACTCGTGCACCAGTAATTGAGGAATAGGTGCCAACCAGTAGCTGGGTTATTAAAATGAGCTCCGACTGGCATCACGTCCAGAAGCGAGAAAGCCACAGACCTGCAAAAGACGTGATGTGGCAGATTCTCTCTCACTCTCTGTTTGGTGCATGGGGGTTTGATGCCTGCTTTGGGGCTGTAAATCAGAGAAATGACTGCTTAAAGAGGAGAGAGAGAGAAAAAACAAAACAAGTTGTAGGGGTCCTTGTGCACAGCCTGCCCGTGGTGCTGCCTGAAGGACTACCATGGAAACAAGGAGTGCGACAGGCTCTTGAGGGACCTGCCACAGCTGCAGGCACATCCGTCCTGACAGGCTGATGAAGACATCAGTACCATGCCGAGCACAACAACAACGAAATAGAGAGGGATGATACAAGCCGTGTTAACTGCTGCGTGGTTGAAATGTTCATTAGTGAGCTTGTGAAACATCCAGGGATTTGAAATGCTTTCAGGGACCATATTGCCTGTTTAGTCTTCTGTAGAGATTTGGGTTCTGGATCCCAAGGGCTGGACATAAATTGATAAATAATTTCTTAAATATGATGTGTGTATACAGTGGTAGCATGTGCCCATGATTTTCCTCAATCTTGTTGCCTGCCATTACTGAAACATGTAGAAGACCAGCATAGCTAACTTGACAGCTGAAGAGCAAGTACCCTTCAAAAGCTTTCGTAATACACATATTTCCATCTTACTGATAACTGCAAAGATGGCAATGTCAGCTCCCTTTTTTGTAGTATTGAAGCTGTATACAGTGCAATTCTATAAAATAACCTTGAAAATCAGATGTTGTGTATGTTAATACATTTTAGTCACGCAGTTCCAGCATGTTAGGGAAAGCTCTAATTGATGATGATGAATTCTTTGACCTTTTTTCCATAGGAATTGTAATTGGCAGTTTTTCATTTCATGTGCATTATTGAGCCAGTCGTTTTTTCCTTTTTCTTAAGAACACCTCTCCTGCAGCAAAAAAAGAAAAACACTTCACTTCCACTTAAAGTTAAAGGCAAGCTTTCAAGTCGCTAACCTGATGACTAGTGCTTTTCTGCTAGCATTGTTTAATTGGTTTCACCTCTTGCCGACGCCTGATTTGGTCTCCTTTAGTGAGCACGGTTCTTCCTCTCCCTGGTCCCTCGTGGGGTTGGTATAGGCAGAGAGGGCTGGAAGCTTGTGTGTGTGTGTGTGGGATTCCTTCTCATCTGAGGGGGCTGCAGGTCACCTCCACTCCCCCTCACTTTGAAATGGACCCCTGGTGGCAGCTCCTGGGAGAGCGCAGTGATGTCTCTATCAGACTGTCAAAAGAGATCGCCCGGGGCTCTGGTGGGTCCCCCGGAGCCAATCAAACTCTTCACGCCGCACCCACCCGATGCTCTTTCACCAGCGGAGGAGTGGAGTAGAAGAAAGAAGTGGGGGGAGCGTTAGAGAGGAGTTTTGTGTGTGTGTTTGGGGTGGGGGGGGTTATACTCAACACTCCAATCAGTCAGAACCAACTCCCCAAGCTGGTTGCAGCACTCCTCTGTACGACAGGAGCCAGACATGACTCTGCCCTGCCATGGCTATTTTTACAAAGCGGCTGTACAGTTATTTACTTCACTGTGTTATGAAGAAAAAGGCAAGTGGAATGAACTTAGAAAAAGTTTTGCTTTCTCTTCAGTTTGCTTTCTTTCTCTGAAAGATGATTCCTTCATTGTAGATGTAGATCCCTTGGGATTGGAATGAATGCCAGAATTCGAAACATCCTTAAAACGAGAGATAACTCTCATCATACAATGATGATTAATATACTGATCATCATTTAATTATAATAATTGCATATCAATGCTTTCTATGGCTCGATTCAAGTTGTTACACTTTTGAAAATGTTGCTTTTTTATATAAAAAGGCTCTCTGATGGAGGAGGGACGAGAATGTGTGTGTAATATGAATAAATAAGTTGATGAGGCAGGGAAGCTCCATTTACTGTACTTGGGGCTCACTGAGAACAACACTACAGAGTGATGGGGCTGCTAGAGAGCCATTAGGCACTGGAGGTGATTTTAATGAAAATGGGAGACACTAAGTGCAGGCAATGGAGAGCATATTCTCTCTCTCTCTCTCCCTCTCTCTCTCCCTCCTTCCCTCCTCCCCTGCATGTGTGTGTGAGTGAGAGAGATGAGCTCTCTCATCTGGACCTTGTTATTGTGATAGAACAACAAAAGCAGTGCATTAGCCCGCTGCTCTGGACACGCAGGGGTCTTTGATGTGTTTCTCGCCGAGCGGGGTGCAGCCATGGCCACAGTCCTTCACTAAAGCAGGGGTGGGCTGGCTAATCACACGGGCTCACTGCGCGCCACTGTGTTTACACACAGAAAGGATCCTCCACAGCTAATGGAGTGCTGAGGACGTAAGCAATGGGGGAAAAAAACGCACTCAAGAAGTCAAACCATTAGTTAGTGCTAACATTTTTATGTTTTATCTTTTCACAGTATACAAAAGGCTGAAAAACACAGATTGAAGTATTGGAAAATAATATGAGCCATATAGTTTAAGTATAAAGTTCAACCAAAAAAAAGTTATATTTACATTGACACAAAAATAAATTTAAGTGACATTTGAAAGTGCTTCAGTATTTTGGATTATGCAGGCGACTTAGGATGCATAACACGTTTTCCATGCATGTATATACACTCTATACCATCTAGTTTTAAATATAGTTTAGTCTTACTGTCAAAGGACTAATTTATGTTGCTGAATGACCAAAATAATGTTTTCCCCATCCAAGTCATTATTATAAAATACAAACACTGATTGTAAAATATGATTGGCTGATCGACGTTGTAAAATATGTGATATACACATACATGACTACAAACATTACGCAAGTTAATAAAAAAAAGTACTGCTTAGCAACAATAGCCTTCTGTTAAGCAATGTTGTTGGTGGAAGTGGCTTACTTTTTAAACATTCCACCACATATAAAGGGGCCAAAAGACTTCTTTTTGCAATGCCACAGAAGAACCACCCAAAAACTTTCCATAAATGTTTCTTAGACAATCTTTTTTGTTCATTAAACATGTGGGAGTAAAGAACCATTTTAAGAATTTAAAGCATAGTTCTAGAAAGAACGCTTGAATTGATATAGAACCTTTACATCTTCTCATTCCTTTTTCAAACATGGTTTTTGGAAAAAAAAAAAACTCAAAACATTTCTTCTATGGCATCACTCAAAGAACCTCTTGTGGTTATATTTAACAGTATAGGTTTTTATTTTTGTTTGTCCAAAATCATAAATAAGGTAGAAGGCGGGATGCTCCTTACTGTTACCATCTCATGGTCCCACTGTGAATGACTGACCTATGCACAGGCCTGCAAGTCTGATAACTGAACTATGGTACCACTTTCACCACAACATGGCCCTTTCATTGAGAACGCTAACGCTTCTTCTTCTGCGCACTCTGGATGCCAGCCGCCCTCAACTCGCTGTACTGCACCTGTAAAAACAAACAGCGCTTTGGTGGGAGGCAGGTAATCGGAGCTGAGGCCTGGCGCACAGTAATGGCTCCCCTGAGGAGAGCCGGTTGCAGGGGGAAAGCAGAGGCGGGCACGCCTGTAATGAATCATTTTTTAAACACAGGAGCAGAGGGGATTAATCACAGAGAGGACGGATTTGAAAAGTCAAGGGTTCCTCACCAATGCAGCAGCAAAAACTCCTCCATACCCTACCCACCCAACATCTCCAGCACCACTAGACGAACTATATCAGATGCAGATGTGTTGCCGGTTGAGCGGTCTTGCCATAAGGTCATCGTAAGTCAGAGATGTGTGAGTTGTGTCCTTCCCAAGGAAACTTTTTGTACTAGACTAATTATAGCAGCTTCGTAGGTAGTGGCTTGTGTCTGGGCTGCTCTGACTGCTCTGGGCTCCACAGTTATGGATGATCACGCGCATCTTCCAGTCTTACTGAACAGGCGGCTCACTTTTCCCTTTCATCACAATGACCTTCAACTCCAACCTCTGCTCCCCCGCCTCCTTTAAGCACCGCTCTACCAAGCTTCCACTGCCTGCGTCACAGTCTCTGCAGGTTACATGCCCACACATCGCTCAGCTTTACATTTTACTTTAAAACGCATGCAGACATACCAAATTTACCATTACCAGAAGCTATAAATTAAGTGACTGCCTGTCAATGTGTAATGTTTGCGGTTTTTTACCTCGAAGGCTAATTTCTCTGATTTGTAACTAAAGGGAAAAGAATCTCCTGACTAGAGATATGCTCAAAGTTTATACAAAGTTACTTGGTCTATGTGGGGAAAATAGCTGTATATGCTCTGTCCAAATCCAAACACGCCACCTCATGTGTGGAATTAAGGGGATACAAAATGAGGGAAAAAATCATCAAAATTTAGTTGGTAGGACTCAAGCATAAAAGTCATGAAACTGCTTTTCTTGTTTTTTCCCCTCACAAAACAATAACCTGGTAGTCTGCGGTAAGGTAGCGGAGTGCACACTAATTACCAGGCTGCGATTATGAGAGTGGAGAGATGTAGAGAGAGGGAACAAAGACAGCAGCGGCTGCATCAGAACATGAAACCGGCCTCAGAACTGACAGATGCTTCTTATTTTAGGACAGAGGAGCTGCCGTCAGAAGTCCAGTTTTGAGGCTTTGCGTTTGAAGAACTGCACAGGCACTAATTGCCAAGTCATTTAAAAAAAAAAAAAGCGAGACAGGAGTCAATTTGAGCTTTTGTAACACACCGTTTATTTGGGCAGTTCACATCATTTTTTAGATAGAGGTTTGGAAATGACAAACGTAACCATTTTTTTGTACTCAATTTGCACATGTGCCATCGTACTCTTTGTAAGTGCATTAGGCGATGGAGAGAGTATCCCCCTGATCCTATGTAATACAGTAATAACAGTTTTGTGTTATAGTGGTGGCATGTTTGTATCGAATTAGAATTCACAGCTAATGTTCTTTAGTTATTCTATTCAAATGATCAGTGTTCCAAAGCAAGATGGTTCATCCAGTCAAGAAAACGCTTGTACATTCAGCAATGTGTTCCATCTGGCTTTTTTCTTTTTTTTTTTCTTTTGTGAGACCTGTGACTCCTGACCTAACTATTTAAAGAAGGTTAGAAATGTTTTCTATAATCCTGGTCTGAGAAGCACCAAAAGGCAATGCCATAAGGATTAATATGTGAAACTGCTGAAGGCCTACCAACTAACCATATAAAAGGCAACGGTGCCTTTATGCCCAGTAGCGGCCCTTTTAGCATTCCAACTGCAATTGTGTGATGCAACTGTGAATGACACATCAGGCATGGCTGATAGTCGTATACACATGGCATGCAGCAAAACAGCACTAGCTCACCACTTCAGTAATCAACCCCTGCAACCTAAAGTGACAGGGAATGCCACCTAACCTAAGCACGCACAAACAAAGCCCCTGGCAAACCCTTTCGGCCCTGACACCACCCTACTTCTATCACACATAAAAAACTAATAATCAGGGACAAGACTAAAGTGATGTGGCTGAAGCCAAACCAGATCAGACCCCAGAGACCCTGATACTTCATCAAACAAAGCCTGAAGAAATATCCCTGGGAACACTTGGGAATTCTGCTAGAGCAAACAACGCAGCCATCTTAAGGGAATTCCCATCCAGTGCTCCTCCCTCCCTCTATATGTAAAAATGTGCCCTCACCTTTTGAACATCAGAAGGTGCCCTCTTGAGGAAATCCAGTAGTTCATTATTGTCAATGGCATGTGGGATGAGGAGCTTCTTTGAAAATGTTTTAATACCTAGACAAACAAGAATGCAGTAATGAAGCTGTCACCCACATTTTCAACCTCTAAACGTAGTACATATTCCCAGCATACAACTGTCTTAATTATTGCCGAAACACATTTTAATGTAGTTCTATCAGTTTCTTGTAAATCTACATTTGGCACACAAATCTGGCAGTTCAGTACTGAAGCGTCTAACGTTTTTCCCATCGAGCAAGTGAAGCAAAAATTATACTTTTACTGTACTTAATGTTTATTACATAAATTCTAACAATTATAACATTATTGCAATAATCAAGACTATGTGTTATCAACATTTTTTTACTAATTTCCAAGTTCTTGTTGACTTCTTTCCACATGTCTTGCAAGATTAGCATGTGCACTGGGAAAAGCAATCATCATAGATGTTTAACGTTACTTTACAGTGCTTTACCTTGGAGGCACACACCGATGAATTCTCTTTTCAACAGACTAATAGACAGTAGTTAAAATATATGGTTGTAATTTGCTGGCCTAGGTAGCGCAGTAAAAATGAATACATATATTTAAATACCTTTAGTCAGTAAGCATCGTCTGCTTAAACTGATGACACTGATGTGTTAATATTTCCTGAAATGGAGATACGCAATACTCTCAGTCCTTACATTGTAACACCATAAGCAGTGTTTGCAAACTTACCCCATAATAAGACTATGTAGCGCAAAGGGACGTAGTACAGTGCAGCAGTGGCAATGAACAGCACCACACAGGCCAGCACAGACAAGAAAGGCACCGACCAGTTGAAGGTACTATGAATAATGAACAGTTATATTTTAGATTATTTACGCAGGTGAGACATATTTTAAAAGTAGTCAAAGTCTTACTTTTTTATACTGGCTTAAGCTATAATCTAAAACATTTAGTCAGTAATTCATAAACCACTCTAAATGAACTGCAGCAAACATATTAAGCAGTTTCCTTTGTAGCTGTAATTTGCTTTTTTGGTTGCTATAATGTATAATCCAGTGCACTAATTGTTCTGCCATATCCTACAAGTTTCAAATGCACCTGTTCTATTAATAAACATGCTCTCACTCTTTGGTTGGACAGGAACTGGCTATCCTCCAGTGCCTTGGCTTGTACCTTATGTGATCTTGTGCTCAAGGTTCTAAAGTTAACTTGGCAACAATTACATGCTGCTGAGTTGCCACCTGAGCCTCGACATGAAAACTAATCTTTGTTCAATAATGTTTATTACTAATTAAATTCCGATCACAAATCTGGTATCCAAGCAGTTATAAAGTTGCCTTTACTTAAAAAAAAGGATGCTTACTTGCAGTTTTACTGGCATTTGTGTTTCACTGAAGGTTTAAGGAAGTTTTTTTATAGCCCATGGTCTATTATGTGGAACTGACAGGTGGAAAGTTTGACACTTACTTCTTCACTCTTTCTCCTATGCATGCTACTTCATCTAGGACGTTCTGGACGGTAAGCACAATTTCTTGAACCATATGGAATTTTTCCATCAGTCCTCTTTTCTCTGATTCCTAGAAAGAAAAAAAACAGTAATGAGGGATGTCACTGGTTGGGAAATGGGTAGATAAAGAGCAGTTTATTTCCAGTGTGCCATCAGAAGTAATTCATCTACTCAATGGCCTGTAATGAGCTGCTGCAGCTCCAGTCTCCTCAAAATGAGGCGACTTCCCCTGTGCTGTCATAGTTGGAGCGGGGAGAATTTCAGCTTTTGTCAGCCGCAAACAATAGAAGTGCATCACAATCAAAGATTAAGTGGGGAAAGAAAAAGATGTACAAATGGCCATCAGCAATCAGGAAGCACATCAGAGGAATGGAGAGAGAGAGGGCTGAGGGACGCAGGAGAACTTGTTAGGTTGCTCAATCCACAAGTCCCCATAAGGCAAGTGCAGGCTTGTGGGATTTTTTTTTTTTTTTTTTTTTTTTTGAGTGCATGCTAGCAAGCATCACAGTTCTTAGCGTGAGGGCTAACAGTAAGATTGAGTGCGGTGTTGGACTCAGTGGATAAATCTATTACTGCCTGTGATCTTATCTGAGTGAACTTTCGCTAGTATATCTAATCTCATAATACCAAGCAATGTTTTTACTTAATATGAGTGGGATGGGAAATCCCATTGTCGTTTTTGTATTTGATGCATCACAGAGTATTGGGTTGCAGTGTAATTCAGAGACATGGACCAAATGGACTTTCTGAGGATAAAAAAAGAGAAAAGTGCATTTTACTTAGGGAAGATTGCCAGTATAATCTGAAGTCCAAAGCAGCATGATCACATCAGAGATTCCTTCAGCAATGAAGGCCTGGCTTGGAACTCTCCAGAGAGGAGGGGGTGCAGAGAGAGGGAGAGAGAGCGCTACAGATAACAGGAGTAATGCAAGCTAAAGAGAGCCAAGAAGCCCCACATCAAAAGGAGGGAATAATGACAGGAATAATGACAGCGAGAGAGAGTGCGCACGAGTCAAAGAGAGGGGGATGAGAGATGGAGAAGCGTGTGATTGAGGGGAAGATGTGTGGTGTATATGTTTGTGTTTAAAAAGCATCCCTCCCAGACAGCAGACTGAGAGAGAGTCTTTATCGGCGCTGCTGAGGCGACCCCCGGGAGACCCCAGCCACCACTCCCTGCTGTCACTCTCCATTCCCCCAGACACACAGGAAACCATAGGAAACCGGCCATTCCCACACTCTGCACGCCCTGTCTGTGCACCGGGAAAGCAGTGGATAACCCAGTCTGTGCTTTTTAACCCTTGGATGTCCACACTGATTTAACATTTTGCTGTACTTTTTAAAGCAACTGCAAAATTACATAATAATTTAAATTTACCTTAGTTTTACATTCTGCCTCCTGAGGGTTTTCAGACCTTTTTTCTTATAGACTTAAAAGCACACATTTGAACATTCAGAGCCTCTACTTTTAACAGAATTTGTTTCAATTAGCTGTGAGTGGAAAATAATTCTTAGTCAAATACATCATGTCTGTAATAACTACGATTTGTAAGGACTGAAAGCTTTAGTCAAGAGAGTTTTTGTCTGAGGCATAATAGAAGTGCACCATTCCCACGTAAATATGTTTGGGTCCATGTTCCATATCAGTTTATCTCTCTGGCTATTTTGGGCAGAGAAACAAGAGCCGTTTTCAGAGAGTTTTCAGTGACTGACTGCGTGTGTACACGCACACATGTCCTAAAACTCATGTCATTCCACATCCGCCTTTGTTATCTTTCATATCTCAACATTGCTTAAGTCCCTATATCATGGTAGCATTTTGTCTAATGGGAGACAATTAACCTTGCTCCGCTAGACTACACATATATACGTAGACAAACTGTCATAGATAACTTCCACAAGATAGCATGGTTAACAGGGAAGCAGCAACAGTAAACTTTCATGCTAAGAGGGACCAAAGGACTACAGAGTGAATCATTTTTATTTTATCTTCCAAAACACTCTTGAAGTCTTCCATTTTCCTCCACATGGGTTTCACATCCTCTATTACTTATTTGATGGTTTCTTATTAATGTATGTGTATTCTTTCTTGCACACTCTTCAGTGCTCTTGAAAAACAAAATCAGGAGCAAGTTCTGAAGGGAGAGAACTGGTTTTGGAGGGACAGATGACAAGAGCCGTTCATTTCTGCTGATTAGAAAACCCTAGTCATTTTGGATGAAATTGCAAACGCTTGCTTTTAGGTGACTGGAAGCAGATTTGATCTGAAGTACAAAGGTAAAAAGGGAATGTGGTTTCATAGGGATGGCAGGCACGATCAAAAAGCACCAAAAAGTGTGTTTTTTTTAACATGCTTTTAATTTGTGTAGAGACAAATTTGAATATCCATTAAAGCCGGCGCAAATATTTACAACTCACTTATTTCATGCAGATAGAGACGAGGTGCAACATAATAAAAGGCACCTGTGTTCTGAGCTATAGAAACAAATGAAACGATGAACAGTAGATGCAGCAGTCATGGCTATAACAGTGTCCAAAGCATCTTGGCGAACTAAGAGCGTCAGCATGCTGTCCTTGTACTACAAGGTGATACAGTAAAAGTGAGTGAAGAGGTTATAGGAATAAGGGCAGGGATGGTGTACTAAGACTGAGTGTGTGTATATATTTAAGACAGATTTTTCAAAGGAAACCTAAAATGTCAGGACTAACAAAATAATTTTTTTTACATTTTAATTTTAGACTGAAAGGGCAAAATCATTCCTTTTGGATATGAGTAAAGGTTAGGAATAGGTTTCTAATAAAGTTTACCTTTCTATTATCTGTTCCATCTGTTTTTATATATAGAACTGTGCCAAAGTCAGTATTTAATTTCCAACAGAAAGCAAAAGCCGCAGCAGCCAATTATGAAATGTGTGTCCACCCTTTGCCGTATTACAGCTTCCGTTCTTTTTGGACATCTTCATGGTAATTTTGATTTCATTGTCTGCTTCTTACAATCCAAATAATCAAAAATATATTCAGTGATTTTAAAGTATAGACTCTGTGGTTGTCAGTCTGAGGACCGTGATGTTGACAGCAACAGTTTGTGCAGTTGATTTGCAGATTTTATTCTATTTGTTCATTTCCTTTTCTCAGTAGTGGCTTTATACTTCCTGTCTTTTTCCAGTGGAAGGATGGACAGAAACACCTATGTTTTTTTTTTGTTTGTATGGGTTTTTTTTTTAGATCTGATGCAATAATGGAACATAATTGTCTCCTGTGTCTCAAAAGCAAAAGCTTTTAAGTACTGTTCATCTGGCAGTGACAGTTTATTGTTCTATCAGGTCTTTTTCATAGTCTTTTGATTAATTTTAATAACATTTTTTCTTTGTTTTCGACTGTCTATATCTAAGATCTGCCAAAATATCTCCCTAAAAATGAATAGCTTGTACTTAATGGCCATTTTGACTGGAAATTAAATAAATGAAATGTCTGACTTCTGCACACTGCTGTAGGCAGTTACATGCATAGTGTTGCTGTCTTTAACAAAACCTCTGGTCATTTTAAGAAAGAAGGAAAGTGATCTTTAATGTAATGTGCATTAATGCAAAGCAAAAGCTATTAAAGTGTTTATATACATAAAAAGTGAATTATTAGTTATGGTCTGCTAGTTTTCTGTCTTAGCACAGGAGGCGTTTTTTGTCTTAACTCCAGCCAGGCTAGACGGTGTGCAGCAAGCCAAGGCCTGAGGCTAAACACAACAGCCTCCCAGTCATCCAGGACACACATTCAGGGGGTTCTTTTCTATTTTTTCTACCCTCTTGCTTTGTGATTAAACCAGTGTCCATGTGCACAATCTGACTGGTACCTAAGGCCAAAGGGATGTGACTTTGCCTGCTCATATGATTGGTAGGCCCTTTCTTTCCCTTAGGACAGATTTGTGCTCACAGGGCAGGATCTGTTATGTATTACTTTTGCTGTAACATAGCTTCTTCTATCGGCTTTCTTTAGCCTCATTCCTTGGCTTCTGCATCACTCAGCAGGACAGTTACGTATTCTTTTCCTTCGGGGGGTTAAAAAAAAGAGTAAAATTTAAAACACGAGTGGTATTCGTATCCTTTTCAGAGGGTACGGTCTTTATTCCCATCTTAACCACAAGACATAGAAAAAAGTATCACCTTTGAAGTTATCAAATTGAACACCAATCATTCTATAACTCCAAACATTAGCTGTGATGGCTTTGATAGGCTGTGGAAAGCTACACTGCTTGATCTGCCTTTGTGATATCAAATTTAAAAGGCACAGCTTAGACCCATAACAGGACTTTGAAACAAGGCCGCTTTAAATTAGAGCAGACAGCTTAAAGCAAACATAGACAGCTGCTTAATTAAGTAAATGAAAGGACATATTTAATTTTCACATAATGTGAAAGGGCTTAGAAACAAGCATGGGATGGAAAAAAAAATCCATTAATTCTGCTACTCATGGCTTGTGTTAAAAAAATCTTATCACTGACAGTGGGAACTGAACTGGTAGTTGTTTTTTTTTTACTGTTAAAATCTAAACTAATTAGACAAACGAAACTGATTATTGTGGATAACAAATTAAGCTAATATTATTTTCCAAGTCCTAAACAGATACAGACATTTGCATTCCGTACTCATATAAGCCACATGTTATTCCCGTATCATTGCTTTTTCTTTGGGCGCAAAGTCGTTTTCTCCCCCCAAGATTTATTACAATTGTTTAGCTGCTGGGCATCAGCTAATGTGGTTGCTCGCGCACACACAGACACACACATAATATGTTTCATCCTTGAATTAGCTGTTCAGCTCAGACAGGATTTAGAAAAGAGAGACCTCTTTTTAACAGAGGGGTTCCTCTCCATAGATGAAGTTAGCCTGCGGTCATCGCAACAGAATATATTTAGCACATTATGGATATGAATCCTGGGCCTGTAGCCACACAGCGCCGGGGTCATTGCTCAGAGGCTCGGGGCTCCACACTTCCACGCAATGCAGTCAGAAAGCAATAACACATCATCTTCCTATTAACTCATTCGTTTCCAGCCCAGACAACATAGGCTTATATGTTTATGAGCCACATCAAGCTACTATCAACAAGGTGCTTTTAATGGCTAACAGTTCAGAGTCTCTAAATACTGCCACAAATTACACCACATACTAAAGCAAAATGATCAAAATTTCATTTGTTATAAGCAGCTTATTTATAGCTTATAACTACATATTGATTACTGTAGAAAGAAATCAACAAATGCAACATGAAATTTGTTACACTTTATTAACCACATAACCTACCCTAGGCCTGCAAATGTTTGCTACCCTTAACATAAAGACATTGAGGCACAGTTTATTTATTGAGCCTGAGTTCAGATAAAGACCAGCCTCCCTATTTAGAGATGTCTGGTGTGAATTTTTTACAATGCCTCTATTCCCCAGTGGAAGCTAGACTTCAATTAATGATTCCGTTCTGTGCTTATTTCTGTGTTTCAAAGGAGCACAGCAAAGCAACCAAATCCATTTGTCGTATGCGGGAACGCTCCCCGGAGACTGGACTGAAACTACTAGAGGAAAAATTGTGCTTGCTGAGACGGTTACAGTGGCTGTCCTCATTTCCAGTGTGTTTAACTTGGACGTGGCGAGTTAAACACGACTGCTAGAGGGACAGTGATGCTCGGCACAGCACCACAAGGTCAGAGCCACAGCTCTGTGAACTCTGAGGCTGTGGTTAATCAAAAAGGTGGGGAAAAAATGAGACAAGATAAAAAAGAATAAAGTACCTTTTCATCCTCATCTTCGTCCTCTGCCACGGACATGCTCTCCTGGAAGAGAAGGAGAGTGACTTAGAGGGGTCTGCAAGGTAGACATATGTAGGCACCAGATTTATTTATTTATTTATTTCAAACACCTTGTAAAGAAATCCTTCTCTTGTACGTACGCCCCCTATTGGGAGAGGCCTGTTGCCTTAGCAACTACATTACAGGAGTAACCCCAAACAAAAAAGAAAGGTGAGCATGTGGAGCCTTCCTCACAAAAGTCAAGAAACAATCTAATTTCTTCACAACATACACACAAACAACACACACAGAACAGAACGGAGAGGGAAAAAATGAAAAACATTTAATTTGGGTTGCCTGTGCCTGAATCGCTGTACATCAAGTCATCGTTGTTGCTGGCTGGGGATAAGATGTGACATTGCCGGGGAGCATACTGCCGGGGAAAAGAGGTCAGGGCAAGGTGACAGAGGCGCACCCACACTTTAACATTGCCCAGAGTGCACTGCTCTGCCCACAGCACTGACATACAGGCCATGAGTTAGAGAGAATGTCGCTCAAAGGATAGGATGCATTCGGGGTAGAGACTGGGGCTTCAAACTTCCAAACCAGCAGAAATGGAGGTCATTCCAACTGCGCAAACAATGCTAACATCATATAAAACTTTTACACACGTTATTAAATGTCTGGACCTGACTTGGTGGCCAAGTATAATTATAAACATACTACATGTTTCAATTTCAGAGATATAAATATTTATGGACACTTTTATTTTTATGTTTACTGGGAAAACACAAAAAGTATACTACATATCTGGATTAGAATTTTTGAAAAATGAACATATTTCTCATCACCAACATAAAACATACAGTACTGAACTTGTGTTTATTTATGTATTTATTTATTTTATGTACAGTTTCACGAAAATGTTTCTGAATTATTGTAAATATAGTAATGTAGTTCAGAAAATGTTTCTGAACTACATTACTATATCTAAAATGAACACATTACTGATGAGAAAATATCAGAAAACATCACATACGCTTTATTACATATTAGATACAGTCATATCTAACACTGTGTGTATTAACATACTACCTCAAATCAGTAAAGATTGGGACAGTATGTAAATGCCAATTAAAAATGCAACATTTCTTACTTTTCCTGCCAATGTATGTATATTAATGCACAGAATTAAGCTGACCAGACAAAACAAGAAATATATTGAGTTCACAAAGTCTGCAATAAAATAACAGTCAAAGTAAATGTAAGAAACACTGCAATTTATTCTAATTTGTGGTTGTATATTTTTAATATTAGCCAAGTGTTGCAGATAGAAATAACTAAAATGTTTTGGTTTTTTTTGTGTTTGGGTTTGTTATTATTGTTATTGCGTTATGTCAATTAAAAAATATTAGCCAAATATATAAATCCACTGAAATTACTAAAAAAACATTATCATCAAATTTATATTATCATCTATGGTCACTCCTAAAAACATATTAGATCTACTTTTTACAAAATAAAAAAAAATCCTGAATCAAGTTTTCTAATGTGTAAGTTTAGTCTAGTAAACAAAGCATTTACCACACTGGGTCCAAATGTCCAGATAACTGGATATTTAATATTATCTCAAAATATGTGTATAGATATACATATTTATTAGTTTATAAGGACATGCATTTAAAATATTTCTGAAATATATATAGCATCATTCAGAAACAGTAATTTGGTCACAGAGGCAGTGAACATTTATCTTGCTAGCTGACATATTTTGTTTGGTTTGTGAAGATAACAAAAAAGCCATTCTATTAAATGATCAACTGATTTAAATAAGCTTCAAACTAAATGCTTTGATGCCCTTTAATAGTAATAACAGCAAATCTTCATTTTTTACCCATGATACAGGCCAAGATGGACAAATACCTGTGGATTTTTTTTATATCTAAAGCGAGAAAATAACTTATTTTTCTCATTTCTCTGTACTGGTTCTCTGTACAGTCATCAGATTTGCTCTCACAGGTTTTGTGTTTTTTAATAATATTTTGACCATTAGCAAGTGGACTGTCTAATTTCCAATCTCATGTATTAGAAATGGACCAATCAGCGTTTTTGAGGCCGATTCCGAACGCCGATCACCTTTCAGCGCTATTGGCTGATAGCCGATACCAATTAAGGGCGGGGCCATATGCCACGGCAGGGCTAAATATTATTAGCACAAGCAAGTCATAAAACGCAGGGCTCCTCTTCCTAGCTAGCTGGAAATACAGAAATTAGGCTCATTTGTTCCATCTCTATCGTGTGTGTGTGTGTGTGTATATATATATATATATATATATATATATATATATATATATATATATATATATATATATATATATTAGTGTTTTGTACATGGACATTAGCATATGTGCTTTACACAACTTATAACCTAGGAACTGTAACCAAGTTATTGTAAAACGAATGAAACCGTACAATACTTTGTTACTTACAAAAATTCTTGCTTTAAGTGCATCACATTTTGTCCCAAACTCGCATTTTAGGATATTTGTCAAATACTGCAGTAACTGGAGTGTGTACTGCTGATCTGGAGGGCTGTGTAGGCTAACCACTAGTTGAGGATTTGAGGTCACGGCACTCACCAGGTCCTGACTGTGATTGCCCACGCCCAGGCTTTTGTGATAGTAGTTCCAGCCAAATAGCAGGAGAAGGAAGAGCGGCAGCATGTACAGCTCAAAGTGCCACACTGTCCCTACAAAGATCTGAGAGCAGAGCAGAGAGAGGGAGAGAAAGGGCAGACAGAGGGTGAGAGTCACAAAATGAGCAGTAGGCAGTGCTGCCCTCATACAACACCAGCCTGCTCTCATACTCCCATACATACTGAACCATTCAGTGCCCAGTACACCACCTCCTCTATAACACCACACAACTCTGCCCACATAAATAACCCAGACATTGCGTCCATGTACTGGCAGTATTGCTAAAAGTCAGAATGACAATGTTTTCCAAATGCTCTGTCCGTTAAGTATCCAGACACCCCTTCTAGTTAGTAAACTGAAAATATTTAAGGTCCACACAGTATTGACACTGGCATCTTTCTAAAAACACTGCCAATAGAATACAACACCTGGGCCAGCCATGCCCAGTGCTAAGTGTTGACTAGAGGGGTAAACAGTGCTGGACTATGGCATGGTGGAACTGTAGTCTCTGGAATCAAATACCTTCAAATGCAGTGTCTTTTATAGTTTAGAATTAATGATCCAACATCAGTACTTGATATCATTAATGCTCTTGTGGCTAAACGCAGTAAAATCATCACAGTGATGTTCTAACATCCCCAATAAAGCCTTTCCAAAAAAAGTAGCACCTGTGGCTGCAGCAAAGGAGGACCCAAAACCTTTACTTTGTATCCTTAAAGGGCAAGTTTCTACAAAATGTTGTCGATATACAGTGTATATCACTGTGCCAGATATTTTAATTAATGAACCCATGCTTCCAGAGTACTGGTAATCTATGCTAAAAGTCTTACCTGACATCTTATCAAAACAAGAACAGGAAGTAGGTTCCTTTTCCTTTTTTTTTTCTTTACATAGTTGCATGCATTGGCAATTACTAGTGGTTTGCTACCTATCACTAAAATAGAAAATTAATATTGTTGTGTGACACCAGTGATTGTATACTGGTATAACTGATACATCTAGTATAACTGATATATATCATAGGCCCTCTTGAAAATTCTTGTAAATCTATAGAACCTCTGTTATTTGGTATTTGTGTGGGGTGTGCACTTGTTAGCAGCACAGTGGAAATTTTAATATTTTAAAATTCCATTTGCATCAATTAACAACATGCTGATGCCACGTAATTTCACGACAGCAGAGCAGGGCGGCTGATGGAAGTAGGTTTGACGTACTGCACTGCAAATGCTTTCTGACTGCAGCATAGCCCTAACGTTGGTCTGTTGCGCAGGTGCACTGTCAGGATTTTACACTTTTCTCTGAAAAGGGTAAAAAAAAACCCTGATACTGGTAGTAGTAAGATAAATCATTTTGAACAGTTTTTAATAATGAGATAAGAAAAAGCCCCCTGCATCTCCCACGTGTGCATTAATTGGGTGGCTATGCTTAAGCCCATTTAGGGGCAACCCAATGAGCCCAATATATATATATATATATATATATATATATATATATATATATATATATATATATATATATATATATGCCATCTGCTGCACCCTCAACTGCATCGCTGTGTCATCCAGATGCACTAGCATTAAGATAAGATGGGACTGTTTTCAGCTCTCACCCACATTCAGTCAGAGACTGCCTCTACTCTTGCCGTTTCTAAAGCTTTTATCATTCAGACTTAGATTCTCTAAGTTTCTTTTTTTAATGGTGCTTAAAAATATATAAATGCCATTTGACCAGAGGAGCGATTGAGTCTTGGTTCCTCCCAAGGTTTCTTCCTCCAGTTTTGAGGGAGTTTTATCTTGCCACCGTCGCCTCTGGCTTGCTCACAGGGGGATGCATGTTGTGGCTTCAAACTCCTGTAAAGCTGCTTTGTGACAACCTCGTTGTAAAGCGCTATACAAACTATACAAAACTTGACTTAAGGGATTGACTTTGAATTTTTTTTCATATTTGAGAACGCTTGAGGAGAATGTGAGACCATCTGTCTTAGTTAAAGCTAAAGAAGAAAAAATTTCAACAAGATAATAGTCCTAAACATACAAAAAAATCAAACTCCAAAGGAAGAAGTGTAAGGTTATGTAATGTTCCAGATCCAAATCCCATTGAAATGCTGAAAATGCTTCAATACAATACTATGAAATTCAGTACCACTGTCTTTAATAGTGCATATCTTTAGCACTTTTGGCTCTCAGCCCAAGAATAGGATATTAAAACATTTATTAGGATATTAAGTTTGACAGACCATGTTATCAATCACCAACCTCTCGAAACTCTCTGTCCAGTTTAGCATGTCAGTCCTTCAGGTGTTTGGCCCAATTCGTTGCAACTGTTCTAAAACACTGTTTGCACATTACCTTACTTATGTCGTTTGCCTTTCCATCCTTATGTGCTTCAAAATAATGCCAAAGTATGTCCACACAGCAATCCTGCTGTTTTCTGTATAAAACAAAACTAATTGCAAAGGCTGCAGTGTGAACTCTCTGCAACTGCCATTTTAGCATACCAAACTGCACTGCTAGTGAGTTACAGAAGCCTATTTGGGTCAAAAGAAACCACGAGCAAGAAAAGTGCATTTGATATAATTAGTACTGAAACTGCGGGAAATAAGTATTGTACAATTTCAAAATGTTTAAATTAATGTTTTGGACAACACTAATACAACGGCACTGCTGTTTGACCCATTCGTACAGCACTACACACACCAAATAGCCACAGTGTCACTGCAGTGCTGACAATGATTTACTACTAAAATAATACCTGTGGTGTGGTGGTCTAGAACAGGGTAAAAGATGGATAACAAAGTATGCAGAGAATTAGATGGACTATAGCCTGTAATTGTAGCATGGACAGGTGCTTCTGTATGGTAAGTGAAGCTAATAAAATTGACAGAGTGTAGATACAAGAAGGTGGTTTTAATGTTATGGCTGATCGGTGTATATAGACAGTAGTTTGAGAAAAATGACCAACTGAAAGAGGGGCAGTCATGGGCTGGAGGTTAGAGAACCAGCCTTGTAACCGGAAGGTTGCTGGTTCGATCCCATTAATAGACAGGACAGAACTGAAGTTCCCTTGAGCAAGGCACCTAACCCCTGACTGCTCCCTGGGTGCTGTGGGCAAGTGTGCTCACTGCTCCCTAGTGTGTCTGTTCACTAATGTGTGTATATGTGGGTGTTTCACTGCACGGATGGGTTAAATGCGGAAATCTTGAATAAAGTATCTATCTATCCATCAACTGCAGGTTTTGTTACAAATACAGTTGAACTTGTCCCGTTAGAATTGGTGCCACACAGTGTGTGAAACACTAACCAAAAATCACTGTACTCATGTTGTGATTTTATATATGTAGCACTTAGTTTTTTTCTTTTTTTTGTCTGCTGCAACTTCTCAAACCTACAAACAACTGAATATCATGATCAATAAATAGACTGTTTATATTTATATTTGCATTTTATATATATTATACTGTAACTGTTTTTATATGTTTTATGTGGATTTCTCCATGTGGAGAGTGAGTATACTGTAGTGACTTGTGGTTTTTCCAGCAGCCCACAGAACAATAGGTGGGTGTGTGGTTAGGCGCTTGTTAGAAACAATATGTTTGACTTAAGCTTGAGACAGGCTTAGCTTGAACTAGGCCTTCAGGCCTGGAGTTGTAGCCCTGGTAAAACAGCAGCATGTTCCTGTCATATCAACAAGCATCCAGATACCATGCTCTGGGGCCAGTCTACCTACCATCACTCGCAGACAAGGTTCATGGATACGCACACACACATATACACACCGCCACCGGGGATATGTGAACCGTGTCTAATGCACAGAGCGTTCGGCCTACACAGCCCCCCAGGCATCGCAGCAGCATGGTACATGTCTGGGGCTTTCTTTAATAATTCATAACAATCATGGCCATACTGTACCATTGCAAGTGATGCCTTTCACCACTTGCCGCTATTGTACCGTAATCTGCGAGGGAAAATGATGCAAACTGAAACGTGGCAGATGAACAGAGGTAAAAGGAATGGCACTAAGCTTTGTGTGTATGCGTGTGTGTGGAGGGAGGCCTGTGCCTGTCTGCTCTGATTTAGAGTAACCTGTGTCAGTCCCTGGAGGTTGTGTTCTGGGGCTCCCCCTCCACCTGAGCTCAGCAGGTTGGCCTACAGGTAGCTTGAGTGAGAGGGAGAGAGCAAGAGTCTGAAAGACCGCCTGTAGAACCGCAAGACAGCCAAAAACCCTTTGTCCTCACCTGCACAAGCTGCTACATTAACCGCTAAAGTCCAATTGCCTGCTCTGTCTTGCCACACGAATAGGCAGAGGGAGCCCATTCATTTTCACCTGGGGAGCTGCAAGTGGGAATCTGTCACAGGTATTCATAATCGCACACTAATGCAAATTTTTGCTCAGCGGCACACAGCTTTCGTGGACAAGATAAAAGCCCAGCAAAATTCAGTACCTTGTGTCTAAACGCAGTGTCTAAATGAGGGGATAAACCAAACCTGTCAGAAAAAAAATCAGCTTTGCCTCCCACCATGTGTGCCATTTTGTGTGTATAAATCAGCCTAAATCTTTTTTTTAAACGGTAATAAAAATGTCCCAGCGCGTGCCTGGGAAAGCCGTTCCAGTTCCAGTGCTCGGACCTGAAGATATTGTCCAACTTGTCAAATAGCCTCCAGCTAATGAGCAGAGGCAGCGGCCTACCTTCCCCCATCTAAAACATTTCGCCGCTCCTGCGGAAGAGAGACGGAACTAATTCTCCACTAAGTGGTTTATGTTTTATTAGCAGCGAGCGTCAGTGATTAAAGAACCGAGTAGACAAATTGCACCCTGTCAGGCTTAGGAGTAAATTTATATTGAAAATAATCCACATTTTAATTGGCCTGAGAATCAGGGCTTCTTTTTAGACTAGAGACGTGTTGCCATGCGTTATTGGGAGTCAGATTTGATATAACAACAAGCCAACGTTGGGTCTATATGGCTGACAATCATTGACTGTTCACATAGAGAGGGGAACAAACTGAAGGAATAAAGTCATGAGGCATAATTAGGCTATTTGTTTTGAAACCATGCACAATTGGATAATGAATGGATGGTAATTTGAACAGACACTGCTATGTGTGTGGTGGTAAAAGCTTCCTTTGGTGAACTTCATTTATGTGGGGAAATGCTTGCATTGGTGTACATGGAGTGTCTAGCAAGATGAAATACATCAAATTAAAAAGAAGTAAATTAATAAAAAGCGCTAGTGTGTGTTTGAGTAGGCTTGATGTCCGTTGGAAATGTGTTCTGCTCCGTCACCTGTGATTGTTTGGAGGAGAGCAGCCAGGGCCGGTTCACTCCACCGGACAGGTTAACAGCAGCCTGACAACTTTTGCTTTATGACACGGTTAATATGATTCTGCTAAACACATTTCTGTGGCTTCTCAAGCCATTCCCCCCCAAAGCCAGGCGGAATTCCTGCACATAATAATAAAGCACTCAGCGATTAAAAGTGTGAATAAAACAACTACAGGAGCCGGAGAAAGGCTGGCAGCAGCACACCACCCACACTCTCCCTAGAGGGGGAGTGAGGGGATGCCGTGGCAGGAACAAAAGGACAAAGACACCCTCACTAAGAGTTTATACAATTCTGCAAATTGATTAAACGAGAATAGGGGGTGGAGAGAGACTTTCAATCTAGACTGCATTAGGCACCGAACACAGGCATGATGGAGGAAAAACATGCAGAATTATGTGTTTTTAAGCCACTGGTCTTTATAAACATTTACTATAGTATGAGGACAATGCAGATTTGTCCTTCTAAAAATCTAATTCTGCTAAATTCTGCAGGAAGAACAGATAAATAATCACATAAACAGAGGAAATTAGTTGAATAAATTCATGTAATTACACTGCCAAAAATATGACTATCCACTTAGTCTAAAACATCCTAGCCTACTAGTGAAGCAAAATCAGATTAGCAGTTACAGAACTAGCATTAGCTAAAACGAACCATTATGCATCTGTGGAAAATCAATAGGTAAAAGATACCAGGAAGTTATTCATTTAACTTAATTTTTTTTTCCACTGACCACTACACTGACCATGACCACTGACCAGGTTTCCACTTGCAGCTGCTATCCGAAACCTGATGGGGAACTTTGTCTCATAGATGTGTATTTTTCAAACATTTCTCTAGTGCAGAAGCTACAGCTGCTAACACACAGCTGCCAGTGCCAACCAAGCCTGTAAGGGTCAGGGAGAGGGCCGTGGACGGATGCCAAATTATATGAACATATCAGAATGAGTCTAACAAGACTGACTACTGGCTACAGGCTTTGTGCAAGAGAATTTTAATATTTTAAAAAAATGCTTGGTTATCTTTTTCTAGGTGAATCAAAGGGCGACTGAAGTCATCTGCATTGCTTTCTCAATTAAAATACAAAAAGATAGTATTAATAATGACTCAAAGGCCCCAGTGAATGCAGTGCTCGCGCCTGCCTTTTCTCAGCCAGGGAAAGAGGGAGAGACCAAGAGGGAGAGGAAGTGGAGCAGGCCGGCCGTGGGCTAATGTTGGCCATAGCGTCGCATTGCTATTCTTTAAAGCTGCAGTAAGTGCAGGAGCAATGAGACATGTAATTTGTGGTGAGCCGGGGCCAGGCTTTCAGAGAGTGTGTGCAGAGAAGATTTCTCTGCAGGGCAGGTAGAGTGGGTGGTTGAGCGAGCTGCTCACAGCTAACGCTGAATAAATATTTCACATACATTCCACTCAAACCCTATCAACACTGAGAGGAGGAGGGATAGAGAAAGATGACAGAGAAAGACAGCTTCATTTTACTAAGAGCAATGAGGATGGCATAAATATCCTCTCTGTTATTAGCATCTTTAACAGCCAGTGTAGCACAGATTAAACAGAGCAGATTCAGAGGTAATGCCATTTACAGTGCTACACACCACCTGTGCTTATGTTGGTGTATTATATTTTAGAGAATTTTAGAGAATTTACATCATAATCATGCATGCAAGTTTTCAAAATATTTTATTGCTGTTAGGACAGATATTTCCACTTCTTTCCCTTTTTATTTTTATTAGAAAATGCCAGTTGCCCTTTACATTTGACTAAAATTCCCTGGGCCTAATGGGCTTAAAGGACCTTACTTCAAAATAAGAAGTATTTCTTTCTTGTGTAAGTTACCCAATAGCAACAGTGTATCATCAAAATATTGTAAAAAATAAACATGAAAATGTTTTTTCTTTTTCACTGGATAATCAACTGCTGAATATTTATTAGTATTGAAAAAAAATGTTTGCAACAATGCACAACTGGTTCTTAACTCTAGATGTCAATAAAACATTTTTTCTTCGTTTATTTGAAAGCTTAAAAAAACAATTTATTCTGGTCTGTAGTTTCATAAACTTATAATGTAGTACTATTTTTTATTTTATGAAAATGATAAGGATGAACTGTACAAAGCTGCAGTAAATGCTGTGTTTTGATGTTTGCTCAGACTATAGTTCCTTTAGTTACTCGCATAAAGACCGGCAGACTGTGGCTTGTGCAGTGGCCGGTGGGATGTTGTAGTGTGTGCGTGCATGTGCATGCTGCAGGCAGAGGGCGCAGGGTGCCTGTCAGTAGCTGGCCACACTGGCCACCACTGTTTAATCCGTGTCGGGAGCGTTAACACTCAGCGACCTTCTGGGTGACAGATCCGCCATGCGAGCCGTCTTCCCCTAAGGCCACCCAAGCCCGAGTGTCAGCTCTGCTCACACACATACACACACACACACACACACACACACACACACACACTCACATGAATCACAGTCAGCAGGACCGGGCAGGGGCCAGCCAACAGAGCCTGGGGAGAACTGTCCACTCCGAATGGGGAGGTGGTAAGCATGTTAGTGCTGGTCATTACCATAGTGCAAGCACAGAACAACCACATACTAAGATACATTAGCAGTGAATACAGAACACACTCGATAGTTGCCTGTAAGAGGTACAAAAGTAGATTTGCAGCTGCTGAGATGCTACAGTAAAACCACGCATTAGTGTGACTGAAATCAGTTCTATTTTCTATATTAATATATATTTTCTTTGGTTAAACTCTGCTACTATGTTAAAATCCTGACCAATTTGTGAGAAGCAAACATTACTTGAGAACAGGGGCACACCTGTCATCTGCCAGTCTGGTAATTGTGGTGTACTGGGCATATTTGAGTAGGCAAACAGTGCTGGACACTGGCCTCTAGGAGCTGTGCATCCCCCACTTAAGGCCTATACATGGCACTGTAAATAAAACCTGTACTCTCAGTCAGTCCTTAGAATAAAAAAAACTCTTTACTAAAGGAGTCAAAGTAAAATAGCAAAAATACATATTACTGTATGCCCCAGTACCTGCTATCATTATAGGAGCTAATGTGGATCCAAAAAAAAAAAAAAAGCTTCACAAAAATCATGGAATGTTTAATCTAAAAGACAATATTCATGTTAACTGATGTTGGTTTAACATTAATGCTGTACTGTAATCCCATCAGGACATCAACAGAAATGAGCTTTATAGACCAAACCAGAATGTTCGTAAAAAGGGCTTTATGTCCATGTGGATAACATATCAAGTGGGTTGTAGAAGTTATTTAATTTTAATAAGTTTTAATTACTTATTGTGTTACTCTTATTACACAGATGTGATAAAAAAGTAAGAAGAAACTGCACATAGTACTTCAATCAATTGACTGATCAATACAGTAATCAACTATAGTAATAAAACAAGTACACAAACAGGTGAAAAATTCAAACATGGTATAGTCTCACTGCATAAAATACTCATTCATGTACAACCCGTCTAGGGAAAAAGCCGCTCACATTTGAGATTTGAGTGACTGCAGGAGCGTTTTGAAGCTGTTTGCCAGCATGGGGACGTGACTGGCCATTGGAAGGCCTGTCAGCATGCGTGATGAGAGACAGGTCCATAAGGTCAGCGAAAACCCAGTGCCAGGCCTCAGGAGCCAGGAGATAACACCCAGCATACACATCTCAATAACGCTTCCACTGTCAAAGCTGCAGCCATCACACCACGCTTAGCGCCTGCTGCAGTCCGCCTCGTTAATTATTAATCGATTGGAGGATGGTTTCAAGAAAGAAAACCCTGTGCACATATATGGCCATCAAGGGCTCTTCTGGCTGTCATATTCGCAGTAAATTCCATGACAGGTCCCTAAAGAGCCTTGGAGCTTGGGCCCCATGAGATGCCGAATGGGACAAACGCACACACACACACACACACACACACACACACACTCAGCCTCTGTCCAAGTCAACTGTCCAAGCTGGGCCATTCAGTAAACTCTTAAACTTAGGTAGAAGAAAATAATGACTTTACACATAGTAGTGCTATGCAGCTAAACTGCATACTATTGTCTCACCAAGTGCTTCTATGATTCAGTAATAATTATGTACAAATTTACACAAATTGCCCATTTATTCCAAATGTAGTTAATCAGTCAAGACATGCTGGGTTTTCAAAGTTTGCTTCTTTAGTTTCGCACTGGAGCTACATGTCTAATGTAGTTAACAAGTAAGTTTATACCCTCCAGTTAGCATTATGCAAACTGCGCAACTAAATCATTACACATTTGCTGACTGTTCACTTGTTACATAATCTCAAATAGACTTGTTTATGTAGGTTTTTACACCGTTATGTATAAAAATTGCCAAACTGTCTTTTTAACCTGACATCACCTGGGACAGGTGGCCATAGTGGTAATCGTTTTGATCATGGCGTCCAAGTAAAAACAGTTAACAGTCCAGACTGAGACTGTGCTATTGCTGTGGCTCCTCTTGGGTGGGGGGTCTTTGGAACTGGCTCTGACCCTCTGCAGTTCTCATCTGGAGCTATGGCCACTGCTGGCCCAGAGAGAGAAAGCTAGTAAGGGAGCAAGGGAGAGGCAGAGAGAAAAACCCTCAGTCATAGCTGCCAACTGTGTTTACAGCTGCATGGCATCAAACATTCATCAGATGCCATCTTTACAGTCTGTGATGTGAAGCAATCAGCATTTCACAGCCTGTCAAATGATGTCTAAACCGCTTGTTACCTGGCAGCGTCAAAAAGAAAACTAGCTCAAACGCACACACACAGGTTTTTCTTTCTAGTTGTGACTACTGACAGTTTAAACAAGCTCATGTGTTAAAATATTAATTCTACTAAAATACTTAAAGGGCTCTAATGACAGCAAAGCTTAAATTCAGCTTTCATGTGTAAATGATCATTTTTCTCTTCCTCCCTCTCACAAGACTTTTTCATCTTTAGAGAAAATTGAGGTATAATAATTTTAAAATGTCAATGCACAACATCCTTTAGCCAGTTCAACATGAAACTTTTTCAGGGTGAGTTTGTGTAGTGTGGACAAAGAGAGGAAGATTTTCTTCTTCTCACTAACTGTCACGAGAACCTCCACAGCTTAATTCTGGAAGCAGAGACACAACACTCTTCCACTGTGTACATGTTTGATAGTGCTATAGCACCATCTGCAGACTTACACAGGCAATGCAGAAAAGAACTCTGGGTGACCCCACTGCAGTCTCTGCTGATGCATGCCACATTCATCTCTCTGTGTCTTCGAAAGAGCCACATCTAAAAAGCTGCATTTTATGAAGATTTTAGCTGTCACAGTCTCCCTCTCTCACTATCTCTCACCCTTTCTCTCCCTCTCTTTCTGACTAGAGACTGTGTGCTTGTCAAAACTTTAGAAGTGCTGTTTCTAGACTCATTACTGAAGCATAAACAAGTAATAAAATGTATTCTGGGTTTTTCTGTTTGGATCTGGGTGGAGGGCTACAGATGCCTTCTAAGGATTTGCTACAAGTTTCTCCTTGAATGCAGACGAAGCGCGCTTTCAAGATTACCTAATGAGCCGGGTGCTATTTTAAAACTGAGCCGCCACAGTCTGATTTGGAGGAAAAC
The DNA here is from genome assembly GCA_021613375.1 of Megaleporinus macrocephalus. Taxonomy (NCBI): domain Eukaryota; kingdom Metazoa; phylum Chordata; class Actinopteri; order Characiformes; family Anostomidae; genus Megaleporinus; species Megaleporinus macrocephalus. The sequence continues at coordinate 19,522,921 of CM038711.1, forward strand.
TTCAAAAGGCGGGCGTCCACTTAGAGTGGAGATTACCCAATCAAATACAGAAGCCCACCACACTGCCTGCAATGTCCAGATTTGCACACATAGTGAGTGATATAGCTGGAAAGACTGTGTCCCATTTTATACCACAATGTAGCAACATGGTAAAGCCTAACGACCGGACTGAATAACATTTGAACCTTACAACATGTATAGAAAATACTTATGTAAATAATTTATTTGGAATCTACAAAGTTGCAGATTAAAACATTAAAAATTATGTTTGCATTATTTGAAAAATGCCAACTTCCCTTCACAATATGTGAACTTTTTATGGCAAATGGACCAAAATGGATATGGTCTAAAAATCCTTTTTATGTATTTATTTTTTATTAAGTAGTGAGACATTTTGTGCTTAGTTCGCATGTTCAGGCAGAGAAGTACTCTTTGAAACACAGATTTCTCTGTGTCTGCGGATGAAAAGCCATGTCTTCCGAGAGGGAGCAAAACTGGGAGAGGGAGTATGTATAAGCTCTGTGCTATGAGGGAGGTCAGCTGAGTGGCCTTGGGGATTTCCAGCAGCACAATGTGTGTGTTCTTGGAACAGACGCGGCTGCCAAAGCCTATAGCCAAGGACAGAGGAACCGCAGTGGAGCAGATGCATTATAGGTGTAAAACCCTAAGAACTGTGATTTCCGACTGCTTTATAAATAATGTATGGTAACGTTTATTAAAGCCAGGCTCACGCATGAGGCGGATAGCACTGCCATAGCCTGGAACACAGGGTGCAGACAAAAGGCATGGAGTCTGCTCTAATTATGCAGATCTGAGAGGCAGGCAGAGGCCATATGCCCATGTCTGACTCACTTACCTTAGTCAGCCTACAGGCACACATACAGGAGAAAATGAGAGGTGCTCATTAACTTAGCTTCACACTGCTTCAGAATGCTCACAACACATCACTGCTGAGTTGGTGGAAGTGAGAGTAGCGGTTGCACCCATAGTCACTTGCTGTGTTCAGCCTCCGAGATAAAAAGGCTCTAAACCAAGAGGAACTTTACAAATGTTTTAAGGTGGGTGTGCTGAAATGTGATGTCGTAGAAATTGATTTGTTTTTTTTTCTGATAATTAACGTCAAACAGAATTGACCATAACATGCTATAATGTGGCAAGAGATAACAGTACACACACATATCCAACACCTCACACTTTTTCTGTCCTCTCAATTCTAGACGAACTCTATGCAGATGTTTAGAGTTTAGAGATATTAAAAAATAAGAAGAATCTGTTTTTATTTTTTCGTTATTAATGAACATTAAAGAAAATAAGGGTGATCCCTGACCTTTGCAAAAAAAAATTCTTATCATAAAACAGCTATTTACTCGGTGGATAGTCTGGAGTGTCCTTCCTTTGTATGAAGATTAAAGCTGCTCAAACACTCACTTTGCAGTTTTATTTTAAACTATTATTTTTTTAACTATTGCTGAGGGCGCATACTGAAAATCATCCAGCCTAAAGGTGTTAAACACCTGTGAAATGTTTTAAGTGCTAATGAGTGTTTACAACAAAAAAATGAGATAAAAACATTTTTATATATAAAATTATTTATCAATAATGATCAATACAGAGAATGTTTTTTTTTTATCTTTTCTATGTAAATGCATTAGGCGTTGTGATCCAACAGCTGAAACTCCAGTCTTTTACTTTATTTACACATGCAGCAGTGAGTTGCAGTGACTGTGTTTTCTTTTTATCTTGATTGACTTATTTGTCCTCCCTCACTCTTGCCATGTTCTATCACTGTAAACCGATAAAGAAGTCTTTTACTTTTAAATGCCAGGAGTCACCAAACTTTTGGCTGTTTATGCACCATTTTCTTAGAAACTCCCTAAAACTCCCAAGATTCTATTCTCTGAGTGTCATAAAGGAGCGGGCCGTGGCGGTTCCCCTTGCCATCCAACACCTGCCCTCTGAGGCATGCTGTTCATTCCAGCAGCACGGAGGGGAGTGCAGCTTGTACCCTGGCTTCCAGATAGCCCTGCCTCTAAAAATACCCACTTGACTACAGTGGGGCACCATGCTCCGGAGGGTTGTGGAACAACACCCACCACAAGGACAACATTTTATACTGTACAGTGTGCCACAAAGGTAAAGTCTGTGAAAGCACTGCCACCCTGGATGGCAGGATTATAATATTAAGTGCCCTGTCTGATGATTAAATGATGTTCTTGGAGTGCTAAAATAAACGTGATTTATCACAGATTAGTGATTACTTTGTCAGTTGTCTAAGAGGTAAGCTTACTATGCAGATATACCATAGAGCAAGGCTGGAGGACTTACCAGGAAGGCGGTGATGCTCCTCTGAGTGCTCTCCCACTCAAAGCAGCTTTTAATGTACTGCAGTGTATACAGAACAGCCGTGCTGATCCTCCTTACACGGTAAATGTTGCGCGCTAACAGCTAATGGGGGACAAAACAGTAGTTAGCAATATGTGCTTGGGGACGTAATGCTTGCAACACAACGTTAAGTGAGGTGTGGAGAGGCTTTTACAAGGAAGCTTAGCTGGTGATAAATATTAATACATTGAGTCGTGGTAAGGCTTAGTGTTGATGCAAAGCCATATAGTTGTCCTTCAACTGCAGATGACAGACTGCAAAATACCAACAGTGATCAATAAACTCACCTTTTTATTAAACTTGGGGTTGTCTTCCACAAACTTCTTTTCTTTAGGTTTAAAGGTTCTGATGGCGGCTCTAACCTGCGAAAAGGAGAGTTCAAAGCAGTTAAAACCATTTAACAACAGTTCATCATAGCATGTTCTGCTGAATGTGGGAAAACAGCAGTAGTCAGTGTTTCACATTTGTATTTCACAGAATACAAAGTAAACTTGAAGTGAAACTTTAGCCAATACAGGTCTAATCTGCCTCTTGATATTAGTGTACATATGGTAGTGAGAGCTAAGTAGTGTCCTCTATTCCGTGCCCTTGATTCAATTTACAGCTGCATTCTCACCGGGTTGTAGAAAATGCTCATCTCCAGAGTGATGCTTCCTTTGGACGGCCCTGTCAAATCTTCCTTTTTCAAAAAGCTGGTCATCTGCTGTTTATTGGAAACCTGAACATAAATGATGCATGTTAGCATTACCATGTTAAAACAAGTATATGGTTCTACCTGACATTTTTGTCAAAGTTTTGTTATGTACATACAGTTGACCATTAGTGTTAATGCAGTTACTGTTACTGGGCTTTCAGGAGGTTCTTTCTTGAAAATGTCAAAGTAAGTTGGTATTTTAGAGGGCTATCAGTCAGCCAATGAGTGCTGTTGATGAATGTGAGATAAACAATTGAAATTGTTTTACCCATGTGCCCATGCACAGCAATAAGCTGTTTATAAATATTTAATAAATTGGCCATAAAGGTAAATGTTAATGAGTCTTTAGGCTTAGCAAGAAATCATAAGAAACAACTGAACAAGAAATCATACTAAAATGGTATTAATACTGCCAAATGAACCACTAATTTAAAGTCTAGGCTTTTTTTCCAAGTTAAAAGTATTTATTTAGCTAGTGATTATATCCAGCAACAACAACTACCATCTCTGCTTAGCTAACACGGATATATCTGGATGTTATTAGTTGCATAAAAAAATAAACTTAGCACTCTTGGCTAACTAATATCCATCCTAAATAGCTAAATTAACTAAACTGCAAAGCAACACGCTATGTACCAAAGTAGCTAGATATACAATTCATAAAAAAATGCAGAGGATAACTCTAATACTGCTTTTACACATACAGTATGTATGTAATGTAATAAATTTCCCCATATTACAGAATTCTTATATTATGTACCACAAAAGATTCATAGTGTAAGATTAACCTGATCTGATGCTTATTCTGTAATACTTCTTCATAATTATGAATTTGTGTACAAATTTCTTGAAAATAAAAAATACTAGTTCTATAAGATTTTAACATTCAGTGTGCAAATTAATCTAAAAATGATGGCGACAAAAAAAGGAAAAATAATAATAATATATATATTTTTTAAATATTGCATTTACCGCGAGCAAAGGAATAGCAACTTTTCCCAGAAAGGTCCGTGATTTGTCCCCATCTTCACCAAAAACAGTCAGCTCCAAGACGTCATGGATGTCCTTAATCGGACTGTAGAAAGGCCAGAATCAGAATGTACTTAAATTTCCAACAAGCTGTAACAAGCTCAAACATTAAATGAATCTAATGAAAATGACAGGAAGTGATGCAAATCACCTGCTGAAAAATTAACAGTAACAAATATTCTTAGACACAAAGTCTATATACAAAAAGATTATGCGCTACACACAAAGTAAAGGTTGTTCTCCATTCTGGATTCAAGGTCTTGTAGATGGTTTGAGATTGCAGCCTGCAGTTTCCAAGCTCCAGCACACAAAATGGGTCACTCTTACCTGCAAGTGTAAAGACAAATATTTGCATGTGAATGCAAAAATTAAGCTTCCATTAGATTCTCATTAAGTCTCAAATCAAATCAGTACCATTCAGGTCTGTTGAGGGAAGGTCTGTGGCCCTAACAACCTTGACTTGGAGGTATCCAACATCCTGTAGGTTTGTCAGTGTGCTCCCCAAATTCTGCAAACAAAACAAGCAGTACCATTCTGGCAATGTTATTCATAGAACAACTGATTTAGTGTAGATTAACTTTCAAACAGGATGCTGAATTTAACAAATAATAAAGCTACTGAATGAAACAAGAACAGACACTAACGTATTGCTTCAGCATCCCTTCATAGGTAGGCAGATGGTCTAATGGAGCGGATCCCATGTCAAAGACAGATGCTCCAGGACAGGGGATGCGGGTGACCAAGAACACCAGCCGGCCTTTGCCTGCACCCACCACATGCGTGTATGACTGTTTCTGGTTGATGGACAATTGGGACAGGTCACATTCCACCCTGCACAAAACAATAGATCCGATAGATATGATAGATATAATTAGAATTTTAATAATTGAATTGTTGAATTGTTATATGTAGTCTTGTTTTCCTTAGAAAATAAAATGTACCATTTAAATAGGTACCACATATTGGTGAAGTCATAAAATTTAAACAATGAAAAAGTCAGAAGTACAGTCATAAATCTGTTAATACAGAAATGTTCATCGATTGTAAATATAATTTGTGATAAATGTAATTAGATTGACCTATAAATAAAAACATTCTTAGAACCACTGTTGATGCTAATCCTTAAGTGTTGCTGTTTTAAGGATAGTAAACTATGAAATAAAGGGTGTGTGTGGTTGAAGTACAAACATACGTTCCCAAGCATTCATCGCGCTTTCGGCCCCTCTTGTAGAACACTTCCACCACCAGTATGTCTGTTAGGCCATCGTCAAAACGGTTGAAATCAAACGTCTCCCTCCACTGTGGGTTGGCCTTAATGCACAGATTCTGAAATGAGCAAGGAAGACAGGGAGACTGAGACCACAGTAAACAGGCTAAAGGCAGTGCCACTACTGAGGCAGTTAACATGACGGGTGAACTATGTTTCATTCAGCCAGGCTAAGGCTGTGTACGGCAGGGGGAGGAGGGGATGTGGGGCATTTTGGAGAACACGCTTGCATCTCCTCCCTGGGATTACAAATCCTCAAATCTTGACACCATCCAATTAGAATGAGCTTTGTTAAACAAACAAGCAAGCCCAAACAGAACCAAAGCTGTAGTAAAAAAAAAAAAAAAACAATGACATGAGAACACAGGACCAGCGCTGGGTGGAATCGTCAGGGGGGAGGCCAGCACACTGAAGCAGAGGCAGATGAGCAAGGCATGCTGGGTACGCAAATGAGCCTAGTGAAAAGCAGCAGCAGAGGCATCAGGAGAGCCACTGTGCCAGCCACAGACAAGCTAATGAGCCACTCTCAGCTAAACCAGAGAGAGAGAGAAACCACAGAGTGTGAGTGACATAAAGGGGTGTATAAAAGTACAAAAAAGATACGAAAAAATAACGGCTGAAGTAATCACATAGAGAGAAAGCGCAGGAAAGTTACTTTTTTTTGGTGTCACGTCTTGCCGTGCCTTCTTCCTTGCCTGTCTGTCTTTTAGTTACCCTCCTGTCATTTTCCATGTGCTTCTGATTTTGTTCTCCTAGCTCCTCCTTGTCTCTGCCCTATTGTCACACCCCTGTTATTAGTTTATATCTCATCCCAGTCCCAGGTGGTCCTTCTCTCCCAGTGACTACTTAAACCCCTCCATTTGCTCTCTGTATTTGTCGGGCAATTGTTAATATGTGTTTCCTGCTTTGTTTTTCATGGACCTTGTCACTGTCCAAAAATATCTCAAAATGTCAAAACTTTACAGGAACAAACAGAGCACAAAATATATATATATATATATATATATATATATATATATACACACACACACACACACACACACACACACACACACACGGGAAAGAAATCTCTCACCTTGCTGCGAAACCTTTGGTCACCCATGCTGAAAAGGACGTATACATCGCCCTGGCCACCCTCAGGCATGTCCTGACCCTCTACCAGCACTACTGTGTACAGTTCACTCCACACCTGGCTCTTCTGCGTTGCAGCCACTCGACCCTGCTGCGGCTGACCCTGGAAATCAAACCATACAATGTTTTTAATCTTTATCACTTTTTTGCACGCATATTTTTGAACTTACTTTCTGATAGTAAACGTATTGTATGCTGTCAGTTTAGATAAACACCAAGTAATATATGATGGGTGTCCAAAGAAAAACTATTTCTAATTCATTTGAACACGACAGCTGCTCTTTATATCTGGTAAAAGACTACTCTTACTTTAATTTGTGAGGAATTATTGCTGCAGATTTCCTACTGGTGTGGGTGCAACCTCTCAAGTTTAATGCTAAAAGGTACTTGAGTTGCTCCTCCTTGTAGAGATCAACCAAACATGCTAACATGGAAATTGAACAACAGAACCTACTAGCCACTAATTAACATGACTCGATTTGCATAACATTATTTGGTGTCTTATTTATTGTTAGCAACATTAGCTTTGTGTCTGAGTTATTCTGATAACATGAGTTAGTTTGTTATAGGCAAGGCCTACAATGGTGCATCCAGCTAAAAAGCTTTCTGTTGAGTAAAACAAAAATGGAAATGTGACCAATATGCTGCATATGTTATAGGAATAGCAGGGTCCACAACATTTCAGACTACTCAAAAGTGGAAACTGACACGTCCTTATCGATGAGCATTCATTCGAGTTTGAATCCATTACAGGCGGATGGATGGCAGTGTGCTGAAGGGATTGATGGCCCTGCACTTTAAAAACAGTGGTGTCTGCAAGTAACCATCCATGTTTGCCAGTAATCAAGGAGCAGAGCTGTTAGCAAGCCATGACTGGTGTGGGAGAGAGGCTGAGTCTGTGCCCCATTAACAGCAATCCCCCCTCAACCACAGACTGTACGCTGCACACACCCCCCTGCATTAACATGTAACGTGATGGCCATGTCTCCATAAACAAGGCTCTTTAAAAAGAGGGAGAATGTGAGAGATAGGGGGGCTGCAGCGGGTTTTTGGGACAGAGATATAATGCTCATTCTAGCCAAGTCATCCCAAGTGTTTATTTTGGACAAATGTGCGATCTGCGCAGCCAATAAAACAATTCCACTTAACAGTAAGTGGCCCCTAAAGAGAGGCTATTCCTGGTGCTAAAAGGGTCGGGGGATTGCTTCCATATGGTGGGACAGCATGGGGACGGGGGGCGAGGCGCTCGAAGCTCGGCCCATTTGGCTTCCGCCACTGAGCTGTCCATCCACAGCTGTGATATTACATCTTAACATCTGGGTTATAGCTCGCCATGCCTGGGAATGGGCCGCAGCACAGATCCTCAGCATCCTACACTGGCAGACTGCCTTGAAGAGCGGACACACATACATATACACACATACACTCACACAAGCTCAAGCCCCCCTGTCAAAGTGAGGCAGCACCACACATTGCACGCCAGTGCAGTTGCCAGCCTCCATCTCGGAGGCAGTGTCAGTGTGGCTGTGATGGCGCAAGTGTGAGAGAGAAAGGAGAAGACGGGGAGATGAGAGGACAGTCTTCCGCCTCTCCCGGATAGGTGTCAAATAGAGCTGGGCCTCAGCTGTGCCGACAGAGAGATGCGATTCAAGCCTGGTGCAGAATAAACCGCCAGTGTGAAATCCATAGAAAAGCAGTCACCTTCAGAAAGAAAGACCAGTTGAACCTCATCAAAGTTCAGATGAGTTATCTTAATCCATACTGCAAGCAGAGTCTGATCTTAAACCTGAACCACATCTACCTGCACACATTTTGCCATTTTGTGTACAGCATACTGAATTTTCTTAGAGAAACATAAGAGATATCAGTTCATGTATAGCCTAGGCCATACCAACAGAAGCAAAATAATGCGAGACAGCGTCCATCCCGGAAACATCTGAAGTGCCTCTTGGCTCTCTCTCTCGATAAATGAAAGCTATTGCCTATTGCTCTGACATCACCGCAAGAAAAACAGTGTGATTTGTTCAGACCACTGCAACATGCTGTTCAGTCCAGTTGCAGTTTCTCGGCACACTGTTAAAAATACTCATAATTCATAAAGCAGACATATAAAGAATAAGTGCAAGCTGAGCTGGTCTAAAGAGAAGTCACTTCAACAAGGTTTGCTGTTTGCATTAGAACCTTTACAAAATAAAGTTCTACAGGGATATCACACAATGATTTACTGCCCTCCAGTGGCAAATAATAGAGCAACTGAAAGTTTTTTGCTGCAGTTAGAAAAAAATACTCTAAGCCCTTGCATTTTATTGCAAAAATATATTGACACGGCTGATATTTTACAACTTGTAGGACATTTAGATAAAAAGGAGGGTAGAACATGAAAGATGTAAAGATGTAAAATAACATGCTTATGATATATACTGTTGTACCTATCACATACAATTTGTCAAAGCCTGCCAAGAATAAATCATTTACCTTATTGAAGCTTCCTTTCCTCTTTAGTGGCCACTTCTGGAATAAAGACACAATAGTCACATAAACTAGTGAATATCTAAATTATAGCTAGCATACAGTAGTGTGTAAAAAAATATAAATGAATAAAGTAAAAATGTCTTGTTTTCAGACAAGTTGCTATATGTGTCAGCTAGTTAAAAGGTTTGAAGGTCTGATTTCATTTAATAAAGGACTGATAAGCCAAATTAGGTACTAGATGATACCCGGCTGCCAGTTGGCAATAGTGAAACACACATACATAAAATCACATCACTGAAACGCACATTTCGTTTGGTGGGCCCCTCAGCGATGGTCACACAGGCATCTAAAACTATCACACCCATGTCATTCTCTGGACTGCTAGCATCTTCTAAACGCAAGATCATCTCACATGTTCTGTAAAAAAAAAGAAAGAAAGAAAGAGGGAAAGAAAGAAAGATCTTTACTGGCAAACAGTATGTATGATGAGTTCTCAAATGTTGCTACTGCAGACAATGAGTGAGCAAGCAAATACATAAGAAATTCATCATTGTCAAAAATGAATGTCTGATTTTTCAACCAGGTTATTTTTTACTCCAAGTAGCTTTTAACATTTTATAATGTTCACATAATGTAAAATACAGCTAGTATTGAAAAAAACTTTGTTTTGAGAGCAACAAAGTAAAAATGTCCCGTACTTGTCCAGCTCCAGTTTACTGAGAATTATAGTGCTCGAACCCATGAAGTCATGTGATCTTAGGTCACGGTCATACACCTGCAAAAGATTACAAATGATCAAAAACAGATCTGTTGATTGTGATGAAGATAAAGTTAAAAATACAGTAAGAAATACTGTTGGCACACCTGAACAGAAATGGTCTGCTCCAGGTCTCTGACAGTCAACGAGAATGACTCATTCCACACAGGGTTCAAGTTTTTGTACATAACTTTGCTTTTGTGTACCGTCTTGCCATCTAATTTGAATTTGACGTATGGATCACTGGTACCTGTTGAAGAAGAGTTTGAAAAAAACAGCTGTTAACATGTTTATAATGAATAAAATCATGTTTTCTCTGTAAAAATCAAGTATGACTGTCATACAAAGCAGCTGGTGGTGTATAAAAACTTCAGTGCTGTGAAAAACAGATTAGCTTTAAAAGAAAAACAGCCATGTGGTCCTGTTAAAAAAAAAAAAAAAAATACAACATGGCCCACCCATCCTGCAAACCACACACAGATTTGCACTTGCACACATATGCACGCTAGATACAGCAGCAGTGCCATTGTTCAAGGCCTGGAGGAGGTGGACATCACATCTTTCAGAAACAGAAGGATGCGAGTTGGTTAATTGTAAAAAGGACTAAAAAAAAAAAAATCTCTGTCCAGCACGTATCTTTCAGCACATTAAACCTCCCGAAACCAGGAGCAACTGGTGTTAATCTCCTAAAAGCCTGTTAAGACTCTGTCTTGCTATGGCCGGGGGAAGAGAAGAGGGACAATGTGTCTTTGTCTATGCTATGGCATGCAAGATTGGTGGTAAGAAAAGAAAGAGGAGGGGGAAGAAAGAAGGAAAAAAAAAACAACAAAAAAAACAAAACAAAATATGAGTGTAAAGAAAGAAGCCCATGGCTTCATTTGTATGGACGGATAAAGGGGGTGCTTGAGAAAAGCGGCGGGGAGCCTGGAATCACATGACAAAAGGCCCTGTGGGGACGGACTGTCAGGCCTGTCAGAGCGTTCCTCTCCAAATGAACAGCTCCAGGAGGCAGCTCCGCCCTGCCAGCCGCTGACAAGCCCGCCTCAGGCAGCCTGACAGGAGGAGAGGGGCTGGAGCAGCCAGGGAAGAGCCGCAATGTGACTGAAAACGGTGACGGCGGAAATTAACGCACATGGGGGGGTGGGGGAAGAAGGTGTGTGTGTAGGGATTGTGCTTGTTGGACCGCTTTTTAGAGGACGTAGCGGCAGTGTGTGTGGTGTCAGGCGGGCCGCAGGCTGGGCGTTAATTGTTAGGCAAATATAGGCGAGGTGGGATGGGGGGAGCATTGTGCCTCGCTGTCAGAGAAAGTGAAGACTCAACTAGTAAAGAGACAGAGAGAGATCAGGGTGTAAACGGCAGCTACACTCCACACCACCTCCACCTGCAGTTTTAATGAGAGCTGTCATGGGCAAGCTTGCAAAGACGTCCACACAGTGATTTCAGATATTTTTCTCTTTTGAAGTTTGAACAAATGGAAATACACTGTCAGTCAAAAACTGGGAAAAATCCATCTTAGTATGAGCATATTAAAGGATAACCATGAGTATTTATGTGTGATTACAGTTTGGCTCATGTTTACAAAGCAGAGGCTGAATTTCATAAATATCCATTTTAAAAATCATAACCATACAAAACACATTTAGTAGTAGTGCTTAGATGATGATATTTATCATCACAAAAATGAATTGCATTAAACATAACAAAAACTAAAATGACACCGTGTTTGTAATCAGTTTCTGCGTGTATATATAGGGAAAATATAAGCAAAGAAAAATAACTGTGATAGCACTGGTGAGAAAAAGCAATTTAATGCTATACATTAGAAAAAAGATATGAATTAGATACCAATCAGACATTCAAAATCTAATAAAAAGTGTGGGTACCAAGCCAAGACTATGCAGGCCAAGAAATCGAAAAGAGAGATAAAGAACCCAAACCCACAAACCCTGGAGATACCAACACTAAAATGAAATGCATGGTACAAACCAGACTTCTGAAGTGAAGAGACAATAAAGGAAACATTATGGTCAAAACCATATGTTGGCTGCAGCCATTGAAAGTGCAGTGGCCCTCACACTCCCCAGACCTCCCCAGACCTCATTGAGCAACTTTGAAGTGAACTCAGGCAGTATATGCATGTAAATGGTGGGGAAAAATAAAACTTTACAGAACTTGAGGCCTTTTTGCCAAGAAGTGTAGATAGCTTTGCCTCCTGAGTAAATAAAATCACTCATTCACAACTATTATAAAAGGCTGCAAGCTGGTGTTGATACAACAGAGAGGCTACAACATACAGTCTTAAGAACCAATGGTACATACAGTTTTGACTGTGTAATTACGGTTAATATCATACATACATTTATTTAGCAACAGTACTAAATAAAATGTATTAGTATTATTTCTAAATGATCTCACAAACCAGGCTTTATCCTGACATTGGCAGTATTGTACAGTAGAGAACAGGAAGGAACTGGAAGGAACTGTGGTCTGGTAAAGTGTAGAGTTACAGACCTACTGATGTGCATGGCCACAGTATTCTGTAATGCAGGCAAGGTTGTGCCGAAAGCTAAAGATGCTGTTTGATGGTATTACCAGCAGATGGTGATGTATTTCAGTTATGTCTAGAATTATGTTCTACCTATTATAACAACAGTTCAGACCTGCACAATTCTAAGGAGCCTTTTTAGTGTCCTTACAAGACCCAGTTCCTTCATTTCATAATATCTAGTCTTTGTTTCATCGCTAATAGTTGTTCTTTCTGCAAATGCTGAGATGAGTCAAGCTATTACCAGATTCAACTAGCTGTGAGGAATATGACTGAAATATTGTAATTATGAGAAATAATGAGGGGATGATCATAATTAACAGCCTCTGGGCATACACCTGTGACACTCATCAGGAGAATTAGGTGCCCAATCAACTCAACAAGGCCTGCCAGATAAACTGGCACTGGATCTAAAGAATTATGCTGGGCATCAAATTGGAATTGTGCTCGCTCCATTTGTGCCCAAGATTGTTGCAAACACTTTGCTAACTTAAAGCTCTTGTGCAGATTCCTGTGTGTCTGCGCACGAAAAAGTGACAACAAATTGTGGGAAACACTGGAAAATTTCTCTCTCACTGGCTCCTCATGCAGCAGCTCAGCGTGACTGTACTCATGTTGACTCTAGGCTTTGTTTTACGCTCGGCCAGTCAATTTGCATTTACTCTGCTCAGAGGAACGTCTCATTTGCTTTTTCATGCGAGTATGCCAAACAGAAAGTTTCAGTGTGTCATTGCTAAAGCCACAAGATTTGCTTGACAGGTGAAAAAATGTTTTCTGTTTCCTAAAAAAAACTTGTTTCTGTCTGGTGGATGGCTGTATCTGCTAACACTATAGTCTTTATAGGAGTGGCCTGCACTGCCACATTCTGGTCAGACCACATGCCTTACTGTTGTCTCAGAAAGGTGTCGCCAGCCAGTAGCAGTTGTGATAAAGAAAATGCAGGTATGATTATAGCAACGTTAGTCAAAAAAAAAGGCTTCTGAAAAAAATGGTGTGAAAATCTATTGTCTATATGTAGTGGTTTCAAAAAACACTAACATTTGAATAAACACAAATAAAAATAAACACATGGATTTTGTTTGTTGACATAACCATTTCCAAAGCTCTTCTAATAGAAGCCCAGTATTTACAGTTGCCATCTAATATCTACTTTATCTAAGCAATCCTTCATGTGCTGCTGATGAAATTTTACAAATCTATGCAGTAGGTGGAATCCACAAAGAAGTTAGTAACCAAACCTGTTCTTCTAACTGGATTCTTCTAACCAATGTATTTATCACTTTTCTAAAATCAAAAACACTTTTACTATATGTATTTGTATTTATTCAATTGCCCTTTGATGTGCAAAAGTGCCAAGATAAATAGTTTTAAGCAAATTGCACGACTGCACGAGTACTGTATGTTCTGTTGCCCTAGTACAATCACTTTTTATTATGTTCCAGATCTTCATTCACCTATGCAGAGCTACAATATAATTAATGAAGTCAATTGTTTGTCAGTGATATTATTATTGTTTTATTGCTCAAAAAAAATTTCATTATCATGTATTAACCTTTTGCTGACTTAACACTCGCTACAAAATTTACAAAATGGACCAAACATTAAGAGTGTCACTCAAGCTCCATTATAAATGCACAAATTTTAACTTCAACTTCTCTACGTCCAGGCCATTTACAATCCAGAGCTTATTAACATAAGACACAGTTGCCACAAGGCCTCCAGGTAAGTACAGTACGAGGAGACATGCATAGTATTTAGTCATCAAAAAGTGTACAGGCAAAAGTCACACATCCAAAACATATGTTCATTCATACGTCTGCACTCAGTCAATACATGGGTGAGGAATGCAGAATGGCAAGATATCCCGCATGGGTTTAGACTCTCGTCTTGCAAGCCATGCTCAAAAAACATATCAAAACATCTAAAAAACATAGAGTTTATTCTGAACTTGTTCTAAATGGGATAACCATGTATGCACAGTGCCTTAATCCATTAAAGGGTGCTACATGGACTACAATGCAAACATGTATTCTCAAGCTATAGAATTGTGCAATTAAATTCAAATAAATATTTTTTTCATAGTGGTAGTGGGTAGATCTAGATGTCCAAAACATTTTTTTGTCTTCAAAAGCTATTCATAAACATATTAAATGGCTACAAACACCCAGCCATTGCTTTATGAATGTTTTGGCCTAAAACACATTTTTACTTTAACGACAGAGATACATATACATATGTTGTAAGCCAAAACAGTCATCAAATTACATATAAACATTACACATAAATAAAATGTCTACACACCCACCAGCTACTACATTAGGTACACCTCCTTGTATCTACACTCTCCATTTCATCAGCTCTATGTATCATATAGGAGCACTTTATAGTATAATTATTCTCAGCACTATGTGTTAGTATGTGTTGTGCTGGTATGAGCCAGTCAGAAACAGCAGTACTGCTGGACACTTCCTGTCCACTCTGTTAAGTGCTGCCACTTTACTGGTCTCCTGATCTGTTGCTGCACAGTTTTGGATGGTCATTCTCTGATCCTTCATCAGCGGTCTCAGGATGTTGCCCACAGGACACAGCTGGCTGGACATTTTTTGTTTAGTAGATTATTCTCAGTCCAGCTCTGCTGTGTCTGATCTACTCGTACCAGCATGACACACACTAACCCACCACAACCACGTCAGGATGAAAGGGGAATAACAACGTGCATATGTGGTAAATAAAACTGATTAAATTGACAATGTGTATAGACACAAGGAGATGTACCTAATGATGTAGCTGGTGTATGGGTGTATATGCATTGTATACATCATACTGGTTCTTATCACCACAACTGTGGTGTATGTAGGAGTACCTTTTATATGTCAGGTTATTTGAGCTTGGTTTCATGTTTATGTGAGATGGTTTTACTGACATTTTCAGTGGAAATGCAAAATAAAAACTCCACTAAGCCACCATGAGAACGTAACAAAATAAGGGCAAAATATTATGAATTATGAAACAAAGAACAAAGTTAAGGACCAAAGAAACACATTAAATCAAACAGCCTTTTAAGTTATATTTTGAGAACACATGAACATGGAAATGCTTACCAGAGCGGTCTCTGATGACCAGGTTTCTTCCTTCCTTTAAGTTGATGGTAAGGAGGTACTGGACATTCTGGGACTGACAATATAGTAACAGAAGATTATATAAACATCATTATTGTAATATTAAGTCTAATGTGTGATCAGATAGTTTAAGGATTATGATGTAGCTTTATGTTACAGCAGCAATGCATTACAGGAACTGAATGATCAATAAATGAACATGACACTAATGTGTGTGTATGGTTAAATAAGACAGTTTTGGCTGTAAACAATAATAAAAATAATATCATATCAAAAGAATTTCGACAGCAATTGTCAGAGATGATGATACAGTTGCAGCATAATACCACCCTAGCCTTTATCAATGTTGTAAATTGTATTTGCTGAACAAAAGCACTGTGCATTTAGAGTTTAAATTATTAACTGCTTATTTAGGTAATAGAATGTTATGTGCAAATGTTGGAACACACCTGCTCAAATGACATGTTTTGTTGATTTTCTAAACCAAACGTTAAAACATCCTCTTCAGTGAACAAACTTAAATCTCACTGCACATTTTATTTATTTGCTGTGTTTACCATAAAAAATAAAAAAAGACATACAATCTAAATTGTGCCAGAACATTTGCACAAGCTACATTTTAACTTTTTTTAAGCTACATTTAATTTTTTTCTCTGCCTAACGTCAGCACTATCCAAACTATGATTTCAGAGGACACACTGAAAAACCAAGTATCTACAAACATTTGGACATACAGTGTAAATTCCCGTACACTGAAAAGCTTTCAATTTTTTCAAAATTTTAAGGTTTTTCACAAATAAATTATGTATTTTCAGCTTTTGTTTCTTATCAAGTGGACTGATGCCATTTAGGTATTTATTTAATAAGGAGAGTAAATTAATTCTGTGCTAGAGAATGTCCTTCCCTGTCCTTGACAATCATCAGTTTCTGCTGCATAAAAAGCACTTATAAATAAACTTCATTTGAACAAAGAGCTGTTTTCCACTGTGAGACTTTTAATACTTAACAGATAGTCAAGTGGACTGTACATCACTTACCTTATTTTCTCCTCCTGAGACACTGGTGTCATATTCATTGCTCTCGGTTAAACCCTAACACAGCAAAGATTGGGTTGTCATGAATAATGGTGGTAAAGCAACATCTTTCTTGATATGATATTTACACTGTACATTCAGTTCATTAAGTGCACTTAACTTGTACCTACACTTTGACCATTTCTTAGATACACCCATATAGGTGAACATATACTATCAACGGTAGCCTTCAAAAGTAGTCAGTTTATGACAACAGTGAAACCTCAGCAACATCACAATGCCCCATACACTCATAGTGCAACAGTGCAACTGTTTTGCTACTGTATTGCTACTATTTCAACACTGCTGTGCCGAGAATGGTTGATTATCCAATAATATCTGGATAACAGTCACCAAACAGTGGCCTCTTTCCAGTAATGGACTGGGTTCCACAACAAATGGACAGCCAAGCATATTTATGTACTTAATAAAATGGCCAATGAATGCAGGCAAAAGTTAGTTGTACTCAATATATATTAGGCAACTAACTTCATTCATGTCCTCAGCTGATCCAGTAATGAAGTCTATTCCTCCTGTGAGTTCCTGCTCAGGACACCAAGAGAAGGAGCTTTCCTCAAATGGTGTGCTGCAAACGGACTCATTGTCAAGGTCCTCTAGGTACCATGTAGTTCTTCTCCCACCTTCATCTGTTTTCTTATCAGGCCCATCATTGGTGATGGGGACAGCTGATGCTGGAGGAGCATCAGACACAGAAGGCCTGTTTGAGGCTGGTATGTCTGGGAAGGTGAATTGGTCCACAACCTTGGCAGCAGATGGCGTGGATGAGGCAATACCTTGGTCCAGGATCTTTGCTATAGATGCTGTCGATGAGGCAGCAAGATGGTTAGTTGAAGATGCTGAGTCTGGAGAAATGTGTTCATCCAGGAGCTGGTTTAAAGATGATGTGTCGGGAGCCCCCTGCTCATCTACAGACTTGGTTGAGGATGGTACAACTAGAACCTGATCTTTAGATATGCCTAAATATGGCCCATCTGTGACAGTCAGGTTATCAGAGTAGGCCAAGCTGGAAGTTTCACTCTCTGTTTCATCTTGGTCAAAGAAGGACAAGGGGTCAATGAAGGAGTCAGAGTTAAGTGGCATGGACTGACCGCATCTCAGGTCAGGTACAGAGACACTTCTCCTGTATTTTAGTGGAGTCTTCTTGGCCTTCTTTCCTTTTTTCATGTTAAACAGCTTGGTTTTGTCTCGTAGTTTGGTAAAAACGTTCTTTTTGGGTTCCATTTTGACACAAGTACTCTGTGTTTGATTTCTGAAGAAAAAAAAGTAAGCAAATCAATTCTGTCACTCAGAGTAGAGTTAACTAACATTGTGTAAATGTAATAAGAAAACCTCATGCATCTTTTTGTTTTATCCTATGCTGTGATTTGTGCACCTAAATGCACAATAGGCAAGGCAAAAAAACACAAGTGAACATCTATTACTCTTCATCTCTTAGACCGTGCTGCATTAAGAAAAATGGCATGCTTCGTAATGGTTATCACCACATCAGCTGTACCAATGCACCTTTTGGGTTCCCACATAAAAATATGGTGTAACTGGAAATCTTTTTCCACCCAACTGAATAGTCAGGCGCATCAGTGACATCAAGCTTATGTTAGATGTCCAAATGTCCATGGTAAAACTAATTGCTGCTTTAAAACTGGGTTGTGTGGGTCATGTGTGGATTGACTTCCAGTGCTATGAATTCTATGATTTTCATGATGGCTTTGCTCTTTTTGTTGCAAAAGAAATATAATTTCGCTAGTTTTAGGCTATTTGCCTTGGCTCATTTTTCAAATTGTCAGTTAGATCAAATGTGTTCACACTGACAACATGCTGTGTGTATGACTGTGTCAGTGCTACTGCTGTGCAATGTAGGCCATCACGTGGCACATGAATGTAAGTTTGACCAGTACAGAACCACATATATGAGACTGTTTGGCTGTTTTTTATACGTAATGTGTATGAAAAAATAATCATTAATCTAAATATCTAAATATCAAACAACAGCGTGACAGACAGCAAGCAGCATATATCTAACATATTCGTCAAATCATTTATTCAGCTTCTTGTGTAAAAGCTTTCTGAGGCATTAGACTCTTCAGATATCTGGTTCCTATCTGTGAACAATTTTGGCTCAGCAAATTGCTCTAGAATGGAGCATTTTGCATCAAACAACTCTAAATGACTTTCTTTAGATCTCAAACATTTAACTATGGAGAAGTAAAACAAAAATACATCCCCTTTAAGGAAATGTGTTTTTTTAGAATTGATGTTTGTATAGAAAATACTTTAAGATGAGAAATAACTAAGATTATTAAGATGAGACTAACCCTAACCCTAGATTTTTTAAATATGATAATAAATACAGGCTTTATAGATAAAGCCTATGTGAATACAAAGCACAAGCCTCAATTACATTATTTCTTTTCTAAAGAACTTGGAAATAGTACAATGGAAAAGGAAATTGTGTCTTGGCATAACTATAGTATCATCACTGAGGTTATTTTATGAATGAGGATGTGTCATCAGTGCCACAGTTAGTAAAAAAAACAGTTTGTTAAATCAGTGAATGACTATAATGCTGTTATTAGAACTTAGTAACACCAGTGTAGCTTTTATGTCTGTCAAACTGTTCAGTACAAAAAATATTTATCAATTCTGGTGCCTGATTACATCAAATATTTTTCTAATTTTAGTGTGTGATGGCAAATGTTGATGTCTGCCTTAGTACTGCAAGTACTGGAAACTGTAAATGCCTTTCCGTTCTTCCTGCTTTCATGCTAAAGACTGATTAAACTTTGCTTTCATCATATAGTGGAAATAAACAGGCTACACTGGTTGTGTTACTCTCTGTGGGCTTGCCAGAGTCACAGCAGTATTGCAGTGAGTGTACTAGAAGTGCCTACACCTTTCTCTTGCACTGAGGTAATTCTAAAACAGGCATGGCTAATAAAAACAATGTAAGTTTTGACATTACAACTGCAGTATAGAAAAATAGGAAATTATGTTTTTTGCCCCAGATCAGTTTACATAAGCCAGCCATGTAATCCTAATGTGTCACGGACATGGTCAAGTGTTAAATGTAACATATGCAGTAATATCTACTGTTTATGTCTCACATTTCTGAGCACTGAGTTTCTGTTTAAAATCTTTCAACATCATAAAAGTAAAATATAAACATTTAAATTATTGTCTCACTGTTTGACAGAACAACCTCACTGATAAGCTACTACAGTGTCTAAATTTTGCTGAAAGGCTGCCTGAAGTAATGCCTCTGCGGACATTCGGTTTTGTATGCCAGAAAGTTGCTTGCCTACTGGCGCAGACATTGGTGTAGTCCCCAGAAACAAAGTGGGTATAAAAGTAATCTATACAGAGATTTTATCTGCATTGTTTTTAGATATTAAAATGGTAAAACTGACATACTGAAACTAGGGCTACACTTAGTTTTCTCCAAAAAATATAGCAACATGAACAAATTTCAGAAGTTAACTTGAATAACACTATTAGGAAGTATTAAGCCGTTATAAAATGATTAGGGTGATATTGTAGAGGAATGCATAGAAAATAGTGTTGGGTCTTTGGACAGGACTCCTAAAACCTCACCTACCTCTGTGAAGTGTTCAAACTGGATGTTGATAAGAACAACAAATGAGTAAACCCCTCACTACACCACTGGACATTGACTAATGCCTTATGACTTCAGAAGTCATATGAGAACACTTTTTTAGTCAAACATCTAAAACCACATACTGCTGTACTAAAAATTACATCAAAATAAATCAGCACCTTTTGAAGTACATTCAGCAGTTTAGCATGTACATCACCAACCCTGCTCCTGGAGATCTACCTTCCTGCAGACTTCAGCTCCAACCCTAATGGACTCCACCTGGTCCATCCAATAACTGCCCTAAAAATCCTTGATCAGCTGAAAGGGATATGTTAGATTTGGGTGGGAGGTGAGCGTTACTCACCTACTGTATACTGTAGAATAGTATTGCACCGATACTGAAATTAAGAGGAAGTCTAAAGTTTGGTGGTACTGGTGCACTAGCAACCGCTGCAAGTGACATTATAACACTCCCAGACCAGGTGGAGGATAATTCTGTCCAAAGTGATTTGTTGATCTGTTGTTTTATGTGGAAGTGATTACTCACTGATCTGAAGAGCTTGTGGCTAAGTAAGCACCAATGTTAGAGACATTGTGGTTTGAAGAAGAGGCTTGTAGGACAGTCAGAGGACCTGAACAGCACAGCCAGTAATTTATTTTCTTATTAAAGAAGGTTAGCACAGTGTTTTCCAACTCATGAAAAAATCAATAAGATCCTTAACAGAGCCTGACTGTTTCTAACACAGTGTTAAAGCAGTACAGCCGGGCAGCATGTCGGTGATAGTCCTGCAGACCTCAGGTTATAAACACGGGTGCTTCTGCAGCTGGTGCTTGGGCAGTTGTGGCCTGGAGGTTAGGGACCAGGCTTGTGACCAGAAGGTTGCCGGTTCGATCACCATGGCGCGACTGAAGTGCTCTTGAGCAAGACACCTAATCCCCAACTGCTTCCCGGGCGCCATGGATAGAGCTGCCCACCGATCCGGACATGTGTGCTTACTGTGCATGTGTGCATGTTCACTAGTGTGTGTGTGTGTGTGTGTATATATATAAATATGTGGGTGTTTCACTGCACGGATGGGTTAAATGCAGAATTATTCTAAATGACAGAATAATTCTATACTTAAACAAGCTCTCCTAGTCGATCAAGAATGACTGTCCCATTAAAATCAATTTAGATAGGTGTTAGTGCTAGCTCTGTATTGTAAACAAGCTTTGCGTCAGTAATGCATCTTAATGTCCTGATCACAGCCTTTGACAGGAACCACTGCTGACATGCAACTACAAACAGGATTGCATATTATTTTGGGCAGAGCTCAACTAAGATGATGCAATTGCAAACTAGTGTCTGATGTGCTGCATTTAATATGTAATAACATTTTTAAAAGCAATTCACAAAATGACGCAACCAGTAAAATTTATTCAGAACAGGAGGCAACATATCACCAGAAAAAGCACAATCCCTCTTCTCCCCCTCCAGTTTTTACTAGTCTAGAAGAAACATTTCAAGTTGCAGTATCCCTTTACTCTCAAAGACCTGCCTCCAGCAAGGGACAGCGACAGCAATGTTAGCTCTTGCTTTGCTTCTATTTACATCAATTTTTTGGTTGCTAAATATCATTTGTTGCCAATAGCAGGCAGCCGCGGTTACTGAAATGGTCTGTTGCAAAATGCTTCATTCATAAAGTGGTATTACAGGACAGGGTGGCCCGAGGCTAGCTGATTAGCATGCTAATATCAGTAGATATCTCCGCAACAAGATAAATAGAAGTCTTTGACATATCGTCAAAACAGTTATTTCTTTACATTCTGTAGATATTGTTGAGAATATCTTAAGAATACAATCCTACATATTGCTCCTTTTAGAAAATATAAATTAAGTGAAGCACCTTTATTTAGCGGCCAAAATACCCAATAATGCAAATATTATGTCTTAAATGATACTTACGTGAAAAATGTAACTGTAAATACCCCACTGAATGATTCTTTTCAAGTTTTAATTTAAATTAAGTCGAAATATGCTGCTACAGGCTAGCAGTGTATCGTCTATGTGAATA
The DNA here is from genome assembly GCA_021613375.1 of Megaleporinus macrocephalus. Taxonomy (NCBI): domain Eukaryota; kingdom Metazoa; phylum Chordata; class Actinopteri; order Characiformes; family Anostomidae; genus Megaleporinus; species Megaleporinus macrocephalus. The sequence goes on from CM038711.1 coordinate 19,545,057, forward strand.
AAACAAGAGAGGATTTTAGTTTTTTTATGTACGCGAGAAACGTGCGGGCTAACTAAGTAACCGTTAGCTAGTTTTGTGTATTTGGCTCTCGAACCAACACAAACATTATAACGTTACTTTCGCTCCCAAAACACAAAAAAAGTTTGGAAAAAGTAACGCAGAAGTAATGTATGTATTTTTATGTGCTGTTTGTCTGAAAAGCGGTCAAATCTTCACGGAGCTGCGTCAAATAATTTAAATATTTTGACCGTTAAACGAGTGTTAGTAATCTTTAACGTTCATGTAAGTTACTGAGGAAACTGAGGGCCTTCAGTCTCTGGGTTGTCACAAAAAACTGCCACAGTGAGGGGAAAAAGTGCTAAACAAACCGAAGTTTGTCAGAATCCAGCGTTTCAGACACTGTTTTGATCTTTAACTTCAGTTTTCCAGCTAACGTTAACTGACGAAGTGCTTTGTGAAACAGCGACTCCCTCCAAACCAACTGTCAACAGGTAAACACACCTGACCCTCTTCAGAATCTCTCTTAGTCTTATTAATACATAGTAATAATAACTGTAATAACACGCAGGTCTTACCTATTTCCAGGTAAAAACACTAACTGACTGGACTCCTTTTGTAGGGCCTGAGCGACTAAAGGTCTCGCTGCTCTCCTGCTTCAGCTTGTCTCGTGTGAGCTCTGCCTCATTAAGCCGGTTTGTTTTGTGAGTGAGGGGCGTGTCTCGCACGTCATACTGAACAGCAGTGCGGCTGCATTCCCAACTCTCTCAGTTTGGTTGAACCCTAATTCTATAGGTAATATATAAATCCAACGCAGACTCTCATTAAAGACTTTAGATCCGCCTAACCGTTAACCCAGTATTCCCCAGCGTATTGTGCAATGTGCTCAGTATTTATTTCAGAATGAACATGCTACTTTCACTTCACCTGTATCTTTAATACCAGCCTGAAACAGTATCCAAGTCAAATGAGCAATAAGGTACAGTATGTTGGGAGTTTTAGGAATCATGTCTCCCTCTGCTGGTTTTATGTCACAACTGCAGGCGCCTGCAAGGACAGCCAGCTAAATTAGTGAGTTTCAGCTCCAGTCTGGGTCACTCTTTCTCTGTCCTGCACACTTTCAGCTATTTCCACAACTATTCCAGCTCATCTGCGTACTGACCCTTACTGAGCTGGAGCAGATACAGAGAATACCCGAAACCCACTGGACAAACAATAACAGCCAACAATAATGATCTTAACTATTGTGATGCTGTGCTCTTATCCTGTATCACTATATACTATACTATATAACCAAACTGGCTGCTACAGAGCTCTGCTTTAAGGTGGTCCTACAGAACTAGTCCTACAGAACTGTGCTTTAAGGTGGTCTTACAGAACTGTGCTTTAAGGTGGTCTTACAGAACTGTGCTTTAAGGTGATCCTACAGAACTTTGCTTTAAGGTGGTTTTACAGAACTGTTCTTTAAGGTGATCCTACAGAACTGGTCCTACAGAACCCTGCTTTAAGGTGGTCTTACAGAACTGTGCTTTAAGGTGGTCTTACAGAACTGTGCTTTAAGGTGGTCTTACAGAACTGTGCTTTAAGGTGATCCTACAGAACTTTGCTTTAAGGTGGTTTTACAGAACTGTTCTTTAAGGTGATCCTACAGAACTGGTCCTACAGAACCCTGCTTTAAGGTGGTCTTACAGAACTGTGCTTTAAGGTGGTCTTACAGAACTGTGCTTTAAGGTGGTCCTTACAGAACTGTGCTTTAAGGTGATCCTACAGAACTTTGCTTTAAGGTGGTTTTACAGAACTGTTCTTTAAGGTGATCCTACAGAACTGGTCCTACAGAACCCTGCTTTAAGGTGGTCTTACAGAACTGTGCTCTATGGTGATCCTACAGAACTTTGCTTTAAGGTGGTTTTACAGAACTGTTCTTTAAGGTGATCCTACAGAACTGGTCCTACAGAACCCTGCTTTAAGGTGGTCTTACAGAACTGTGCTTTAAGGTGATCCTACAGAACTGGTCCTACAGAACTGTGCTTTAAGGTGGTCCTACAGAACTGTGCTTTAAGGTGAACCTACAGAACTGGTCCTACAAAACTGTGCTTTAAATTGATCCTACAGAACTGTGCTTTAAGGTGATCCTACAGAACTTTGCTTTAAGGTGGTTTTACAGAACTGTTCTTTAAGGTGATCCTACAGAACTGGTCCTACAGAACTCTGCTTTAAGGTGGTCATACAGAACTGTGCTTTAAGGTGATCCTACAGAACTGGTCCTACAGAACTCTGCTTTAAGGTGGTCCTACAGAACTGTGCTTTAAGGTGATCCTACAGAACTGGTCCTACAGAACTCTGCTTTAAGGTGGTCTTACAGAACTGTGCTTTAAGGTGAACCTACAGAACTGGTCCTACAAAACTGTGCTTTAAAGTGAACCTACAGAACTGGTCCTACAGAACTGTGCTTTAAGGTGATCCTACAGAACTGTGCTTTAAGGTGATCCTACAGAACTGGTCCTACAAAACTGTGCTTTAAAGTGAACCTACAGAACTGGTCTTACAGAACTGTGCTTTAAGGTGAACCTACAGAACTGGTCCTACAAAACTGTGCTTTAAGGTGATCCTACAGAACTGTGCTTTAAGGTGGTCTTACAGAACTGTGCTCCAGGTGGTCCTACAGAACTTTGCTCCAGGTGATCTTACAGAACTCATCTTTGGTCAGTTGTGTTGCAGCCATAAATCGTTACTGGTAAGAACTGAATAAATACATGCTAAAATACAATCCCTACTCGCACAATCTGAATTTGATCACATTTCACTAATCACAATTCATGTTTGCACTAGTACTACAGTAGCTTACATGTATTAGTAGCTCAGTAAAAATAACCAGAAAGTATAAAAAGCAAGTTTATTAGGCTCTGTTCTTCTCCTTTTCAGACACGTCTGGTCTGAAATTAAAGTCTAAAACCTGGAAATGAGCAACAGTAAAGCAGTACAGTAGAACAGATTAAAAGTAACTACATGTAAAGGACTAAAATGAAAGTGAGTTTTCTCACACATAAGCTACCAAGATGTGCAAATAATCACTGAAGTACAAAATCAGTCAAAAAGGATTAGCAATGAGTCTCTGTTCATCTCTAGATTTAGGTAGAGTAGGTGGGCAGTGTGTCATACTCACAAGAATTAAGCTAGCTAGCATTAGGAGAAAGTAAAAATAACTTTATCAAAGGTGCTCAAGCTAAAGTTAGGAATATGAGCTAAGAATTTATTATCGATCTTCAGAAACAGTTGAGTTGGATAGTTTCATATAACTTAATACCTTTTATACCCTTGTAACATAAGCTCAACTTTGCCCATCAAATAAGTTAACAGACTACCTCAGAAGTGCGCAGCTCCATACTGCTGCCCAAACAGTGTCCAGAGTTCACCCACGCCCCATCCATTTCCTGTGGTATGAAGTGTGTCACCTTGGTACTTTTTAAAAATCACATTTTTATTGAATACTATGTTTTCTGGAGTACTGATTTTCTGTTTATTCGAGGATTATTCAAAGTAACTTACATATTAAGTAGGTCTGTGTTTGGCAGTGTGCTGTGCTCAGTTATGCCCATTAGGCCAGGTTATGTTTGTCAGTGCTGGCTTTGTTGACTTATTTCTAATTGCAGGATCATGTCAGTTGTGTGGATCTGATGGTGCACTTTTGGCTGAAATGGTTAAACCGAACGCTTCCAGTGAGGTGCTGTGATGTCACCAAGTGGTTTACCTTTTATCTCAAAGGATTTTTTTAAAAATGCTGGTACATGAAACACCTTTGACTGTTCCTGCTTCCCTGCTCTCTTCCTTTTACAAACTTCCAAACATGATTTATTTTAATGGTGTTAGTCTTAAAGTTACTCATGACCATCAACACATGTCTAAAGTAAAAAATATCAAAGTGAATATATACAAGAACAGTTGTAACCTCTTGTGACTCATGTCCAACAAGTGCTCTCTCTGATTTCTCTGATAATGTGTGTTTTCAGGCATGGTACTATTAGCCAACCTTAGGTGTGAGAAATTACAGACAGTATGTGCCCAGACAAAACCCATTAGTCTTCACTCAGCATCATCACTATTGAGGTTTTTCATGAGATGCTGTACGGTGCAAACTGTTCCTCAGATATGATTAGATATTTGGCTCTGGGTCTTTAGGATTCTCAGTGCAGTAATAGGAAGGCAAGTAGAGTTAGCATTTGAGGGTACATTGAGGTTTTTAATAAAGCTGACAGTTTCTAATATTCGGGACTTCACAGGTGGACAAAGTCTGCTCAGTTTCAGAGAGCTCTTCACTTCAGTTTGTACAGAATAAGCAAGAGAACCTATGTTACACAGTAAAAGCCAATATCTTTACTTAAGTGAATGCAGAATACAAATTTGTACAACAATCTCTAGCATAATATCTTAGTCATTCAATAAAAAGTTCACTAGAATATTTATTGTATAATGAAGATAAAACAACACATTCAAGGGAAATATAATGCAGACTAACTTAAAGTTTTTTTTCTTTTTTTCTTGACTTTCTTTTTTTTCTTTTTATCTGAAACATTTAATTTCATTCATGGCAACAAAGTCCAGCTTGTGCCGCCAAACGGTTTGAGCGCTCAAACCGCGAACAGCTTCTTGAAGTGAACTAGGAACTACAAACAGTTACCAAATACATAGTTCTGTTTTTTAGAAAAGCCATAAAGCAAAGCGGTGTACTCTTGCACAGCAAAGTGAAGAAAAGTTCTCTACGAAGAATCGTTTTTCTTCCCTAAACCCTTCATTTCACATTCAGTTCATGTTGTGGATGTCATTAGCGACGCTCAGATCAACTCCAGTGACTCCCTTCCTTTAGATTTGCTATGTATTTACAGGGTGTGTAGGTGTTTGTTGGGGGCTGATAGACAATAGGTGACCATGGCCAAACTTTGATGATTAGGTTTTTTTTTTCCTTTTCTTTTTTCTGCTGGGGATGAAATTGATGTTGATGAGAAATTTCAAGCTTGATTTAGAACACCAACTACTCTTTGGAATAAGGCTCTAACTGTGCACAAGAGAGAAACTCTAGAAATTCCCTGATTGCTAATCATGAGCTAGTGTGTGTATGTGTGTGTATGTGTGTGTGTGTGTGTGTGTGTGTGCACGCACGCGCATTGCAGTTTGAGTGCCCTGCATGTGATTACTCAACCCTGCAGTGCATAGCCCTGCAAAGGCTTTATTGCATTATTGCTTGTCTACCCTGAAAGGCGCTGATTGTGATCATACATCTGTGATGGACATCATTAAAAATATGGATTTCTAGCCAACGTCTGAACTTCTCCTTTCAGTCACACTTGTTCATACAATTGAGTGAGTAAGACCTGGAGACAATAGGTGGCGAAAGCTAGAAAGCAAAGGGCTTGTATTAAGGTGAGACAAAATGGCTTTCTGTTGTACTTAACAGTGGAGCCAATAAAATATGGGCCTGCTTTAGATGCAAGCGCTTAAGGGTTTACGGTTAACAGTCATTTTCTCAACTGCTCAAATACAGAGCATGCTGTTTGTACACTAGGCAACGTTATAAATGGGCACAGGACTATATCCAATGATCCAATGTGTGATTGTTCTTTTTCCCCCTCAGTGGTCCTATCAGTGTGGACGCTGTGGTGTGGAGCCTTCTCAATGCTGGGCTGTGTGTTGCTTTGGAGACTGCATAGATCAACAGGAGCTTATTGCCAGCTGCTATGGTGCCTGTGAGGGCAGGGAGGTATCTAAAATGCAATGAGAACACCCAAAGAGAGGAGGCTGGGAAATAGATAGCAAATGTAAAGAGAGGGAGCCTCTTTCCCCGAACCCCCCCCCACCAACCCCCCCCACCAACCAACGACGAACCCGACCATACGAATGACGTGTGCAATCCAGCAGAGAGATGGGTTTGCATTGTCTAGCGTTGGAGCTGTCTTTTTGCTGCTGAATTCCCCTGACACTCTGCCACCTCGAGGGGCGTGGAGGGGGCAGAGGGGCGTGAGCCGGACGCTGCTGCTGCTGTTGCTGACGAAAGAAGAAGCGCAGACGAAGAGCCTCGGCACGGTGAAAGGGTGTATATATGCAGAACGGAGAGCCAACACACGCACACATACGACGGTACACCCCCGTCACGGTATCCAGCACTAACAGAGCAATCTGATGCCTCGGAAATCGGATACTTCCGCCGAGCCGATTCACCAAGCGAAAATGGGAAGGAAAAAAAGTGTGTTCTGTACATAGTATGTATGTATAAGGTTTCAACAGGGTTATAATATTTACAGTACATGGGTAATCATGTGGAGCATTAAGTGCCTTTGAAGAGGGGCTTGAATGAAAGGAGGTTGAGAGTGTTCATTCAATGTTCATCCAATTAGAAAAACTAGAACCCCAATAAGAAAAGGAGGAGATACATGTCACTGATTGGGGTTTGAATGAATAAAGCCTGAATGGATGGGTCCTTGGTTTTTAGGCAGTGTGATCAGCAGCCTTTGGCTCAACCCCTGTATTGATGGGTACAGTGGGGAAAAAAGCTTTCCTTAATGTGGTAATTTTCCTTTTACCAAAAAAAAGGGAAAAGAAAGACAGTGGAATTTCAAACTTACAGCACTGTTGTTACAATTTCTTGAGGACAGACATTCACCATCATTAAAGGGAAAACGACCCAAAAAAGGGAAAAAATGACCTTCTCTCAAATAAAAACACTTTGATTATTATTAGCAATAATAAGTCAGATTTGAAGAAAGTACAGTATAGTTAACAAAATAGTAAATATTAACCAGTGAATACTCTACTTAATAAGGATCTCGCCTCGTAAACCTGGCAGTAATCCACAAAAATATACTTTTTTTCTTCAATCTGGTGAAGGTACAATACATACGTACTTACACCGAAGGTGATATATATTAAAGTTGCTATATACATAACAAAAGAAAAAAAGTTTGGCTCAAATCTTTAATTTACAAACAGAACAGCAAGTGTTCATGGCTTTAGATATTGTTTCAAGATCTGGTTTGCATGTGTATATATATATTTTTTTTTTTCATAGTTTGTAACAAAGTACAATGTGACAGAACTAGGATGAAATGGATAGTGAGAGAGAAATGAGGATTTCCAAACCTACAACAAAACAGGAAGTAACATACAGGCTTTGGCTTGTTTTACCATTGAATTGTTTGAGCTGCATTTAATTGAGGACTCCTGTCGCCAGTTCAACTGGGCTAACCTTACCTTAATTTCCTATCTCAAAAAAAAGTGTATCAGAAATGCACTGTACATTTCATGGTTTGTGTCTGAACAAAAGAAAATACCACTACGGCTGTGTGAATTGTCTTTCCTATGACATAGCTAATCGCTAATACCCTAATCATTTAGAAGAGATCTCAGTTTACACATGTATTTCCCTTTGTAAACCAATAACTTTTACATGGTCACTCTTGAATAAGTTAACACGTGACTTTTACTTTCTAAGGGTTTGTGAAGTTAAAAGATTTAAGTCCAGAGGCCAGCAGGCAAGAGCCTTCTGAAAGAAAGCAGGCCCTTTGATTTGCTCTGATTGTTTAAAACCTGCAAATTCAACAGCAAAAACAGCTACTACAAGTGCCAAACCGGACCAGTGACTACAATAACCTAAAACGTCTTAATTCACTTTTTTTTCTTAAACATTGAACTCTCACAACAATCCGCACTGCATCAAGTACCTGATAACGCCTGTTCCGTGTAATTACACCAGTCCGAGTGAACGACTGATTCTGTCTCTCTCCCTGCTCAGTTGCACCACTTAATTTCGATATGTCAGGACATCTTTAAATTTCCTTCAGCACCCCGCCACTTCCGAAACAAACCAAAAATGAAGTTAAATAATAGAATAGAATAACAATGAGGACCCTCCCTGCTCTGGCCTCTCACTCTCTCGCCCTGCGTGGCCCATTTGCCGGGTGCCTGACCGGAGCTCGGGCCGCCTGAGCTGTTTTTATGTGACCCAGGTGTCCATGCGCATGCGCTTGACAGAGGGGCTCTGGCGCTCCTCGCCTCCGGGGGCAGGAGGCCTTCCCAGGCCAAGCGGAGGCGAGTGAAAGTCGGGCCGATGGTCTTCGCGGTCGCTGCCGTCATACGAGGAGCAGGAGGAGCTGAGGCTGTCTACGGGGGAGCGGCCCATGTCCGGCCGGCCGGCAGGTGGTTGAGGCTGCTGCTGAGGGGGGAAGCCGGACGGGGTGACGCGCTCACGAGGTGGCGAGATGGGCTCCGATTTGATGTTGACATTCTGGCTGGTGTTGATGGAGAGGTTGGAGCCCTGAGGTACGTGACCACCACCCCTGAGCACAAAGAAGACACATATCATCACTAACCGACAGGCAGGACAGGTTTTGTACATACTGAAGGTCTGTAAAGTGACATAATGCTTGTAATGTTTATGGCTGATTCCTATGGGGTGTTTGGTTTTGCTGTGTACACACAGATTTCTCTGGCTTCCCTGAGTCTTTTGATCATGGAGTGCGAAACATCTAAAATCGTTTCAATTACAGGACATTGTTCTTAAACTATCGCATCTTTTTTTAAAATTTAGGAATACGTGTATAATTACAAAACCAACTAAGTTGATATAGTGAATATTTTGTATGTTTGTAATAATGAATTTGCATTTCACAAACTGACAAAACTTCTAGGGTTTGTACATATCTTCTGGACTTGAATGTTGAGTGTCATGCACTTGAGGTAGGATTATCAATACTTGTCAACATGATTTGGGCTGCAGAAAACAGAAGTAGAGGTTTTCCCACAGAATATTACTGAATACCTGCCACATCACTTATTTCTGCGGTTTATTTTTATAGTTTCTGCAGATGTTAGACTTGTAATCCAATGTTTTCTATATATTTTTTTGAATAAATGAACTAAATAAAAATATAACAACAACTTCATGTTAGTTCAGATCAATTAATCATTTTCTTTAGTTCGGTCCATTTTGTAGGATGTGAATGCTCCACATCAAACAAGAGAATTCAAATGTTTCTTCTTTTTTTTTTAATCAGTATATTTATTAGTTTTTTGTCCCAATACAATGTAGTGACATGTGAGGGTCTCAGTACAAATCAATATCCCAAACCCCCTAGGAAGACCCCCCCCCACCCCCCATAAAAAAGGGAATTCAAGCTTTTCTGTTTGCCTTGCAGCACATAGGCACTGCTAATAAGGCAGAAGAGCAGTAAAATAAAAAAAAAAGTATTTAATTTTTTTGGCATGGACCAAAAATCAAAGAACACATATACTTTGGTAATGTGCGTGTGTAATGTAAAAATGTGCGTGTGTAATAATGTGCACAATAATGTGCGTGTGTAATGTAAAATCAACCAAACCGAATAAAAATGATACAAAATCCCCAAAAACACAAAACCCCATATTCTGTGGGTAAAAAAAAAACGTAGGTGCCTAAAGGTTAACTACAGAGATACGCACCCACATGAACACTTAAGAGGGAAAACACCGTATTCACACATGCATACAATTTCACTTTTAGACGATCATGGTGTGAATTGTGAGCAGCTACTTTAGTTGTGAGTGTGAGTGTGTGACCTTATGCTAGCTTGTAGGCGTGTGTGTCTGTATCGTGTTCCTGCATGTGCGTAAGTGTGCATTGTCTGAGTTACTCACACCAGCGAGCTGAGAGCTGCCTGGCCCAGTTGATGCTGTTGCCATGCCGACATGGAGCCCAGCGAGAGCCCTGGAGAACCGAAGCCTTGCAGAGAGGAGAGCTCAGCGCTGCTCAGGGAATATTCTGGAACAACAACAACACCGGGCCGTCAGTGAGCGCCACTAACACCTCCACACCTCAGGAGAACAGCAGGTTGTGGGAAATGACAGTGCACATGTATGTTAGAGCGTGTGTTGTACTCCGAGTGTTGGATCATGTATATTTGATGGATTTCCAGCAAATTTTTCAGTTGGTAATGAATTAAGCATGAGCCCAAATGCCAGCGTGTAAAACATGTGTCTGTGTGGTGGATTAGGATTTGCATGTCTTTGTTTTTGCTTTAGTACATGTTCATGGCAAACATGTGCTTTCTTTGTATGAAAGCAAGCAAGTAAGTAACCTACAATGTCAAGACCACCAAAATGATTTTGTAAAATGCTTTCAACAAAAATTGTCCCATTTGTTTAAAATGAGCCTATTTGCTTACTGAGGTTTAGTTTAGGTTTAAGTTTATGGTTAGGCTTAAAAATGTACTATTACATACAGTCAATCGCATTTACAGTACTGTAAAAAGTCAAAGACTAAAAGAAAACTATGGTACTGTATTAAAATAACACAAAATAATGCATTGTTTTTTTCTTCACATAATTAAATCTGTCTGTGCTTTCCACATAAATAGTACAACTACACAACTATTATCAGTGAACTAAATGACAAAACTGTATTGCTGAATTTAGTGATTTTTTTATGAAGTTTGTATGTATTTGAATCAAGTACATTAAATCATATTTTTCAGTGAAAAAAGTGATGGCTTGACTTTTCATATGGACAGGCCATAGAATTATTCATTTAGGCTGCCCTCGTTACAGGCTGTAGATAGCTAACCAGACGGCCACCTATAAATTAACCAGCCACACATTTATATTAAACTGTAAAAAGAAATTAGTTAGCATGATAAACGATTATAGCTGACTCGTTGTGGATAGTTAATCTTATCATTACATAGTTTATAATAGCCTACTTTATAATTTTGCTCATAGAACAGCACTGCTGAAGATAGCCAGCGTACATTCACAGCACGATAAATATAAAGTGTATCATAAGAAGCGTCATCAGACCTGTAACTGATTGGTAACTACCACAGTGGCACATTTTGACCGCAAGCATTACGAATGCTTTACTGATGATGGCTAACTTGACTAACACCACTGACAGAAACATCTATGATTTGTTAGAGAGGAGGTTGATGTTCTTCTATCTCTCAATGATGAAGTTCTGCTTATCTATTGGTGTCAGTCTTGGCGGTCTACCAGGTCTTGCACAGTTAGGAGTCCTTATTTCTCTGTACATGTGATTTTTTTCATGCTTTTTTGAGCTCCTAATTAAAGTAGATCACTGTATGTCTAATCTTCTTAGAAATAACTTCTGCAAAATGAATAACTTAATGAGAGTAGACTGAAAATGAAAAACAATAAGGGCTCTGACCTGCACAGTAGTACTGTACTGACATAAGCATAACTCCACATCCTGACACTGCATAAAAACACTGTGTGTGTGTGTGTCTGGTATTTTGAACTCACCAGTGTTGTAGGCAGTAGGCATGCCTGAGTAGACCAGGCCTTGTGGTGGTAGACTCGGGGTGGTCACGGACACCACAGGGGTGGCCAGAGGCTGAGCGGACTGGGAACTGCTTATTCTCTGGGAATTCTGCACACAGCACATCAAAGCCAGATGCATGACATGCATAAATGACATTAGGACACTTCTTCTGCCCAGCTCATACACAATGCTGCACTTTAGATAGAATAGACCAGTTACATGCATCAGTGCATTTTAGTAGCAATCCTGTTTTTAAAAAAAAGTCCTTGCATTGACCCTAATGTGCCATAACTTCATTAAGATTCAAATATCTTCTTTTATTCCTGTTTTGTGCTGATCAACATCCACACAGAGCAGACATGCACACACCTGCATGTTGACTTAAGTTTTTTTATCACCACTTTAACATCACAGAGTTGATTTGCCATGTTAATATGCTAATACGCTAAGATTTTGTTACTCAGCATGTCCTAAGCACCAAAATGTTTAGGCCAATTTTGAAGTTGTTGCACTTTTATTTGTTACCACAGTGGGGCGCTATAGCTTCATCATAAAATTTATACTGATTTTGTTGCTTTGAACAACACTGTTTACTGGCCTGCATTCAAAAGCACAAGAGAAGATGAAAGTGGTACAAATAAGCAGTTCGATCACAGAAGCGTTGTGATGTGGAGATATCAAAAGGGCATATCCTGGGTTGTGACCATGTGCTAAACCAGGCAGGCGGAGATGAGCGCTCACTGGCTCATGTTTAGGCAAACTTGTGGATATCACTCTCACAAGATCACAATCAGTGTCAAGCAACCACACACAGGTAAACATGAAAGGTGCCTACTTGACCAACCTATGTAGATTCCAATTATAAGAAAACGGGGGACAGATTCTCTTAAAGGTAAACCTCGGAATACTTTGAAATCCCACAGGTACAGTGTCAAAACCAAACACTTGCCTGATATGTTTAAGGTAATGCAGTGACTTGTTGTGAATACATCTCAGTGTGATAACAAGCATGCAGTGCAAGCATCCAGTCACTCCCAAAACACGTTCATGCAAAGTGCACACACACAAAACACACACTGGTTCTGCAACAGTCACTCAAACCAAACACACTGGAATAAAGTCTATAGCTTCAGCTGTGACACTGAACTGCTGACCAATATGTAATTTCTCACAAAACCTAAAAAAACAGATTCTTAGGCTAGAAAATTTTCTTAAATGTGCCTTTTACTTTACTATGTACCGGAGGAAACAAAGTTAAAGAGAAATTATTATTCCTCAAAAACTAAGTATTTTCTTGTTGTGGTTTTATGTACCTGCTTTAATGTTTTCTTCACCTTAGGACAGTCTCACACTTCTCTTATATGGACTGACTGGTAAACCACTTTAACTGTAAGTATAATTGCTTCTGTTAATTAGTTCAGGATAATGAAAATCTACATACAAAAACAATTTGGAATTTCTTATGAACTTAGTGTTTGCCATAAGATCCAAAGCTTTTTTTTTCTTGTGAAAGCTTTAGTGAATTCCACCCCACAAAGGTACATTCCATCTTAAAACCAATTATTCAACAATACATCCATATGAAAGCCATAGTGTGAAGTTACACTACATTTGAAAAGGCTTTTGTCTGAAAGAGATAAACGAGTATGCATATTGAAGACCTATATGCAATGACATCTTTTCATGGCTAAATTAGTTCATATCTTGCTATTGTTTTGCGTAAACCCGAATTCTTGTCTCGCATAAAACATAGTCATTTAGTTTCTCACTGTGGTTGCCTTTCTTCCCTGAACAACATGACCTCACCCTGGCCCCTGCTCTATCTTCCTATGACGTCATCCCGAATGAAGTAAGCAGACACTAGAAAAGGGAGAAACTCTGAGGACAGCGAAAATTGGACAGCTTCTTGTAAATGTTGAAAATTATTGATGTCCGGGGCTTGTCAGGGGATTTCTTTCTCTCCCCCTTTAAGCGCTCACACCCTCTAATACACACACACACACACACACACACACTCCTACAAACTGGAGGAACTGAAAGAGCCCGTCCAGACCTTAACCTAAGCCAGACAAGAAAACATGCAGTGTGAGTTTAAACCAGGTTTAAAGCGGACTTCCTCTGCACACTCTGTGCACTCGTGAACTCATCCAGAACTCTGCTCAGCCAAGCACAGCTGGCCTGCAGCTCAAGCAAGTGCACCCGTGTTAATCGTGTGTGTTTTTTTTTCCTGTGCTAACTCGTGGCATTACTAGCTTAAGTAGTGAGGGTTGAAAACATTTTTCGTCACACTCTGGTCCAGGCAAGCAGTGCAACTCACCAACTCCATCTCCTCCTCCTCCGACTGTTCCCAACAGAAAAAGAACAGAGGATGGTATCAGTACGGAGCCTGCACGGTGCACCTACACTAAGCCTCTACTATAGACGGCAAGGTCCAGCCATTATTATTGTATTGTTATTGGGCAGATTGAGTAGCATTCACACTTCTGATCCATACTTTAACCTCTGAGAACAGATTTTAATTTGGATGTATTTTATTTCAGCAGTAATCTGAATATATATACAAAACTGTGCCCAAGTCAGAAACTAAGTTATTCATTTTTCAGGAGACATTTCTGAGGAAATTAGATATCTGAGGGAACTTGTGTAAGAAACGGGAAAGTCAAAGTGAAATAAGTGAGGTGGAATTTTTTTTTTTAAATAAACAATAATTAAAACTTAAACTTAGTTTTTGAGTTTTCTGTGTTTGTTTTCTTTGTTGTGAATGGAAAACAACTAAATAAAAGATTGGACTCTGGCATTTGCACAGTACTATATTTTTTTAAAGAAATTTTGTGTGTTTATTGCTGAAAAGTGGAACTGATACAGCACAGAAGTTTCTCCTCTCTGCATGCTTTTGAAAGTATCTCTACTGGTATTGGAATCGTGATATTAGTCTTAGCATTACTTGATATATGATTGGAAAAAAAAACCCTAGCCAGAGCATATTTTTTAGCCTAAACCTATTCAAATCCAGGGACTGGTGCATAAAACCAAATACTACTCAGGTTACCTGCTAACGCATCCTTTAGTCAAATGAATTGCGCTCTCCAGTCAAATTTGTTGCCACAACTTATTGCACGCTCCAGCTCAAGCTTGCTTTTGTGTACTGTCAGCACGAACACGCGTCCATTCAAGTCAACTGAAATAAAGCCCACAGAGCTTAGAGCTGGTTAATACGGGGAGAGGATAAAAGAGTGTTGTACTAGCATAGGTTTTTTAAACACTCACGGAAAGCTCTCTCAGGGACTTGACCTCGCTACTAAGAAGTGCTTAACCTTTCATGTCAGAAACTCATCAATACATCAGACTTTGAGCCCAACGGCTCCATCAATTCTCATTCATACAGCCCTCTACTTTCTTTAATTGATTGTTTACTGCAGGGGATGGAATAAATGCTACACCATGGGAGAGTAAGACAACCTTTAGTCTTGCAATAATCATGGCTAGTCAACTTTACAATAAGTAACTGACTTTTTACATCTTGATTTTAAAATTTAATATCTCTACCATTTATACTGATTTTAACAGTAAAGCTGTTGAAAGCACTGCTCAACAGTAGATATGAAAATGGTGGTAATAGGCACATGTGCTACATGTACTTCATTACTTTGTTATTTAAGTACCTTTTTAAAGAACTGTGCATTTATAAACTTTTTCTGCCATAAATTTTATGTTAAAAAAAACAATACTTTAACAAGATATGGTGCAGTATATCTACCAATCACTGTGCACCTTCCATAAAATCCTTCCCTTAATAGGTGCATGTCCAGTCCTAGCTTGACAACTGTACTTGTAGGTCCAGGCAATTCTGACAAGCTTTGCAAGAATAAAATAATACACTGAAATCTGACCCATTTGCTAAACTAAAGACACAAAAGCAGAAATGTTTGATTAAAGAAAATACTTCTGTAACTCAACTAATAATATGAATAGAGTACCTGTACTTTAACTTAAGTAATATTTGACCATTTACTTTTACTCAAAGCCTGGATTTGTACACTTTATCTACCACTGACTACAGGAATACCTGTTGATTAAGCAGTAACTACTGTACATCATTACCTTGAATCTAAAGTGTAGTACAAATAACCAAAAGAAAACTTTGTAGTTTAAGTACAACAGGTAGCACTGCTGACATGCATATGTGTTCTCAGACTTCCAATTTTTATTGAGCATGAGCTGGAGGACTGTCCTTGTGATATGACGAAGCTGAAGGAGCTGTATGGTGTGAAGTCTGAAGCCAGCTAGCTGGCCTTTCAGTTGTGCCTGGGCCACAACTGTCTTAATACCCGCACTCAATCAATAACAGTGGGAAGACACGACAAGGGCGACAAGATATTATCTGGCTCACACTCTGGGCTTCTGATTAAGCCTTCATCCCCACTCTGTCACACTGGGATGTGATTAATTTAATACCATTATGTCCTAATGACAGGCTGTCTGCAGGGCACACTGCCTGCCCTGCCTTAGCCTGTCTGTCTGAAGCACAGAGAAGGGGAGTCCTCAATCCTTACACATGCACATATATACATCCACTTAACTGCTTAATCCACTAGGCTATCAGAATTTGTTTTGATTCCTATATTAACCATTAGCGCTTCCAAATGCTGGAACACAAACACACACTTACACGCAGACATTTGCACAGAGCAGCCAGTGCAACAGGAGAACCCTGGGTAACCCTGCCAAATATTTGAGATCTATGTGCTGTGGGGAAAAAGAGCACCATGCAGTTCTGAAATAAGCCCATTATGGGCCAATTTTGGAAAACATTTTTTTTTGTACTTTCTTTTTTACATTTGCAGTGATTTATGAGTGTGACAGGCTGGCGTAGCCTCAGGTGCAGAATGTAGTCCGAACTCTCTGCACCTTAATTATAATCATTAGAGAGGCCCTCTAATTTCTATATGAATAATTGAGGGAGTGTGATGGCACCTGGGCCTTGGAGATATCCCACTGTGCTGTTCTTTTATATGACTGCACCCCTTCCCCCCAGCTCCTACATTGGACTGTAACATATCACATTACAATGGATTTAACAGTAAACAGTAACAGTAAACATTCCAGTACATACAGTCCAACTAAAGTAACAGAAAAGCAGCAAAGGTGGCTGGAAGTAAGGTTTAGGATAATGATGGTGTGGGGGTGTGTGTATAGAAGGTTCTGTCACAGTACTTACCAGTGGGGGCATCATGCCTTTACTGGACGGTGGTATGACCACTCTCAGGTCTGGCTTGCGGCTGCCGATACCCATGTTGCCCCCTGGTGGTGGCGGTGATTTTGTGGGCATGACTTTTCCCAGCCCGTTCCCACTTGGGGTACCCAGAAGCCCCGGCGAGCCCCTGGAGTTAACAAAGCCATTTCCTGCGGAGACATGCAGAGACAGAGAGCATTATGGGAGTGCGTTCCAATCAACCAATCACCATCAGCCGCGAGCCGAGTCGACAACACGCCATTTCGCAGCTGCAGTCATGGCATAGAGTAACACGCAACGTTAAGCGTTCCCAACCCTCTGGGAAAGTTCTAATAGACTCGCTAATTATCCCGCACATTTACGAAAATAAAACAAGCATTTTAGAACTGATGAGCCCTCGGTTCTCTTGGTGAGCAAACGTATCAAAGCCAGCTTTGTGCGTCCAAGGATGAGGGAGGCAATTCAGTTTAACAAATGTAGTGTGACTTGGGCTTTTAAAGATGGGAATGGCTAAAGTCATTATAGCTGAGCACAACCACTCACTGACATAAAAGACTATTAAAGTTCCATTTTTGAAAGAAAGCCAAAACTTTGCTAGTGTACCACTCACAGTACAATTCCCACTATACCTTAGCATTCCTCAGCGAAAGCTTCCTATGCTTTTTCTATTATAGTGCCTTTATTTCCTATTTCCTTTATATAGCCTACAAAAGATCAGCTATCTTATGCATCTTTCAATTTATTCATAGAAAGCAGAAGTCCAGTTCTACAGAAGTGTAGTTATGCCACAGACGGCTCTATTATTTGTACAATAAGAAAACAGATGTTGGACACGTGGACTGTGTCCACTAACTGTCCACTCTATTAGACATTAGATTAGGTGGTTGGTCCACCTTGTAGATGTAAAGTCAAAAGCAATAGCTAATCTGTTACTACACAGTTTGTGATGGTCATTTTCTAGTCCTTCATCAGTGGTCAGTCCTTCATCAATGTTCTCTGTATTTAATATTGTGTTTATTTAATGTAAGTTTTCTCATGTAAACATAAATGTCTAACAAATAAAACACTGTAATGTACTATTTGGTACTGTATTTTACTGTATTTGGATTTTATATATATAGTGTTTTTCTGCAGTTACTGATGAGAAAAAAGTCTAATCTACGCCTGACGTCAGAGTCCTCCATATACTCATTGTAGGGCTTTCCAGCTCCTTGTTTGAACGTCAGTTCATTACAAAGCTGTCTTTCTACCATCTGCTGGCCCACATTGTTGGAGTTTCCTTCACACGACCGTTTGACATATTCTCCAACAATCGCAGGTCATTCGGCCACACGAACATGCAACCCCCGCAAAACAAACACAGGAATTACTACTGACCACTGAAAATAACGCCACCAAACACAAGCGTCTACTGTAAGCTCAAAATGTCTACAGGTTGGGAACAAGAGCTGTTCTCTGAAGATGTTTGATTATGACTGTCAGTTTTTCATTCAAAAGTGTAGGGCCTGGCTAAATCAGATGGTGTTGAGCAACTAAATAACATGCAGGACTTACAGCAAACGACTGAAAACTGCTATTTAAGAAAAGGACTGTTTTATTTGTAGCCAGTTGGGATTGGTCATGCGCGGTAAAGCGTGCTGTCATTTCCGCATGTTGTTCTCCATGATGGCAGCTTGATTAAATGTTAGTCATGGGGCTTTTTTTGCTCCCCATCCCCCTGCCCTGCACTCATTTCCTGTGAGAGACTGCTCTGGGACACTGGGCAAGTGGGTCATCAGGAAAAGGGACATCACAGAGCAGAGGCTGAGGTCAGCTGTAGTAACTTAGTGTTCAGTTCACAGTTTCGAACGTAAACTGTACCTTTATAGAAGTTATATATTTCTTGGAGTGCTCCTTAATGTACAAAATGTATATTTAACCTCTAAACTACAGGCTTATTATTTAGTTATTTATGTTAAAACTTAGAATCTAGTAACCACTATAAATTATTAAACTTTTAAGTACATTAATTAGTTGTGTGAGCCCGGAACAGAACTTTGATTGGCCATTAGAATTTAAGCAGTAATTGTTTTAATAGGTTTTTGTCTCACACTAAAGATTTTTTTACTTCTCCAGACAAACCCCTGTGTTTCAGTAGGTCATCTTATTTGATTCTGTTCACTGAAAGGTGACACGTTTTAGGAAAAGTTCAGTGTCTTGAAATTTTTAAATGGACAGCATCCTTACCTGTATTCATCCTGTAATTAATTCCTACACCTGCTGACATTATTATTGATACCATTGTACATTATAGCTCTAAATAATGTGTTACTAAATTTGGTCAACTATACAGAAACAAAAACGCACATGCATGCCAAACACATCTGAATCATTCAACAGTTTTCCTTTCAGGGAACATTACAGCAAGATATTTCTCTGAAACTCAAGGATTTGTCCAGAGCAACAGACAGTTGCCTAAGATGAACTTCTAAGAAGAGTTTCATGTCCGACTCTTCTAAGAACAGTTTCGCGTCTGGCCCTGTACAGTTCTACAGAGAACGCCCCACGCGGAAAAACACCTTTAGAATCACCATCTCTTCTTTCCACTACCAAATCCAAAGCGTATATTTTTATCAATACATAAGAAATATATAAAAGCACCTTTCAAATCACCATCTCTTCTTTCCACTACCAAATCCAAAGCGTATATTTTTATCAATACATAAGAAATATATAAAAGCACCTTTCAAATCACCATCTCTTCTTTCCACTACCAAATCCAAAGCGTATATTTTTATCAATACATAAGAAATATATAAAAACACCTTTCAAATCACCATCTCTTCTTTCCACTACCAAATCCAAAGCGTATATTTTTATCAATACATAAGAAATATATAAAAGCACCTTTCAAATCACCATCTCTTCTTTCCACTACCAAATCCAAAGCGTATATTTTTATCAATACATAAGAAATATATAAAAACACCTTTCAAATCACCATCTCTTCTTTCCACTACCAAATCCAAAGCGTATATTTTTATCAATACATAAGAAATATATAAAAACACCTTTAGAATCACCATCTCTTCTTTCCACTACCAAATCCAAAGCGTATATTTTTATCAATACATAAGAAATATATAAAAGCACCTTTCAAATCACCATCTCTTCTTTCCACTACCAAATCCAAAGCGTATATTTTTATCAATACATAAGAAATATATAAAAGCACCTTTCAAATCACCATCTCTTCTTTCCACTACCAAATCCAAAGCGTATATTTTTATCAATACATAAGAAATATATAAAAACACCTTTCAAATCACCATCTCTTCTTTCCACTACCAAATCCAAAGCGTATATTTTTATCAATACATAAGAAATATATAAAAGCACCTTTCAAATCACCATCTCTTCTTTCCACTACCAAATCCAAAGCGTATATTTTTATCAATACATAAGAAATATATAAAAACACCTTTCAAATCACCATCTCTTCTTTCCACTACCAAATCCAAAGCGTATATTTTTTATCAATACATAAGAAATATATAAAAACACCTTTAGAATCACCATCTCTTCTTTCCACTACCAAATCCAAAGCGTATATTTTTATCAATACATAAGAAATATATAAAAGCACCTTTCAAATCACCATCTCTTCTTTCCACTACCAAATCCAAAGCGTATATTTTTATCAATACATAAGAAATATATAAAAGCACCTTTCAAATCACCATCTCTTCTTTCCACTACCAAATCCAAAGCGTATATTTTTATCAATACATAAGAAATATATAAAAGCACCTTTCAAATCACCATCTCTTCTTTCCACTACCAAATCCAAAGCGTATATTTTTATCAATACATAAGAAATATAGAAAAGCACCTTTCAAATCACCATCTCTTCTTTCCACTACCAAATCCAAAGCGTATATTTTTATCAATACATAAGAAATATAGAAAAGCACCTTTCAAATCACCATCTCTTCTTTCCACTACCAAATCCAAAGCGTATATTTTTATCAATACATAAGAAATATAGAAAAGCACCTTTCAAATCACCATCTCTTCTTTCCACTACCAAATCCAAAGCGTATATTTTTATCAATACATAAGAAATATATAAAAACACCTTTCAAATCACCATCTCTTCTTTCCACTACCAAATCCAAAGCGTATATTTTTATCAATACATAAGAAATATATAAAAACACCTTTCAAATCACCATCTCTTCTTTCCACTACCAAATCCAAAGCGTATATTTTTATCAATACATAAGAAATATATAAAAACACCTTTAGAATCACCATCTCTTCTTTCCACTACCAAATCCAAAGCGTATATTTTTATCAATACATAAGAAATATAGAAAAGCACCTTTCAAATCACCATCTCTTCTTTCCACTACCAAATCCAAAGCGTATATTTTTATCAATACATAAGAAATATAGAAAAGCACCTTTCAAATCACCATCTCTTCTTTCCACTACCAAATCCAAAGCGTATATTTTTATCAATACATAAGAAATATATAAAAACACCTTTCAAATCACCATCTCTTCTTTCCACTACCAAATCCAAAGCGTATATTTTTATCAATACATAAGAAATATATAAAAACACCTTTCAAATCACCATCTCTTCTTTCCACTACCAAATCCAAAGCGTATATTTTTATCAATACATAAGAAATATATAAAAACACCTTTCAAATCACCATCTCTTCTTTCCACTACCAAATCCAAAGCGTATATTTTTATCAATACATAAGAAATATAGAAAAACACCTTTTTTAGCCTTTGCGAGAAA
Source organism: Megaleporinus macrocephalus (assembly GCA_021613375.1). NCBI lineage: Eukaryota > Metazoa > Chordata > Actinopteri > Characiformes > Anostomidae > Megaleporinus > Megaleporinus macrocephalus. The sequence continues at coordinate 19,566,381 of CM038711.1, forward strand.
ACTGTCAGCTTTCAGGAAGAGGCAATATATATATATATACACACACACACAATTATTTTTGTTACCAACATGATGAAGACATTCAGGGGTTATCATGTCATTTTTGTCATCTTACTACAAAAAATGCAGACAATGTGTTAAACCAACCGCAGCCTTATCATGACAGACTGCAGTGACAGACAAATACATAAAATCACCCAGTACACTTAGTAAGCAGTGTAAAATATGAACCCATCGACAGGAAATCTAAGGTGAGCGCGTTGGACTGCTTGTGCATGTGCTGCAGGTTGATGACTGGGGGGTTTGGTGGGGGGGTCGTGAAGTGTTGATGGTAGATCTGTGCAGAGAGGAAGGAACACGTGTTGATATTACTGTAAAAGGCACAACGGTAGCATCTCTGATAAAGATCGGGTTAGAGTGCTAAACTATGATATCACTGCATGGAAACGCTCCAAAGTTCTGCTCTGAAACTGGAGGTGTTGCCTTGCACACGGTAACTGAAACCCATGAGAGGAGCAACAAACTCATGTAGCTCTGTGCTGCCAAACCCACACTCAGCTCAGCAAAAAAGAAAAAGGCACAAACACCCTCATATCACACAACCTGGTGTACAACACGCTGATCAAGAGAACAACACTCTTTAATGGCTGTGCCTGCATTTTGCTTATCTGCTGCCAGACATTTACACTTACAAGTCGAGAGATATTACTTTCATTTTTCTATAATATTTAATAATTCAATTACTTAATTATATCATAATTAAGTCTGTCAACGGATTAAAATAATGAATCACATTTGTTTGTATATCTTCATTGCGATTTGTCGTGTTTCCTCAAATGTGACCACACAGATAGTTTTCTATTTGTTATGGCTTTATATGTATTTATTACACACCGTAATTCTCTGTAACATTCTTTTCATTGTATGTGTGCAGTACTCATATAAACGTAATAATCATCTGATGTGCAAAAGTTTTTAATCACTTCGTTCAGTCAGAGCAACTTGTTATTCAGCCAAATTACTCATATTACCACATCAGTAATATGGTGTGTTATTTCAGATACGTCAGAGATACGTATTCTGATAAATAGATTCATGGCAGTGCAGGAGCTGGAAATAACGTTGGTTTTACTGAGACAATTGCCTTTTAAAAGGGGTATTTGAATGAGCCAGTCGCAAAGCCATGGCAACATATAGTGTGAACGCGGCTGGGTTCAGGGAGGAACTACAAAAAGGTAATTTGGGAAAAGTGCTAATGCCATTAAAAAAAAAGTCCAATAATTTTTGCCATTAATGCATTATTAGTGGCTTAATTTTAACACCAATAATTTGAAAATGTAATTACATTTATGTTTAACTCACATCCTGTATCAAAAGGTTTAAACTCCAGCTACAGTGCTTTTTTCTTTTCTACTTGTTATATCAAGAAAAAACAACAAAAAAGATTGTATGTTTAAAAATAACCTTCCATTAAAGGAAGAGTGATAAAAATATCTCAGTACAGAAACGTAGTCTCAACTAGGAGTTTAGGTTTTAAACTCATACCAATATCACATTACACTAAACTTTACTTATTGCTCCTAAGGGTTAACCAAACAATGGCACTATATCAAGCACACCCTATAATGTGTCTTATTTGCCATTTCGCTTTCAGAGGACAGTGTTTGTTCTTGACTCATGGTGGATCGTTGCCATGCCCCGTCGAGTGAACCCGACATAAAATTGTCCCGAAATTAACACAGAACAAAGAGCCACTCATGGCTATCAACAATGCACACTCCTGGGGAACCAGCTTACGTAATAACTTGCCTTCACAAACACAAATATTTTGTTTTCTTTCCAAAGCGAGATCCAAAAAAGAGGAAAAATAAATAAATAAGGAAAGAAAGAAAGAAAGAAAGAAAGAAAGAAAGAAAGAAAGAAACACACCACAAGGTGCTAGATGAGGCCTGACGGGTACTGAACTATCATTACCTTAAGCAACAGTAGTATGGTGGAAGGGGGTGAAGAGTGTGTATGTGAGTGAGGAGAAGTCTAATGGATTTCCAGAATCAAAGCTTTGCCTCCCTAATAGATTAAGTGGAAAAGAGACCAAATTCTAATTATAGTTTTAATTAATGAGGCTGAACAGTACCTCTTTAGAGGGTGCAGCCGTATTGTTTTGGCTCAGGAAACTGCGCACAAGAACAATGCGAGCCGGCAAAAAGATCTCCAACAGCTGTCGCCAAGAAAATCCAATTCATATTTTACTTGGAGAGCCCTTTAGTACAAAAATAAATATCATTTATAATGCCTCTATGAGAGTTCTTAAAAAAATAAGGTTGGAAAGTCCATTGGTAAAGCTGGATTTGTTGGGGGGGCTGGCTGGGATGGTTACAAACCTCAAGACGTGGAGGAATGTAAAATGCACAGGAACAGTCTCTCAAAATATTCTTCAGATACACAAACAGGGTTTGTAATTGCTCTGTAACAGCGCGTAACTCTTCTGTATTAATGAGGGACTCTGCCATGCTTCTAGGCACATTACATAACCCAGTGAATACTCTCACATTCCGACAACCCTCTCATTGTTAATGCAAAACAGAGAAGGCGCCGAGCAGCCAAAAAGTACATCTGTAGCGCGCCGCATCATGCTTGAAGCTGAATCCGAAATTGCCCTGTAGATCGTCACATTAGATCGCTAATTGGTGCTCATCAAAACACCAACCACATATTTTTGGAACAATTAAACTCGCATGGCTGCCTCTCTGTGCATGATCACACATTGTGAACTTCAGTGTGTTCTTGAAAGTTGTGAGACTGTACCCTTGCACGTGGTTCACAATTTCTTTCAAGACTTCAAGCAGTTGTGATATTAATTTTAATACACTGTAAAGACTGGGAAAAAAGAAAACGAATGCTATAACATCATCCGCCGTACATGATGCTAATTGTAATGCTGTATATCTGCTACTGAGAGTTTGCCTCCTTGTGCTAAGTTATATTTCTACCTTCCACGGCCGTGTGTAAGAGTAAACATGGAGACAGATGTTGTGAAAGGCGTAGTTTTAAAAAAGATGATACAAAATCTTTCAGGATCAACAGAGATTGAGGCACAAAGCAGAGAGGCCTAGACCACCTTCTGGAGCTGTGAGCTTCTCAGTCACCAGCAGTCTGTGCTAAGCTGCCGGAGACATTGCCTGGGGACTGTAAGCCCCCATTCTGCCCAAGCATACACACACACACACACACACAGACACACACAGCCTCTGCTTCAGCAAGCAGGACAGACGCTGCACAGTCAGCTGGGCTAGCTGGGGAAAAAGGTCTGGATCAGCATCCCGAGTGAAGTGTCCGCAACCAGGCGTGGAGGAGGTGTATACTTTGGCAATGGCGTCCAGACTACGCCCTGCAAGGCCAAAATTGAGTCATACTCTGACAAACTGCCGGCTTCTAAACTGATGTACGAATGTGATATGCCACTGACCTAAGCGAAAGAGTTGTAGATTAGGATCATAAATCTAAAATAGCCCATAAAGAACTAATTTGTCCAAAAATATCAATGAATGCTAGCTACACCAGGTTATCACTAGGTTAGCTTTCATTCAGCAAGACTATTAAAAATATAGGAACCAGAAAGGATTCTTTAGAGCAATAGCGCAATGGTCACCTACAGAACTCTCCATGGATGGCTCTTTAAAGACAATGGGTCTGTCTCAAAACCTAGTGGGCTGTCTAAGTAGGCACTGACTATGTAGGCAGCGTTCCCTCTGACATCTCTCCTCATAAGACAGATTACTGAGACGCTCAAGTGAGAGAGCAACTGCGTCACGGCTTGTTCCCGCCCACTGCACGCAACCTGTGGTTTAGCTGGTTGCTAAGTTACTGGCCGGCATCCAAAACAATAGCCAGAGGCTTAAAATCCGCTAGCATAAATGCTAATGGCTCCAGTTTAAAACTGCAAAATGGTCAACTTCTCGTTACAAAGTTGCAAATAAAATACTGTTTTGTGTGAATATATAAACACATTTAAACACCAGAGAGAATCAAAATAACTTACATTTTAAAATCACTGCTCATAGATTTGCCAGAGTTGCATCATGGGATTGCCTTAGCGGCTAAGGATGCATTTGATGCTTCCTTAAAATCAGGTCTAAATAAGGTGCCTTAGCAGACAGCGTGTTTTAGGTATCTGAGAATTGGGACAGCCTACATGTGGGGCGCGCATGCTATGACGTAAAATGCTGTCTATGACCCTCACTAGGTTTTGAGATAGACCCATAGTTTCTGTACATTGGCCAAACACAATGGTTTCTAAATGCTACTTTCTCTGTCAAGTAAAGGTAAAACTTTGACACAACTTCTCACAACAAACCTGCAGTAAGAACGGTGCTGGCAGAATTATAGGCTAAGAAATGGTGGAAAGGTGTTAGTGAGGTACATGTAAGGTACATGTTGTGTTTTTATATAAGAAAGGCAGCAAACTGTAGAGTACAAATTTCAATATGAAAGCAAATACCAGATATCTTTTCTGAATTTCTGAATTCTGAATTTCAGGGCAGACAAATTTTGAGATCCCAAACAGAGAACCTGTCCTGGCAAACAAGGATGTATGACCACCCAACCCAGCACTCTACCTTGCGCTGACAGGCTCCGTAGCACCAAAGCTGCATTAGCTTATTAAATGGGTAGGTCAGACACTACAACCTCTTCTTTACAGACATGAAAACCCAGTTCTTTAAGGTCGAGTGACTAAATGATCCTCTGTTTTGATCAATGTAGGCAAGGTTTTCAGAATCCATTTATTCTCTATGTGTCTTTTCAAAGTCTACTGTATGCATCAGTGTTAAATGGATTGTTCGGGGGGAGTTGTGTAATCCTTGTGAAAAGTACAATATTTTCTTTCAGGCTATTGGAACAGGTTGTTCAGTCTACCATGTGTGATGAGATTCTATTGCTTCATGTGAAAATATGGTGTGTCAATAGGAAAAAAAACACTTCCACAAATTTGTCAGTCAACATCAGAACATGTTTGAGATGACTGACACAAAGCCTTCTGTTCCTCTTCCACACGTCAAAAGTGGAATGCAATTGGAAATACAGCCTGGAACTCCAGCAGCTTGACAGTAGCAGGAGAACTAAGAGCAGAAAAGTAAGCCATTTTGTTCCAGAGATATGATGAGTCACCCTGTCCTCCGGCAACAGTACACGTGGTTAGGTAACGCACCAAAATAGTGAAAAAGGGAGACAAATCATGCTAGAATGAGAGCATGATACTTCACACATGGGAATAAAAAGATCTGCTGCTCCCTAACAGCGCATGGCAACATGAAGAGAAAAGATGTATATATATGTTTTCTCAGAGGGAAGACACAAGTATGCTCCGGGATTAGAGTTTGGCTCATCCTTGCCATTCCCTGGACTTAAGAAGTGATCCAGAGCATTTCCCTGCACTCTTTCTGCCTGTATTACATGAAGCAGCGTGATCAGCGGTCCTGCTCTGAACTGCCCCTTACCCCCCCGCCACCCCGTGCCTGCTGCTCGAGAAAAATCAGAGGTATGTGTGGAATGCCCATTTGACAGCAGCACTAAAGTGGTTCATCTTCCAGGCGGCCACGCTAGTCGAGGGCTGTTTGGAACAAACAACAGCTGCGCTGTGTGGCCCGCGAGCCAAAGGGCTGAGAGCCCTGGGCATCAGGCCCTAGCCACACCCTGTAATGCCACTGCTAACTAAGCATGGCTCCAAAGTTGGCTTGGGTGATACTATTCCAGGCAACATCTACAGTCCAGACCAGCAAAGTTATTTTTGCTCTGAGACAGCGATTGGCAAAGTTATTGCTTAATAGAATCTACAGATTGAATGATGCAAAAGAAGCCAGACTCAGAAAGGAGTGGGCGATTTGAGGATATTTATCATTATTGATATACATTACATCGAACATGTTTTTTGAAATAAGTGGAAATGTGTTTGATAAGTGTTTATTACAATCACACAACCATTTCGATTGTGGTTATTGTAATAAACACTTATCAAACACATTTCCTTATAAAGTTCCTGTTCAGTGCACTGCAAATGTTTTGAAGTACTGAATAAAAATCACTGTACTGATAGTATTGATATTTATAGGATTTTATAAATGTGGCAGAACTGCAGCTCTTTTCAAACCTTGGGAAAAACAATATATTGTAAAGCATATCCTGTACTGTGAAAAGTTCTATAGTTAGGTGAGGTTTCTATGTTCACCCCCAGACTCAGTCAACTTTTATAGAAGCATTTTTGTGCAAAGTTGAAAGAAAACAGTTTTTCTGTACGGTAAAAAAAATCTCTCTTTTTTAAGATTCTGTGTTTGTAAACACTAATGTTGTCTGTTTGATTTCTGTGGTTTTGAAGAGTTATCGGTGGGTTGATATCGCCCAACCCAACAGTGAAAGCTATAAAGATCCTTGCTAAATAATACGTTTGCAAAATACTCCCTTATCAAACCTTTCAAAGCAATCTCTGCTAACACAATTATTAAATCATTTAGACTACAATGTCACTGGAAATGGGTCAGCAGGAAAATTTATGACAAGCAATAGTGTACAGAGCTTTGACGCTGAATGATCAGCAGCCAGTACATTAAGTCTGGCGCTACAAAGCAGAGCTACTGCGCTTATGAAAACACAGCCACACAGAGCTTTGGTCTGTGCATGGTTGAGTGTGATAATCACTACACTGCATATAACTGTCTTTCCTCATCACCCCATGTGGGGGTCCAACCTTAATACTCTCTGACCCAGTGAGTATGTGTGTGAGCGTATAGTTCGGCAGTGAGACGGTCAAAGCCCACCTGTCTCTGCCACTCACACAAATCGAGTCCTTATGACAGCCTGTGCGGTCATTGTGTACAGAGAACTTAGAGGGATGTCGTGACCCGAATGCTTGCAGGGTTCTGCTGGGTTAGGCATCTTACAGGCTCGCACCAGCCATATAAGGACTGCCGTGGTACCGGGAAAACAGATGCACCTGTCAATAGAGGGAAGGAAACTAGGGGAGGGAGGGAAGAAGGGGAGGGAGAGAGAGTAGGGGAAGCGGCCTTAAAGGAAACTGCAAGTTTATTTACCTGCCTGTCTGAATTAGCCCTCAGAAATACGGCCTCCCCCCTTTAAACGTTTTGGACACAAAAGCAAATAAAACGCTGAACTGCACGCGCAAATACTAACGGACCCCTCAGAGCGCAGCTGACAACTTAGAAAAGCAGTGCAGCCTTTTATACCATGCCAAACTGCCAGGATGTGCCTTTAAATAACAATCTCTTTGAAGCAAACGTATTATAACTCACACATTCAAACCTTTACATTCTCCAGTTCACAGATGGTTCTTAAGGTCACTACGCTCTCTATGAGTACTCCACGCTAAAATAATATTTGCTAATCTGACAAAGCTTGTTTTGGACTGTGTTGTTTTGTTTTCATTGCTTAAAATGTCACCATAAGCACCTTTGCTCAGTTAATTTAAGCTGTCTTCAGGTAGCTTTTGCTTCTTGCCAGGCTGTAAATAAAAATATGTTCTTAATTACTTGCCTGGTAAAATAAAAGATTATATTAATTAAATAAATAAATAAATAAATAGTAAATTAAAAGTTAAACATGATTCAACGAAAGCTTTTTAACTCAGAAAAAATACCAGACAAATGGCAGTGCAAAAATCACCTAACACAATGAGACCATCTAAAGCTGATGGAGTGGGACTGATGGAGCATTAAGGAGTGCTCGAGCTTTGTTTCCAACAGTCACTCCCTCGCGGAGAGGTGCTCCATAACAGTGAAAAAGCGGTCCTGCTAAACCACTGACACAGACAGAGCAGCCTGCTGGAGAACAGAGGCAATCCTGGTATTTGTAACTGTCAGCGAGGAGCAGTTGGACACATGACCTTGTGCACGTCCTTGGCGACTCGACAGCATGTGTACACACAAGCAGCAGGCCAGGGACGCTAGCAGCTGCCACCATTTTCTTTGGTTACTCAACTGTTTACCTTCACTTTGTCAAAAACACAACTGGACAAGCATGCACACCTGATGGGTGACACTTAATAACATGGCATAACAAGTCTATTATTTAAAAAAATAAACACAAAAACAAGTTGCAATATGCTAACGCTGCTAATAATAAATGATGGCCAGGAGGGCCCAGTTAGCAAAATGCAAATGTATTAGTCACTGGCCTTCATTGATTGTTAGAAACAATACACTTTTTTCATATTCATGTAGACCTTCGTTAATGATGTTAGGAAGATGCATTCTGAACAAGGAGCATCAAAAACAAAAGCTTAGAGAGCACCTTTTGTCGTCCTCCTAAAGGACAAAGTCACTTTACTATCAATCACAAGCCTGTAAAGGTAGTGAACACACATGACCTAGATTTCCAAATATCCAGGGGAGGAAGGGAACTGCTAACACTACTGTACTGTTCCCCTTACTCTCTCATATGAAAGACAGGAAAATGAGCAAGGCAGAATGGGCTAGCTGCCTCTAGCAGCACAACAGGGGTATAGATATAACCTCTCTGCAATGATAGAGCTGTAGATATCACCATTTTTTTGTGTTTTTTTGTCACATTCACCAGCTGCATAATGATATTAACACTATGAAGGTAAAGCCTAGCACATCTTTTCGAATCATCATCAAACAGCTCAACGCGGTTGGAAGAAAGCACTAACTTCCACTTCTATTATTTCAGCTAACCGACGCCCACACTGGCTAGCAATGTGCTGCGTGATGGGGGATGGGGGGGGGGTGCCCTGCCTACCCAAAGAGTGTTCTCTACGGATGGCTGTAGCATCACTAGGGATGAAACACACAATTTTTGTCTTTTAAATTTTGCTGCAGTTTTGTAGAACTACTTATGATATACACGGCACTCAGTAAACCATTTTGTAATTACTATTTATCCTTTTTGAGTATGTAATTTATCATGATGATGATGATGATGATGATGATAACATGTCATTGTCTTGCCCAACCTTAAGAGAAGTAGCTATTATGGACTGTAAAAAAATCTGAAAGGAAAGCGGGCAATATTAGTGCCTCTGGAGGGCTTTCTCTGCAGGCCTGTTGCCTTTGCCACCATGTAGCCGGAATGCCACCTAATGAGATGCATAAAATGAGTTGATTAATCATCCGTATCCTACAGTCCTCAGTGTTTGCATGCATGACAGGAGAGACCCGGCATATACAACAGTGCACTTCACTGTATGAAAAAGACCATAATGATGCATTGCATTGCTATGACAACCTGTAGGCTGATGTTGCTTGTTCGATACGTTACTGCTTTCAGAGCTTGTTGTTCAAAAGACCACCAACTGTGGGTACATACTTTAATGAAAAAGGTTAGGCTGTCTTTCACAGACCTCTTCTCTGACTCACAAACAACAGCTTGTGAACAAGCCGTGCAACGGCGGCCCGCACAGATATGTGTTGTAGGCTGACAACAGGAAGTATGTGCCACCACGCAGAGTATGCAAGAGTGCCTGGCCATAGCTGTGGTCAGTGGAGGGGGCTTGTGGCAACACCACAGCATCGTTCTGCAACTGTGCACCAGAGGCCAACTTCCCCTTTCCGCACCTGCAATCACGCTTTCTCTACGACCCCCATACAAACTGTGACAGACTCTGCAAAACGATGGCTGGTATTTCCGGCAATGCAAACCCTGTAAAGAGAAGTGCTGAAACTTTTCTTTGAAAACTTGCACATTTGAAACTTGCAAAGTGAAGTTATTCCACTGTCCTTAAAGGTCATGTTGTGCTAGCTTCTATCAACTCTAACCTAGTGTTACTACTGTACTTCCATGTGCTTTTGTGGTAGAATGTGACATAATATTGTAACCTCAGAGCTCGAAAGCAGATTTTATGAGAATAAATGATCATAGTCCTGTCAAAAGTGTCAGGACATCAATTTTACAATTTGTTTAGAAGAAATAAGCAATTTCAGTAATAATCAGTTCTCTGTGCAAAACTTACAACTGACTAAAAGTACCAGCCAGATACATGTGCTTTTAGCAACTGCTTGGAAAAGAAAACTGTTCAAAGTATATATGTAATAATATGTGTTTATATAATATTATTTAATATATAATATTTAGAAAAAGGCTACTATTCATATCAAAAAGATCCTTTGAAGAAGATGAAGCTGCTTGTACTGGTTACTTAATTGAAAAGTAACAGTCGAAAACGTCACTGGGAAAACTTCCACAAGCAGTTGGCACCGTCTGTCTCTAACCCAAGGATCCTCCGTTAACAGTCCAGTACAATTATTTTTCGCCAGGTGGTAGTCATGGAGACCACTTCCAGGAGATTACTAATTGATCTCACTTCTGTTACCTTCCTGCCGACACTGAAAAGAAACGGAATGCGAAGCACAACGAGAGGCCTATAGCAATTTTTGCTAAAGCAGCGGGGAGAGGAGAAGAATGCCTAGCGTTTCACTCTTCTCTTCATTCTTCAAAAAGTAGGTCTTAAAAGGTTGTTCATGGGGAGTTCAAGGTTGTTCACCGTTTTCAAGAGAACAAATGTCTAGCCTGTCGGCCTGCTAAAATCTTTTATACTTTGCAGATGCATGATGACATACCAAATAAACAATGACATTGAAGAAAAAAATCCTCTATAGCCATGGTAGTGATAGGTTACCTCTCATACATCACAGTTTTGGATCTTTTCAGAGTACAGCAAAGAGATTAAATGTCAAAGGCCTGAAGGGAGACATCCCCACCCTTTCTCTACTCTCGATCATTGGAAAGAAATATGGCCCTAGTTCATTACACAAAGATCATACAGCACAGAAGTTCTACGAACTGGGGGTGAGAACTCTATTTAGCCTTCATAACTGTAACAGTTCTTTTGTGATTCTTCATGTTCTTGTCTTTGCATTTAGCACCACGATAGATAAGATAAAGAACATCCAAACCCTGTCAGAACACAAATAAATAAAGTAAAGAACTAAAATGAATAAAGAACCTCAAAGTCCTGTCTAAAACAAATAAAGTAAAGAACCTCAAAGTCCTGTCTAAAATGAATAAAGAACCTTAAAGTCCAGTCTAAAACTAATAAAGTAAAGAACCTCAAAGCTCTGTCTAAAATGAATAAAGAACCCCAAAGCTCTGTCTAAAATGAATAAAGAACCTCAACGTTCTGTCTAAAACGAATAAAGAACCTCAAAGCTCTGTCTAAAATGAATAAAGAACCTCAACGTTCTGTCTAAAACGAATAAAGAACCTCAAAGCTCTGTCTAAAATGAATAAAGAACCTCAAAGCTCTGTCTAAAACTAATAAAGTAAAGAACCTCAAAGCTCTGTCTAAAATGAATAAAGAACCTCAAAGTTCTGTCTAAAACGAATAAAGAACCTTAAAGTCCTGTCTAAAATGAATAAAGAACCTTAAAGTCCTGTCTAAAACGAATAAAGAACCTTAAAGTCCTGTCTAAAATGAATAAAGAACCTTAAAGTCCTGTCTAAAACTAATAAAGAACCTCAAAGCTCTGTCTAAAATGAATAAAGAACCCCAAAGCTCTGTCTAAAATGAATAAAGAACCTCAAAGCTCTGTCTAAAATGAATAAAGAACCTCAAAGCTCTGTCTAAAATGAATAAAGAACCTCAAAGTTCTGTCTTAAATGAATAAAGAACCTCAAAGCTCTGTCTAAAATGAATAAAGAACCCCAAAGCTCTGTCTAAAATGAATAAAGAACCTCAAAGTTCTGTCTAAAATGAATAAAGAACCTCAAAGTCCTGTCTAAAATGAATAAAGAACCTCAAAGTTCTGTCTAAAATGAATAAAGAACCTCAAAGTCCTGTCTAAAATGAATAAAGAACCTTAAAGTCCTGTCTAAAACTAATAAAGTAAAGAACCTCAAAGCTCTGTCTAAAATGAATAAAGTGGCTAAAGTCAAGGACTTTTAAGCTCCATCCAAAATGGTTAAAATGAAGAACCTGAAAGCTCTGTCCAAACTGGCAGGACACATATGTTGTTTTTGTTTTTTTACAGAGCATCTTGGTCAATCTAATTTGATACTCATTCCTTCACACAGACAAACATTGATTTGTGTATTTTTCTTTTTTGCACTTAGAAATGTGAGAAATGGGCTTAGACACCAAACTGACCTGCACTGCCTGTGCTGGGCGGCCTGTGGGGGGCACCGACGGACACCACATTTCTGTGGAGGGAGCCTTGGGGAGGGGACAGCATGGAGCCGTCAGTCAGAGAGGCAGTGGCAGCTGGCAGACCCTGACCGCTCAGAGAGCCTCCCGGGTTGTAGGACATGGCGTTGGGGTTCGTCACTGGCACGGCCACATGCATGGAGAAATTCTGCTGGGGCAAAGCTGTGGGCTGCAGGCACATACACAAACCCACACAAACACAGACACACAGAAACACACGCACAAAGAGTTTAATGGCTCTGTGTTTAAGAGGTTACGATGTGCAGGATGAAGACAACATCCTAATCGCTTACGTATCACATTCTCAAGATCGCTAATTAACTTAGTGACAGAATTCATTTGCAATACAAAACAATATAAAATGATAGTTTTACCAGGTGGACTATATTCATTTCAGGTTTGATCTTGTTTAGCCTAGATACACTAGATTCAAAATGGCCATGTGACCATGTGCGTGCACATATCTCCAGGCCTCTATCAGGAGTGAAAGACGACTCCTGGGCTTTGGTGCTTTTATCAAACAATGGGGTAAACCAGAAGATGGATAGCACAGTGGAAAAAGGTAATCTCAGGAGTGCGATCTCAGGATCACCTTGGGCTGTCCAAAAAAACCCTGCCTAGTGTGAGGAATACTGTCGAAAAACAACTCTCCCATAAGAAGTCTTTTACACGCTACTATACCATTTCTCATCTAGGAGCAAAACACACAACACTGTTAGATATACATGTACAGACATGCATATATTGGAACAATATATTGGAGTTCATGGCGATAGTCAGCACTGCACTTGATGTATTCCACTAAGCCAAACAGAAGTACTGTGATCAGTGAGACTGCACTGCTATTATATGATACATGCTGCTCACAAATCCTTACAAATGATTAGGCCAGGCATAATACACTGAGCTACTTTTCTTCGTCGGACAAACTGAAATCAGATTTAGCGCACAGCACTCTTATGAAGTGCAGGGCAGTATATGGTCAGTGCAGTGCTGATTATCCGTGGTGTCTCTGGGTGGGTGAGTGTGAGCACTGAAAGTGAGACCACTCCATTCGCAGCACGCTACAGTCAGTGAGCCAGTTAGTGATATCATTAGTGTGTTAATGGCATAAAAGAGGTGGCGCTTTGTTCATGTGCAGGTTGGACAGTGTGGGGGGAAGGGAAGGCTCCTTTGCAAGTCGTTGTCAGAATGTTATGGTCACCACTCGCAATAAGATCACCATTGTATCAGGTCCAAAAAGTGTTTTTTAGTTTATTTTTAATTTATTGTTAGGCCGGTGGGGTGGTGGGGTGGGAAAACCTTCACATTAGCTCAGTACCATCTTAATCAAGCTGTCTGGAAAATGCAGGCTTTGAAAGAGCCATATCCTACATTTGTCTTGTTTTATGCATTTTGTCCCCATAAACCAGGTCACTGAAATGATTAACTAATTACTTTTTAATTTGTGTATTACAATTAACCATGATTCACCACTGTATCCCTTTGCTGTTACTATAGTTACTATGCCTTAAAGCTTGTATCTGGCTGCCCTTTGAAAAAGCTGCTCCTTATAACTTCACTGTGAGTGGGTGGGGCTAAACTGCTTTCAGCAAACTATGTATTAATTTTATGATTTTATAAAAACAATTCATTCAAAATGGCCCAAATTTCATTCAGAGACTGAATAAACAGACAGGGACTGGTACATTTAAAAAATGGTATATTTTAATATGCTAAATTAAACCTCTTTATACTTCTTTAATTAAAAAAGTTTTATTTATTTTTCAGTGATATGGACCCTTCAAAAGAAGTAAAGGGATCGACAAGGAAGATAAACAAATAACCCAGGTATTATCACCCACTTTAAAAAGTGAGGGAAAAGAATGTGGCTCTAATAAGAGCGAGAGAGAATAAGTGAGAGTGGAAACACTCAAGCTCACCACAATCTTTTCCCCCTTTCACATGACCTGGGTAGAGTGTAGCTCCGAAGAAAAAAAAGATTCAATTTCCAGATCCGCCGGGGTGTAAACTGGGCTTGTGGAAAAGAACACATCAATCACCCCCAGCCACCGGATCTGTCAATACGCAAGCCGCTACCCTGTACTGGAGGAATCTTCCCAGGGAAATATTTTTCATGGCAGCATAAATCTGTCTCTACTTTTACTTCAGCAAAAAAATAACGCTTTCTTTATTGCAGGAGACTTTTGGCTTAAATTCTGCCCGTGGTTTTTGGTTCTCATAACAAAGCCTAATGTTGCAAAATTAGCTTTTCGGTTGGGTCTCCAAAAAAGGGTGAAACCTATACAAACAATGTGATCTTATCGGGGTGTGCAAAAAACTGGGTTGCAATAAACAATGAAAAAAAAAAAAAAAAGATTGCACGTCCAACAAAAAAAGGTTAATGCTTGAAAAAGTCTGGTTTTGCATAAAACGTGTGGACAGAGGTTGCAGGGTGGGATGATGAAAAAAAGAGGTGAACGAAAAAGGGGGAAGGAGTATCCTTTCTGCCACAAAGCCAAGCAAGAACGTTGCGTTTACTTACGATTTTATGATTTCGCATCATATTATCAAACTCCTCATTAATTTTTTTATATTTCTCTTCTGTGTGGGGGGTGAGGACATATGAGGCATCGGGGTCCGGGCTATCACAGCCTCTGTGTTCTTTCTTGTTTAGCGCCTGTAGTGAACATCAACAATAGAAACAGGGATCAACACAAAACGGCAAGGGAGGAGAAGGCAGTACTTACAGCAGAGCGCTTGTATATTAAATCACTCTCTTCGTTTAGTTTGCTGAAACGGTCATCCATGAGGGGACTGTGGCCAAAACAGTCATCCGGATCGGGACTGGCACAGTCACTATGGCCTTTGGTTCTTAATTTCTGCAATAAAATCGGAGAATTCAACATGCTGTACACAGACACATGCAAACATAAAGAGGCTGCAGTGGCTTGTCCAGGTTCCAGCTGCTAGCTCTGCTTAAAATCTCTGCAAGGGCATAATCATACACTGTTCTGATAAGAAATTACAATGACAATTTAAAGCCGCCATCATAAGATTGTTGTACAATTTTGTTTGAAAGACTGAAATAAAAAAAAAAAACAGATGGAAACTTACGCAGAACTGTGCAAAACGTCCTTCATTTATTTATTTTCCAATCAAATAGCTGATAAGTACAAGTTCTTTATTTTTCAGAATCAGAAAAAAAAGAAGAAAAAGTATATTTAACAGAAAATGTTACCAAAGCGTCAACAACTAGATAGACTAAGAAATGTACTTCCATTCAATTCAGAAGCACATTCAATGATGTTGAGGTCTGGACTCGGGAGCTTTTTCTATGTTTTTTTCCTCAGTAACAACTTGGAGGTGAGCGGAGGAAAACACCTGTGGCAGAAACACCTGTGGATTGTTTTCGAATCTGAATTGTGAAGTTTGAGTTTCTCTATTCTTTCTCAACATTAAAAACTTAAGAACTGTTTATCTGATGGTGACGGTTTGGTGGTCTGCCAGGTCTTACATGGTTATTAGGAGTTCGATGGTTTGTCTCCTGTTTTTTACTCACTTTCCTTTTAATTTCTCCAGCTTTATGTAGGTGGATTATCTTACATCTAATCTCCTCAGAAATTGTGATTCATTAGGACTAATTTCAATATCATTTTTTAAGTGAAAATTAGGCAATACACAACAGTATCGTTAGGCTAACGAACAGAGCATAAAGTTAATAAACTCATAACCACACTATAGATTGAGTTATCTATAGCTACATGCCTGCTTTAACATATGGATAATGGGGACAATAGATTCACAGTGAGGGTTTTAAACTTATACTGGTAGCACTCCAGAGGCTAATTTGGTAAATGCTTTTACAGCTAATACTGTGACGCTTGCTCCACGGCTATTGCATTAGCAACTGTGGAAGAAAATTGAATTGTCAGTCCTTATCCTCTGCCTTAAAAACATTCGGCTCAGGAGAGGCCAAATCGTGTTTCTCTCTCTCTCTCTCTCTCTCTCCCTCTCTCTCACACACACAGACATTCAATTGCACTCCCTTTTAGAATGTGTGTGTGTCTGTGTGTAAGTGTTTCGATGCATTTTTCATTATCTTTCAGTTATCATAAGCTACTCAGCTGGAAGGCAGCCTCACGTAAGAAAAGTCCCACAGCGCAGCCGCTTGGAAGCTGCTTTGAGTTTCTTCCAGCACACTTGCCACTCACAAGAGCCAAGCTGTGTAAGAGTAGCGTGCCGAAATAATGGATTACCATATCGGGTCACTAATGCTTATTTGACCATGAAATAGACTGATTTATTCAAAGAGCATCCAGGGGAGGGGGCGAAGAAGCCTGCATTACTGTGATATACTTAAGCAAAATATTAGACTAGGAATTTTTTTAAGTTTGTATTTATCTTGTTATAGGGATGGCTTTTTTTCTTCCTGTATGTTTGAAGGATGTGAAAGGCAGTCCAGCATTTGGCAATGTGAATTTAGTGCCATGGTTCATTTTTTGATGGATACAGTTCCTTGTCTAAAGGTTATGAGAAGAATAAGCCAACTTCAGTCTATTTAAAACAGGAACAACAATCCTGCCCATAGACTGTTTTTTTGTAAAGGGTATGAAAAGTGCTGACATCTTCTTCAGAGCCTGCAGCGACAGATTCCACAATGTTTTTTGTACAATGTAAATTATGGGGGTTTAAATAATAATCAAGACTGAGTCAAGACTGTTACATCAAGGATTTTGGAATTAGGCTGTTGTACACCTCTCCTTTGCAAATGAGGGATCAGTATTTAGAGGAGACAACAGTGTTTGAGGTGCACGGCATGTCAGTTTATGTACCAAACTCTTATATCAATGTACCTTTAATTGAAAAGAAACGGACAAAGGCATCAGAAGGCCATGCTTCCCCAAACTTTTGACAGGCCAGGTATGTGCAGGTGTGGTCCAGCTGCTGCTCTCAGGCCAGTCTGGAACAGTAGGGTGAGACTTGTGCTCATCTCTATCTAGTCCATCTAACAATGTGTGAAGCCAAGCTGTGCACTCTAGGCCCGCTGTCACTGCTTCAGACGCTGCTTCTAAAGCACACTGTGAATTCTTCAAAGCACTTTTTCCTCTGCACGTTCTCAGCCTCCAGTTCAGAAATCACATATGTACGTCATAAAAACAATTATCCTATTGCTATGACAACTGTATGTTAATCTGATTTTCCACTAACAATGTGGCAAAGAGTGAAGGGATGAAGAAAAATCTCCTTAGTACAATTGAAGCTCTCTCTTACTTCACACAACTTCCGTGCAATGACCCCACAAGTTTAACTAAGTGTCTAAGCTATTCTGTATGATCCTGTTCTGTCTGCAAAGCTGTATTCAATGTGCACATTTCACCACCCCTGCCTAAGGATCTGCACTAAAATAAGAATTGTGTATATCACATGACCTAGCACAAAAATTCTGTCTTTGTTGTTTTTACTTTTGGCAACAAAAATAACCTTTGGATAGATTTGTAAATGTAGAAATGATGTACACATCTGAATCAAGTAAAAAATCAAGTAAAAAAGAAATAATCACCTCGAACCAAACTCACTCTAAAAATATATGTGTGAAAGCATAATCACACACAAAGCCTTCTAAAACACCACATCTCTGATTCTGCAGTGGTGGTTCGCTGCTAATGATTTTAGGAGGCCCTCAGCTTAGCTGTACAACTATTTAGGGCGGGTCAGGCGAGAGTGGCTTTCGCTCTCTCTTTCTGAGCGACGCCTTCCTGAGTCATTTCCTGTTTACGGAGGCCTCAGTGCGCTCGGAGGCCTGTGTTTACCCGGGAAACTATGCACTTTCTCCCCAAGAGTGCCACAGATTCCATCAGGACCTGCAAATTAAGGTCCCAACCTGCTCATTATGTGGGCAATGGTGCGGCCGGACCGGAGGAGTGGAGGCAAGATCAGGGCAGGGCCGCCGCCTTCCACACTAAACCCCAGCGGCACGCCCGCCTGCTGGGCCCCGCCAGGCCAGGGAGGGGCCACCAGTGGCAAAGCATCTGTGCCAGGCTACATGGCAGGCAGGGCATCGGGCAAATGACACAAAGACACAGCGAAACAGTCAAGCAACGTGAATATCTGTGCATACTGCAAAAGGAGATGCGACAGACGCAGTTTCTTTTTCTAAATAATTCCTTTGGGTTGATGTGGGTTAGTGCAGACAAACGGTTACGTTCAGTAATTCAATAATATCATTTCTATGATAATGCAGAGTTAACATGATTCTAAACATGCACATTTTGAATGCAGTTTATAGCTTTCATCAACGTCCTGTCACGAGATTCAACTTTTCAGTTGATTTCTCAATTAATACTTTGCTGCCAGTTGAATTATCCATAGTTCACCTGCAAAAACTGTCCAATGTAGTCTGATATTTCCCATGTTCTGATACTATGTCACAAATTCTAACTTCCTGGTGGAATCTGACAGCTCTTCTCTACACCACATGTCTCATGGAGATGTAGGGAGGCTACATATTATGTTTGCAATTTCTGTTGTTTTTGTTTCAAAGTGGCATGAGTGCTGTTTTGATTCTAAATAATACTTCAGATGGACTGAAATGGTACCAACCCCTTAATGACATGTGCCAATTACAAACTGCAAGTTGGCAACAGTTGTACAACAGCAGTTGTAGCAATAGTGCACAAGCAGATGAGCTTGCATTACTACAGATAGTTCTAAGTGTAAGACCAAAAATATATATGTTAATACTATTTTAAGAAGTTGTGACATTAATAACATAATAACTTAATTGTGCCAGTGTTGACCCATAAGAGTGTAGAAAACTAAGGCAATAGTAAAGTTGGCATTTTCTTAAATAGACATGTTCATGTAGTGTCTGGCACTGAATTATTTACTGTATCAGTAAAAATGTTCAAAATTCAGGTTTTAAGGTGGCTCCAGAGTTTAGCTATACAACATACTTTTGTCCATAGGAAAGAGTAAGTCATATGGTTTCAGAAACCACATCTGCAGATCCACTGGCATCTTAACAACTCACTGTAGTGTGCAGTTTGCGTTATGCTAATCAGCTCCTGTTAATAAAAATTAGCCTTATAGATCCAGTGCAAATGACAGTGATGCAGTAAACTTCAGACACTGAATGTGTCATGGCTGATTGAGCACATTTAGGGCAAGGGCAAAACTGCATGCATTTGATGTTTCATCAAACTATCAATTTAAGAGCTAGCCCTGTGTGGGTGTGAATGAGCAGTGGTGGTGAAATGCTGAAATGCTGAAGAGACACGCTCCCCTCCCTAGTGGGACACCTATGCTCTCTGAGAGACAGCTTCTCAAGCTCGTCGGCGAGCACTTTGCAGAGTGAAATGCTGGGACAGCGCTCTCGTAAATCCTTCTTAAATGACTTGGCATGTTTCGGCTGTCCCGCAGTCTCTGCCTGCGGCTCGCAGTAAACGGATCATGGAATCAGCACATGGCCAAACAGGTGGCCCTCTCCCCAACACCTGCCAGGCCACCTCGGCCAATCAGGTGCCTTCACACACCAGCATGGCCATAGAAGGGGGTCTGAAGGTCATCAGCCATGACACCCAACAACCCCCCACCCCCCACTTGTATCTCCACCACAACACTTGTTGTCATTTGATGCCCTACTAGATCCTGAAACACTGTGTTCACTTTGCACCAGTGGAATACGAGGCATTGGCAAGCTCTAATGCATTTGGATGGGTCTGAATCCATTAACACTGAACTCAGAGAAGAGGGGTGAGAGGGTCATTCACAAGTTTGATTAAACTGCATCATTTGCATTTGTAATTACGCTTTTAAGTGTATGTTTTTTCTCACCGTGAAGAGGGGTGGTTATTATGGACTTCAGTTTCTAGGCCGCAGCACAAAGTGCTGGGACAGGAACATGTCTGAGATGTCAAAGAGATTATGTATATTGTTTTCAGAGCAGGCAGAGTTGGCCACAGTGAGGGTCACTTGTGCGTAAAAGAGTATGTCATAAGAGCAGAGCTGGGGGGAGAGTGATGGGGTATGAAGGGGGATGGAGACCCATATTGTGTAATCTATTCAGCAGGTTCTGGATGTCTCAGGCACAGGACAGTGGGAAGGCAGCCATTATCTGTGTTTTATACTAAGCTAGCCAGAGCCCTATTGATTAAAAAAAACATTGGCTCACACTGAAAAAAGAGAGAAGACAGAGAGAAACTGACGTTCAGCCAGCAGGACATACCTGCTTGTGTATGTAACACAGAGAGAGAAAAAGCAAGGCAAAGGAAAAGTAGGCTGCTCTTCTAAAAACGTAACCTTTTCACAGCATCTTCATCTCAACCATTGTTTTACTTTGCAATAATCCAGCTGACCCACTCTGAACCCACACATACAGCCACTCTGAGTGTTTAGTAAGAAAACAGGCATGTCTACACAGTGTAAGAAAACGTAAAAGTGATGTGAAAGCCTATTAATCACAGCTAGGTTAAATGCCTGTGTTTGGTTTACAACAATCATTTAAAAACAGCCGTCTCTTGTTCAAGTCACCTGTAAATTAAGTAAATCTTAACACATTTTTAGGGAACTAAAAATAGGATGAAGTGAACCTCTTGCACAAGCCACCTACATTACATGTTCCTTTGGGAAGCACTTTCAGTAAAATGGCTCAACACTATACCTATATACCAACCAGCCCCCCCACCCCCAACCCCCAGTGTCAGACTTATGCATGTACTGTATGTGAATAAAAAGAGGGAAACAAAAGTGACTGAGAATGCAGGTCTAAAAGCCCAACCTCTAATATAAAGAAGAAACGGTCTTGAGGAAAAATGTGTTTGTGAGTGTGAGCGTGAGAGAGAGGGAGATGGTTGGAGTGTCTACAATCAGGCTACAACAGTACTGATGATCTTTGGCTGGTCTGTGTGCAAAACCTGAAATTTGGTTACGAGATAATGTAACTCTTTAACAGTCTGGAATTACAACAAGACATTTCAGGCAGCTGAGAATAGTGGTTTCTGTATACTGTGGGCTTTACAACATTGCAGACGGTTTTCTGTGCATAGCAAGCTACAAAACACACTAAAAGAAAAAGAGAAAACCGGAAAAGCATAACAGATCCTCTTTAAAATCATATAACATATGGGTCAATAAAGTGTCCTCTGTTCTAACTTTATACACAACTTCTGAAGTGTTGTTAAATGTGGGTTACTGTTCTTTACTAACGCTCAGGGTTTATACCCAAATTTGCCCAAGCCACCCTTTCACTGGCACTATGGACCGGAAAGTGTCCACATTGACAGGCTAGGCAAGATGGCCTGCTGACCCTTCATGACATCACCATTGTGTCCGGAGAGTTCCGCCTAACAGGCTTATCAAAGGGGCCCTTTGAGCCCGAGAAAAAAAACTGTGCAGGGAGGTGGTTGATAGGAAACCTTTTATCTGCTGAAGCTTTTCTGCTCATACAGGACATCAGAGAGTCATGGCTTTCAGTGCTTCTGCTTACTCTGTGTCTCTCGCTCTCTGTGCTGACTTTGGTACCACACACAGCTACATGGCATTGCACCTGTAGCTCCTCCACAGCAATCAAACTACTTCCTCTTTTTAAAAAAAATACAAAAATGAATAACTGATGGTCTTAAACTGTGTCTGGAGATTTAGCTCAGTATATGTTAAAGATAATCAGAGAATATTTTTTCCAACATGACAAGCCTCTCAAACAACCCCGCCGCCACGGGTGACTGGGCCGCAGTGCAGGAAGTGACCTCACGTGCGTCCTTCCTGGCCGTGGTACTATTGTCTACGCGCTGTCCTCAAAGGAAACTGAGCGGCGGGGGCTCGTTTGTAGCCTCTGCCGCTGGCTGTCTGGTAATTATGATCGCTGTGCAGCTGTTTAGAAAAAACAATACACACTGCAATACAATATGCCCCCCCGCTTCTCACCTCAAACCAGACAATAGCTGTGTGCTCACATCACAGCCCTCCACACATAAACACCACGTGATGATTTATGCCCACTTTGGGAGTGGGACTGATAGATCTCGGCAGAGCGTGAGAAAGAGAATCTGGGTTTAGCCATGTATGGTAGATAATTACTGTCGGTTGACCACTGAGATTATCACTTTTATGAATATGGCAGGGACCTATTAGCGGGCGTGTTGCACTTCAGGGAGCAATATCTAGCTGGCTAAGAACGACAGCTGCCCAGAGACTAACCATCGACAGGCTCGACAAAGCTATTAGTTGCCAGTGCAGGAGAAGAACGCGCTCTCTATCGGGGGTATTTTGGGACACGAGAGCAAACTGGGAATTCAACTCAGAATTGAGGATGAAGGCATCTCAAAGTCACTGTATGGGCTTCAGACTGAAATGAACTGGTGGGAACGATGTGGCGTCAAAGTACTTCTCCCATCCCCACTGGCCTCAATATCTTGTTCCCAATCTACTATACTACATGTGTGATGAGTGGAGTTTCAACAGCATTTGCAAAGTCTGACTTTAATCCCTTACACGCTTAAGGATCACTTTCTTAAAGCGACAGACTTTACAAAGAAGCTTCACAGCAGTACTGGACATTACACTATAGTTTGTTTCAGACACACAATCTGAAAATGTGACATTAAATCTTAATATAACAGCTCCATACCTGTATCTTTCTGCTAATCTGTAGTTGCATAGTAATAACAACGGCAGTCTTACTCTAAATTGCTGGAACTACTTTTTTTGGCAGACGAAATCACCAGGATTAATATCATGCAGGGTTGTGTAAATGCCAAATGAAAGCCACACTTCATTTATTTCATTTCCAGTCAAAACAGTCATTATGTACAAGTTACTCATTTTTCAAGTGTTATTTTTGAGGCAGGTAAATAGATATAAGATAATGCACTTGCATGAGGAAGGAGAAAATCAAAGAAAAATGAGTGAAAGCACAGGAGCTTCCAAAAATAATTACAGGAAATGGGACTCCTAACAACTATGCAAGACCCAGTAGAAAACCAACACTTTCACCATCACATAAACAGTACTTAAAGCTTTCATCTTTCAGAGTGAGGAGAAAATTTAGCCCACAGGTGTTACTGTCCATCTTTCCACTGTGAGAAGACGTGTACACCTTGTGTTGTCTAACAGTTTAACAGCAGAAAAAACCCTAAACGATCTTTTTTTCAACCTGAAACAACACGACGGCTGTGAAGAACTAGCGCACGTGATCATATCATGTTAGGGTTATATGCTATTTGCAATAACACACTCCCTTTTGTGTTCCACAGCATAAATATACCTAAATAACAAGATTACGTTTAAGGGGTTAACGTATCTCATAACAGAACATGTCAGAACCTCTCTCTCATCTCTCATTTATCTATCCCTCTCATTTTTCCTTGTACCCTCTCTCCCTCTGTCTTTCCATTGCTCTCACCCCATCCCTTCTCAGGCCACAGATTGGATCATTAGCCGTCAGAGCCCTTGAAACCATAGCAGCCCCCCCCACCCCTGTTCCTGCTGCCTCTAAAATATTCATAAGGACAATTAGGAGTTCCGATAAGGCAGGGAGGGAGGAGTAGAGAGAGGGCAGGACGTGCCAGCAGGACTGCTGTACTGCAACACTCTATACTCCCACCCCCGCAACGGAGCAGGCCTCATCAATCTGTGCCCGGGCAACCCTCGCTTGCCTGTGCCCTGTTCTCCAAAACATCAGGCCTTCTGACTCCAATACGCAATTCACCCCGTCTCATACACAGAATTTACTTAATCTAAATCATTTGTAAATACATTTCCTGTCTCTAATGGTGAAGAAATTGAATGTTCTTTTTTCTAGTGTACTCATTGAGTGTATAACTACATGCTGCATATTGTCGGTTTCATAAGAAAACTTCATGTTAGAAATGCTAACTTTATTTCTCGTGTAAAGAAATGTTTTTAATGTACCTACAGAAACAAGCTGTAGTACAAAAGGAAAACAACAGAACTTACAGTTTTGGTTCTTGTACTTTTTCCAGCTGCTGAGAAAGACAACTGGTACTATCTCAGTCGCTCTGAAGCTTCTGATTAGTTAGCTTTAACTTACTGGCTGACATTAAACGCTGCACACTGTTCTGCACACACCTGTATCATCACACATCATATCACCAGGTCCTTACTAATACATAGCCCTGATGTTAGCTTCCTAATCAGGTGATGCCATCTTCAGCTTAACTCTTTACAGAGTAAAACTCGACACATCAACATACCATTGTAGTCTGCATAATGGTACACTTATTGGTCATGTACTAGTAACTGATAACTTTGTGTTCTCCTGTAAATGTAAAGAAAAGTAAAATAGGAAAGGTTTGCTTTACAAAATTTCTATTGGTCCACTTTTTCTTAAATATTACATATCAAGGGCAGCCAGCACTTTTTAAATGGTGTAAAACAGTGGTCACAAACTTTTTTACATTAATTATCCTCACATGCAGTAACTAAACGTTCACTAACCCGCGTCACATCATGGTAAAATACTGACGGCTAAGCGCTGATAACAGAGGCTACAAACAAATAACTTATTAAAATCACAAACTAAACCATGTCTAAGAAAAAAAAAACTAACTCAAGTACACGACTAACAAGCATCAAGCAGGCCTTAAAAACAGTTAATAAAGGATAATCTCTTAATTCACACACACAACAGGGAACTATAATAAACTCTATTACTGGTACTTTCTTCTTAATGTGCGGTGCTCAGCAGGGACAGAAGAGAAACACTTTCTTCTCTCACACAAGCTTTTATGACAAAAGAGTGAATGAACTAATAGAGAATGAGTTTGCCCTATGCTGGGTACTCTTTGTGTCACATGTATGGGGGAAAGTACCTGTGTGAATGTGTGACCTGCTAAATTAAGTAAAATTAAATTTAATACATTAAAATTAAATTTTTTATGTATTCCTATAACTCATTCAACGTGAAACCCTGATTTTAGACACACAGTTTGAGATCCACTGGTGTAAAGTACAAAACAAAGAAGAGTTAAGACAGCAATATCCACGACAGCGACTATATTACGCAGGTCATACGTCTGTGAGCTTTACATGTACGAGGTTCATGTCATGTGTGGGGACCAAAACCTGGTCATATACTCACGCTATTGGGACCTTAGTTTTGTGTTCACCACAAACTGGTCCCCATGGTATACAAAATTTCATTTTTAAGGTTAGGGTTAGGATTAGGGCTAGGCTTTATTTCTGCTTAATTTCTCCTGAAAATCTATGTCTATATAATGGCCCCACAATTCACAGAAACAAACGTGTGTGTGTGTGTGTGTGTGTGGTGGTGGTGGGGAGCTTGTGAGAAGGCTTAATTCGTACACTATCATACCTAACAGACAGTGCTTTATATGATGTTGTATAAGCGCAGCAATGTTTGCGAAGGTCACACATAGGTTGGTGGTTATGCTTACCTCGCGCCCACAGTGTAAAATCAGGTCGCATACCATAGGGCTCTAGAAACCACCGGGCGTCGCTTTGGTAACCCTCATCCATATCCTCATGCGAACAAGGCTGCCTTGCTGTCATTAGTGATTCCAGCCAAATTAGGTCAGCTAATGACATACTTTGAGTTCTGCTACACTAAGCCGCCAAAGTAACCTTGCTCTGTGAAAATGGCAAATGATGTGGGGCTAACACACTAAGAGCATATGTTTAAAGTTTTTAATCCAGAGTGTTTATTAAAATTCTATAAACTACAATGACCTGCATGTGGCTCGCACTTCAGGTCCTGAATCTCAAAATAACAGAATTTTTTTTTTTGCACATACAGAATGATAAGCCTTAAAACCAGTAACTTATGAGCCTGCAAAAAATTAAAAAGGCCCTGCACAATTCCTTACACTCATAACTACATAACTTATATATCACTATCATAATAGTGAGCCAGACACTGCAGTTCTGTGGCAAAGTCTAAAACCACCCTTCACTTCCAGCCAGAACACCAATTAAGTTACAAAAATATATATTTACCAGGAAACTACTCAGAAACCTCAACAACTAAATAGAATTTCACAATGTTCAGCATTTAGAGTGGCCACACCTTCTTACAGCTTCCAATTTTTAAAAAAAAAAATTTCACTTTCTGCTGCTTATAATACAAGTGATGATGCTGAGGTGTGAACTCTGGGGTGGTCAGTCCAGCTTTCTGAGAATACCAGCAGTTTCAGGTCTGATTGGTCATTTCTTGTTTTTATCTTCTGCCTGTTTTCAGTGAGGGCCTCTTGACAGATACACATCCTTTCAGAACCACAGTGTTGAGTTTTCATCTCACCGTGAAGGGATGAACAGAAACACCTGTAGATTTTTTTTAGATCTGAAGTAAGAGTGGAGATTTATGTCTCTTATATCTCTCTCAAAGATGAACGTTTTAGGGACGGTTTATCTGATTGTGACGGTTTGGGTGGTCTATCAGGTCTTGCACAGTTGCTAGGCGTCCCATTTGCTCTGTGCTTTTTGCTTGTAATTTTTATTTTTAACTGGAACGTTTTTTTCCACTAATATTCCTTTGACCCTGTTTCTTATGCAAGCAGTTTATCTATGTCCTGAAAATACCTCCTGAAAAACGAACAACTTGTACTTAGTGGCCAGTTTTCACCAGAAATTCAATAAATGAAGACTGACTTTTGCATTGTAAGTAGTTTCTGAATAATAAACAGCTTGAAGTTTAATGGTTAATGGACATCAAAACTCTTGTTATCTTGAGGCGATAACAACAATGTTAGCAGTGTTATGAAACATGGTCTACATGAACTGGAAGAGTCAGGCTCTCCTGCCTGTGAGTCAGAGTGAGAACCACTCTGCTGTTTTCCATGGCCTTGTAAAAGGAAGGAGCTCTCCCTTTTCCTATCTCTCTCTCTCTTTCTCTCTATCTGTCTCTCTCTCTGTCTTTTTCCCTAAACCTGAATTAACCCTGTCTTGGCTCGTGTTACTGGGGTAAGCCAGGCCAACACCTGAGGAACAGGGAGAGGTCACAGTAGAAAGATTTGTGGTGTGCGTGCATGCATGGCTTGAACAGAAGAGAGGGAGCTTAAGAGGAAGAGAGCGAGGTAGAGAGGGAATGAGGCAGCAGGCCTGCATATTTACATGCACCTAAACACCTAATAGGGGTATGATTGTGAATAAATGTTTGCAAATCTTCCCCTGCTTTACAATTCCAAATTAGCTCTATAACTTTATTTACACGTAACCCGGTGCTCTTTCACATTTACGGATCTGTTACACATAAAAGCCCTTTGAAGTGGGGCCTATGCTGGGCCGCCAAGTTTTTTTCCCTTCTCCTTTCTTAAGGCTGAATCACAGCATATGTATAACCAAATCATAAGCTGTGTCAAATGATTGGAAATCTTCCTCTGGCAGCCCACACAACCACTGAGATCAGTTCAGTCCACACAACCAAATAAGTACTACAAGCGAAGGAATTTTAATTGAAAGCACAGGTATGACACTGCGTGTGCCAGTTCATCTATACTGTATGCTACAAAAAATAGTTACTGTGCTTCATTTAAGCCTGAGCCAGGAGAAATAATCTTTCATGTCAACACTGGAACGGTTACAGCAGCCGTTTGAGATTACCTCACCTGAGAGTAATTCACTGTTGAAAGCTGCATGCAGACAGTATGCCAGAACAATGAGCTTTAGTGAAATCGTATCAGAGAGACAAAGTGTGGGTGAGACTTTGAGATTTAGGAGTAGAGAAACCAAAATGAAGAAAAGAACAGAGTTGCTGTTACAAAAAAACCTTACAAACCTTCTCTCTTCACACCATTTTGGCACCTGTCGAGTTTAACAGCTTTGAGTTTAGTGACTTGCGATCTTCTGACGATACCACACGTGCATGGCTAGGAGTCCAAAACAGCATAATCAACCTGGTCTGTATACTGACTGAGGAGATTATTGGGTAAAAATATAGAAAAAAAACTTTTTTAAGAAGCAGTTCGTCAAATGACGCAACCCTTGGAACTAATGTTCAAAATAATGGGGGCAACATATCTCTCCAATCAATTCTTCTGTTACTGCAAGTCTAGAAGAAACGCAAGTCCAAACTTGAGGTCCAAATTGGTTTTATGAGACAGGACGGATCGGGACTAACCGGTTAGCATGCTCATGTCATTAAATATCTTTGCAACACGATACGCATGTCCTTCACAGAGCATTCTGTTAATAATTTTAGTTCATCTTGAAATGGTTAAAACAAAAAATCACATATTTTGCTCTTTTAAGTTACATTAGCAACCGTTCAGTGTTGCCATTTTAATGACTGGGAGAATCAAATTATACTTAGTGTGCATCGCGAGAACAGCCATTAGAAACACAAAGGAAATGCTTTAGTGTTTTTCTGTACAAGTTAACGGACAGTGTTGTCAGCGTTTAATCAGTAACTCTACTCAGGTCACTGTGTAAAAGCTGTTAAAACTATTTAAAATGATCAGTGTTGTCACAATGCTTAATGGTCCACACAGGAACTACATATCATTGTTAGGTTTTTAGCTGATGCACTTATCTGTAGAGATTTAAAACGGTAGGTCACAGGTCAAGCAAAAATACTCTAATCAGTATAACAGTAAAAAAACAACAACTTTAGTGTGTTGGCGTGTCCGCTGTAATGTAAGGCTTCAGTCTAATGGGAACTATATAATATATGAAACATTTATAATATATAATATATTATTTGAAACAAGACTTTTTTCTGTTTTTTGAACAAATCGCTGTGTCTTTTTATTACTAGCATTCACTTTTCGTTTAATTCTCCACCATCGCTCCCATTGAGACACAGCAGGTGACCGTCATTAATATGGCCATATATGCGCGAGACTGAAACAGATGAATAAAGTTACTATTTCAGTGATCCCAGGTTTTCTTACAACAGTGACTATATGTATCAGAAAGAGAAAGTGAGAGAGAGGGAGTGAAGGAGAGAGAGATACATTCTCCCTCTTATCGAATTACATTCAATCATGTTTGGCCATGTTGGTGATGCTCTCCCCCCTCCCTCTGGAGCGTAATCAATAGCTGGAGAGGCGGCCTCCATTAGCCCTCCCTTTTGCTGTCTAGGGACTGGTCTTGATGGTAACCAGGAGAAGAGAGAGAGAGAGAGTGAAGGGAGGAGGGAGGTTGGTTAAGTTCAAGTAGAACACCGTACACAGCAAGGTCCTTCACCGTTTCCATTTTTGTTTCCATTACGGCGCTGCACTCAGCATCAAAGCATCGAAAATTAGCAGGAGGCCTCTGCTTGAGAGATCCGGGGAAGTTCAAGTATAATACAATGCAAAGCCCCTCATTGATTCCATTATGTTCGAGTTCTCGGCCTCGGAACGCGCAGAAACACAGCAGAACCCTCTAATTGCAAATTGTCGCTTGTTACAACTGCGGCCCTGCAAAGATCTCTTCTGTCCGTACGCATTCATACGAGCACAAACTGCAGATATAAGTTATTTTTTTTCCCCTGTAATATCATATTACGGCTCATTCACTGAACTCTAAGGCATGCCACATTACGAGGAAAAACGATATGTTCCCCGCTCTGCATGGAGCTGGTTTACGGTTCGTATTATGGTATTGCTTTTCTTGTACGGTGCCATCGACAACGTCCTCAGCATTCAAGAGTGCTCTGTGAAGAAAGGAGAATACATCTCTGAACATGTCTGTTAGCACTCGTAATAATAACTCTAAAAACTGATGACTACAAAGAGAAGGAGAACGAGAAGAAAGTGCAGATGTAAGAACAGGTGAGCATTGAGTCCTCATAAATCTGTGAGTGGTATAAGGTTTAGGGGTGAAAAGAATGTTTTTGTGAAACCACACATCAAACAGAAACAAAACACGACCTTACACAAGAGAACCACGACCTCATTAACTTCTAAGTGGCTAAAACTGACCTCCTCACCAAAACTTTCTCCACCACAAGAGTAAACCTTGAACCGCACTGAAGAAGCTGGGTGTTTACCTCTCACGCAGGCTAAAATGATACAGTGGAAATGAGTCATTCATTTGAACCCACGCGTGCTCGTGCTGCTTCTCCCTCTTGTTTCATTTGTGAATGAGTGCGAGGGCTATTTGAACAGAGTCAGCAGGGCCTGCGCTCGAGCACTCGAGATTAGAGGCTGCCTCATTAGTCTTATTCGAGATTAATGTTTACGGAGGACGCGCCTCGCCACGGCTTTGTCTGCTGGGTTTTTGTTGTGGCCTCTCGAAGACGACCTGGTTTTAAAAAAAAAAAAACCACACACACATCAGACTCGCGAGAAAAGAGAAAACGAGGAGGCAGAGGAAGATGGAGAGAGAAAAGAGAGAGAGAGAGAGAGAGAGAGCCGCTGACGTCAATGAAGCACGACATGTGCTGAAAACAAGACTCTCTTGGCAGTAACCAGGTAACAGGCACTGCGCTCGAGAGGGCAGGGACGCGCTGAATGAGGCGAGCACGAGAGGCTATGATTCGCGCGCACATACGTATTCAGTGGGCTTTTTAGCTGTGCTCTATTAATTGATGTGTCATCGTGCTACTGGTTAAACAAAACAACACAAAAATAAGGCAAACAAAAAAGGGGCAGTAATGAAAAAGTTCAGGCTCCATCAGCAACTTCGCTTGCGTGTTTTTTTGCGCTGTCCTTTCGCCGTCGTTCCTGCAGCGGACCCCGAGCGTTTTCTTGGATGCCTGGTGTGAATGAGGAGGATCTGAGCTGCTTTTGCTCGCCGTCTGTTCTCAGTTAGGAAGTAAACACGCAACAGTGTTTCCACAGCAACCTGGTCACACTTAAAAAAAAAAACAAAAAAAAACTTCAACCCATGCCTCGAATGAAACAGAAGGTACTTTGGAGGGAATATAAGCAGAATGTAGCAAAACAAACAAAAAAATCCCATTGTTTTAGTGTAAGAGAGAGACAGAGGGAGAAGGAAGGCAAAAATGGGATGTTCCCATCGAGAGCATTGGTCCTGTCCTACAGTGAAAACCCAGAGGAAAGGGAGTCCTTGTCCTATAAAAGAGGGCACTTTGAAACGCAGCGGGACGCCTGCTACAACACCATTAGTGTTCCGGAACTCAGCGTGGTCTATTAAGGCAGAGCTTTTTTAACCTGCTTCACGTGCTTCACCCCGGCTGAAGAGGAAGGCTAGTGCCAATTCATTTACACAGCAGAGGCTTTTCCAGCAGGTTTTCCCAAATGGAAATGATCATTTTCATGAGAGCTATATTATATCTGAGCTATTTTTCCAGTCTGTGACCTCAAACAGGCTTGTTTAAAGCACAGCCAATAACCCTTGTAGACACAAGTGCTAGAGGAAGTGCAAATGAAACCGCACGTGCTGTAGCACTCCAAAAATTTGGAATCGGTTGTCGAAATCGTTTATTATTTATACAGTGTAGATGTTTAATCAAGGCGTACTGCCAAAATAATTATTGCGTATCCAGAAAGCACAGCTCTGTGGAGGGCATCTGCAGCACTGGTGGACAATCGTAGATGCCTCTTTAATCAAATGCACAGAACTGGGCTGTCAGTGCTTTCCTTTAAGCGTGTGACACTGCATTATTCTGTTGTGTGGGTAGCCGCTTGAAAAATAGTCTTGCAGGGCCAGATGTGATCTCGTAACTAGAACATGAGACTTTTTGGTCTAAATCTTGGGAGTGTACACTTCCTAGGATGAAAACCGAGTTTGATGCTTTTAAACCAATCGAACACCTCATGAAGGCAAAGCTCAAAGTAGAGAACGATGGACAAGAACCCTGTTGTCAGGCAATGGATGTAAAGTAATTCTTCACAAAGTTCCAGTATAGCATGTACATGTGAGCCCTGTGTGCAGAGAACACAAAACATGCAGCAAAAATAAACATTCCCCTTTGCTAGCTTTGCTTGTGTTATCAGTTGTACTCTGGACATTGAAGAAGTACAGAGCAGGAGCTCTTAACCTGGACGCCTCAACATGATTCCAGTGGGGGTCATATCAGACACAGAGATTTTGATGACTGTAAACAAGCTCTGCGGAATGGCTCTACCTACAGGCCATGGAAGATAAGACATACTGTATATACATTTCTATTGGGTGAGCTTCTTTCTGATCTCAAGTCTTGATTCATTGTTGAACTTGATGCATATGACTGTGACTACACTGGTTTGATATCACAAATAGCTGATTTTAAACTTTTAGGTGGTAGTTTTTGCCTGCAGAAGTGTTTTTGTTTTGTTTGGACTTTGACAAAGTAAACTACATTTACCATGCTCCTCAGCCCCTGCTCATATCTTTACTACAGCTAAAAACCTTACAGCCCTCTTGTTTACTTTGGCTAGTTTATACAGAAGCATGGGCTGCACCCTCCACAGTAATCAGGAGCAGCTAGAGGGTCCGTTCTATTATTATTGTACTCTACCAAGATAGTGATGCTATTTCTGTTGCAAAATATACATTTAGCGTTCTTTGGATTATTTTTAGTTGACTGGAGTGACTACTCCCATTCCTCCCCACCCCCTGGCTGTGCTCAGAATACCTTGTTTGTTTTGATCGTGCGGACTGCCAGAACAGGTTAACTGGGCAAGCAAGTTTTCCTGGAATGCTCTTGAGTGGACCCGCATTATTGCTGGGTGTTCAAGTATGTCCAAAGGATTGTAATGTTCTGGGAGAGAGACAGGACAGATTCTGCAGCTGATGTGTTGCACCATGAGATACAAACAGCATGCCATCCTCACACTGTATGCCAATCAGAATGACTGAAAGTATTTTTTTTAATGAGGCAAAACATAGACGGCATTTCCAGACAGTGACAGACTACAGTACATCTATAGCACTATGATGTGTTACAGTAATCCGGTTCATCACATCTATTCTGGCCATTGCTAATTAAACACCACCCAGTACAAATGCATACTAGAGGCAAACTAAGTACCGATTATATTTATCTCATACTGAGACTGAAGTACAACACTGTGCAAAAACTAGCACCCACTCTTCAGTTCTTTTATTCCCAGTCAATACAGCCATTGAATGAAACTTTTCTTTATTTCATTATTAATATATATCAGTATCTGGAAAACAGAACATATGTTTAAAGGAAATATTTAAATTGTTTTCAGTATTTAATGTGCCAACCCTTTATCTTTACTACAGCTTCCATTATTCTTTTCAGTTTTTCCAAGAAATCTATTGGGATATCTGTCCACACCACCAAAGCTCAGTCTTAGAAACTGGTTTTATTCATTCAGTGGTGCTGAGGTCTGGAATCTGGAGTGGCCAGTTCTGAGAACTCCAGCAGCTTCTTTGTTTGTCCAATTTTTATCTATAGCCATTTCTCAGTAAGCGTTTCTTGACAACTAAGCATCCTTTAAGACCCATAGTGTTGCACTTCTGCCAGTGGAGAGATGGACAGAAACACCCCATACACAATTTTTTTCAGATCCAAATTGAAGAGTGGAGCCTGGTTTTCTCTTTCTTTCTCAAAGATGAAAGTGCTCTTTATCTGATGGTTGCAGTTCTTAAGAGCTTAATTTTCTCTCATTTTCCCATTTAGTTTTTTTTTTTTTCAATGAACTCCTGTTTTGGAAACTCTTCACTTATTTCAATTTGAATTTCCCTTTTCCTTACGAAAGTAGCTTATCTTACATACAAGCTCATTAAAAATATCTCCCTAAACATAAATAACTTGTACCTATTAGCCATTTTGACTGGAAATAAACTAAACGAAGGGTGGCCTTTGTCGTTTGCACAGTTCTGTATTATGTCTACTCTCTGCTGTGTTTCAAGAATGATGAAATTATGAGGAGATCAAATAAATTATAAGCTTATAAAACTCAAGCTCTTCATTGCACACAACTGCCTCTATTTGTGGTTGGAACTTATTATTATGCCGCTACACCCGACTGCCCCATAAAAGAGGGCTCAGCCTTGTGTCAATACGGCTGACATTTGGTTTGGCTTAATCGCTTCTTTAATATGGAGACGTCTGAATGTGAGAAGGAAAAGGGTATGAGACGAGGTGTGTGTGCAGCACCGGTGGTGGTGTGGCAGGAAGGGGGGGTTAAAGAATTGCAATGGTGGAGACATTAAGGGGTGAGCGCTGGGGAATTGATGAGAGACAGAGACGAAGATCGCCGAAATGAAGCGAAATGTTACAGATCATGAGGGAAATTAGACAAGCTTTAATAACTGTTACATCAAAAAAACAGTGCCAAAGTGATATCTGAATCGAACTGACAGCTGTTAAAAAGGGGCTGCTAGGATTGCTCAAATTATCATGTCACAAACTTTTTTTCACAAGAACAAAGAACTTTTTGGAAAGCTTTGGCCTCAACTTACAAAACTATGAATGATGACATCATTTCATATTGCACTGCAGTTGTAAAGTGTCGGAGAGCGTGAAATCTTTAACACTTCAATGCTGATGCAAAATGTAGCTATTTCTGTCTTTTACTATTCTTCTCACATACCATGAAAAACCTCCTTTTAAATGGGGTTTTATATGTAAACCATGTTAAAGTTCTGCATCAGACTATAAACCTACTACACCTACTATATATACCCAACATACCGATGAGTTCAAAGAGAAATCGCCGAAGTCTCTACCTATATAATCAGGTACAGGGTTAAGTCCGTTTCTGAGTGCAGTTGTGGTAATGGAACAGCCCGATCCAGCTTAGCATAAGAGAATAGCTTTATCTGGCTTTTCATTAAGTGCAGGGGAGCCTACGTCTGACGCTCGCGGGGAGCGGCCAGGGCCATGCCAAGCAGTGTAACTAACCATGTGCATCCCTGAGCCATCTCAAATGTCAAACAAGGCTTTAACAGATCACACAGGACACCTGGCCTCTAGCCAGTCCCAAAATCAAGCTGCTAAGTTAAGCACTTGGCAATTAAAAAGCAATCTTTTTTTCTCCTCATCTATCTTTTTGTATTGTCATCTGTGCATATCAAACACAAATTAAGCTGCTGACCCCTTTCAGATTCATCCTGGCACTCGAAGCAATGGCTCAGGACTGTTAGAGTGGCAGTCATGCGAGTGTGAGGTGTGTATGTGCGTGCGTGAGCATGCATGTGCTTGTGTGTGGCCTGTAGAACCTCAAGGAAGCACTCGGATGCCCCTGCTTTCAGCTGGAGAACGGCCTCTCTCTGAAACTGTGCCAGGGACGACCTCGCAGAGTGACCTCATTTACGCGACGCTGTTGCATGATTCAATTAAAGGCACCTCATAAATATGCAATATGCCCAACCTGGCCCTTCATAAATCCAAATGAAGCTGGCTTTCAGCTCCGGTTAGGTCCACATTACATGCTGTGTGGCACACCAGGAATTTTGGTTTCTCATTCAGTGATCAATTAAGTCAAAGTAAATCTCGCTGTCCTCACACGCTAAAATGGTAAAGCAGTTATATATGAGAATGTTAAAGGAAATAATAAATAGTTTATTCCAGCATCTTTCAGCCTAATCTCCGACTGACACATATGTAGCATGTGGTCAGGGAAAGTAGTTTCCACATGTAGTACTATGCAAAGAGTTCAGACTAATAAGTTGGTTGGACCCTTGTGTACATAATTCAAGCTACAAATGAGGACTCGCTCATAAAAGCTTACTCCACCTTTTCTCTTAATAACAGCTTCTTGGCAACTCCACAGGTTTTCAGACTCATGGTGCTGAGTTGTCTTCTTACAGTGACAGCATGGAATTTTCCTGTTTTTTTATTTAGTTTTAAAAACTGTTATCTGATGATCTATGTGGTTTTTTACTATATCTTTTAATCACTTTTGAACTCTAACCTTCTCAGAAATATTCCACTTTAGATGCATGATGGAACTTTTGTATGAACAAACACCCAAAAAGTATTAGATATAAAAATACGTAATAAATAAGTAAAAAAATAAGTAATAGGTATGCACAGTATCTTTTTGTATACTGAGAAGGGGGCTAGGTAAATCAACCCCTTGAAAAGGTATTAAATGTGACCATTCTCTGTATCTGTGTGTAATTCCTGGTCTTGAAAGATGAAATAAAGAAACCTGCTTTTTCCTGTCAGTGAGTCTTTGGGAATTCTTTTTTTGATTTGCTCTAGTTGTCGTATTTTAGTTTTGTAAATAGCTTTATAGCTAAATCAATTGTCAAAAGCAGCTGAGGTGGGTTGCAGTTGCTTGTGTGAATGTTTGTCTCTTTGAAAGAACATATAATGTCAGTGATAATGTCTTTTTAGGATCATTTGATGAGAGGACACAATTATTATTTGTAGTATTTAAGATT
This sequence comes from Megaleporinus macrocephalus, assembly GCA_021613375.1. NCBI lineage: Eukaryota > Metazoa > Chordata > Actinopteri > Characiformes > Anostomidae > Megaleporinus > Megaleporinus macrocephalus. Next base: position 19,602,736 of record CM038711.1, read on the forward strand.
AGAAGGATGGAGGAGTTGAAGTGGCTGTAGAGTGCACCCAAGTAAAGAGTGGACAAATTAAACATGGATACTTTTGACATATTTTGTGTAAATTTCTGTTACATGGGTAGCTTGCACTTGGCTGATTCAATAGAAAACTATGTCTTTTGCACACCAGTGTATTTTTCTGGAAGAACAGAAAACTATTTGAATCAAAACAGTGCTTAAAATTAATGCCTAGGTAGGCATACAGAAATGTGCCACACTTGTCCAGGGTAATCAGCTGATGTGTTGGATAGAGATTAGACTAAAAGAAGTTTTTATACTACACTAATATAGGATATACTTCACACATTGAAATGAACATATACATTCTGCAAAATACACTTAGAACCTTCACTGTTTTATGTTCATTTCAATAAACTTACAGTTTACAATCCGCTAGAACTGAATGCCTGCTGGAATATACTGCCCAAAAAAGAAGTCCAGTGCTAGGTCAGTGGCGCAGCAAGGCAAAGCCAGTGGTACACCACATGACTGGGCAAGTTGGATCCTCAGGGGGACGTGGGGACAGTACAGACAGCCTGTGGGGTGGTGACAGGGCTGCATGGTGCCAGTTCCAGCCTCCTGTGAGCGAGGCTCCATTATCTAAGCATGTCAGGATCACAGCTCCGCAGCACTCCAGGTCTGATCTGTCAGTGAAAGAGCCCAGACAGGGCCCCTCTGAGACACCCAGCCCCCTAATGTTTGGAAAATGAGCTTAGCAGCTAAGGCTGAATCAACAGCGCCGTATAAATAATACTCCTATTAAGACTGCCACCCCTGCCTGCTAAAAGAGAAATGGGTTTGTAATTGCCACGGCATTAACAGCACATGTTGTGCTTGGGGAGCACCCTAGAGCAGTCTTTGATTTAATAGTCGTGAAATGGAGACAAACAGCAATACAAAGACAATTAAACATTTGACAGCTTGTTCTGTTTTTTCAACTAGACTGAACAAAAATAAAGAAGTAAACACAGTGACAGTGACTCTCCTGATGACACTGGTTCGATGGAATGCTTGGAATTATTCTGCATGTAAATTGTCACACAATGCATTCTTCATTTCTGAATAACAACAACACATCAAATAAGTCCATGCTTTTCTTAGATAATGTGAGCTCTAATTCCACATCAGCGTTTTGCCGATGAAGTTTATCTGTTGTGTCACCAATGTGTACAGATTAAACGTAATCATTCAAGGGACTTTCCTTTTTTACGTCAGGATATGAATGCCACCTTGATATCCTGTCAAAGATAATTTGAAGGCTGCATCTTTGGCAAAGCCCTTAAGTGATTCAATCATCACTAATTTATCCAAATGACATTTTAAAACTGTACTTTAATGGGCTTTTTTGGCCCTTCTTCGTCTTAGCACGCTGTTGCATTTTCTTTCCTTCCTTCTCTCACCCCTCCCCGTCACCAGGAGGAGGATAATTGATCAATCACGCTAATTGAACAGTCTGGCCAGCTAGCTCACAGAAGCAGATGTGCCAATTTGCATTCATTAAGACGGAGTGGGGGTCTTAATCACTGTGCCCACTGTGATTGACAGCACAAACAATTGTGTTTCTTTCCCCGAAACATACACTGTCTGTCAAAAGTTTGGAGACACTGTGTCTTCCAATGAAATGTAAGTTATGTGACTTTTTTTTAAAGAAAGAATACAAAAAATGTTTTTATTATTATATTAACATAAAAAGTTAAGTAATAATGCTGTGGAAACAGGGCTTCTTATCAATCTATCGACTATTAGTTGATTAACTGACTAATTAAATTACTGTCTTTTTATTTTTGTCTCCATAAAAACATCAGTGTCATTAAAAGTATCAGTTTAGTTTAGTGCTGTAGGTAAATCTATCAGTAATTAACATTAGTGATGATACTCAGTCGCCTTATAACCCAAAGATTTCTACATTAAAATCTGTTGAGTTATGATGTTTAAGTGTGTTTGTGAATTGCACTCCTGTACTTTGTTTTACGTTGGTAGGTTCGTAGGTTGGTAGACTGTGGTAGGTTAAGAACACCACAGACAAAAAAGCACCAGGGCTGATGTTCTGAGTCATCTCATTTGTTTATTAAATCATTTTGACAGGTGGGCCTGCCAGCAAGGTGCTTAACACTAATTTTACCATCTAGTGACCTGTCATGGGAATATTTGTTGTAGGTAGGTGTGTTACAATACTGATTTAATACTTTTCTATCTAGCAAACCTACCTATTCAAATTTACAAGCACTAGAAGCACTTCTGCTGTTCCGACTGAGTACATCTTATTAATCCTAACGATGTGAGTAAAAAGCAAACAAACAAACAAACAAACACACAAAAAACGCAGGGCATGGCCATTATTTGCGAAGCTGCTGATGTTCAAAAGGTACAGTTATAAAGATTGAACTTGAATGCTGTGCTTATAAAGTGTGTTATATTTCGCCGCTTTCACAGTTTGTGATACTTGTCTATTCAGAATAAACCCGGCAAATATAATTAGAGAGGTGTCAAAGCAGCGTCCAATGAATTTTCAAGAAACTTGTGGATAAACATGGCACAGCGTTATTGACCACTTAAAGTTGCTCTCCGTTATACCCGTCAGTGTGATGATATGCACTGACGGAGTGATGGGAGAGTCGCTTTTAGAAAACATCAGGTGGAGACTTCACACTGGCACCTCTCTCAAGGATGACTTAACACTTGTGGTATTTCGACAGAAATGAAGCAGGCGCATCAGGGCCACCCTGGCAGCGGTCAAAAGAAAAAATCCCAGCGGTTGCATGACATCAGCTACTCCCCCACTACCCACACCCCTGTCTTCCCTTGAGACCAGGGCGATGAAGGAGAGTCCCTTATCAGAAATATCTCCCCACCCCAGACTCACAACTCATGCCCGTTTCCTTCCTCCCCCAACACTCGTATCCCACGTTCACAGCTTTACTCGCCAATGCAGCTCATTATCGCTGGGCTTTTATGGGCTGGGGTGGCTTTGTAATGAATATGTATGTTATGGCGAATTCAGTAGCGCTGCTGTTTGGAAAGCCTCGCATGCCGGCTCAAACCTTCAGCTTTAGACTCCCGTGCGAAGGGACTGAGGGACCTTTTTTTGGGTCTCATGCTTTGTGCAAAGACAATGGTGTGATTCACGTGGAACAAAACTGGAATCTCATGGAAAGGAAAAGAAAGGCACGGCTGGCATTTCAAAATGGTCAAGATTTACATATCTTGCTCATTTTAATTTTTTGCCATCAGACGTCCTCAAAAGCACGCCCTTAAGGGACAGGCAGCCGAATTCCTTTCAAAAGCTTCAAAAAATTTAACAGAAAAAAAACTGCTGGGTTTATGTTTTCTTTAACTGCAAGATCAGTTACAAAAGCAAACATCTTCACTTTTAAAACTCACTTGGCTACATGCTGCACTCCACCTTTGAATATCTGCTCAGCAGAGGAAATATTTGTTTCTCAAAATCACATGTTACACAGCCGGAGCTGCATGACCTCCAAAAAGCAGACGACACATTTGCCTATGATTTGTTTACTATTCTAATCAACAGAAAACACTGAACACCAACCTAAGTGATCCTAAATGTCAACTCGCCTCACACGAGCATGCATGCTAGCTCTTGTCTTCAGTGACTTACAGGACTTACATTTAAAAATCAATCATTCATTCAAGTTTAATGAAGCAATTCTTTGCTATGTGGACACGGTAGGCTACAAAACACTTGTCTACATATTCATTGAAGTGATTCTAAATGTCAGCCCGTGTCACATGAGTGTGCGCTCCTTACGAAACTTTATCATTTATTCACATCTAATCGAAGCAAGCATTTGCTATACAGACACAGTGGGCAACAGAACAGTTCTACAAATATTCAATGGATTTCACATCACCAGTGAGTAGCTGGCCCTACTAATCTGTTCAAAGCATGATAATTTGGGTAATGGCAATGGATTTCTGTCAGCATGGCACTGTAACACTGTGGGGAGTGACGCAGAGAGACGAGGGGTGTGGGGGGTGGAGTGAGGGGGGCAGTTAGGGGACGTGTTGACGCCACATATCTGCTGTGAAGTTGATATCTGATTTCAAGGAATTCTACGCACACTATAGGTCTGTGTTCGGAATATAAGACAGTAAGCTCCTAGAGCGACTCAGGGAAGATTTCATTACCTCCGGAGAGGAGGAAGAGTAAGGATCATTGAATTATTTTAATTACCTGCAGCAGCTTTTTCATTTGCAGCACAAATAAAATTGAATTTGAAACACGCAGGAAGAGGAACAGGAACTATAGGGGTCTTTCTACAGAGTGGGGAGACCGCAGACACCAATCTATGATTCTGCACTGTGTTGCTTATCAGCCTACGTTCAGTGGGTGCGTTTCCTCTCGAGTACGCTGATGGTAAATCATTATAGTGTGTAAATTCCTGTGTTGGAGCATTTCCGCCAAGCTCCTCCGCCATTCCTCTGGCTAAACGCATGCTTACAATGTAAACACGGCGCTGCTCTAGCACCATTAATGCTACTGACGGACTGCTTTGCTATAGAAACGTGTGCAAGATTAAGTGCACCAAAATGCACCTGTCCGTGTCTGAAGTTTCTCTCTAAAGTCTACTAAAGTGAACTTCTGCGGAGGCGCGTTATTGAAGAAAGGAGCTAGAATCCATCCTGGCGCACTTTTTCAGGCCCCCTTTCTTACACGTTCCGCGATCAGTGCCGAAGGTGAAAGCAAGGACAGAATGTGCTGGCGGAGACTCGATATAGCAGAACACCGGTGGTCCTTAAAGACCCCCGCAAGCTCCCTGAATGGGAGCTGTAACCTCGGAGGAAACGCTCCATCAACCCCGCGCTGCTATTCAGTAAATAAAAGGGCTCGCTTCAGACCAGGAGCCTTTGAAAAGGGAGACGCAGATGGGATCGCGGCCACTTTTAATCAGACAGAGAAGTGGACAGGATCCACAAAGGGAGATTTCACGCAACGCTTCACCTGTCGCCTGGAGTGTTATTGAAGTTGAACCGCCGTGTGCTGGCCACACACATATACACACACACGCGCATTCTAAAAGGCTCACACACACAGACGTAGACTTTCTTCACCCCTCCCTTGCCCGGCAAGCTGAGTGTAGGGCTCTGGTGCTAACTGCAAGAAGCCGGGCTTGAGATGAAGTCCATAGCCCTGCACTTGGTTATCAAACTGTGCCCCAGGCACACATCCATCTGTGGAAAGTGCGGCATCTGTTCTGCCCCGCTACAAGGCCGAGCCTTTATCTACAGATGGTGGCGGCAAGGAGGAATGTGACCTTTGATTTGGCATCTCACGTGGAATGGGTAGCCTTCGCCGCCCAATGAAAGCATGCGTTAAAATAAAAAACTGGCAAATGAGAGAACAAACTGTTTTGGGTGGCGTTTAGGAGTTTAATGCAATTGTTTAATTTAGATAAGTGTAAGTGCCTCCATGTGAAGCACATTTCGCCAGAAGACAGAGAGAGAGAGAGGGAGGGAGAGAGAGAAAGAGAGAGAGGGAGGGAGGGAGGAGTGGAGAGAATTCATCCATTAAATACTCATTCAGAGCCTTTCACGTCCATTAGGATGAGCCGAGCGCATAGCCAAATCGGATAGCGTGGCTGCACAACACCATAACGCTCGAATGAGAAACAAGCTTGCAGTTTTTACACAGGCAGCCAAAAATGGGCAGTTTCTTTTCCCAGACTTCCTCTGTGTTGTATACTTCTAAGCTGTTTCAAGGTTCAAAATAATGTAATCATTAAAAGAAAAGACATGCCAACCATCTTTTGACATGCCTTAAAGGTTATGGGTTAACTGTCATCTGTTCATTGTGACTTAATCAGGGGCAGGCCAACCATAGCAGCACACTGTCCAAACAAGTGTTACATTATCTAGCTCTCATAAGTCAATTAACAAAAAGCGATGTAAGAATATCTGTTAACTGGCTACAATTATTAATAAAAAGAGCAAAACTGAAAGTGGTTTTAAGCTGTGACTTATGTTTATGCTGACGTCACACCACCAGGTTTAATCTAAGGCTGCCCTAAAGAAAAGTCTCAATAATCAAATGATCATGATGTAGAAATAGGTCTGCTGCATTTTTCTGTAATCACACTGATGCTAACAGATTCAGTCAGTATACGAAGCACTGATAGCCTTTGGCCTTATCACTGTACAGTGGTACTCTTAATGGAGCCTTAAGGAGCCGCGGCGCAGATATCACAGCCAGAACCCAAACTATTGTTCCTGCTGACGGCAGGCCTGGATTATTTCATGACCCTGTTCCCTGGCAGCAGCAGGGCTTGGTGGTGTGTGTGCCCTGGGCTGGGAAAAGAGAACCCGGGCTTTAGGTGGCTTACTTCTGCTCTGCTTCTTCACTTCTGAACTCTGGCCACAAAGGCAGCGGGGCTGCGGGGGGATCTGGACAGCCATGTGCAGATGCAGGCCTGCTGAGCAGGGACAAGGGCCGCTTTGTTGGCCGCTTTAGTGTGCTGGGCCAGGCTCCCCTGGAGTGGCCACAGGGCTGACGTGGGAAAGAGCGGCGCCATGCCACCGGCTTGTGTGCTTGGCCCTGCTACTTGACAGCACTCCGCTGTTCGTGTGTGCCTTAGATGCCACATACAGGACAGAGCTGTCACACCACCCGCCACAGAAGACGTCACCTTATATCCTCAGTATGACTAAAACTGGAACGCTGCTTGTATGCATGTTTGCAGAAGTTTGTGTCTTTAGTTTTGCATTGGTCTATTTGAGACTGCGTCATGTGCATGATTCAAACGTGTGAAATGTGGCCATGCAGTTTGCATGTTGCAAGCCGATGAGGTATTTGTTGATGATTATCTGTATGAAGTATCTTTCTAATTAGGGAATTCACTGCTGAGACAGCCACTGCTGACTGCTACTGCTGATACAGCCGTTCAGTTGCCCACACAAAGCTTGTATAATCAGCACAGAAAAGCGTTGTTAATAGAATGGGACACTATGTAGCAGCCCCACATGGTCATCATGCCCAATGCTAAGTGTCGTCTGTAGGGGTATAAAGCCTCCCCACCTCACTGGAATTGCGTTCTCTAAGGTGATGGAGCACCATCCAGTACTCTTGGGGTGTGCTGGAGTGGCATTTATTCTCAGCTTCAGAGCTGGGGCAGTATGATTTTTTTCTTACCACAGTAAAAAAGGAACATATCCCCAGGGTTTCCTACCAATGCCCCAACACCACTATAACCCCCTGTAGGATCAGCATGCAGGGCTGAAGTCACTGCAAATGCTTGCACCACTTTCAGTGCTTCAAATAGTCTGTCTTAAGGCCACCACGCACCGGTCTAGCAACGTCCATACATCCGAAATCATTGCTTTTAATGAAGGTCCGGACATTGGCTCTGGGGAATTCTGACTCCCAGACAGAATCTGACTCATGCAGGCATATGGGCAGTACAGATTACATTTGCTAATTTGGTTGTTTTTATGTGTTTAAATATTGGTTAATGTTTATGTTTGCTTAGTGTCTCATAGTGATAGTTTAATGTAACAAACTAAAGATGTTAGCTGTTGGTGCAGCACTTGGGGGGCGAAATGCATTTAATTATAATAATCAGTATATCAGCAACACTTTAAACTGTTTTAAATTCTCAAGTCTGCAACGGAAAGCCATGGCAGAGAACATTACAATCAGGATTTTAGATAAACAGATCTCAGACAGCTGTTAAAAAGCAGTAAATAAAGGTCAAGCTTAATAAATGATGGTGAATGCAATAGGCATCACATGACCTTGGTATTGCGGTAAATCGGTTATCATCACAGTCCTAGTTGGCTTTTCCAACATCAGCAGATGACCACACTACTGTTCTTGTGGCTTAATTCAGTCAAATCCTCACAGCAAAGTTTTAACATCTAGCGTGAAGCTTTCCCAGATAAAGCAGTTACTACAGCAAAGCCAGGACTAACTTCCTTTTAGTATCCCTGATTTCAAAAGAAGCGTTGCTCAAGTGGATGTTTAGGGAATTTTCAACATATAGATTTTAACTATGGCTTTAGGGAACGACCAGAGTGTCCTTAGTGTGGTTTTTACAGCATCCTCCTCAAAAGAGAAGAGAATAAAAGAGGAGAAGAAAAAAGGAAAGGCTGTGATGGGGTGGTTGGTTACATAAGGGGAGAAGAGTGTGCCTATTCATTTTTAATGCAGGTGAGGGCCTGCACTATGCTGGGGAGGGCTGGGCCAGCAGAAGGCCCCTGATGGAAAGCCAAGCCCTCGTAGACGACTCGCGTTCTTTTGCAGCTCTACCAAGCAGGTAATTCACTAGCAGCGGCATCAGCATGAATAAAAGATAACACCGCCACAGCTGACTCCTTTTATGCCATTTCAGCCCTTCTCCCTCTAACTGAAACACTTTTATTTAGGATCACAGGCTTTCCTACGTCACGCTATTGAGCTATTAAGTTCTCGTTGTCAAACACAGGCCGAAGAACAAAGCGTGTTTGAGGCGACCCGGGCCAGCGGAATCAGGAGTATGTTACGGCTGTGCGGAAAAGCTGGGCTGAGGTTGAAAGTGTTTAATAAAAACGTCTCAGTCAAAGCTGAGCCACAAAGGCCAGTTTGTGTCTGCCTGGTGATCGGTTTTCAAAACAAACCAGCCCCGTTCTATTGTTATTATCGTTACTGCGCCGACGTGTTTGCTTTTCATTTAGTAAGAAGGTGTGGGAGCTAGCTACAGTGGAGGACGATTCGGACTGAGTGAGAAACCTCAACTGCGTCAGAGGGAAATTTTGGAAGCCGCAGTCAGCCCTGTCCTCCACTCGCCGATGGTCTTGGCCTACAAAACTGGAATGCTGCTTTGACAAATGAGGACAGTGCACGCTTGGCAAATCTACCGCTCTGTAATAAGCACTACTGTAGAATGCTTATGGTTTGCATTCTGCATTCTGAGGACCAGCTGGGTCGGCTTGTCGTGAGTAAACACGCTTGTGTGAAACACCTACACTATACAAATTGGGAAATAAATAAATAAATAAACCAGGAATTAAAGGATGGCTCTGCGAAACGAACTAAAGTCCCCAAACAGTGTGTCTGGCAACAGGGGGGCTGCTTCGTGACCCGTGCTCTTTGTCAGTTGCCAGACAGAAGCTGAGCTAAAGTTTATCAGGTCTTACAGACGTCCTGAAGCCCTATCAGAACGAGGATGAATCGGAAACGGTTACCCGCCAGCTATACGTTGCATGGGCATCATCACGTCTGCACACAGCTCTGTTTTTGTATATGTCATGGCCAAGGTCATAATTCACTGTTATTAACTGACACTGGCAGATACTCGCATGAAGTCTGCTAGGCTGATCAGCACCAAATAAGTAGAACAGTAAACTCTTTTGAGAGGGGAGTCTAATATTTAATTTCAAATCTGACTAAAAAAATAACATACATAATTCTGAGAACTGGTCAGGACAATTCAAATGGCACCCAGCTTACAGTTCATAATTAATTGTAATTGTTGGATAGTGGCACAAGCATACACAGTCATTGCCAAGGTGCTTAGCACTAACATAAGCACAAATAAGCAACTTAATGTATCTCCTCATGTACACTACTGTTCAAAAGTTTGGAATCACTTTTAATATTAATAATTGCCCTTACTTTATTCTATAATAAGGTATACAGTGTGGGTTTACAGGCTAAACACCACAAAGTATTTTAAGATGGCTTCTTCTTTTGAGATTTAGGGAACCTAGTTATTAAACAATACATAATAGGTCTTTGACAAGGCCTCCATATCAAGATTTTGGATAGTAAGTTTACTTAATTCTCAATGTTATACAGCGTTCTCTGTATTACATAATCATCTACAGCACACTGGGAACGTCTAACATTTCAACATCTAACTATGCATGTACCTAAAACAAATTGGTTTTATATCACTAAAATCAATTATTTAAAAAATCTCAATGGAAATTCAAAACTATACCAAATCTAACCTCCCTTTTCTGTAGAGCACAGTTGCACGTTTAACCATTATTTTTTGATAGGACTAAAAATGAAACAATGAGAAATTAATATTCTAGTCTTCAGAACTGTGAAAACTCCCCAGGGTAAATTAAGCCAGACAAATTTCATTCTTGCTACATGTAATATAAAACTTCTCTATAACAGTATATACATTACTATTTTTCATTGCAATACAAAGGCACAGCATAAACAGCACACTAAATTGAAATTGAAGCTATTTTACAGCTTACACTCATGCAAACAGGTCTCTGTTTTCTGAAATGGCAGGCAGCGGTGCTTCAGCTTTGCTGTTAAATTAATTTTCTGGTAAAGAGTTGGGAGCGTTTTCTACTGTATGCGTATCTGAGAGGGGAATCAAATATTTAGTCAACCTGAGAACAGCAGATGAACCACATCCTCGCACATGTTTCCATTTAGCCCTTTCTGAAGTTGCTATTAGTCGCGATGAAAAGCAGTGGATGAAAACTCACTCACCTCCACGATGTCTGAGTTGGTCCTGCTCTCATGGGGCTCGTTGTACTCTGTGTATTTGAGCAGGACTTTGTCCATGTCAGTGCTGGCATACTGAAAGAGTTTGTTGGAGCTGTTGAATATGATCAGAGCGATCTCACAGTCGCACAGGACGCTCAGCTCATAGGCCTTCTTCATCAAGCCAAACTTCCTCTTTGTAAAGGTAACCTGGGAGACAAAGGTGGACAAAAGAACAGATGTTTTTGGTGAAATGAAGAAGACAGAGTAGACACATTACTCACTCTGACTCTCACTAAAATGAGTTATATAATTCAACAATGTACAGTAGACAGTAGTTGCTGTTTAATAAGTCTTAGGATTACTGGATGAATAATAAACGTAGGCGTCGAGTTGTTAAACTTGACATAAATTTCAGTTTTATGACATTGTCACGGCCTGCGCCTCCGCTAGTGAGCCCACACAGCCTGCGAACTATATTTCCCAGAAGCCACCGGAGGATGATGTCACCATCATGTGTCCGTCGGTATCCAGTAGAGCTCTGTCTCCGGAGTATTAGCAACAACTGTTCTTTATTATCTTGTGTATATATACTCCTGTTTTCTCAGCTCATTGCGAGGTTTGTACTTGTTTTGTCACTGCGATTCTGATCGTTTTGAGTTCCTGTTATCGACTTGTGCTTTATTTACCGACTTCGTGTTTTGGCTCTCCCTTCTCTGTTGGTTTTGACCCTGCCTGTTTTTGGATTTTGCCCAATTAAAGACCCTTTCTACCTCCACCTTCCGCGTGTCGGTTCTGTCAACCAGGCCTGACAGACGCACTGTATATTCAAGTAAGGCACAGCGGCACAGAGAGGGCCACTGATTATTTTAGCTGAAGATAGGTGTGGTTGTGGCTGGTAAACATGGTATTAATCATTAATAATTTTCCTCACTCACTGGTGTATGGTGTCATGATCAAAAACACTTGCAGTGAGCAAAATACAGTCTTTAAGGTTTACGAGCAAAACAAACATTTTGTCTTTAACATAGCATGAAATGATGAACTGTGTTTAATATCACATCAAGATAAGATCCGTTTTGATTTCATTTTGACAGTAATATTACTCACTCACTCATCTTCTAAACCACCTAGGCTTCAATGTCGTGGAGGGTGCTGAAGCCTATCCCAGCACTCATTTGTCTCTTTCTTCAAATACAAATCTTGCATCGACTGTAAAACAAGCTAATTCCAAAATCCTGTTTCACAACACTGACTCAGTAATATTTATCCACCCAGAATTTACATATACCAAAACAATGATAACGGAGCAACAACAACAAAAATTGAAGACAATGTGGAGAAATCTATTGTTCCAGGCTGTGAAGGGGATGTCTCCAATTTTCATAGTCTTTCCAAGGAACTGTGAACGGGCATGGCTGATGTTCATCAAATTCAGCTAAATAAACTGCTGAATAAGAATCTTTAAATGAAGGGAGCTTTAAAACAATATGTAAGCAGCCTTCATGCACATCAGACTATGTGTTTATTAGCCTCTGAAACCGCTGGGCTGTGTAATAAAGGAGAAGCTTACCAAAAGGTTAGGAATTAGCTAAGAACATACTGGGAGAAACTGTCTAGCCTAGCCTTAATCTCTCCATTAGCTGCCAGATAGCGCAGCAGCCACGCTCGAGTTAGACAGGTCAGCTGCCGGAACGCAGCAGTGGCTCCTCGGCCTGCACAATCAGTGTCATTAGTGAAACAGTGGCTCCATTGCTCTTGCCCTGCTCTCCCTCATCGCTCTGTCCTGTAACTGCTGCTGTAACACGAGCCTTCTGGTGCACTACTGCAACTCATGCATCACTCCTGTAGTAACCTGAGCCATACAGAGATGACCTATCGTCATGCTTCAGGCTCTGCTGGGCTGGGCCATTTTGCCCGCTTGTTCCTAAGGGACATACAGCTAACAGGAGCAAGGGAGCAGGACTTGACAATATATTGTCTATTAATGGTTATACAAAATTGGCCTTGGCTATACTGGTTTTGCAGAAGGCTACAGTACAGCATCTGCTCTATAACCTTTAACACTGTTCACAGTATTTTTACAGTTCACTGTGAGCAACTACAGAACGAAGCTGAAGACTTCAGAAGTCTATATAGCAAGTATCGCAATAACAACATTTAGCCATATAACTGTAATGCTATTATTTTGTCTGTTGTGTAGCCCTACAAGGCAGCCTGTTCCTTTGAACACCCACAAAAGCTTTTTTTCAGGAGTTCAGCTTCCTGACAAGCTTCTCTTTAACACTCAATGTATAGCGAGGCCAGATCCGTGTACATGATCTGGACGTGACAGGATGGCAGCAGGCATAAGCGTGGTAATGTGCACTCACATGGAGCAGGATGGCGCTGCACATGGCAAAATGTACAAAGATGCCAAAGCCACAGCTCAGAAAAGCGGTGCCTTGAGCTAAAAGGAGTCGGAGGGTGTGTGTGTGCGCGCGTGTGTGCAAGAGTGTGTATGTGTGTGCAAGTGTGTGCGCGCGTGTGTTCACTTCCGCCAATTTCACTGACCTACTAAGCAGAGCTGAGCAGATGAGCTGGCTTTGTTCAACTTTAATTGGTCACAGCTTGCGGCAAGCCTCATTTCGAATGGTATAATGCAATATAATCCAATGAGCTATACAGTGTCTCTGAAAGCACACAGCCCCTGGGTCAGCGCCAGTGGAGTGGGAGTAATGTCACATGTTCCACATTACAGGTGATTACAGCGCCCAATTATATCCTCCAACACAACACAAATCATCTCTCATTTCTCTTCATTCAATTTATGGGAATTTAAAGCGATTCATTACCCAAAGTATACACAAACGCAACCAGAGAGCAATTGAAGTCATACACATTTGGGATATTACAGCTGTCTGGACAGTGGCTTAGTCAGTGGACAGTGACACAGTTTGGTTCTGTATTCCATCGCACCGGATTCAACAAAAAACAGTGTTTTTATATTAGATTCACTGAACATGAACCAACTCCTTTTGTAGATTATTTCATCACTTCTTCTATAAAACCTGTCTTTCTGTTCAACTGGCTCTGGACTGCATTGTCTACAGCAACCGCACGGTGCTAACTGAAACGTTCAACAGATAGAGCTGTTCAACTGAAACAGAATTCAAACACATAGATTTGTCCTATCTGTAAGACCCAGGAGAGGAGAAAGGCTAGAGGTAGTGGTTCTGCTAAGGCTGTGGAGTAGTGGTGAGGTGGGCTGTGTACCTGAGTGGTCCTGAGAGAGCAGTAAGCTGAGCATGGCGAGACAGCAGCCTGCACTGTTTGCCTCTTTATCCCCACACCCAGTGAGACCAGCTCTTTCCCAGCTGTCATTAGTCTTGCTCTCTCCTCGCCTGCTCTCGCTGCAAACGCACACAGTCTTGGCAATGACAAACTGATCCGCACAGAGCAGCACACGCCATGGCACACTCCAAATTTTCCTACGCCATGCAGGGGACAGATGCCTAACTGAGGAGTGTAAAAGCTTTCTGGAGTTAAACAATAGTCTGTGCGCTACCAGTAAACTAGCCCAAAAATAGCCCAGGAACATTCCCTATCTGATCAACAGCAGCTGTAATCTAAAATGACATGCAATTTTATCCCCAAAAAAACGTCAGAACTGTGCAAACTCTGTCTCAACCCTGCAGCCCAACCAAATTCCAATCCAATCAGAAGCCCAATCCAAATATAGCACCAACAAATCTCAATCTGAACCAGACTGAAGTGAAATGCTATATAAAAGTAAATGTACATATATAGAGACATATAGGCGGCGCCGTGGTGTGATGGTTAGCACTGTCGCTTCACAGCAAGACGATCCGGGTTGGGTTCCCAGTCCGGGCTGTTCTGTGTGGAGCTTGCATGTTCTCCCTGTGCTTGAGTGGGTTTCCTCGGTCACTCTAAATTGCCCATAGGTGTGAGTGCGTGAGTGAGTGTTGGCCATGCAATGGACTGGCAAACTGTCCCCATCTTCACCCGATGGCACTAGGATTGGCTCCAGCCCCGCCCGTGACCCTGACTAGTGGGATTAAGCGGCAGATAATAGATGGATATATATATACATACAGAGGAATATTGAAGAATACTGTGATTTAGAATAAAGTGTTTGGAGACAGTTCTGAACATGCTATGTCTGTTGATGATACATGTGTTGTGCTGCACAGATAATCTATATATTCAGGATTAGCATATATTCAATGTTATACTTTTGATATACTATACCTGATATACATCAACCCAGCTACAGCCTGACAAAATTCCAACTGTAGCCCAAAAGCATTCTGCCTGAACCAGACTTTAGTGTAACAAATTCTGTCCAATAAATATTTTGAGAGGTGGTCTAGGGGCTGGGCAGGAGGGCTGGAGCTGGACATGTCGGTGGGTGAGCAGGAAAAGTCTTGCTGTTCCGTGCGGTGCTGCCTGACTGCTGCTCAGCATGCATGGGGCTGCTGATCAAGGCTAGCGCTTCATTTCAAATGAAGAGCAGGACATGGTGGTGCACCCACGCTTATACTGAGCGATGCATCATGACCACACACCCGACTATCCCCTCATGCTTCAGTACAGAGGAGCGGTACAATATCACTAACATTAACAATGAAGAAAGCCAACCTGCACTCCTGACTTATAGCATTCTGTTGCTAGGCCATGCAGACGCTACATTGTCTTGCAAAAACTCACCAAATCAGGTAAAGTTTTATGACCCCAGTTATACAAGATGTAGCAGAGACGTGGGCAGTGGGGTCAAACCCCATACAGCACCCCCACACTCGTGACTGACTACAGACACAGTGGAAAACCACAGAGCAGTCTGAGATTACGTGGAATGATTCCGGGGTTGTATTTTCCACTTGATCACTGAGACTAAACACACAGCTGGGTTTTGAGGTGTACTGATTGATTTCAAAACTTGTTTTTTTCCTAAAGTAAATTATGAATTTATGAGAGACAGCCCCATGTTGCATGAATCAACGATATCTCCTATTTTCTGTATTTTAAGAATAACACCTTCAACAATTCCTTTACAACAATGTATAAAGCACACAGTTTAGAGTATCGATGTTTTGGAAACATTTTTGGTCAATACCAAAATATATCTTGGAAACTTGCTTCATCTAACATCCAAGAGATATTGAGTACCTCAGAGGAAGTAAAGCTATGAGTCATGTACTGTATGCCAAACTTCTCTCTTGTTCTCTCCCAACTTCTTGCAGCTTCTGATAAGGTCACTGCGATGACCCACGATGCCAGAAATACAGTAATTATATTAGCGCTTCTCATTTAATTGTATGCCAGGGATGAAAACGCTGACCTTTTCATAACTCTTCTTTTTTCTTTAGTCCAAGCTCCAAGTGAGCAACCTGCGGTGCTAACTCTGTTTCAGCCATGAGCAGATATTTCAGCTTAGTCTGTCTCGGTTTGGTCCATTCTCTTACATACTCTCTCCTTTCTGGTGCTGGTGTAGATAGTGTTTGAGGCTACTAATGGTTGTGAAGAGGTTTTGGATGGGGGGGTGGAGAGTAGAACAGGTCTGCGAATAGGAGCAATCGTTGTAGGGCATGAACTAGAGCGACTGGGAGTTAAAAATAACCCTCCTCATTCCCACGGAAGAGGAAATGGGTGAGATTGTGTGGGTGATGTATGTTGGGTAATGTTTGTAAGTGCTGAGGGGTCTGTATGACTCCTTTCTGTAGATTACGTTGAAATATGCATGTAAGC
Organism: Megaleporinus macrocephalus; assembly: GCA_021613375.1. Lineage (NCBI taxonomy): Eukaryota > Metazoa > Chordata > Actinopteri > Characiformes > Anostomidae > Megaleporinus > Megaleporinus macrocephalus. The sequence continues at coordinate 19,618,955 of CM038711.1, forward strand.
ATTGTGTAAAAAGTATAGCGAACAAATGCATTTTGTCCTATGACATCTGTTTGGCTACATGTGTGGGAGCAGATATTTGGCATGTTTTTGTGTAAGGGTGGGAAATGCGATAATATGTTATCATCAACATGATGAGTGACATCACAATACACTTTTATGAGTATATCCGGCTACAGATCCGGCTATAGTCAGTACTTCTACAATGTTCAACAGCTGCTTGTTACTTAAAAAGACAAAAACTAACCAATTATAGAAATCCTATCAACAACAACAACCAGTGTTTACTAGTGGCACAAACTGTACAAACAAGTAGTTGATTGGATGTTAGCCCATTATAGCATTTACATTATTTTTGGGGCAGATTAAAACTGTTAATCATGATTGAACACATTCTTTTGCGTAGTTAATCACAATTAATGCATTTGATCCAGGTTTTGATAAGGACTATATAAATAACTTCAAATTTTATTAGAATATTGCAATACTGATAGTAGAAGTCTCATGATGCCAGACTTCTTTCAGATTATTTAGGCACACCAATATACGGTATACAGTATTCTCAGGAATCTGGAAGGCTGAATTTTTATGGAAGTTCGATCTCATGAACCGACAGGACACGACTGAAGTGCCCTTGAGTGAGGCACCTAACCCCTTTCTGCTCCCCTGGTGCTGTGGTATGGCTGCTCATTGCTCTGGGCAAGTGTGCTCACTGCCCCCAGTGTGTGTGTGTATATGTGAGTGTTTCACTGCACAGATGGGTTAAATGCTGAGATCTTGAATTTCTAGAATGAAATAAAAAAGATTAAAGATTTCATAAAGTGTTACACAAGTCAACAGAAACAACACAGGAAGCTAGTTCTAGCCAGGGTGTGCGTGCATGTGTGTATGTTTCACCTCCGAAAAATGACAAGGACTGGCCTGTCAGTCAGGCACTCCATCACAAGCTGTCCTTAGGGAGCACAGCCAACATGAAAAACAAGCCATGTGGGGCAGCGGTGGTCTGGGGCATTAGAGGTGATGCTTGTGTCTGATATAAAATGGGAAAGGACGGAAAAGGGGAGGGGGTCAGGGAGAGGAATCATAAGAGCTACATGTCAGCTACCATGATCTCCGTAACAAGCAGCAGGAGGCTTCTGTAGTCCACAGTTGTGCGTGCAGCTGGTAAAATGAGCCGTGCCCTCTCGCAGGCATGCAAGACAGGCTGAGGTCCCTCCCTACTGTCCAGCTAGATCATCTTTGGGAGGTTGCAAGGAAACACTACTGGCTTCTGCAGTTATGGAAGCCCAGAGGGTCCAGCCGGCCAGCTGGGGCCATGGTGGAGCGACCTTGGAACAGAGATCTGTAGGTCTTCTCATTTGTTGCTCTTGGGATGCCACTGAGTTACAGGGTCTTTGGATGGCAATGTGTCAATGTTGACATGATGGCATTACTGCTACCAGAGGCAGTACCATCTCCTCAAAACTGTGCTTGTTAATAGAAACAACTAAGAAAAAAAAACATAAGCCTAATTTGTTCATTAAAATGTAGAATGTAAAATGTATAAAAAACACAGTGAAAGAAAGTGTTCAAAGTAGCAAAGTAGCTTTAACTTTAACTATATTCCAGTGTCTTTTCATTGTCAACTGGCTGCTTTATAGTCACCAATTGGGTCTCACGGTTATTTTAAATTGCAATGAAGCTATGAGCTAGACAGCTGAAACAGAAATGTGATGAAGTGACAACGGGCACATGGGGCTTATGGTTGTGGATGAGGGTTTGGATGTCTGGGGGGCTGGGCTGGAACAGAGTTCTACAGATCTTCAGTCTGACGCTCTTGGGGTGTTGGTGGGGTAAAAGGTCTCTGGATCACAACGTGTCAGTGTTGACATCAAAGGAAAGTGTAGGATTCTATTATTGCTATCAAAGACAGCCCTGGGACTCCATGTTGTGCTTGTTAATGGAAAAAAAACGAAAACCACAAGCATGTGGGGGCAAGAAATTCATGACCGCACATCGTACGATATAATTATGATGTGCATCACTCAGATGGTTTTGTTCTGGCATTACAATGAATCATCAGACACAACACAGTCTCTTAACTGGGGGGGTGGGGGTTGGGCTGTGTTACAGTTTGAATCATCTCACTGTTATTGACATCAGCCATAAATTACACACAAAAGCCACCTACACTCTCTCCCCTCACAAACACATGACTGTAAGCTAATGTAGTTACATTAAAAATGAAAGTTCACTTCAAATAATCCACATCGCCTTTGATTAGACTGCAATGTCCGAGGACCTCTAACATAAACGGACCACCAGGTCTCTAAAGCTAGCCCTTTTTCATCAACCCACCATTCTGCTCTTTTTCCCCCTTTCTCTTAGAGCTCTGTTCGCTATCAAGCATGTTTTCACCCATTAAAGAATAATAGTGTTAGCTCAAGAGCTTTTAGGAACTCAGATGGGGAGAGAAGGGAGGGGATTGGAGGGATGTGCTTTGCTCTTTCCCTGGTGACAAAAAGAGAGGAAGATGGAAGGAGCGAGAGGGAGAGAAAGAGAGAGAGAGCGTGTCGTGAGCATGTGACGTGCGGAACTCCAAAGTAAGCCAAGGCCAGGGCGGGCGGTGCTCCACCCAACAGTGAAAAATCATCAAACTTTTAATGACTTGAGCAATTACCCCCAGTGAGCCTGCTTAATGGCGTACAGAGGACGTCGTTAGGCATGAGGACTACACGTGCACAACGAGCCAACGTGAAAGAAACAACTTTGAAAAAACCTGAAAGGTACCTGGTACTATCCCTTCCACCTCTCGCTCTCGATCACGCTCTCTTTCCACTTAACCAGGGGAAAGTTCCATTGCAAGCTTTCGCAGAACTGTCCCCTGGGGTCCTTACTTACAATAGCACTCATAATATTATGCTCCACCATCCACCAGGCAAAGAGCTGTCACTACACAATCCACGCTGGAGAGCCGCTGTTTTCTCCGGGAGAGGCATCTCTCATTAGAGTCCACTAGAGTAATTAAGGATCGTTTCACTGGGGGAGCTAATTTAACAACGCACTTCTGCTTTTGCCCATCTAGTTCGTGCTGTCCAAGCGAGACAGGTGCATGTCATCGGCTAATAATTGCAGGCTTGGAGAATTGGAGAAGCAAATCAGAGCTTGAACCGAGCAGAAGAACGGACAGGCAGGTAGCAGTGGATGAAGAATAGAGGAAAGGGGTTGTTACGGGATAATTCTGCCCTTCCACGCTATTATGGCAGGTGTCCACCCCCTACACAGCTTTGCAATTAGCTTGTCAAACCTGGCCGGTTCAGCAAAGCCTGCCGGTTCCTCTCGTCTACTTCTTCTTTTCCTTCTTCTTCTTCTTCTTCTTCTTCTTTCCTTGCCTCTCTTCCTCTTCCTCCACCAGGATGCACTTAAGGGGCAGCTGGGAGAACGTTCCAGAAGGATGAGGTGGCATGCATGACAGGGCCTCTGCCTCTTCCATTTTTAATTCACAGCTCAAGTGCACGGCAGCGAGGGAGCCAAGAAGAGAGGAACAATCTCTACTGGCATCATTATGAAACAGTGTCAGGGTCAAACTCAACCTGCTGCCACTGACAGGGCAAGCTCAGTGGCTCAATCAGTGTCCAAGGGACCGCAAAACTATAAACAAGGCTTGAGCTTTTGATTATTTCTAAAATCAATTCATCTGCTGACTATCATTCAATTAATCCAATGTATCTGATCTGGGACCACATATGGAAATGGCTCGGGGTGTCACATTAAGGCACTTAAGGCACACTTACATTTAGTAGACAGTTTAATAATAAAAGTTATTCTCTGGACTTTCCTGCTTCCACATCTAAACATTATAACCAGGCACAGTCCCCAGAATAAATGAGTGAATACATTAATCAAACAGTCATCCCCTAACGTGCAGAATGACACCAGGATCTCTGATATGCTCCACAGGCAGCAAAACACACAAGCTATCAAACAGGGTTCATTCAAAGAGCAAAACAGAGCAATAAATGTGGCCCTGGACCTCCAGGCTGCACCACTGTTATAAAATATGGCGCCAAAATGCCATGCTTAAATGTCCTGTTTCCCTGCTTTCTCTTGAAGCGAATCCGTTTGTTTTGATGGATATTGCAATTACAGACCTCCCAACCCCTGCCAGCCTCCACCATAGAAAGTCTGATAGGTCAACAGGCTTTTCAGAGCACTTCCTATAATGATGCAAGGAGCAGCGTGCAGCATTGCCGGCGTATTTAATTAGCCTACTTAAGGCACTTTCTCGGCTCTGTGCCGTGAACACGGGCCACTGGCAGCACAGCTGCACAGACAAGGACTCAAACTGATCTTCGCTATGGGCCCGGTACGCTAAGGGCTATCTTTCCTGGGTGAAGAAGGCACCCTGGACAGAAGAGGGGAACACGGTTCATGGTTTGTGGAAGAAGACATAAACATACAACATTTCCACACATACACACTTATTCTTTAATAAAGAAGGTTTAGGCAGAATCTCCAGAGAGAAGCCAATGCCGAGCAGGACAAACACCACCTGCCTGCCACTGATATCCACTCCCTAAGATGCAGACGGCGACATTTGCAATGTGATGGACATGATAACTGTTAATTACCAGCCATTGTCTTTGGAGCTGTTCTGTGGTTACAGCTGCAGCTAAGGGCCGAAGCCCTCCTGAAACAACACGTTTTCCAACGACGACTACTGAAGTGGTGAATTTCAAACAGCCACTCTTTACCTCTTCAGTCCACTCTAGCCCATATTTTCAATTCAATTAGACCTGAAAATCTTCTCTTCGGCATAAATGAATACATTTCATTAATTCAGCAGCACCCGGCAACAAAGTGATTTTACGCTAACTCGTTTTTCCCCTTTTTGTCATTCTCTCTTTCTCTCTATTTTTTTTTGCTGATGTTGTAGGTGTGGGCCAGGGCAGAGAGCGCAGATGCTGCTGCTCCTAGCAGCCGTCTTTCTGTCTGCTTGCCTCCATGTTTGGATCCCACCCAGGGCCGGGTGTTATGCTGATAATTGGCCTGTCCTGTTTCTCACTCGGATGAACTGCTACCTCCACACTTGCTTTTGGAGAGAAAGGGGTTGAGCTGGAGAGCGGAGGGAGGAGGGGGGCACTGGCTGTTATGTTATCACCCTCAGGAGAGCGAGCAAAACCTCAATTAGCTTTCCGCCAGCGTGGCAAGAAAGTTCTTTCGCCGGCAAGACGGTGCAAATGATATTTTGAGAGGGTGTGAATGGGGCGCATCCAAGCAGTTTTGACGGGGTACTTTTTTTTTTACCATTATCATACCCTTAAAAACAGCCTACCAAAAAGCCTTTTCAAACAATCTGCCTGTGTCATACGGGGTCTTCAGGATGGACAATTACGTTAATATGCTACATCAGCCTAACCCAAGAATTAGCCTACATCGTACAGCGGAACAGTGATGAGAAGTGGACGGCAGGCAGCAGACATGGTGAATGGGAGAGATGTGTATGTGTGGGAGACAGCGGCTGGAGCAGGCCAGACTGTGCTGGGCTGCGCTGTTTATATTTAGCGTGAGCAGACGAGGGTGAATTCCAGCCTGTCTCTGTGGCTGGCCAGAGCGTTGGCACTTTTTTGTATGTTAGGGAAAAGAAAGAAGAGACAGACAGAAGGAGGGAGAGAGAGAGAGAGAGAGAGAGAGAGAGAGAGAGAGAGAGAGAGAGAGAGAGAGAGAGGCAGAGTGAGAGTAGGAGAGAGAAAGAAAGAGAGAAGGGCGCTGAATGTCCTGCTGACCCTCCCTGCTAATGAGAGGGTGCTGCGGTGCAGTGGCTGCTCCTAATTACTAGCAACCAGCTGCAACCACAGGGAGAGCAAGGGGCCCCTCTGGGCCCCGGCTCGAGCCCTCCAGTGAGGAGAGAGGAGAGAGAGAGAGAGAGAGAGAGAGAGGCCACGGTCAGCCCTCTCTTCACCTCCCTCGCCCCCTGCTAGCCTCTGCACCCACACACTGGCTGGCTTACACTGGCTTCTGCTGCCTCATCAACTTCCTTAGCACTGAAATTGTAGGGTGGCGTGTGGGAGCCGCGTCTGTAAGTATGACTGCAAACGTGTCCTGGTCCCTTTTTGTAACGACTGAGACTTCTGTGTGTCTGACTGGCTGGCTGGGTGCACTCGAGTGAGGGCAGCTAAGGGTTGGTGTAGATGCTAGAACAGCACTTTTTAGCCAATGAGCACACCCTCACCTAACCAATAATCAAACGACTTGTCTGACCAGTTGATTTTAGCTTTGTCTTTATACTGAACCAGGTGGAGGGTTAATGACATGCTGGTAAACTAATTCTTTACTAAGAGTGTAGTACTACAGATACTGCTCAGATATTTTTATATACTTATACTTTATTTAGTTTGTTGCATCCCAAGATTCAGATGCATTTTTAGAGAAAGTCTAATAACCCCTTGAAACCACAGGCCAACTGTGCTCAGCTCCAGCGCTACAGTGCTAGGGTGCTGGGAGCAGATGTCAAACTTCTATTTTTTGCTTCACTTATCACGACTCGTATCACGGAAAACCTTATTTTTCGTTCTATCCTCAAATAAAAGCTTGAAATAGTATATAAACCTTCACTTTAAAGTTTCAAAATGTCAATGTTTTGGTGAATAAAACTGCACAACTGTCATGTGTGGATCCTGAGAGAGAAATAAAATACAGAAATGTAGAACATGACCAATAAATCAAGGGTGAGAGGCTACAGCAATGATTTTAATCAAGATTTTAAACTTGCTGGTCTTAGTATTCTTATGAATCATTTCAGGTTGCACACAATAGAGTTCGGGAAGTTGACGTGATGGTTTTTCTTCTAATTTTCTAATAATTATTATTCAGCAACTACTATGAACTCTATGGCATTAATCAAACATGCAAGCTTTGTAGTTGCAAGAGTGTAAAAGTGGGGTATGGACATATACTATAAAGATCATTATTAATCAGTGGCACTGATGTCACTGGACAGCGTTGTCGGATAGGCGGTAAAAAAATAAGGGAGCGGAGACTGACCTGTCGGTTCCTCTCGTCCATAATCCGCGTGATCTGGATCTTCTTTCTTCCCATCTTGGCGTCCTCGTCTGTCTCTCTGACACCCCGAGAATATCAGAAAAACACCTGCGCTTGTCGTCCTCCACTCCACTAGCACATTGTACACCACCTTCCTCTTCTCTCTTCTTCCTCTCACGCTCTCCTGCACTCTCTCTGTCTCTCTTGCTCTGTCTTTCTCCTGATGTGTCCGCACCTCTATCTGTAGGAAGAGATAGATAGAAATAGAGAGAGAGAGAGCGAAAGAAAGAGAGGGAGCAGGAGTTAGTGACATTCAAACTCATAGGAAGTGCTGCGAGTCAGATGAAAGGAGGCAAGCGCTCTGTGCTCTATTGGCTGCCACTCGGAGAAAGGATATGAGAGGAAGGCCTGTGATGATTTCTTATCTCCCCACCTGCACCTCAGAGAACAGCTGGGGCTCAACCCACCGCCACTGTTACGCAGAGCAATACAACACAACACGACACGACACACTCCTACTATCAGCTCTCTTACACTGAGTGCAGCACTGCAGTTCTGTAATTAAACTAAAGACAGTAGGAATGTATATGATTAACCAGCGAACCTCTAACTAACAAATACACAATGATTTCAGCCGATACTGGTAAAGACACGCAAGTTTCATTTCTTGTTCAATAATCAGCAGCTCCTACCTGAGCAGCTGTGTTTGTCACTCTAATAGGAGAATATTATTGAATTGTATTTATTAGGAGACAATAGGCAATTGGTTCCTCTAGATAGACCTACTAAAAAATACTGCTCAGGACCACTTTTTAAGAACACAAAAGTACAAATGCATCAGCGAGGCACATCAAAATCCGTGAGTGATAAGACATACAACTATTTAGTCGTACAACTAATACGTTCTCTGTGAGACAGCAGTGTGAGAAAATCACACATGTGCAAGTGCAAAATTATAGAGAAGGGCGTGGTGGATGACGATGGCTTTCTAGAGCTACTGAGATACCCTGAGCCAAAGCTAGCTTGGTCATGCCATTTATGTTCATTTTAGCTCGTAGTAGCCCATCATTATATATTTCAGTCATACCATTACCTTTTTCAGTATCAGGTCATATAATCTTAAGCATAAACACGCTGTGTTTTTTATGCAGGGAATCATCTTGTTTTTAGGACAGTACAGTTCATATCTGTGCTTAAACGTGTTCGCATATCAGCTACGTTCGAAAGGTTTCAGACACAGCTTAGCCAGAATTCAGAGCTGGAACTATCCATTTTATAATTGATATTTTTGTTTCTGCCTTAATTTTAGGTTTGCTGATTTGAGCAGCACTATGTAATATTTTTTGTTAAGACTAAACGACGTAGCATTACCGAGTGTGGAGAAAAAAGAACACATATTGTGTGCACTGCTGGGAGTCACCCTGTAAAGCTTGAAATAATAAGTCTGAGACCAGACAGATTTGGGACAGATTTGGTGAAAGTTTGGGACAGTTTTCAGACCACATTCTACATCTTTGTGTATTAACGTTACACCTCCAGGCACAACAAGAAGATCTAGCTAGATGTTTAGGTCTCAGATGAACTAAAAATCAACATGAGGATATGAAGACAATAGTATATAATTCACTCATATCCTCGGAAAACCCGTCCTTAACTGAGTTTTGACTGTGTTTCTCTTTGAATATTCTTTTAACGCGCTCACAAAAGTCAGACATTATAAAATATCCTTACGCATGTTACCTGCATATCGTCGCTGTTCAATGAAAAACATGTATCTCCATTTTTCTCGATTATATATATATATATATATATATATATATATATATATATATATATATATATATATATATATATATATATTCATGCAATTTTCATGCAATTTACAAAAAATACTGTCCATTTCCCAATTAATTTAAGTGTATCAGATGATTTTTAAAAAATAAAAATGTTTGTATTAAAGGCTTATTTTGCATATAGTCCTATTATCAGTAATTCTCAGTCCTCTGTCTAAATCTCCTGGTACGGCCGCCAATCCAAGATAAGGATGTTATTGGGCTAATTGGTTGTTAGGACACTCTTGCTCAATTGTGATGCACAGCTGAAAAACATTCTACTAATAAGTGAGTATAAAAGGGAGAACAACATTCTAGGTTAGTTTAGTATCTGAAGCATCAGCAGTTAATGGTTTGCTGACCGACTCACAATGACCAGAAAGAAACAACTTTCTTTAGAGACCCGTCAGTCCATTGTTGTGTTACGGAAGGAAGGCTACTCCATTGAAAACAAGAAAACTTCAGTGATCCCAAACTTTTGAGCAGTAGTGTATATATATATATATATATATATATATATATATATATATATATATATATATATATATATATATATAAAACAGTGTTTAGTGTTGCTTTTACTATCCACTGTCTAATAAAGCTCAGTTCTCAGAATATGCCAAAATTTGCATCCCTAAAAGCAAGTCTGTTTTATTTTATAAAATACACCTAAAAACAGTTTGCACCAAAACACTATAGATAATTACACGTATATAAAGTAGATATAATCTCACTCTAAAAAAAAGTAGAAGTAAAAGAAAGAGCACAATTAATGTTCTGTAAGGCTGGTTCGCTGTCAATGGGCAAAAGCACAAGCTGCCAGTGAAACAGACGCAAAGGCCTTTTCTGCATGAAGGGCTGACATTTGATTGAGTGGGAAGTGAGATGTTATAATCAATATGACACCAGAAAGCAGATCAGATTGTCTGTCTGGTTTCAGAATGCGTATCACCCCAAGAGTCTGCCTTCAGTTTTCTCATGGTGTGTTTGGATGTGGTTTTCTTTACTTAGTTCCCTTCATCAGGTCAATGTTTGTCTCTCACTGTCGTGCTATAGGAGACAAACAATCACACACACACACACATACACATGTGCCTCCAGAGACGGCGTCGCTCTCCCTCTCCGTAACCCTGGCTGCTGCCAGCCTCTTGCGCTTAGAATGATTAAGAGTGCACCCAGTCTCGGGCTGACACGAGCCCTAACTCCTCTGGGCCTCAGGATGAGGCAATAGGAGGTGGAAGCCGAGCCGGGGCCCCTTTTGCTTTTGCCCTGGGGAGCGTCTCCGTCTGCCCCCTCGCTCCGGCCCAACCTGCTCACAAAGAGGTGCGGCTCAGCCCTGTCCCAAACCTCCGCAGAGGCATTCATCATCCCCCTGTTGTAGCACGAGAGAGGAGGACAGACATACGCGCCCAAATAGAAAATGCCTATGTAAACACATCTCTCATCAGAGAGAGTCACTGCTGAACTCTCTCCTCCAGAGATTGAGAAGCAGCAGGAAAAGCAGCCCTCCCTCCGCCTCCGCCTCTTTTTTTGTGGCCGTATAGCAACAGAATATGATGACCAGGAGGTTTGGGAAGGGAGCAGCGGGTGCCCAGGGCCCGTAATTAGTGGGTTAAAAGAGAACAGGGGTGTTTAGGTGTTTCCAGCGCCGCAGAAAAGTTTTCGCGGGAGGTCACGTCCCCGGCAGCTGGAGGTAGGAAACTCTGGCCATGCCGAATGAGAAAATTTCCCTACAGTGAATCCGTATAGGAAGCGGTGTGCAGGACACTGTTCTTTTTCAGCGCACCGTATCCCGCGATCTGCACGCGCAGGCGTGGTGCAGTCTAATGCCTTGCACGCTCTTCTGACAAACAATCCTTTCGATTTTAGACATATTCAAATACTTTCTCTGTAACATACCACGGTAGCTGCACTGTACTGTTTGACCATTTACTTTGAGGCAGGCTACAACAAAGTCAAACTTAGCCCTGAAATCGGCCCATACATATCAATAATCATCAATGGCACATGCACATCTTAGAAATATTGAAATACTTTCACAGCAACAGACTTAACCCTTTAATCAGGGATGGAAAATTCCATTCCTGAAGGGCCAAAGTCCTGCGCAGTTCGGTGGTTTTCCACTTCAACACAGCCGATTCACACTCAGCAGCTAATTGTCAGGTTTAGTAGGTGTGTTACGAGCAGGAAAATCACCAACCTCTGCTGAATGCTGGCCCTCCAGGACCACAGTTCACCACCCCTGCCTTTTACTTTGGGCCATATATATATATATATATATATCAAAGCATACAGAGCAGACCATTAGTAACAACACTTCTATCAAATTCAATAAAAAGCTATTTAATACAAAATGTATTATTAGTCTAATAATTGATACAGAGTAATTAATAACAAGTGAAGTAGAAATGTTGACATTTCCATGAATTTTAGAATTTCTAAGTGTTTGATATGCAATGATGCGTGACATGCACTCAAAAAGGGTACTAAACAGTGTGGAAGTGTGAGCATCTGGATATCAGGGGCAGGTGTGTTAGATAAGGGACAGCACGCATCTCTGCAAGCACGGTTAGACCACTCTAGCATTGACATTTTAACTATGCTGAGAGGCTGATGTGCACATAATGAAATGTGGTCATGTAATACCTAATACCTAATATCGCATACTAAGGTTACTGTGCTTCACAAACAGATCTTCAGACAACATTTTAAGTCTCACTATGATTGGAATGATTAGAATTGGAATTGGTGTATGGAATATATGTAATTCATTAAAATTCATAAAATCATTCCATTTCATTTTTATTTTAAACTCTATTCACTAAATAGTAGATAACGTAGTGTCTACACAGAACTGCAGTGACTTTCAGAATTAACCTTCACAAAAGAAAGGTTATGGAAAAATGTCTCTATTTAGAAACATTATCTAACACAGATACAGTGAGAGAAAATAACCTGAAAAAATGGATAATTCTGGAGGCCACTGTATCAAAGTTAAAATAGGGTTCAGGTTTTCACCAGGAAAAGTGATCCAGCTTGGTGATTTTGCCTGACCTTACAAAGGCTAGACAGCAAATGTCCTCCTGACACATTCCAATCATAAGAGAGCTGCAGGACTGGCGACAAATAAATGTCTCGTTTAGATTTAATCTTTTTCATCCCCCATTTTTTTCAGTCATAGGCAAATTGAAATGAAAACATCTGGATTAAATGTATTGTGTAAGAGCTTACAAGTTCTTTGAATGGAAAGGTTTGTGTGGTTGGAGTGCTCTGTCTGACTGTATGTGTGTCTGTGTTTGTGTTTGTGTATGCTGACGGTGTTCTGCTTATCCAAACACAGTGCAACCGAATTACACCGTGGCTTCTGGCTTGTAGCTCTAAACTATACTTGCGAGCTGCCACAGCATTTTGCAAGCGGGGGGAGGGGTGTATAAAGCATCGTATTATGCCATTTCGGTAATACTGGGAGAGAATAAGACAAGATAGTCCAACAAAAAAAAATTCACAGCTTTGGGCTTTTCGCATATCAATCAATAAGCCAAAATATATGTGTGTTATCTGAAGTTTGAGCTACGAAGGAGCTTCTTTTATAAACTACAGCTTGGACACTGACTGCAAACTATAAAAAAGGACATTTCCAACAAAGTTGTCGCAGCTATCTTAAAGCAAGCACTCTGTCTGTAGTTTTATCCATTTTTATAGATAACAGTAGGTCTCACAGTCTGCAGCCAAGGTCAGGATTCGTAGAGCTCAGCCTAATGGGCCTGAATGGAACTCTAGCTCTTTTGCGTTCCTCTTTGTGCCTCTATGTTTTGCCTCCGGATGACAGGAGCACCTTGGCGGCATGCTCAGGCCAGGCGGGGGATGTGGAGGAGGAAGGCTGCCATTTGGCCCTGCATTCATGCCGCCTGCTTTCGCTCAGGTTGTCTAAGAGCTCCTGGTCTAGAGAATGGACCATGCAGTGCTTTAAAGGAGGGCAGATGGAAGCAGCACCTCGCCAGTGTCTCACGGCACCTTCTGTCTCGCTCCGCTGTTCAGCACGATTCACTGAAGCTCTACTACATACACCCACTCCTCATAACACCTCGCAGTCAAGGGCATTCACTTGCTCAGGTTCCGAAACAATTTAGGCTCCAAGAACTCTAAATTCTAGATCTATCCCACATATATATTCATGCTTTATTTGAGTCATTCCACGGTGTGAAAACAGAGACTCTTATTGTAACTCAAAGGTCTACATGGTCTGCCTGCAATCAGTGCAATACAAATAGAAACTCTCCTAGCACGCTGCTTCTTTAGGACTGGTTGGTTCAGTTCTGAATTTGAATTTAAATTAGGTCACACCCTGCAAACTGTCATTTTCATAGAAATGTAGGCTACGCATTGTGTCTTGTATTTGGTGATGGCACTGGTCCATGCCTCCAGTACATTATCAAACATTACAAGAAGGACAGAAAAAAAATAATAGGCAGGAGTGCAAACACAATAACTCATCTGGCCTGGTGGACGATCACATTCTGTCGTTACCTCTGTATGCTGGAGCTCCATCATCCTATTGTTTGCCCAAAGCCACGTCTGCTGCTTGAGACGTTTGTAGTGAAAGATCAGTTCCTTCGGCACGGCATTGGTTGGTAAGTTCGACTAATGTCTGTACATGTGAGTTGAGTCACACATTCAGTCAGACACGCAGATGGAACTGCTTAGACAATCAACACCTCGTCAGGGGGAAACAAGGGGCCCGTGGTGTTTGTTTGCTTATTTATTTATTTATTTATCGTCTGTCTGCTAGTGCGGCATTCTCGCACCTGTCACAAAAAGCCATCCATACACGACAGGCATCAATTAAACAGCTCAGAACGGCGAGATCAACGCGTGCGAGCTGCTGTTTTCTTCTGGGAGATGAGTGATGGGAAGGCTGTTGAATGGAGCACAGGTAGATGAGGAAGGAGGCTGAGATAATTGGGCAAACAATGGAGCTGCTTCTGAATCAGTTCTGCTTTGAAGGATTGACTGCAGGAAAGATCTGATACTGGACCGGGTTTCCTTCCTTTTTGATCATTTGGTATAGCTAGCAATTATAGCTTGATCCATGATTACAGTGTGAAAAAAAAAATCACCAAAAAATGTTAAAGGAGCAGTTTACTAAAAAAAATCATTATATATTTTTACTATTTTATTTCAAAACCCCAAATATATATTTAGATATGCATTCTCCATCACTGTTTAGCCACATTAGCCTGCAAAACTAAACTATATATGCAGGCATATATATACATTCACACAATCTGCCTCTGCCTTCACTTTTCTGACGCATCAGAAGAGCTTCATACGTAAGGCCCCCTTTTATATCACGGTATAGTGTAGTATGCCCCCTCTTCTGTGGTCAGTTACAAAGCTGCTTTGGCAGTGACTCGTCTAAGACCCTGCTGGACGGCTCAAGCACGTGGCTGCTGGGAGCCAAGCCAATGCTGTCACACTGGAGCCACCCCCACCCACAAGCAAAGACACAGTAAAACCTTCCCAACACTCATCTGCTCCTGCACAATCTGCTGTCCCTTCTCAATGCTCCTGAGTCTTCTCTTTCCCATGCTCTATTTACCAAGCAAACGAGTGGCAGAAGAAATTCACACAAACATGGACATACAGTAATCTGTCCAGTGTGATTTGAATCAAGTGAGGCATTAAGCTATTAATTATAATCCCCATGATGGATGCAGTTTGTTCGTGCCGCTTGGTGTGCTCGGCCTGCACCTGTTCCGTGACGTCTCAGATTTAAACCAGTCCAGTGTTTCTGAAAGGTGCTTACCAAACGTTTGTAGCGCCGCCGATCGATAAGCCGGGAACATGCCTCTGTGGGAGCGACTGCCTGCGTTTGAGATGAAAATCAATGGGAGTACATGGCACACGTAATGTGCACAGCCTGACCAGGCTGCTTTTACACATGTGCTGCTCTGACCCTGACCTGGCTTTACACACACAAAAGCCTGTGCACGCATGTGCACACAGACAAGTTTATATAACAATATTTTCCAATATTTGGACAATCAGTTTTAGATATTATATCGTTTAATCAGTTAATTTCTAGTCAAAACAGCAATCACATGCAATTTTTGCATTTTATGGTGTCAGAAAAACTAATTACACAAAAAACTCAACACATAATGCAATATCACATTTTTCCATCTTCAGTGTGTCTACAGGAGACATGCTTTCCGTTTTTTAAATGCATATCTTTCCACGCCTCTAATGTTCCCATGGTCTGTCCAGCCTTAGGTTACTATCTGGAGTGCAGTTTCAGTGTTCTAGCGCAAATGTTCTTCATTTTGGTCTATTTCCTTTTCTCAGTAACTGCTTCTTGACAGCTACACATCCTTTTAGACCAATCGTTCTGTCTCCTCACAGTAGAGGTATGGAATGAAACACCTGTGGAATGTTTCATATCTGAAGATCTCGCTCAAAGATGAAAGCTTTATGTACAGTTAATCTAACTAAAAGTTTTTGGTGGTCTACCAAGTCTTGCTTGGCTGTAAATTGAACTGTGTATTGGCACAAACCTGGCAATATTATACACACCATGATACATACTGTATAGGTTCAACTTAGTGTGATACATTATAATTCTTGGGCGTTTAAACACAGCACAAAATAAGCCTTTAACTGCTGTAAATCTAAAATGTACTTAGAAATATATATTAAAAAATTAATACAGCATCACAAAATATAATATTGCTGTACTCAGCAGTTCCATTTTCATCACAATTTTATAACTTAATTTTTTATAACAACTTGTATGTTATGATGGGTGATGTCTGACTCTTGCACAGTACTCTACATTATATAATGTCAAAGTATTATTATTATTATTATTATTATTATTATTATTATATTAGTAATAGTAGTAGCAGCAGTATGTAGTAGATTGTACGATATGGTACAATTTATATATCATGGTACAGCGACATACCGGAATTCATTTTCATACCAGTATACCTCACACAGGAGTGGGCGACTGTGAGAAATGCCACAAAGTTTCCTTTCTTGAAAGTGTGGGGGGAATTCAAGGGTTTTCAAAATGAGTCTTTCAAGTTTCTCAAAATGAAATATCTACACAGATATGTTTCCATATTCTGGATTAGCTGTATTATGCAGTCAGAACTTAGGTGTTACCTGTTTATGTAGAGCAGGAAAGGTAAGTGAATCAGTGATGGTCTTTACACTCTCATGACTTATAAACAAGGGAACTCCATTGTTCCTAACACCACTTTAGAGCTGTGTGTACCGTTTCTGACATGTGAGGATAAGAGGTTCAATATAAATGTAAATCACAGTCCTTGTGAACGTTGTGTGTGTTCAAGTGTCTGTGTGTATGTGAAAAAGAGTGAGTCAGGCCTTGTGTTAGTTGACTAGATGTCTCGCTTTCGCTTTCTCTCCCTCCTTCTCTCTCCTGTGGGACATGGCTCTAGTAGAGTGGGAGGGCTCGTGCTGGGGTCAGGCCTTTCACACTCAATAAAACACACTCAACTCACACTGTAATTACACCCCTCCCACCACCACCACACACACACCATACAGTATAACCCCTCTTGTGGCTGCCAAAACCTTTACACACAACCCCAGCACCTCACTGCAGTACAAACCTATCATTTTGCAGAGGGCTGCCCTAATCCCCTACTAGGCTAAACCTCCTTTTCCCAACCGACTTCAGTGTGCTGTATTAAACATGAGCTGTACATGGAAAAATACAGCCGGCTCGTCCTTGTCTTGGATTATTACAACAAACTAGCATGTCAGAGTACGACATCAGCTGGATCCTTGTCAAGTGAGTGATGACCCAATACATTATTCTGATTATGGGCCATAATTCTGTTATAATAGCCTAAATTCACTTTTATATCAAAACTTTCTATTTTTTTCTTGTTTGTTTCATTAATTTATCTTTAACAGCAGGTCCAGTCAGAGGAAACTTCCTCAGGCCAGGGTCCGGAAGGTCATAATTTCTAACTTGTGTTATTATTCAGTGCCATATCCTGTTTACTGAAGTAGCCTAGTAGCATCTTATACCATCAACAACAGAAAGACAAAATATATTTCAGTATATTTACTGTTTAAATGCTGAACTGTAAAGATTATTTATAAAACTTCTAATACTTGTTTTTTCCTCACATCATAAAGTGCTTATTACTAAGAAAAGTAAATAAAACCTGCGTCTTCTTGTTAACTCAGTTTCACATCTTAACAGTTTATTTCAGTCTTGTATTCCTCTCTCACACTTTCTCTTGTTTAGTGAGAGAAGTGAGCTCCTGGTTGTCTTTAAATCTGGGCTGGAATAGTGTCAGGGCTATTCTCATACATATGAAGTGATTGTTGGTGAGCCTGGAACCAGATTTGTTCTTAATAATGTTCATTGTGGAATGACCCGTCTCAATTAGCCTTTCTCCAACTCGCTTTACTCCCTGACTCGCTTTATTCTCAGACTCGCTTTATTCTCAGACTCACTTTATTCTCCAACTCGCTTTACTCCCTGACTCGCTTTATTCTCAGACTCGCTTTATTCTCAGACTCACTTTATTCTCCAACTCGCTTTACTCCCTGACTCGCTTTATTCTCAGACTCGCTTTATTCTCAGACTCACTTTATTCTCTAACTCACTTTATTCTCAGACTCGCTTTATTCTCAAACTCGCTTTATTCTCTAACTCGCTTTATTCTCAGACTCACTTTATTCTCTGACTCGCTTTATTCTCCAACTCGCTTTACTCCCTGACTCGCTTTATTCTCAGACTCGCTTTATTCTCAGACTCGCTTTATTCTCAGACTCGCTTTATTCTCAGACTCGCTTTATTCTCAGACTCACTTTATTCTCAGACTCACTTTATTCTCCAACTCGCTTTACTCCCTGACTTGCTTTATTCTCAGACTCGCTTTATTCTCAGACTCACTTTATTCTCCAACTCGCTTTACTCCCTGACTTGCTTTATTCTCAGACTCACTTTATTCTCAGACTCGCTTTATTCTCAGACTCACTTTATTCTCAGACTCGCTTTATTCTCAAACTCGCTTTATTCTCTAACTCGCTTTATTCTCAGACTCACTTTATTCTCTGACTCGCTTTATTCTCCAACTCGCTTTACTCCCTGACTCGCTTTATTCTCAGACTCGCTTTATTCTCAGACTCACTTTATTCTCAGACTCGCTTTATTCTCAGACTCGCTTTATTCTCAGACTCGCTTTATTCTCAGACTCGCTTTATTCTTAGACTCGCTTTATTCTCAGACTCGCTTTATTCTCTGACTCGCTTTACTCCCTGACTTGCTTTATTCTCAGACTCGCTTTATTCTCAGACTCGCTTTATTCTCAGACTCGCTTTATTCTTAGACTCGCTTTATTCTCAGACTCGCTTTATTCTCTGACTCGCTTTACTCCCTGACTTGCTTTATTCTCAGACTTGCTTTATTCTTAGACTCGCTTTATTCTCAGACTCGCTTTATTCTCTGACTCGCTTTACTCCCTGACTTGCTTTATTCTCAGACTTGCTTTATTCTTAGACTCGCTTTATTCTCTAACTCGCTTTATTCTCTGGCTCGCTTTATTCTCTAACTCGCTTTATTCTCAGACTCGCTTTATTCTCAGACTCGCTTTATTCTCTAACTCGCTTTATTCTCAGACTCGCTTTATTCTCTGACTCGCTTTATTCTCTAACTCGCTTTATTCTCAGACTCGCTTTATTCTCTGACTCGCTTTATTCTCAGACTCACTTTATTCTCAGACTCGCTTTATTCTCTGACTCGCTTTATTCTCAGACTCGCTTTATTCTCTGTTTTACACTATTTCAAAACTGCCTTTTAAATTGCCAAAACATTTTAATAAAATGACTAGAAATAGCTGGTAGCACATTACTGACGGCCAGCGTTTGTAACACTACGCCTACATAGCTTGCACAACAAATGACAAAAAACTACAAAAACTTTTATTACATTTTATTCAAACAACCGCTTTTATTTATTTTAAACTCTGTGAAAGTTATAACAGAAGCAGGGTTTGTTATTTGTCAAAAAAGGCTCATGTCTGTGTCATTCAGCCTTATGCATGTGCTACACACGCAAGTGTCACTGAATGGTTTTGTTCATTGACGCACACTAAAGAAGCAATTTGTAAGATTCTGCAAACTGTCAAATTCATACTCCAAACAATAGAGAGTAACATATCAGCAGAAAACACACAGTCCCTCCTCCTCTTCCTTCAGTTCCTAATAATCTAAAAGAAACATTTATCCTTTACTCTCTGAGAGCCGCCTCCAGCAGTGGAAAGCAACACCAGTGTAACTCTTATTTTGCTTCTACTAATATCATTTCTTTTGTTTGCTGACGAACATGCTGTGCTGCTGGAAGCCGGCAGCAGCAGTTATTAGAAAGAGCACGTTGTCAGGAGTTTCAGCCATCGCTGCATTCCTTTTATTGGCCACCAATCGTAAATGATCTGACCTGGAGCTGAACCTATAACATGACTGACAAAAGGCAGTGCTTACTTCTTCACCTTCTCATGTCGCAGTGATTGGACTTGATGCTACAGTGACTCAGTGTCACCTCTTGAGGACAGAGTGGTATTACAGATGGGCCAGGGCTAGTTCATTAGCATGTTAAGTTCAGTAGATATTGGAGCAACATAAAATACAAACGTCTTTGATGTATCATCAAAAATCAATACTTTCAGATCATTTTAGAAACATTATAAACTTAAAGGAAAAAATATTTTTCCTTCTCTGTTAAAGCTACCACTTCAAACCTCTAGATGGAGAGGGACCACTGAAAGGCCTGTATTCATTTGCTATGTTCAACTTCAAATTACTCAAATGAATTACTCAAATGAACAAATTAAATATTCTGAGGTGAAACTTTTGCCCCATAACACCTCCTTGCACCTCCCTTGCTGGGCATAAATAACACAGTTAATCACGATGACTGTCATAAATAGCAAAGAACACAAACGTGAACAGGAAATGGATTCAGCAGTAAAGGTACGTGTATTTTTCATATAATTATTTTGGAATATTTTTTAGAGATGGGAAATGGGCTCACAGAGACTGCGTCTGCACAGGACGCGGAGCTTTGTACAACATCCCTGAACTTTGTTGTCATAAAAAAAACAACAAACCCCTTTTCTTTTATGTACTTCAAAGGTTGTTTTTCTCTCACAAGTGAAAGTGAATGAAAGCGACGGAATGAAAAAAGGCCCGAGCGTTCTGCCCAGTCCCTCATCTCTCCCACTTGAAGGCGGCTGCCAGAATATCGGGCAGGCACAGCCGTGACAGCAGCGCCACTTCCTGTGGGCGGCCCGTCCCGAAGTCCTGTGGGCAGAGCAGAGCGCACTCCTACATCCTGCTCCCCACTTCCTGTTTTTCAGACCCCTACAGATGACCACTAACAGGCAGTCAGACATGAGAAAGAGAGAGAGAGAGAGAGAGAAGAAAAGGCAAAAAGGCAGCACGCCTATGGGACAAGCATCCGCTCTGATCCTTCCCTTGTTATCTTTCCTGCCTGTAAAGTCAGAGACTAAACAACAACACAAGCCCATCTCCAGTGGATTCAAGCGCCGTGTTTCACTGTGTTTACAACAAGGGTCATTTTCGCGGGCTACTCGTTGCCCCCTCCGCGTGCTCTCATCCACTTTTCTGCTGTTTGACCAAAACAACAAAAAAAAGGGCAAACTGTCAGGCCTCTCCTTATTTCAGCCTCTGCTGATAAGTGGCTAAAACATGCCCCAGCTTACATAACCGAGAATCGACATGCGATAACAACAAGCGATACCAAACAGGGACTTGTTGAGTCAGTCAGCTACCAAGAAAACAACCCAGCAGAGAGTGGAGGAACTTCTGAACCACATATCGCCATGCACAGGGAACACATTTAAATATGCCATTCTCCTCGATCTTATCACTTTAAATACTTATTAATTTATTTATTAAGTTTAACATTCTAAAAAAAATTAAAGCAAATAGTATAAAATCTGCCATATCTTTGTACAGGTCACAATTTAAATCAGCGATTAAACTGCAGTTGTCCAATAAAAAGTGCGGACAGGTGTTCTCACAAGAAATCATTTGACCAGAGACATCTAAAAGACCTACATAAAACCTCCAACAAATGCCGTTTGTTACAAAGGTTTCTTCTTAATTACATTACATTTAATTTCAGTCATGGCAATATCTGATGTTCACAAACTTCAGGAATGCCTTTAAAAACAATTTAAACAAAGTTATCTGTTTATGTAGTTGTAGTTTTTATGCTGTACTTTATGACTATTTATGATTTTTTTGGATTTGACAAAGTTGTTGGGACCGATTGTCATAGCTCAATTCGTTTTCAGGCTAACAGGTCACCATACAGATGTAAGTGCTGTGTTTTCCTAACTTTTGTCATAGGTGGCAGTGATGTAGTGCTCACTGCTCACTTATACAATCATATTCACCACCGTACATATGAGGTGACACTTAAGAATCACACGTAATACAGAATGTGACAGAGGCTACCACAACTGCTTCTGTTAACACAGCGTGTGAACACATAAGGAAACTAGTTAGCCTAGAAACCAGACAGGTTAAAATAACAGACACTGTATGAGGCCACTGTTGACGCATGCTGATAACTATTTAGTGAAAATGCAGAGTTAACGTTACTGACCAAAGATTTCACAGAACTGTATCTCATTTGGTGAAGACATTGTGGCAAACAATACGACAATTACATAAAAAAACCTAAGTACTTTCATAAGTAAGTACTTCAACTTAAGTCAAAATCTGACTGAACTTCACTTGTACTGCAGTGATATTTGACCTGGTGTATCTGTACATTTACTGAAGTAAAGGAGTTTTATATTTATCTGTAAGCGTGTGCTAAAACAACAGCAAGTATCCACAAATTGTTCTGTTACACAAAACCACATTGCTAAAATTGCAACACGGAAAACATTCCTTAACTTTAAATCAGTAAAAAAAGTGATTGTATGTAATATGGGGCTATTTTTATTAGCCGATTCATAATGAAATGTTCAGACAACATTATCTCAAATACTTAAAACTTCAACTGTAAAAACTGAGAGAGATTTTATGAAAGTTACAATAAAAGCCAAGGTAGAAAATGAGATTTCTTTGAAAGTGAATTTCATGCTCGTCCATGTACAGGAGCCCCATAAAAAAAAAAAAAAACTTTGGTGCCATACTTAAAAAATGTCATTGTATTAGGAAACAAAATGCTAAACTAGGAGACACTTTGGTGAACAGACCATTTTAAGTCCTTTTAAAAAGCAGCTGTTGTTTAAGTTCATTCTCTGTTGAGCATCTTTAGACTGCAGGTCTAAATCCAAAATGCTGTTCTATGTTTATGAGGAGCACTCTTAGAGCAGTCTGGTTAAAGTCTTTCCCCACACAGGCTTCAGTTTATCATTGTGTTCAACATTTTATAAAATAACTTTAAAAACTTTATCAAATTATATCAGTAGTTAAATTGTTTTATTACTATACAGAGTCACTGTGTACTGGTCAAGATATGATATAACAGTCGGACTAACATCAAGTTTAACTGAAGAAATATTAGGAACATTAACAAGTTGCTCACTGCTACGCTGCACAGCTCGTTCTGCAGTCCCAGCCAAAGTTTACGTGTGAAAAGAGGAGCCGTTAGAACACGGCGAGAAAGAGAGACAGAGACAGGGTGAGTGAGAGGGGGAGAGAGGAGCTGACGCTTTGTTGCAGGGGTCTTCTGGGTTGCTGTGTACCTGCAGACAGTGCGGCTGGCTGGGATAAGCACAGCTCTTATCTCCCTCTCCACAGCAGGCCCAAAGCAAAGCCAGCAGTGGCGCTGGTGTTAATGTCTACTGATGCTAATCTAACACCAGCCTGATCCTACAGAAGCCTCTCTCTCTCTCTCTTTCACTCTCAGCTGCTCTCACTCTCTTTTTTACTCTCTCTCTTAGTCTCCTCATTCCTCTCCTCGTTAGCTCTCTCTCTCGCTCTCCTCCCTCCACTCCTCATTCCCTCACCTGTTTCCAAGGCAACTAATGAGATATAATTAATAAGATCCACCGAAGGGGGGGAGTATGTGCAGAAATGAGCGAGAAGGAGGCTTTGAGCAGCAAAAACTCAGCCAGAATGATACCAAAAGCTATGTCTACGCTGTGCAGATAGGACTTTCCGTACCACGTTAACTTCCCGAAACCTACACGCAGCTGTACACGGTGTTAAAATGTGCCATGATTAAGGATCCCATCTCCTGCATCTTTCACATGTTTTATTTTGTACAGTTATGAAACGTCTGGTTTGTTGTACGCATGACAAACACTTATAATATGTCTTTACAATGACCATTTCCAACTCTGTACTGCTTAGCACGGCTGTTTGTGTTGGTGTGGCTTTAAGACTATGACTCCTTCAAAATTATAACTAAAGTTCAGATTAAAACACTCTTTTTACTTCAGCATGAATGGGCTAAGCTACACTGCTGAAGGCTGAATAGAAGAATATATGTAAATGTATTTGTGACAAAAACGTTTTTTTTTTTAGAAGATCAGAGATTTGGAAGGTCTGCCATTGCAGCTTAGGTTCCATGTTTAGACTGTATGAACTTTGCTACACTTCACAATGTTTGCCTAGTCCATTTAACTTTTTTCACAAAGTAAAGTAAATTTCCTGTGATTTGAGTCTTTAAGGCTTTCTCACAATGGAGCGTTGATGTGTGTTATTTCAAGAGCAAGGTGTAAATTCTTGCACAATCCTGAAGATTCCTGGAAAAATTATTGAAGGCTTTCTGTTTATCCAGGCCAAAGATGCATCACCAAACAACGAAACCTCTGGAAGTCTAAACTTAGCAGCTGGAAACCAAGAGATTTCGCAAAAGAACTATTTTTTGAAGAAAACTGTGGTCATTCTTCTTACACGTACGATGCTGCCTACGCCAGTCTTGGCTGTCTTGCACTCTGATCGGGGAGGGATTTCATGTTTTGCATGGGTGGAGGGATGGGAAAGGGGAAGGATGTGGTGCGATCTGAAATAGAATAGTTTCATTTCTCCAAAACGGACAAAAATAGGATCTGACAGCATAGCTCCTCACAGGAGGATGTGTCTATTGAGGAGCAAATCCGAGATTTGTCTCAAAGTCATTGTTCCACGTGGCAGCACTGCTGTCCTTACCTGACTTAGCAAAAAGGGTGTGTCTGAGGGCCCGAAGTTCTTGTTGTCTGGAACCCGTAGCACTGCACTGACGGCTACGCCCAGCGAAACATGAATTCAGTAGCAAGCTACTCTCATACAAACATAAGAATTTTCGAGGTGAAGCACCATGGTGGATTGGCCACATAACAGTTAGGCCCAAGCTGCCTTTGTTTCTCGCCAAGGCTATCTCTTTAATCATCTCTTTATCAATTGTCCAATCTCTTACACAGGCCTGCCAAGAGAGTGGATTTGTGTATCCTGTTTTGAGGGCAGGAGGTATGCAAGTGCTAGTGTGCATGTGCATACTTGTGTGCATGTGCAAACATTATTACAACATATTGTACTACCAGAACAGAACCTCATACCAGCAAAAAGGTGAGTTTACTTGTGAGGAAAAAAAATACGTACGTTAATACATTAACATAAAAAAATGCTGTTCCAAAGTTTTAATATGATAGCAATAACGTTCGTGTGTGTATGGTTGAGAGAGAGAAAAAGGGGGACAGAGAGAAAAAAAATGGAATATTTTGTTTGGCCCCAGTACAGCCAGCCACTAACAGCACTCAGAGAGCAAGCAGCAAGTGGTTAATCTCTGGAAGCATGTACAAGCTCTCTCCAACTCTCAACTGACCACACTGTAATCCCAAGGCGGATCAATGCCGGTTCAATCACCTATCCTACTAGCACATAGCTAACCTCAACCAGGGAGGGGCCAGTCACAGCACAGGAGAGAAAGTCACTTATCACCTCTAGAATACCATCACCACATGCAAAACTCCCCAGATGAAGAAGTCCCACTGCTCTCCAACAGCATGATAGCTTGATGATCATGTAGCATGTAGTGAAACACTGGCATTAGCACTGGAGAAATGCTGAGAGTGCTGTTTGTATGTGATACAGACATGTACCACTATAAACTGTGATCAGGATTAAACTGCCGCAGTTTCCAATCAATTAAAGGGCGACAGAAAAACGCTCTGACACGACAGTAACAAAATCCGTTATCTAGCGTATGTTCCACTTCAAATAACATGACATCTAGCACCCATTTCTATTGCCTGCGTTGTCACTTGTTCACTCTCAGAGAAAAGGGCACTACACAGGTGATCAAATAGTCACTTCAGTCACATTTTAACACTACTATGATTTATTGAGTCAACAACAAATGCTTTCTGATCTAAACTGTGCTCTGAATGAGCTCTTGTGCTCACTCCAAAAAAATGTACAGGGCTTCCAATAATTAAAGAAACCTTGTGCATCTTTTACATAGTAATGTAACCAAGGCAGCACAGAAAAGTGCTTCTACATGCTGATTCGCTACACTGTTCCCAAGTCCTGTGAAAGCAGACCGGAATAGGTTTAGATCTCGAGCAAGAAACTTCATTCAGTGGGTGGTTTTAAATGGGTTTTAAAGGAACACTACTTTTGCACGTTTACGCAGAAAATTCATACTGAAAGGCTGGAGCCAACTTTAGAAACGTGTAGTATAGTCAGGAACCACCCCAGTGGCAGAGTTTGCATCCAAAAAAGTAGTTTAGTACCCTTTTCCTGAAAGTGTTCATAAAGAGTTAAGCTTGAAAAAAACCTTGTATATTAGGGCACTTATATCTGTCGAAAATGGTATAACAATAGCAATAGTTTAAATACTTACTTGAAAAAAATGTATAAGCTCCAGGAGAGAGATAGAATATATCCATTTACTACATGGAAACCCAAAAAATCATTAAGAATGTAGAAACAGGCGTTAAAAACTGAATAGAACAGACTGAAAGGAAGCAAGACCGCTCCACAATAGTCATCGCTACAATCAATCACGGACCCCAGCAAGGGCGAGAGCCAGGGAGGGAGGACTCCGCAAGGTGACTTTGACTAGACTAGACGCCTCCGGGACTGCGTTGAAAAAGCCACGCAGGAAACGTCAGTGTGGCTCCTGCACACCAAAACTCCCTCTGCCTCAATCATTCATTATGTCCCTAAGTCCTGCTGCGGAGGGCTCCATATCTAAAGGAAATCATTCCAACACTGCACAACACTACCCGAGTTCTTACTCACAAGCTCTACACCATAAATAGGAGGAGAAGTAATTAGTGAAATCAGTTGCTGGAGTAGACGTACCTGTAAACACTGCACTCTTCCTTGGATTTGGTTCGGTATCTACGCGTTTCATCATTTTACTTGGCTTTAAACTTTGGAAGGCAGAGAAAGAATTTATGAAACAGGCTATGGACATAATATCAGGATATTTGCCATCTGGATCTGGTCTGCACAGTTGGTGTTGTCTTTTCAAATGCAGCTTCTTTATGCATGCTCTGCTATTGGGCACAGTAAATGTCACAGCCAATCACAATCCATAGCCTGAGATTTGTCTGAGCTGGTACTACAGAACTGGCATGAAACTGTTAAAACATTGTCCAATATAAGGTCTCAGCATGTGTGAGTGTGTGCGTATACTTCTAAGTGTATAGCAATAAAAAGGACAAGAGATTAAAAAAAAAAACTTGCAATGGAACAAGAGATGTGCCACCATTGCTCCCCCGCCCCACGGTCGTGTGCGGTAGAAGCGTTGTAACATAATTACTGCTGGGACGCTCCTATTCCCAGTGATCCATTTGCGTCAGTCAGGTTTCCAAGCCGAGCCGATGAATGGATTCTCAGTTTCTCAAGGATAAAGCGATGACCCTCACCGAACAGATCCATTTCATGCGGGGAGGCCATTCTCCTGGTGGAATTTTTTTTCACTCATGCTAATTGTGGCGCATCTGGGATTTTTTTGGGTCTGCGATTGGAGAAACAAAACTATTTGGCACCACTTTAACGCGTATGTGCATGCGTGATTTGGAAAGGAGTAATGTGATGGAGTGAGATATTTAGTGCACATGAGGCCTAACTTAAGACTACCACCTCATATCCAACACATGCTTGAGACAGTTCAACTGTTTTTGAAGCAACAAAACAACGCAGCTACTCATTTTTAAAAGAAGCGTAACATAGTTTTGTTCAGGACCACTTTCCTGAGGGCGATGGCACTGCCACATCCATCACAACTGTAGGTGATAAGAGAGAGAACCATTCCAACCATTTTTCAGAGAATAAGTGTGATGCGCAGTTGTCTGAGGAAATCACACGTGGGTGTGTAAAATTACAGAGAAGGACAGGACTGGACAGAGAGCTACGGATGTACACTGAGCCAAAGCTAGTCTCGTTCATGTCAGGTTTGTTGTACCCTAGAACTTTCACACACTTAAGCCCAGTACCATCTATAAGTTCTTCTCTTAATCTATTAGTACAATTAATAATGTTCCACATAGGGGTGGGCAGTATGGCCAGGCTTTATCATTATCATGATAAATTCTGTCACCGTATGTTTTTCTGGACATTTTGTGGGTATGGTCAGTACTTAAAGTAGCATTGTGTTAGATTTAAGGATCTATTAGCAGACAATACAAAATAAAGTATACAAAGCTTTTTTTTTAGTATATAATTCCCTGAAAGTATATATAGTTGTATCTTCAAATCTACACAGAGAGAGTACTGTTGCTACAGTAGCCTAGAACGAAAAGGTAGAGTACCTTTTGCGTTTTATGTTCAAGCACCAGACTAAACTTGGTGGAAAGAAGAAGAACATATCTTAGAAGCTCCATACATAAAACTCCAGGTAGGATTACTAACTCTTACCTTATCCTTACCTAATATCCTTATTAATGAATTAGTTGCTATGTTGTCCTAACAATATGACCATGCCCAATGGGTAGAAAAAACAGTGCTGGCTAACCACATGGAGTATCATACTTATTAATGAGAAGAAAAAAAGACAAGAAAATGCAACAGAGGGTAAATCCTTCCTGCCTAAGATGCAAAAACTACAGGTTCCTTTGGTCTGTTCCAGTTTACAAACCTCAGAGGAACTAAACATTATGATGAGTGTGTTGTGAAAATCTTTTAAAGTACTGTGATATAATATGTATATAATATGAAGCCTTTTTACAATATCAGTGCATTCCTACAGAATTCATTTGATGAGTGTAACTCACAAGTGAGTGTGTAGATGGAGCATTTCACACTGGCTTTAACCTGCCTTAGGCGATTCAATTTCAGAACAAATACTATCAGTTTTACATTGTTTTGACTGGTTTTGTCTTGGTCAATGATTAACGGTCGACTTGACAGTTGGTTATCAGTCTAAGGAATTTTTTTAAGGTTACACTCATATTCTAAATTGAAGAGTAAAAATAACTTGTGCCTTAGGATATTAATTTGAAGCAGTGTGTCATTCTCGTTTTGAAACATCAACACTTGGTTTTTCCTCATCAAACGGAAGACGGAAGCTCTCTAAACATCTTCATGACAGTGCCTCGCCGTCAAGGAAGAACTGCAAGCTAAGCTCTAAAATGATTTCATCTTTAAAATTCACCACGCCAGTACGTCAATGTGATGATCTTCATGCTGGCTTCGTATTTTGAGGATCCCTTGGAAGAACGCTTTAAAGATATTTCTTTAACTTTATTAAACTTGCGTCCTTTTATTACATTTTTTTCCAAACAGATAATTGATAAGTGATGAAATAACACTATACGTTTAGATGGAGTGATACGCCGAATGTTCAGCACTCAACCTCGGCGATTTCAAAGCTTTCTGTCGTCTTTTATGAGTATGTCAATAAATGAATCATCTCTGCTTGAGGCGAATGACTGCAATGCTATACTTTAAATGAAGACCTTCATTTTTTTCTGCTTGCGAGCTGAAACGCATACATTCCTGCACGCACACAGCACTTTCGCCAAAGTCTGCATGAAAGCATTCTTCTGGACTTGCCATGTGAAGTAATGGCATGTGTCCCTGGCTCTTTTGGCAAGGCTGTCCTTTACGAGAAAAAGAAACACAGGAAGAAAGATAGAAACAGAGAGAGACTCGTCACTAGAGATAACTAATCCCACTGAAGCTTTGAGGAGTGCCAGCCCCCCCTCCCCACACCCCCACCTCTCTTTTACCCCCAAAGGCAGCTTGCGAGCTGTGTTAAGTGGCATGGCACCCTTTTGATGTTGCCCAGATCCCAACTCAGAAATGGTAAACAGCGCAGATGAATCGACATCTTCCTCCTGAGGGAACGGAGCACATGAGGATATTAGAGATGCTGCGTGTTAATGCTTTTCAGCGCGCCACACACACTCACAATTCACAGAATACAGAGACGACACAGGTACTAGAAATCTGTGCCTTACCTCCAGCTGAGCAAAGATACTGTACTGGAAAAATGGCCACTGCGGTTACATCAGAGAGCAGACCTATTTCCCACCGTTCAGACACACGGGGAAGACTTTATTTTTGTAACAGCCGAGCACCCTCTTATTGATGGGTTAGTACTTCTGCTTTTTATGGGAAAACTTTCAAATGGCTTAGAATAAATATTTGATACTGTGCTCTTCCCCCCTATGACATTTCAATCCTCTTCATAGTGGCTATGTTCCACAATTCTACATTATATAAAAGGTTTATGCAACCCAGGCAGCGTGGAAGCCTGTGACTCACAAACTGGGAAAGGTTGTGAACTGATGAGATTTTATAGAAAAACTGATGCACAATAATCTGTCACCGATGCATAGAAACGCTGTATCAGACTGAAGAAAAGAGTGATGGAGACATTTGAAGTATTCAAGTTTTCAAGTATTCAAATATTATTAATAATAAAAATAATAACAATAATAATAATAATAATACTAACAAAAGCATTTGGGTACAAAGCATTTTTCACCTGATTTATGTAAGTGACATCGCAGCAAAAAAAAAAACAAAAAAAAAAAACACAATTGCCCTGAGCCCTGTAATTTCCTCAGGCCACGGCCACAGAAAAAAGAGAAAACAACTGGTGAGTCCAGCCAATCCTTTTACTTCATTATAGGCTAAAAGGCTGAAATGCTACGCATCGTTCTGTGTGCACTCGGTTCTGAATCTTGTGTTGAGTTTTTGGACGGTTGAAACCGCGCAATTTTGCAATGCCTGATGAGAAACTAGAAACGATGCAGAAAGGAGGATAAGTGTCATCCCAGCATCCAGGCACCAGAGAGGATTTGAAGAGAGTGCTGCTGCGTCTTGTCTTTTTTTTTTCCTTCTCATTCGAAGCTAAAGCCGAGTAACAATTTTCATTTTAAAATATAGATGTGTTCTTACATAAACATCTGCTTGCAGCAGCTCTGCTGTTTATGCAATGTGGCCTTCGACGAAGGGTCTTCCGCAGAAAACTGAACGCTCTTGAAGTAATGAATTAACACACGCTGAAACTTTGAGAAAAAGAATCTACGCTCCTAGTTTTGATTTGTCTTCCAATTATACACAAATATTTTGTGTAGCAGGTGCAGAGAACACCGTCTCTCTCTAGTTTCAACAAACATGAACAGCAGCTGGCTGGAGCAAAAACAGACTGAATACAATGAACACAATGACCTTGAACACAAAGAGTGCGTACACTAAAGGTATGCCATTGTGAAAGAAACCAATCTAGATATGAATTACAAGACATGTGCAAAACTTTACAGTGTTACAGCACACCTGACAGATTAAGAGAGAAAAGATATACGAGAAACAGAATGTAACCACCCAGCTATACAATGTTTAAGGTAAAAAGTGTGGTAGGCTGGACAGACAGGGACAGAACGAGGTGAGAGTAGTTAGGCCTTGTTGAAGTGCAGTTTAGCTGTTCAGAGTTCCTAAAAAAATAGGTTCATTCACAACAACCATCACAAGGTTTACAAAATGTACTGAGTGCTGGCAAAATCCCAAACTGTTCAATAAAAAAAGAAAAAGAATCCTTAGTTTTGCTGAAAAATATTAATTATTAACATTGGCTCACTACAATATGTGTTAGGTCTACAATCACATGTAGAAAATATTTTGTAACTATGAATGAGTGCTAGCCTGATTACTATGGATGTGCATTACAACTAATTTTGATATTGAAGTATAAACAATACATTTATGCTGCAAAGCAAAAAAAGTCTTTCAGCCAAAGTTAATGTATAGTTGAAAGTCTACACACTTATGTGATAACTCTGGTGTTTAGAGGCAAAAACACAACAGCATAACATTTCAGCTGTAAAATAAAGACAAATCAGATAAATTGGTATTTTTAGTGTGGATAAAAAAAAATCTTCAAATGTCTTACATATGAGCTATGGCTACAGATCAGTGGAAGAACAATAGATGCTGGTGAAGACTTGTTTTTCACAGTTCCACTGTGTCTGGACATAGATAACATCAGCTAGAACAGTTAATCTTGTTAGCAATAAAGCCATGTAGCATCTGCCTTCTTAATTATGTTCTTTATGTAGCACACTGTAATATACATACTTATACATACACAAATATATATAATAAAATATATTTTTCCCTTATAATTCCTTACCTATAAACTAAAGTTGATAAGCTGATACTGATGCCAATGATAACTTTATGAAACTAGTTTCATTATATTTTTAAAATATTTTATTTTGGTAAAATGAATGTTCTCATCTTGACTGAGTGGCATTTACTTAATGGACTATATATTGCATGCAAAGGCATTTAGTTGTTAGATTACAGGGTATATTAGTTATATTTATCATATCTAGGTATATATTTATATACTATATTTAGATATATTTATTTAGTATTTCTTTTTTTATTTAATTAGTAAAACATGTTCAAAAACAGTAAATGTATCTCTAAATGTATTGAACTGAACAATATATAGATAGACCTGTGGTCTGTACAAGCAAGCACTCAGCAGCTTCTCTGGCTTGGCACAAACTGTGCCGAATGCTGTTTCATTTGTCATACGTGCATCTTAATCACTCACTTTACATCTCTGATGTAGCGTCCGCCTCTGCTGGAGTTCAGTAAACATCACTGTTGTTCACGATCTGTCAGTAGCAGCAACTTTACCTGTTTTTTTTTTTTCAGCTTGGTCGATGTGAGACCCCGCTGCTGATTGATATAGCTTACTGATGGAGGTGCACCCCCAGTGGCCTACTGTGTTAGCTAACCCTAAAAGCTATCATTATGCTGAGAATCGGCCGGTTCCTTCTGCTCACTCAATCAGAATTAACTCAGACTGTAAGTGACTACACAGCGACAGATGAGTGATTACTTTAAGAAAGGTAAGCGGCTCCCGTTACCAAGTTCCTTCCAAGAAATGCTATCATTACAGATTTTACTATGAGTTGTTTTACTGCTGCCTGTCACTCCACACTGCTGATGTGTTGATAAGTTCTGTCTACATCACGTGTGTACATCAGAAATTGCTTTGTAGTGTCAGTAAGAGGTATCAGAATCCCCATCGCTGATACCAATGCTGCATGTAAGTGCCAGTATCTGTGCCAGTGCGGTTACAGTACCGGTATTGATGTAGTGCTACGCAAAACTGTAACATTTTACAGTCATGTTAAAACACAGCAGCGTTGTATTGAATTATCAGTCTCTATATTTTTGTAGTCCTCATATATCTCCTGATACTGTTACCTATCTCACAACAAGAAAGAATTCCAGAACTTGGACGATCTGTAAAGCTTGTGCAACTGCTACAACAATACTCCTCTTTGGGCGGGGCATGAATAGGTCAAACCCCTGATAGCTTGTAACTGTGACTGGAGCCCTTTGGCTAGCCTGCTCTCCCACCACCCCTCACCCTCCTTGTGTGTTCGGCCAGAGTTGTAGAGGCAGCTGTAGCATCGTGAGGAGCTCAGCAACAGGCCAGGGAAGGGCAGCATGACAGATAAGAGCCCAGAGAGCGAAAGACTCTGACCAAGTACGGCCAGAGAACAGCTGAGATACCAGCGGCCCCCCAGTCTACTGTTTCACCTGGATCAGCAATGCATGTCACACAGGGAGAGAGAGAGAGCGGGAGCAAGGAAATAGAAAGATGTAACAGGGGGTGGCTGATGAATAGCAAAACCTACAAACTTACCTTAAACTTGTCTTAATAAACCGTTTACCTTAATTCCATAATAATACATCTTCTTTTTCTTTATTAGTCACAGCCTTAACACAGCCTAATGATTATCATTCTATAACTGCATGAAAATGTAAACTTAAAAAAAGCTATTCTTTAACTGAGCATCATAAGTGTATAAAAAAGGAAGGACCCCATATGTTGGCCCACAGTTTGATTCTTCACTCACGTAACTTGAATATTAGTTTAACAGCAGTTACTGAATTACTGAAAAAAATGTTAAAAATAAATAATTAGCTTAAGAGCTCTTTATTGTAAAAAGCAGCTTTCACTAGATCCACTGCCTGCATTTGCCCATTTTCTCTCATTTGAAGGCATCTGAACACGCTGTTAAACATATTCATCAAGTGTATTTCTCATTGTTGCAGTCTGCGCGCTGTGATTTCGTAATTGCGTCTTGTTTCCCAGAGGGAGTGGCGTCATGTTTTCCCTGGCTCAAAAGCACCAGTGCCTGCTTGAGGCCGTAGGGAGGCTGATGTCATGCCAGTAAAGCTGATACCTCCCTGTCCTGCCTTTCATTTCTTGTCCTTACATGGCAGAGGTCAGCTGTGCCGTATTGGCCCCCGAACCATCTCATCTTATCCATCCGCCTGTATCTCACTGCGCTCCTCACCACCGGTGTAGGGTCGCAGAAAGCCTATTGACGGATGGCCACGGCTGACCCTTTCGCATACTGATCTGTGTTCGATGAGAGTAAAGTCAATGCTCAGGCTACAGCATAGGGAAACCTAATAGGATTGAGTGGCCTTTAACGAGGAGAAACAAACTGCTTCTTCTTTAAGGCCAAAACACAAAAAGAACAAGATACAATGAAGGAAAAACGGCAGAACAAGTAGAAAAAATCCAGAAAAATCAAGGATTAGAGCTGAAACAGTGAGTCATGAAAATAATCACTGTCACATTCAAATGAATGGGAACCCACAGATCAGAGATCAGTCATCTTTCAGTAAAGCTAAGATAAAACCCCTCGTTTATGTCCAGCTACAGAGATTTTACATGGGCATCCCACTATCAGTGCAGTGCAGACAGTGGAAAAAATGGAGCATGTTCCAGGAGGCCCTGACAAATCACCAGGGTCATATATTACAGGAATTACATCTTCGCAAATTGAGGGGATTAGGGTCATTTAAAACTCCCCAGCAGTCAAAAGTGACATAGTGTCTGTGCCAAACCCATATCAGCTGCTTTCTCAGCCAGATCAGACATGTGTTTGGGGTTAGGGAGGGACAGTCCCATCCAAAAGGCCGTCATTTAGCATCTTATATTACAAACAGACACACGGCTAATTACTCCAGTCATGCGTAAACACAGAAACGTCCGCCTTCAAAGCACAAGCTCTTGGGCATTAATTGATTTTCTGCTTTTTCCCCCGAAGAGAGGCTCAAACTAAGCCAAAGCAAATCAGAATAGTGTTGCTACAACAATTAGGTAACAAAAGGGAGCTCAAGTGATGTAGCCATCCTACAAAATCAGCATTGTAGTTTTAGTATGTTGTGTTCTCCCACTGACCAAGAGTTCAAGCAGACCACATCTGAGGTCACTTCCCTTCCTTTGCCTTAGTGGACAGTGGGAATGGCCACATCCCTCTGGTGGATATTGGAACACAGAGCTTACTGCCTGTGAGAAAAACGTGCTTATAGGCCCCTCTTCCTGCTCCCTGCGGGACGCAGCAGCTGCTGGAGGCCCCACACTTCCTACTGTATCAGTGGCCCCAAAATGAGACATGGTCACAACTCTTACAAGTCACAGTTCGCACCGGGGCTAAAAAATTAAACAATTTGCTGACGGTACAGATACTAGGCTTTCAATACTACATGAGTGTTTGTATGTGAAAGAGGAAACAGACTGCTACTCTTTCGTGCAAAGAAAAAACTTTTTCAC
This sequence comes from Megaleporinus macrocephalus, assembly GCA_021613375.1. Lineage (NCBI taxonomy): Eukaryota > Metazoa > Chordata > Actinopteri > Characiformes > Anostomidae > Megaleporinus > Megaleporinus macrocephalus. Next base: position 19,653,866 of record CM038711.1, read on the forward strand.
AAGTTAAGAGTGGGCAATTTTCACATCATCAAAGCTTCATTTTTTTTTTTACATTCTAGTCTACATTATCAACATCATTGTGTTAACGGGGGAAATGTACCTAGTAACACAGAGCTGGTAAACTGCCAATATGTTGCCAATCACAGGCAACCAAACACCCAGGTGTTGTGACATCACAACCACAAATGGCACATCACATTCAGTTAACAAGCCTCAATCCAGAAAAGGTAGATATTCTGATCTTACAGGTCTCAAAAACAACCCTGAACCTTAATTTATAAAAAAAAAAAACAATTCACAATCACAGTCACAAAATTAGTCACAGTAAGATATTTTCCCCAAATCGTTCAGCCCTAAATAAAGCTTTGAGCTCACGGGTGGTTCTATCCATCATTCCTCTGTGAGAGGTCAACACTATGGGGTTGTAAGGATTTATAGCAGTCTAGAAGCCGTTACTGAGAAAAGGAGATTTGCTAATCAAATAAAGACACTGCCGGTGTTCTCAGAACTATTTACTGACCACCCCAGAGCTCAGATCTCAACAACAATGAAAGAAATACAGATTTTTTTGAAAAACTGGAGAGGGAGATTTAATAAAAGGATGAACACAAAATACTAAATAAAAAGTTGATGTAATCGTTAAGGCCTACACATCTTTTCTTTTTTTACAGATGCTGAAGAATAAATAACATGTACTTCATGGTGTTTTTTGTCCCAGAAAATAATCAAATTTATTTACATCTACATTACAGTTAATGTATTACACTAACAACCATACTATGTTCTAACTCTAGATTTCTAATAAAAATATCGTTGCTGTGACTCTTTTGCTGTAGCAGACATTAACTTGAGAATTATTTGAAATGCAAGGCAACATTTTTAGACCCGTGATGCAATCAAAGTTTAGTGACGTTATGTTGTTCGCTGCTGGGGTTCAGCAACACATTTGGAGTTGAAGAGCAGCGTGCCTCTGGGAGAATATGACGTTAAACAAAGCAGGCACGCCCAAAAACAATGATGGCTCTGCTTTTGTTTCTGAAGTGCCAAACATGCTTTAAGCTCTGGGTGACGTCAGCCTGCAGTTGAGGAATGTCTTAGAACACAGTGACGTGGTCAGGGTGACAGCTACTACAAACTGATAAAAATCTTACCCAGTGTTGCATACGAGCAACAGTGGTGAGATAAAGAGGGCTTCTTCAGTTGCCTTACAGCTAAGAACTGTAAGATCTGAGATCTAGTCACCATCTAACAACAGTGCATGTATTTCACACTTACTTGCTAGCTGTGAATATCATAATCACAATGCTTAGAATTTTTTTGAAGAAATGGTTTATCACAGAAAACTAGGGAACCAAACTAAATTCTTTTGGCACCTTAGTGTTCCAGCGTATACATGCATGATTAATGTCTATTTATAATAAACAAGAAAGCAAACAAATGTATTAGTTAGGTTCCAAATAATCAAATGGCATGGAAATAAGGTGTAAACCCACTTTATGATGACCATAGAAAACAATCCCAAGAGAACAGCAAACCCAAGAGAATAGGTGTTAGACTAAGCTATTCATTCGAAGCTAATGTTAATGTTACTGTGCCGCACTCTTTAGAAACATGTCACTCATGGAGAGCATGCATGACAGCATTCAGCTAGGATATCCTGAACATGCAATTCAACATGCAGCACAGCACGCAGCTGCGGTTTGAAGCTACGGTGGCGGTGCCCACAGCGCAGAGGTAATGAGAGATGGGGGTGTGGGGGGTGGGGTGCAGAACACAGGTGCACACTGCATCACTCAGAGCCATCAGTCCCCCCGTCTCTGGCAGAACTTCTCTTGGGAGCACCTCAGAAGACCCACTTCCTGCCATGCAGCTATTGCAGCTGATTGCATTATATGACTGATATGACCTTACAGTCATATGGGGGTCTTGTTTCTATATTTTTTAAAGGAAAAGTTTTATATATTTTTATCAAAACATTTTTACACACACACACACACACACATCACATCCAGTTCTGGTTTCAAATTGTCTTGTACAATTATAAGAAAGGAAAAAAGATTGACATGAAAGTTTCACATGAATTATGAATTGGTAATTTAAGTGGCTCTACGCTGCTCATTTTCAGTGTTCATAATTTTATTTTTATGGTCTGCTAGAATAGATTTACATGCTTCTGTGTTCCACAACACAACATTTTACTCAAACTGTACATCTGTATTTACCTTTCGTCTGAAATGCTCTGTTAGAGCTCCTGTGTCTATAAGCCCCACCCCCCAATGAGCCCAGTATGCTCTGACCAGTCAGCTTACACACTCTGTCCTGACTAGTCAATTGTCAGAGGTGTTGAAACAATAGCAACAAGTTCCATCCCTACAGGCAGCTGATAATGATTGTGATACAAGATGGTATCACCTTGTAACAAAAGAAATGTCTGGAATTCTAACAAAGTGTTTTAGGCAGTAGAGAAAAGTGGTTTCTTTGGGATATACACTCCCTTAGCCATGTACACTGAGCTTTATAACTTTATTACAGGCTGTTTACAAGCACAAAAATCTACATAACACATTAAAGGAGAGGAAAAACTGAAAAAGCATAACACCTCCACTTTAATTTATATACGCAAATGTAAATGGTCCCATGCCAAAATCCAATATTTTCACACACATATATCTACTGAGTCATTAATAAAATCAACTGAAGTACTGATTAAATATAAATCATGGGCAGATGCCAATATATATATATATATATATATATATATATATATATATATATATATATATATATATATATATATATATAATTGTGCATCCATACATATTTACCAAACTTATTTTGCATCAGACCGGTATGTAGCTAGTATTCTGACTGTACTACTGGAAGTTACTTATGTTTCTACGTCTGAGATGGAGAACTTAATTTTTCCCCTATAAGAGGAAAATAATGACACATTACTTCCCGCAACATTCAAATGACTGAGCAGCAGTAAAATATTGCTAAATGAACTGCAAGATGCATGCAAGATGCATGCAGGATGCTACATGCATCCTGTTCTTTCTTAGGTTTAACATAAGATGGAATAAATAATACTGCAACTAGGCGTGGACGATATTTCACATACTGTGCAGCAATCCTGTGTTCTTTAGGTAATGACAATATCAGAAAATTATGATTTGATAGCTCTATATTAGAGCATGTTTGTGTTCTCATTATGTGCCCTGTGGAATCCTGTGGGACGTATCCTCTGTTACAGCATACATTAAAAGTGTTTCACAAAAATGTCAAAACTGTAATAAACTCAATTGAAAATCAATATATATATAAATAACACTGCACTACACAAGACACAGCATGGTATTCAACTTGGCTTTAAGAAATGACTGGTACTGACTTTTTGTGTTAAAGGGGAGTGATCTGGGCCAAAGTTTAGTCCTCAGTAACAGGAATATTCACTTACTGATTAGTCACTGAGCAAGTACACATGTGTATAATTTTAAACAAAAACAGAAAACCTCTCATATAAGGGCAAAGTGAGAACAAGGTGAGATGTTATCAGGTGGAACAGAATCTACTGTTCTCCATTGCATGCTAAGATTGGCTTCTACCAAGGTTAATAAACCTTTGCATATTTCATTTCTATTGTGGACAGTTTTATTCCACAGTGACAGATTTTTTTATATTTACAACTCCTGCAAAGCTTACTGTAATAAAAGCACAGAGGCATGCATCTAAAGATAGCGAGTGTCAATCCCATGAGACTCACTATGAAAAAGCTTGAGAAGACAAAGATGGGCGCTGCCTCTCAACCCCAGCTCCCAGATCAACACAATAAATCCAAATTTGGCAAATGGTGAGTGGGGGGTGGGGGTGGGATTCACCTTGCAGGAAAGAATCACAGCCCTACGGATACTACTCAGACTAAGAAGATCAAACCTGGTCCCTATCAAAGAGTCCACAGGATTTCACAGTGAAGGAAATGAAACAGCAGTTTTGTTCCAATGAAACCGGGTATGGTAGTGACAACACAACAGATTAAAGAAACAACAGTCCTGAGCACAGCTTGTGTTAACAAACATAAAACTCCACTAAAAGTGTGTACAGGACAGAAGACCTCAATAAGGGAGTTTAACAGTGGTGTACACTTCTGACCACACAATGATTTGTTTCAAGTACAACTGTGTTGGAGATCACAGACGTCACAGCATTGGAGGGTAAAATGTATGTAACATTCACAGTTCTGTTCTTTATTAATTAATAAATAATATCCTCATGACCAAATATAGCTGGACAAACATAGCTTTTATTAAACATTTATTACAATGTTCTTTTGTATGACCAAGTTCAAATTTGTCAAAGGTTAAAGTGCTATTATTATTATTATTATTATTATTATTATTATTAGCACAGTATAGGGTATAGGTGTATAAGATTTATAGTAGTGAAACATAGACTATACAACAATTCACAAATGGTTTTGTAAGAAATAACTGGAGATTCTTATTTTGACCAAAAAATTAGCAGTTGTTTAACTGAATCTCATTCTAATCTACGTTTGTTGATTTTGATTATCGATTATAATCAATTATAACGTTCCAAAATCAATGTGGTTGAAGCTGCCCCCTTCAGATCGATTCATTTTACTGCCCTGTGGCGTAATCTATGGTGAGTGCTGATCTGAGTCAATTAGCTCCTCTGAGTTTTTGTTTTGTTTTGGTGGGGCAGTGACTTATCCACGGTCTCAGATCTGAGTGGGCAGCGGCCTGGCGGCGTGAGGAGGCAGGGAGGTGGAGGATCAGTGTGGGGTGGAGAGAGGATAAACTGCAGATTTGGGCTGCTGCTTTAGCTCCAAGGCTAAACACACAACTCGCAAACGCACACACTCTCTCTCTCTCTGGCACCAGGCTAGCCGAATAGCCAGGCCCGGGAAGAGGACGCCTCCAGCCAGGGCGTCTGGCACAGGACAGAGCCTGCAGGAAGGGCAAAGAGGAGGCAGGGAGGAGCCCGTCGATCCCTAAGCCGCTCTGCTCCGCTCAGCAGCACATGTGCTGAGTGAGCCGTATAAGGTGGCTTACAACCACAGGTCAGAGCCAAGGGCAGGGCAGTTGAAAGGTCAGAAGCGGCTAAGCAGTCACAGCACACCAGCCACGCTCCACCAAGTCAGAAAGAGGGAGTAAACGCCTGCTTGTGTCCCTTACGAGGGGAATCTGCAGCCTTTGTTCATCCCTTTCAATACTTATCTGAGAGACTTGTATTGTTGCACAGGGCAAGTTAGATTAGTGTGGAGGTGTGGAGGGGATCAAGCATGTCATGGAAATAAGAATTCTGTGCTGCGGGCGAGTAATTAGGTTTGTGTCTGGGCTGCGTCAAAGATATCCATTTAAAACTGCACACTGAGTGTAATGAAACGCTTTTATGATTCACAAAACTTGGTTAAGGTCATAAACACATGATCTACAGACTTCAGACGTGGGTTCTTTAAATCAGTGGAAAATTCGTCCCCTTTCCCATAATAAAATTCTCATTTTCCTGAACACTCACAATATGAGCAATGTTTTTAATTGGAAATTTGACACAGCGGGTCTGTGGCATTGTATGACTACAAGGGTTTTATTAAACCTATCAAACCTCCAGCACTCGTTGCTGTTAAACTAAATGAAGCCTTTTTAGCAAGTGTGTCCACATTTTAGAAACTCTCAGCGAGACTCACGTGACACACGGAGAAATCGGAGCAGGGTTGCAGGGACTTGGTTTGAGGATAGACTTGGGTGAAAAAACGTGCAGAGTCTCCAAATTTATTCCAAGATTACCTTTAATCTGCGTCTGGAAAAGCTGCCTATTCCGGCTGGCGCTCCCCACTTGTTTCAACATGCAGATGGCCATCAGATGACCATCAATGCATGACTACCCAAAAGACTTTTCCAGGTAATGAAAAATGGAGCAACAAAAATACATTCAGCTGACATGTGTCTAGCCAGATAATTCGCTGCTGAAAGCCCCTCTCACATGTTCTCGTTTAATTATAACTTTGTGCCTCCCTGGTCGCCCCCTCTCAAGCCCTCCAGAAAATGTAAGAACACTGGATATAAGTGTTTAAATATGATTTGATAAATATTCACTTTGAAACCTTATCCGCATGTCAGAAAGTGAGCAGTATTTAGAAAGCGCATGTGGCGTGGAGGCCTGTGCCAAAGTTGCTCGCTAATCCCCAGGCCATGGGTTTGGAAGTCATCATCGCTACATATTAAGGGCCTACCTAATAAAGTTAAAACTGTGGAGCCTAAGAACCTGATAGATGGTTTTATTTGGCAAGTGTCAGGGAAACCTATTTACGAGCTGTAACAGGCCCAGGTTTGTGCGGAGGAAGGAGAGGGCAGGGGGGAAAAAAAGTGACGAGGAGCTAATATTTTGCTACACGTCTTAAGCGATGATCTTTCTGTTTACCTAGCGTGTTTCTCGTATCCTGGGGTAACCTATTTAGCATCAAACGTGCGGCGAGGTGGCGCGGCGGTGGGACAGGAGGCAGCCAGAGGTTTCTGGTTTTGGAGCCGCTCCTCTGGGCTGATTGCTGGGTGACCCCGCTGGGACACCGTGCATTCCGCTTGGTTAGCGAGCCGATCCAAAAACCACAGATAATAGAGAGGGAAGTCAGCAGCGGCTAAATCAGCCCGTATTTATGCGCGCAGAAGCCATGCATATTCATAGCTCCGCTGCCCTTTTCAGAGATAGAAGCCGCTCCATTTATGCCGTTTTCTTATTCAATAAAAGATCCTCTGAGACGTTTCCTGCAGGAAGAAAAAAAACCCCAAAAAAACAAAAGTCCGTTGCCCACACAAGCAAAACTATAGCTAAAACATTATCTGCTGGGTTCAAGATTCTGCATCCTGCCTCCAGGTCTCGCGGGAGAACGCTGGAATCTCCAGCTCAATGATGGTGCTCCAGTAAACAATGAATCACTTCGGCCCTGAGCATGCGCGAGCGAGAGGGAGAGCTGTCGAAACAAAAAGGAAGGCTAGCGAGACTTTCACAGACGCAGGCATGAAGTATGGCACAATCTTTACAGCTGATCTGGGAAATATTTGGAGCACAACTGCCAAAGTGCCTTCACACTTCACTCAGAGAAAAAGCACAGGCCCTCTACAGGGGTGGACGAGTAGGTAATGACAATGATGGGTGCAGTGCTGAGACAATAGCTTTCACGTTCAGTTCATGCGAGTGTCGTCAAATCAGTCCCACACTGTCAAACCGAGCTTCAAAGTGAAGTTACACTCGACTTTTTAAACCTTCAAACCCAAAGGGGCTCTGAACGTGGGTACACACTTTCGTTCCTCACTCTCATAATTACATAACCTACATTCGTTTCATAGAAGTTACTGAATAATTCATAGTTGCTACTGAATGTGTAGATGTGTAGTGTTGTAGATGAATAACTGAAGGATAAGTTTGGGCTGCGAAGGGTTCGATTTTCTTCTGGTATGTCTGACTGAACTTTACAAAATGTGCTGAGCTGCATGTTAGTCAGAGAATAACTTCAGAACATTTTGACCCGTTGATCGTTTGGTGTTACACTTTTAAAATATCATATAAGGCACTACTAGAAAAGCGCACTGGAGGTCATTGTTCTAAATTGCTGTTTAAATATAAGAACATATCATCATCTTAAATGACTGTTAGATGCATTTCACACAAGCAGGCACATGGACTTCTCTGTGCATTTCCACGTCTACTAAAGTGTTACTGCGGCTAACCTTGTGATTGAACAATGCATTCTTTGCCAGCTGCAGCTGACGCAAATTAGACACTCGAGAACAGGGTGTTGGACTCACAATGCAGCCGACATGAAGACTGCTGAAACATGTATGTGAATAGGGCAACTGTTTCGTAGTCAGCTACTAAAGCTCATCGCCGTATCGGAAGAACAAGGCCAAAGAGTCACGCTGCGCCTTATACTTACTCAGCCCACTTTACGGCCCAGCCAATAGACTAGTTCGCTTGTCGCTGTTATATCATGTCTGGCTGTACTGTATTCAAATCACGCAGCGTGAGGCGCTGGACTTGTGAAAAACTTGTGCCACAGTGCAGAGTCTACATATCCACGCATCGGCGCTTCACAGAAACAAAAACAAAACAAAACAGGGCTCACCCAACGATCAAAGCGCTGATAACCTTTCGTTCTGGCCCCAGAAAATCCAGCTCGACTCTTGCTCTCACTCTTCCTTCCTTTCTCAGTGCTTCACTCTGAGCTTCCTGCTGCTTTCTCCTCCTTGGGAGAGAAATTTTCCTAGGAGGTGGGATGGGGGGAGGTGAGGGGAGAAGAAGGAGAGGAAAGTGTTGCGCTCAGTGATTCAGAAGCAACGGTGTAAACGCCAGCCTTCTCCTTCTGACAGCCAGCGTTAATTGCAGATCAGACTCGCCCACACACTCCAGCCTCACTCCCTCACCCTCTCACACTCTCTCTCTTTCTCTCTCGCCCTCACTTTCTCTCTCTCACGCGCTCTCTCCTGGAAGGAGCTGAGAGCAGACTGTTAGATGGGGGAGTGCTGTGAAGAGCACGGCAGGAGAGCAGGAGACGCTTGAACCCCACCCCACCTTACTCACTCACACACACACACAATCCGTACCATGTCCGCACACCGATCACCACCTCTGAGTGAGTTTCACTCATAACTTTATTTCATACTCAGTGGCCTCATATACTAACAGCCATGCACACAAAACAGGACGCTGAGGTTATTTCAGCAGCATATGTTTACATCTTAAAGCTTTCTGCAGCATTCTGCCTAATCTGCCTAATGCTGGACAGTACTGAACAAATACTGATGAAATTCAGAAAGTGTCAGATACTTTAATTTGAATGAATAAAGTTAGTAGCAACATGTGATGATATCTGCAATTAGTTTATTTTATTGCATTTGGAATCTGACAGAAATTAATGCTATATTTCTTTGTGATGCTTCTCCAGGTACAGCTAATACTCAATACCACATTTTATAAATGTTTATGAGCATCAGCATATGAAACACATTAGAGGCAGCGGAACAGTATCACATATCTGCACAGGCCTGGCACCAGGGGGCCACTCTGTGGGACAACGGCCCACTAAACCCACTATATCTTATACATGCTTCAGCAGCGGCAAAAACAAAGTGAAACTAAACTGCTGCGTGCGCCCGATATAGATGGCATGTTTGATGAACACAGAATGGTTTGCATGCATCACTTTGTATTGGATGCATTTTAGGGTTACGCTTTATGTTGCTGAAAAACAAATTCACAGTTTTCCTAAATTGGTAGAGCTTTTTTTATTAGCTACAAATGTGGCTCTTCTGTTGATTCACTCCAGTATGTGTGTCAGATCCACCATATATTTATTATTTCTATTTTATATAAAAGATTGGTGTATAAAGCTGGAACAGCTTGTTTCGTTCTGTTTTATTTCTCTTAAAATGATAACAAACAATAAACTGCCAATAAAATTTCCCAAAAACTTAAACTACTTTCTTAAACTGAAGTCTGAAAGTACCCAGCGAACAATATACAATATACATAGTTGACTACGTTTTAACTTTCAACGCCACCAAAACTGAAAACCATTACTGCTCTGTACGCAGGTATAAATGATATATCGCCTAAAGCTACCCGACAGCAATCAGCAGCATAATCATCATTAGATGAAACAAACTCGATTATGGAAGAATTATGTGGTTACTAAGTTTCCATTCTATGTGGGAGAGTTGTGGGGGTGTATAAGACCAAAACAGACCAGCAGTTACTGTGAGATGGTTCTACACACGCTAAACTCCTCCATGTACTTCATCAGCACGCAAAGTACATAAGCCACAGAGAGGCCACATCATAGTGGGCACATGCATTGGAGCCTTGTGTTATTGCAAGCTAATGGAAAAGGATCGGAGAGAACTTTAGCCAACTATATCTGCAGTCGCGAGAAGACTATCGGGATGTAATGTAAATGCAATCGATGTGAAGTGAAAAAAACAAAAACCCACTTGAGCTGAGACCAGAAATAGACACTCAATAAAAATGCACAAAGAGGTCTTTATGTCCATGCCAAGTTGCCTACCACCCCTAAAAAGGTTGCTATTTCCATTTACCACCATGCTAGGAATACCTCATAAGGTGAGCAAGGGCAAAAGCCTCGGTAAACTGTACTCTTTATCTCTACATCTCGATCTCATGCAAGACATTGACTAAAAAGAAGATGAATATATTCTCAACTGTTTCTATCAGAAACAACATGCACAAAGTAGGTATTACACACACAAGCAGGCATGGTAGTGTCCCCTTACGACTGTGTGCAAAAGCTACGAGAATGAATGAAAAAAGAATGTGCTTTATATCTTGATCTAGTGTGAAAATGCATCACCACTGAGTTTCACAGACATGGTTGGTGTTGCATGCGCAACCACAGCAAGTTTGGAAATTATTAATCGGTTGCGCACAAGAGTTCTGGGATGGCGAATGAAGTAAAAAAAAAAAAGAAAAACTGACAAAAGAAATCACATTTGTAAAAATTAAAATGACTTCACAGCACAAAGACATTTGTAATAATTAAAATGACAAGAAAATAATACTATATTATTAATGACTCATTCCTGTTTCATAACATAGACTCAGAATGGAACAGTGCCCTGTGTGGATCGCTTCAAATGTTCCAGTTATGAAATTATGATGTTTGATTTCTGCTTGATAACGTTCTTTCCTGCTTGTTTACTTTAGTGTGTCAGGGCTTGAGCGCCGCTCCAATACATTCACTCCAGCTCTAATCTGGAGCAAGTACGCGTGCTCAGAAACTATTATCTGCCGTTCAGTTCAGACCACTCTTATAAAACAAAGCGATGCAACAATTTATTATCTCGTCTTTCCGAGAAGCTGAGGAACGGTGCCGGACGAGGCCCCAGCCGTCTCTGAAGTGAAATAGTCGGCGTGACAGGCAAACACTGCTCCTAAGGTCATTTTCATGACTGTGTACGATGACCTGATTGCCTGCTTCATGTAATTACTGGCTTAGTCAGGAGGAGCCTGTTCTCCTCCACAGAAAAATAAGCCTGAAGGAAATTCACTAAACCTGACAAAAAAGTAATAAATACCATGCAAAATTATATTTTTTTAGCACTTACAAAGTACATATTAAATAATTAATACGAACTTAATATTTTAACAGCAAGGTCAAAATAAAGGTCATTTTGTCAAGGTCTGGAAGAAGTCCTAATGTAAAGTGGTCACACCCTTCAAAGGTAAATTATATGGTATTTTGGAATAGGGTGTGCAATCTTCGAGACATAATCACTTACAATAAGTGTTGCCCGTGGGCGCTTAAGCACATCTCAGACGGGGTGTACTGAATAGACGGGGCGTACTTTAAACTTAATGAAAATACAGATATGAAACACTGAAGGGATTATCGTTTATTAGTTATTTGTTTGGTTTACCATTTATTTATTTCTTTGGTTTATCATTTATTTGTGAGTTTCTGCTGTTCTTTTTGGACTGAAAGGTCTTAGTCTAACTTTCCAGGGATATGATCAACCAAACTAAAAAGTAATTACACTGAACTTATATGTTGTATACTGAATCTATTTTTTCTTTTTTCTAGGGATCTATGCTTACTGCCTTACTTTAAACTTGACAGCAAGCGCATGCGGGGAGGATGTTTCCTCCATATTCGTATTTACGCAGTCAAGTCATCGTCTTAACTCTTGCAGAGTCCAAAATGAATGGAACAAGACTTATTTCAACACTTTTGATTTTACTGCAAACAATACGACCAGTTCCTAGCAACACACGTCGGTTTAGAAGAACAGCAGCATTTCCAGGATTTTCACTCACATTTGACAGTGCAAAGGTTACTAAGTTTCCTACAGTCATATTAAGGTCCATGAATAAGAAAGTCATTTTCAGCTTTCTGTAAGCAGCTATTCTGTCACTCAAAGCTAGGCCCGGTCTGGTCTCTGTACTCTTCCCTGCACTAGTTAGTCACTAATAATAACACTTACTCTACCAACCATGCCTATGAAATGAATTAGACTGAATAAGTCCGTTGCGGTGACGGACCTTGAGGATGTTTCAGTGTGAGTATGAGGCGGCCCTCTGGCTAATGCTTAGGACTGGCCAGCGTTATGAACAACCTTAAATCAAATTAGAAATGAACATGTTATTACAGTGTAATTGATGGCATCAATTAGCACTGCTCTCCAGAGACACCACAATTGTCTGCAAGCATACAGCGTATGGAGGGCTTCGCTAAAGCATGCCAGCCGAACACTGATGGGACAATATGTGCCCACTGACCAGCACCACCTAGCTGAAGAACTGACCTGGAGCCTGCGTGCTCATGCCAAGCATAGTTCATTTTATGGAGCCTTGTGAAATACATGACTTTGAATAGGGCTATAGGCAAATACATGACTTTGAATAGGCATGTCTACAGTAAAACATTTCTGCTGTACAAATAACATAAAAAAAGAGCTGATCTATATAAAAACCTAACCCAACGCATTCGCCGAGTCTTACGCTCTGATCTGCCACAGCTGTTTAAAATATCACAACAAAGCCTTTCCGTGCAGTTCCGTGACAAGTTCAACTTCTCTGGAGAGCACGCACTCGTCCCAATTACTGAAGTCTTACAATCCGCTCACTCTCACACCTCATACACAAAGTCTGGAGCACAAAGTAGTGCTTTTATAAGGAAGCCTGTGATGCCTCATTATCTGACTGAGGTGTCCTCTTCTGTCTCATTTGCAAAGACATGACGCACGTAAACAAGTGCACAACAAACTCCGCGGCCAGACAGACAGACAGACAGACAGATGAAGTATATTGTGGGGAATTTAAGAAATAAAAGCGACAAGTTTAGAGCAAAACACGGCGTTTAAAAAGAGAGGGAGAGACACGGATCGCGTACACGTGAAAAAGAAAAAAGAAGAAGGAGGAGGAGGAGGAGGGGAGAAAAACATCCTCCGAAGGAAAGTTCGTAACGGCGCAGCGAAGCATTCCTGCGTGTTTTTTCGTCCATTTCTGACGAATACAAGATCCCAACCAACAGCACTTCTACTCTAACCGCTCCGTCAACTACACGTAGTAACGTTACTGTACGCGTTTCATCTGCGAGCTCCTGAAAGGCACTCCACGACTCCCTCTTGCGCTTTCTCTCCCTCTCTCTCTCCCTCTCTCTCTCTCTCTCTCTCTCTTTCACACCAAGTCCCTCTCTCCTGTGCAATATTGTTGCTATTTTTGCTACTCACCTTTTTTCCTCCGCACTGCCTCGCTGGATATAGATACTTGTGTATCAGTGAGTCCTGTGGACGCGGTGTGACACCGATGTATTTTCAGTCACATTGGCACACGGGCTTCTATTTTCGGGAGCTGACAAACTCAGAAGAAGCAGTCTCTTGTCAAAGACAAGCTCCTCCCCGACTCTGACGAACAGCAGACGAAAGTCAGTAAACCTCCTCCTCCTCTTCCTCCTCCTCCTTTTCTCTCCTCCTACTCGCGTCTCAATTAACAACAAATATGGAAACTTACGGAGCGCTTTTCTTCAAATCTTAAAACATAAAAAAATTAAAAGACCTTGTACTCACGAAGCCCGAGTGTTTCAGACTGGTTCAGCCCCTGTGGGCGAGGGGGGGAGGGGGGCGGTTAAAGAAGCTGCGCGCGATATAAAAGTTACTGCTCGGAGAGGAACAGACAGGAAACAGCTCCATAGCTGACACATGACATCAGCCGCTCTAGCAGAGACGGTCGAATAAGCTCAAAGTACGAGAAAGAAGATAAACAGACAGGTTTCTACAAGTCATAACACAGGACTAGCCTCCCAAAGCACCCTCTCTGTACAGACCACTGCTCGGGCTGGGTGCTAGTAAAGTGACAGAGTGAGCTGTTTAGTTCTGGACTCTGTTACAGTCGATCACTTCTCTGTTTATTGTAGTTTGTGGGCAGCGCGGCCTTAGATACCATTGACGTCATTCCTGTAAAACAACAGCAACAATAGGAGCGGATCTGAGTGAGTGACGCGGCTCTCGGCCAATGGGCTTCGTCGGCGGTTGGACAGCGACCAATCCCGGAAGGGAGCTTCGTCGACGTCTGCGTCGCATGTGGCCGAGTCACGTGTAGTTGCAGGATCTGAGAGAGAGGTGTGGTGCTGAACAACACGAGTTGTTTTCACCGGGATTTAAAGGAGCGACGTTCTGCACACTCTACAGGCTACATTCAAACTAGAAAGACAAGTAAAGAAGTACAACTGATGGCAGCCTGTCTGTAAATGTTCCTGCTTGTTTGTTTGCGGGCTGCACTGGTCATCCTCTTCACCGCGTTTGTGTTTAGCTATAGTTAAAAACATGAACATGACTAATACAGCATCTGATACTGGGCTGCTGATTGTGTATCATCACCTGCACTGTGGCTTAAAGTCAGTCTTCTTGTAACATTCAGTCCCACCCAGTTCAATACTGATAATAAATAGTAAACAAGGAAATTTTGGCTGATGCATATACTTACGGTTTACGTTGATTTGGCTGCTCTGAGTATAATTTTAGAGGTTCTAGGTATATTTTTAAACAGTTATATAACTTAATATAACTAATTAGATGCAGGTTTTACATCAGTGATTAAAAAAACAACCTTTTTCTAGTTTTAAAAGACTTTAGGCATTAGTTAGTGAACAGGAACCTTTACACAGTAAATAGTGTGATGAGGCTGTGTATGTTCAGCAAAGTAATGAAATGAAACTTCTGTAAAACTGTCAGCTTCAAATGTAAGTCAATCCCATTTAAAGTAAACCCTGGCTGCCAACATTTGTATTAATGAAAACGATGTTCAATTCTAATAAAATATGACATGTAAAGCAAATGTTTTGTTTATTATATAAAAACACAACAAAGAAACAAAAATCCTCTACATGTACACACTTAAAAAATATGGTTTCTTAGTTCTGTATAGAAAATAGTTCCATATAGAACCATGAACACCCACAGAGAGACTTGCATGATTAAAGGGTGAGTATGATGAAAGGGTGATCTACTGCTATGTGAAAAGATTCTTAGTTGGACGGAAAATGTGCTGTGGATGATTATATAAAGAACCTTTTTGAAATGGGTTCTGTGTAGCTCCAAAATGGGTTCTAGTATTTTACACCACAACAACCACATCACATTTGTTGCACTTGGATGATGTCATTAAGACAATGACATCAACATTTAGCTAAGCTAGATGGGCTAAATAATACACTAGAGTTTTTGTGAGGTGAGGTGTTATGCTTGCTGTTCCTCAATTAACAAGAGAGCAAGAGAGAGAGTAACCAAATATTTGATGTGACAACAAAATTGGTAGCCTACTAGTAAAAAAAACTGTATGCTTTTAATAATAAATAAAGTGTTTTGCTTAGTTTATATAACATGTTTGAATGGCATTGGACACTATGTATCTGGCATTATATATCTTAACAGTCAGGCTTAAAAAAGTAACAGCCAATGAATATGAAGTAAACATACTGTAATTTTCAGTGGATATTTAATTGTAAAGGTTTTGAATGATGAGATGACTTTTACCTGACTTGACTTTACTTGACTGTAGGGTAATTATTATGAGCTCATATTATGATGGCTCATGACTTGCCTATGTGCCTGTTCTGGAAATGGCCCAATGCATTCCTATAAGCTGATGAAGTTATGTCTCCAGCGTGCAATGTAAAAAGCGAAACCCTAGATGGACAAAAAATACTGCCTGTATTAACACATCAAAACAAACCACTCACGAATGGAGCAAAGTGACTCCGTTCATTGAGCCAGTTAAAAAGTTTTAGATGGGGAACACATTTCATTCTTTCTATCATGCAAAACCCAAAAATTGGGTTGTAAAAAAGAAATGCAATAGAAAAATGTGTTCTCTCTTTTTTTCTGTATTTCTAAATCAACCTTTTTCATCCCCAAAGAAGACTTTCAGCGTACTGAGCACACGTTAAGAAGTGTTCTATTACAAGGACAAATTCAATTGTGATTTCAAAAGTGACTTCAATTCTTGTTGTTTGAAAAAACTGCAATGTACATCACACCCTAAACTTCTACCACACTATTTCATGTCACAGTCCACAGCACCACAATTTATTCAGTACAATGAAAGCAAATGTAACACATCAGTATACTGGAATTTCTATATGAACATTCACACATTTTCCTTACTAATACCCTTCTATGACTTTCTGTCTATAAACTTATGGGTTTATTCATATCCCTTTATTTCTCTTGGAGCTTACGCTGTCTGTAAAGCCATCAAGGGCTGGGCACATATAAGTCCACTCAGCACTTATTGGCACCTGAGACTTTACTGACCACTCTAAACCCCTAGACCCCAAGCACCTGTGGTCCTGAGATTAGTGTTAGCCCTGTGGGACATATTTCTGTGCGCCCCCACTCTGCTGGACTTTAACTGCCAGTTCTCACTGAATGCCTGAGGTCCACAAAAGCCTTCTGCATGCAGTTACACTGTCATTACTTTATTACTGTAAATTCAAACTGTCGTCAATTCATAAACATTGGTGGAATTGTCATCAATCATTTGTCTTCAGGAGAACTGGAGATGAGTTGCAGGTAATGCCTTGTAAAGGGTGCAGAGACGATGCCCTGACCTCAAGTTAGTCCACAAACATTCTGAAACGCTTTAAAAATGGATCCTAATGTTGTTAAGTTTTAGAATCGGCAGTCCACGCCAACGCAAGGCCTACTGCACGTCAAATTCACATAGTATTGCAAATTATTACATCATTTAATAGACCGCAAGCCAACATCTGACTGTACCTCGCCTCCCAACCCCACATCTCACCTGTATCTACTGAGCTACTGATGCCTTCACAGAACCTGCTGTGAAGGCCTCCTCCAGGTGCCTCTCTCTTCGCCTCGGTTGGGCCACTTCTTCCTTTTCCCAAAGGGACACTTTCTTTAACCTTAATATTTCTCTCTCTCTTCTTTCATTCTTGTCTTTTTCCCTCTCTTGCTCTATCTCTCTCTCTCCTCTCTCTTCTCCTCTTTTTCTCTTGCTTTCCTCAAAGCCAGACCAGCTGGCTTTGGACGGCTTCCTTCTCGCCCCTGTGAGGCTTTCCTTCACACTCTCTGCCTCCTCTTGTCCCCCGGTCTTTCTGCCGGGAGGGAGCTGGGCGACAGCAGTTGAAGGGTAGGATCCCAGATGGACGCACACACTCTGGGCATGCGTGTGTGTGACAGGGCTTGGCTCAGGGGAGAGCCTGGACCAGCCGCAGCTGTCACTCAGCCGCACCGAGGGTGTTGGGTGCGTTTTTGTTTTGTGTTATGATTATTAATATAAGTGAGAAATTGACCCAATAGGGGTCAAACGTAGGACAAACACTTGATCCAGTATTAAGGTATTAGTGTATCATTAAAGACATCATAAAATGGCTTCGTGTACTTAGTTCAGAATCACTACGGACTCACCTTATTTCAGCTACAGTTCGATGTAGCCCGCTCATGCAACACTGTACCACTTTTCCTGCTGTGCTCGTCAAAACAGTCGATAAGTACAATTTCATTTTTCAGAACAATACACATAACCCTAAAAACACAAACATCACATTTCTTTAATATTTAGTGTGGCTACTGTTTGTCTCTCACAGCTCCCATTCTTTTCACGAGACGTGCTTTCAGTTTTTCAAACAAATCTGATATTTTTTCACACCTCTACATGTTTTGCTACACACAATCCAAATAATCCTAAACACGGTAAATGATGATGAGGCCTAGACTATGCAGTGGCCAGTCCATTGTTCTGAGCACATCAGCAGCTTTGCAGTTTGATTTGTAATTTTCTGGCTATATTCTGTTTTTAGTAATGGCTTCTTGACAGCTACATCCTTTCTGAAGCATAGTGCTGAATGATAGACAGAAACAACTGTGCATTTTTACTGATCTAAAGCAAAAGTGGAGCTCGCTCCCCTCCTATATCTTCTTAAAGAGAAATGCTTTAGGTGCTGCTTATCTGACAATGAAAGTTTTGGTGGTTTACCAGGTCTTTCACTTGTTTCCACTTCCTTATGCCAGTGGACTATATCTAATCTATCTAATCTCTTTGGAAATATCATCAGAAAAATAAATACAGTACAGACATATGCAAGAGTTTAAACACTCTCTACCAAATGTTCTATTTTCACTTTCTGTTCATTAAAGTGAAAATAATTAGACACACATCCTCTACAGGAAACAAATATAAATTTAAATATGTTTCGTGGAGAGGATTTGTCTGCTAAATTTAGTGTGTAATTTTTATTTATTTGTTCCTTTTAGCATATTGGAAAAAATAAACCATAAAATATCAATCAATTTGTTAAGTGGAGCAAATAAACATTATTTGTGCCATGGCATGTTTAGAAATGTGTTCACTGTAGAGGGCTTTCTACATTTCATGCAAAATTTCTATTTGAAGATCAACATGTCATGTATATATAATTACATTATTCTTTTTTTTTAACTGTAGGACCTGATATTAAAATACTACACAGTACTTGTTCTTTAAATTCCTGCTATGAAATTAATATATAAAAATAATAAGAGTAAGTCAACGTTCACTGTTTTCAATAATATACAGTTTGAGAAATTACTACAAATAGATACATTTGTTGTCAAAAACATTAAAATATCTTTTCTAACACTATACAAATTATTATTATTGTTTTTGTTAAATAAAATAACTCTAGTTATAATTCCATCGAGTGATTTTAAACTTGGAACCCCAGTGTATATGCCCTTAGGGTTTATATTCAACACATGTTTGAAATTAATAGCCATTACAATATAGAAATTACAATATATATATATATATATTTGACCATCAAGTCAAGTAATTTGGTATTGATGGGTCAACGAGATCCAGAAAACCACACAAGTTTTATAGACTATGTTCTGATAGGAGACAGCTGACATTTTCAACATTGTGCCAGACCACAAATAGCTCCAGACTACAGGGCTACTATGCCACCAATTAAAAGGATTGTACAATGGCCCTTACACAACAAACTCCAAAAAGTCAGGGGAGGATTCACTGTACCAACTCTAAAAGAGCAGGGCACTTCTGTTCCTCCAGTTTTGAATGACAGAGTCTCGAACAGTCACGCCCAAACTGAAGGTCACCGTCTTGACTGCAAGTTCTTGCATCATGCATCATTATCTTTTTCCTAATTAGAGGAACCAGCCCCAAAAGCCCAAAATGTCTTTTGTAGGCCGCCTCGGTCCCAGTCTGTCTCAGCAGTGAGTGACTGTCTCATTTTAGTGCAAGACTTTGCTATCCAAGCAAAACTCAGGCGTATGCTGAACCGAGTTTGTTCGTGTGTTATTCACTGTCAGTGGAAAAGAGTGGTTTGAATCTAGTATGTAGAAAAGTACGATTTGATTCCTATAATGTGCTCTCGTGTGTTAAACAGCACAGATAGAAGAAGTGAGAAATGAACCGACGGTGAACAAGCAGACCGTTCGTGAACTTGTCAGCAATCAACGATTTAGAAACAACTTATCATTTCACCACACCTGGCATGCCAAAGTAACCACTGCAGACAGCCTAAAGGTGGGGAGATGAAGCAGAGCGAAAACTGCATCTGGCGCTAAAGCATGGCACTCTGTGTCAATGCAGACATTGGCAGTGCGTTAGATAACTATGTAGGGGCTCTAAAAATACCCCGTGTCTCGCAGTCTGGTTCAGCTCTCTCATTACTGCCTGTAATTAACACTGAGCGTGCCATGCCAGCTCCTTGCACAGCACACCACACAACTGTCACATACTCATGTAGATCAAAACTGCTAAAGTTTCAGACTGGCTCTACTTCTTTCAAGTTTTTCTACATCTAGATCCACTGTCAACTGTGATGTGTTGCATATTTCTGCAAGTTGCCATCTTTACTAAACAGATATTTTGACTGACTTGTAACTAGATGCTCCTCATTTCTTGTAGAACCATGGCCATGATCTACTGACCGTCAACCAGTCTGACAACAGAACTCATTTATTTCTATTGTTGATATTTTTTTTCATAAAAATCTCCAATTAGAAAAATATCCTGTTTTCTTAATGTCGTGAACAGTCTTCCAGCACCCTGTGGACGGTAATGAGGAGCAATCCCAAGAGGAAACAGCACCTGGTACCCAGGGCTTTGAAACATGCCCATGTTATGCTTTTATTCTAAATGCATGTTCTATTCTTCCACTGTATTTTCGCCTGCCTAGAGTAAGCTCCAAAAATGGTAGGCGCGCTCTAATTATCTCACCATTTGGTGAAGCTACTGTATGGTGCCATTTATAAAAAAGGAGCCAGCCATTCTGCATTAACTGTACCGAGTTCATTAAAAATTGAGCAAGGTCAGAAATGAAGCTCCTCTTCTCATTATTCATTTTGTCCCTAATTTCATGAATTATTTCATTAATCAAGCAAAATGGCTGTGGAATAATTCACCCTGACGTGCTGTTGTCAAGTAGCATTAGCAGAATTCCACTTGATAAACAAAGACTGAAATGGCAGAGACCGGCGAACCTACATTATAATGACTTTATCACAATATGAAACTCATATTTTGAAACTTGAAAACTAAACCAATGGTGTTGATATGCGCTGATCTTTATAAGGATATTTCAGCTGTTCTCTATGACAACCTATTTATAATATTGATATGGAAGTTGGCCTGAATGCCGTCCTGTGTCAACCTAAATGTCACACTCTTATACTCTTGCACGTATTGAGACTTCAGAATCGTGTCTACCTGACATTTTAGCCAAAACTGAGTTATTGGCAAAAAATATACTAAGACAGTTCTTCATTACTTCATTACTTCATGGGTCTGAAGTCTAAGAGAGCTAAATTTAGCTTTCAAGAACAGAGAAATCTGATCTTAACAAGCAGAATCCTGATGCTTAAGGGCATGGAGCTCAGAACTTTTGTTGATGATCTTAAGTGAATGATATTGTTATCGTTTTGGTTTCACATTTCCAGCACATTAATGCTGATCCATGTTTCACCTCATTGAAGATAGTGAGATCAGCTGCGAGCAGTATGATGATTAGATACAGACCTCTACTGCAGCCTATTTAATTCCAATAAAGTATTAGGTCCGCCTGCAAATATTATACGAGGGACCTCATTTATGAAACATAAATATGAACGAAATTTACACCTGTTCTAGATGAAGACTCTTGAGTAAATTAAAATATGCAGTGAATCACCGCTTTCCATCTCATTAAGTCAAAAATATAGTCTGGCATAAATTTAAACTCAAAGATGTCATGTAAACTCACATGAAATGCACAGGCTCTTAAGTTTACAGATTATGGACAATGTTGATGAAATTCAATAACATTATTCAACATACTGAACAATCAACATGTTGCAGGATCAGATGGTGTTTAAGTCTGCATGCATAATAAGAGTGCTGCTACTCTGTGCTTAAAGAAAGCCTTGTACATCTGATATAGCTTGTTTGGATTTGCTTTATGAAAAAAATACAATGAGAAAAATGAATAAACAACATTCGTCCTCTGGTAAACAACTTACGTTTTCTCATGACTGTCGTTGGATATGATTAACAAGGTCATTAAAGAGCTAAAATACAAATACTGCATGGAAGCTAACACTGCTGCACGTTATACTAACATCACAAGCCTGCCATCCTTACAAAAATAGCCCAAACAAAGCAGCAACCTTTGCATATAACAGGGTTTAAAAGAAGACTTACTTTATGCAACGTCAGCTCAGGCCACAGGAATGTTAGTTTGCTTGTGACATTCATGTAACAATAATGTAATGTAATGATCTGGTAACTGAGAGGGTCCAGGGGAGAACTGTTCTTAGATAAAACCTTTTTTCAAAAATGTTTGGAACATTTTAGTTTTCTACAGGTTGTAATAGTGGTGATTTTTACAAAAACTACATTTATTTTTGTTCATAAAGAAAACCTGCTCACACCCAGAGTTCCTCATATCGGTGTAATACTAACTGTAGAATGACGCATGACTTCACATCATTATATAAGATATAATACTGAACCTGAAAAGCAGCAAAATGGTGTACTAGTACAGACGATATGTTGCCCATGCATGCTATGAGAATAATTGGATTTTTTCACATTGCCATGGCAGTAGCTGTATAGTAGTGATCCTGCACTTTGATGAAAATGCACCAAGTGGGGTGATCACCACTTAAGAGATTGCAGAGATTTATTGGCAAAGGGTGATGGATGACACAGACCCTTTCTCAATTAAGGGCGAGCAGATTATTAAAAAGCAAGCATGAAGAATATGCCAGCTATTACAAATAAAGGTCAATGGGCTTGCAATTAATGTGCTCATCCTCCGGCTTCAGGGTTAAAAAGCTTCGGCCTGTGACCGTGTGCATGAAAGCGTTTGATTGCATCTGAGTGTTGGTGACTCATAGAACACTTTGCCTGTGACAAAGGGCAGCACGGTGGCGCATTGGCATCTCACAGCTAGAAGGGCCTGTGTTCAATTCCATTCTGTGTGAAGTTTGCATGTTCCCCCTGTCGGTGTGGGTATCCCAGCACTCATTGGGCGGAAGGCAGGATATATCCTGGAAAGGCTGGCAGTCCATCCTACTTACACCAAGGGGCAATTTAGTATCTCCAGCTCATCTAACTGCATGTCTTTGGACTGTGTTCTGGTTTCGTCCCACAGTAAAAAGATATGCAGTTAGGTGGGCTGGAGATGCTAAGTGTGAGAAACAGTCAAGTACTGTTACAGTTTTCAGGAGTTTATACAAAAGAATATGATTTTACACAAAAGTGTGAAAGGGTCTCCTCAATGTGCATAAAACCACCACAACAAAAACATAAATGCCTATTGAAGATATAACCGAATGACCTTTTTCAGAAAAGTAGCATCAAATGGTCATGAAGAGTCTCTCAAGCTGAAGCATCTCTACTTTATTGTTTTTATATATTTTTTTTTTTCATTGATCTTAATCGCCTCTTTAAAACCTCTTGCTCCTACAGTGCATGAAAAGTGAAATTTTAGTACTGAAAGCTTGCTGGCAGTTGCATCTGCTCCCATCCTCCTCAGCCAGAGAGACAGCTCAGCTTGTGGAAGGGTTTGTCAAGAACAAATGAAGTCGCACAAGATCTTCCAAGGTGATTCATGCGTCGCAGTTTATCCTCCAGCTCCAGACTTCTGAGTGCGCCTTTGGCACGTTATGCGTTTGAAAACAGTCTCGGCTCATAATTAGACCTCGCTGTGTCTTCCTCGGCTGACACGCTATCACTGTAAGGATCCAGCAGGTGCTGTCATGTTGCATTCTGACTGTTGTGAGAGCAAATAAGAGACATGTAGGAGCAAACTCTTGTCGACTGCCTGTCAAGGCCTAAAGAATGTTCAAGCAAGACTGGTTTCAGCTCTAGTAGCACTTTATTGATATTTTACCATGTTGATTTTTTTCCCCCCTTTATGTCCACCTAATAGCCACTGAGGCTACAGTAAATAGCCCGAGGATGGTGTGCAGACAGCTAGTAATAGTTGGCGCTGGAAGGGACTCTCCACACTGGGAATGAACAAAGCCCAATTCCACAGGGAGAAATCCTCCTGCAGCCTCACACACTTATTGTAATCAGTATTAAAGCATTAAAGACCGCAGGAGGACAGTACCGGTATTGTTTGTCTATAGCAGATGCTGGACTCAGAGCCTTTAGTAGTATACATCTATAGTGAAAATATAACTATACCCCTGAGAATATGTTCCCAAAGCTGACATTTAACTAGGCACAACATCAGCACGTCATATAAACACGGGGACGTCTTTTTGGTAATATGCACATTAACTGAACTAATTAATTGGGTGCTGAATTTTGCTCAGTCTCCACCAATATGCTTCATACTTCTTTGCATCTTCTTGTTTGGCTGCGTTTGTCACAGAAATATGATTGGAATTGAATACGCAGCAGTGGCTTCATAAAATATGAATTACACAAACACATACAGCTAGTTTATATTTTCTGCTTGTTTTCTTGTTCAGGGATTATAGTGAGGTGATCTTTTGTTCTCTTACACCCCTGTGGATCTATTGATGACACCCAGCCTGAAGCAGGCAATTTGACTGTACTATAGGCCAATCACTCTCTCTGCCAGCGTAATCCATGCAAAAGACTAAGGTATTTATGTCTTACAAATACGCTTGAGCAAAAGAAAAAAAAAAAAACTCTCCCTGTGCCAGCACGGTGGCGCAGACGCGAGCACATTTTGAGCCGTAATAAGCCATTCAAATTACCCTGCCTGGTAAAAGCTTTGTCTTTCGCACTGAACAGACAGGAGCTGCCATCCCCAACACACGTGGATAAGTTTTATTCAAGTAAAGTCCTTTATTTCTGCTTTTTCTGCTCTCTCTCTCTCTCATAGTAAACAGCGGCTCTTGAAGATGTGCAACCGCGTCTCGAACGCAGGTAATAAATGTGCGCGTCGAGCCTGCGCGTCACAGATTAAGCATGTTTTGTTTCCGGGGGTGATTTATGAGGGCGACGCTGGTGCGGTGCACTTGGCAGTAAGGAGTTGAGGTTTTGATGATGGTGCCACGGGAGCAGGAGGGGCAAAGGAGAGAGGAGGGGAGGTGGGGGGGCAGGTGTCAGATTTGTATTACAGGATGACTGATCCGTAGCTGCTCAGAGGATGCCCGCTGTAACACACACCTCCGTCATTAATCACACACAAGCTCCTCTACAAGCCCCCTGGCCTTCCCCTCGCTCTTCCACAGCCGCTCCGCAGCCTCATGTTGCCAGGAAACAGCAAGAAAGTCCCCTGGAAGACCCTTCACACCTGAACTTGCTCTCCACGGGCATCCAAGAACCTCTCTCCTACACATAAAATAACACAGAAGCCTCAAGAACGAAACATAATATCAAAATGTCAGTATTTAATATCAGTATTTAGCGTGTCAGCGCTTGGCTTTTGACCTACAAGTCTTTCTTGTTTTCAGCTTCTTGCTGTCAGTAGTTGGTTGTGTATTCTGATTTGCACAATTCAAATAATTAACAATCAACACATTTTAGACACGCCTGTCCATAAAGCACAAGTTTTGATTTTCTAGAGCAAATTCTTTTTTGTTTATCTTCTTGGCACCAGCTTCTTGACGGCTATACACCCTTCTCAGCCTGTAGCGCTAGATGTATCTTTAAACAGATTTTTTTCAGATATGAAGCAAGAGTGGAGCTTGATTTTACCTTTTTCCTCAGGGACAAATGTTATAAGTGCTGTTTATCTGTTGATGACAATTCCAGTAATCTACTGGGTGTTGGACAATTGTTAGAATTGTAAATCATTTTTCAGCTCCTGTTTCCACTTATATGGCTTTAACATTTCTCTTCCTATATTCATATATCTTCAGAAATAACTCCTTTGCAAGTATAGACGCATATAGGGAAGAAATTTAAAGGCAGCTAAGGTGAGTTTGGGTAGTTGCTCATGTGAACGTTGCTGTCTTTTTTAAAGGTGGCATAATGTCAGTAAGATATTTGGGAACAGCTTTTGTCGGCAATTAATTCGACAGAATGCTCCATCAGGGAGTTCAATTTCATAAATCGAGGACTATAGTCTATACTTCTGAAGCTCCACCCCGAGTTCAATTTTCAGAGTAAAAAAAATGCACGTAAACGTACATATGTATATTAATGTATATTAATGTATGTATATTAATGCAGTTTTTAACACAGCAGCCGAAACTGCAACGCTGTTTTTTTATTTACAAAATAAGGCCAGTCCTCTTTTGTGCACGGTACAGATGCATTAAAATCAGACTGACCATCTTAAATAGCCTTGCTTATGTGGTAGAAACAGTAGAAGCAGCTCTATTCAAATGGAAATATGACTATACTTGATTTTTATAGATAACAGTACCATCATGCACTGTCCGGCACCAAATAAGTCTTTACTTAACAGGCAAATGTGTGATGACTTCAGTATGCAGTTTGCACAGTGCTAATTGGGTGGGTATATTCTCCCATTACTTGCTAGCTATATTAGTCTTGAGGCTGGCCAAACCACCAGTTTGCGCTGTTCCTTTCTCAAAAGAAAGCAGGAAAGAAATGAACTGAATGAGAATACAGAGAGAAAACCAGAGAGAAGTAAGGGCTATACCTCCCATTTTTTCTTTCCTCTGGCTTTGCCGGAGGTACAGGACCTCCAGTGTGACTGAAGATCTGCCAATATTTGTCCCTGCACAGAAATGTATGTGAAAGCAAATTAGGCCTGACGAGTTAATCAGCCGTGATTCACGCTGATCAATGTGGACCTTTACAGCCATAATTCACACAGCCCAACAGCATAGGGAACTCTTTCACAGGCCCCATGTCCACAGCAGAAACGTTGCAAGGCTCTCTCACATCCATCCCTCCTTCACTGAACACTCTCCCGGTTTCACAGGATTAAAATAATTCACTCACCCCTCGGACAAACAGCTGGCTCAGCACGAGCCAGCAGCGGCATAAGGCACGCTCGGCTCCAAACCCAATAAGCCTGACCAACTGCAGTCGCCCGGGGCTGGCATCCAGGGCTCATGCTGGGTGTGCCTTGCTTTTTCAGGCCCCCGGTATTCTCACAGTTAAAGCAGTCCTGAGATGTCCTCCAGTGCAACTGCAGATATGTCCTTGGAGTTGACATTGTTTGGACTGAGAAAGGAGGCACACTAGTGTTTGACTTTCATGCGAGCTTTTTACTTAATGAATAGTGTGCATTACCTTCGAAGGAGGCACCATTTTCCATCACTTATTAAAAAAAAACGTATTGATGGTTATTAGTGGTCAAAGTGGACACTCCTGGCACTCTGTAAAGTGGGACTAGGTCAGTAACTTATCTAAAATAAAGGGGTCAAAATATCACACGGCTTTAGAGGTGATAATGTTTACATGTGTTAGAATGTTTGTTCAATAGCATGGCTGGACATTCACATGCCTAAACAGTGTAACACAGCATGTAAGCTATCTGCATCAGTCCTAAACCTTTAGATTCCCCATTTATAGCTAAAAGACTGTCTAAAGAAGTTTTCAATAGTAAAGCATTATAAGGAATGCTCCTAAGTCCTTTGTGTAACATGCTTCCTAACCCTAACCCTAACTTCCAAGATTTTTCTCCTGCTTCCGAAGCAGATTTTTAAGGGGTTACTCCATGTTGTATTAAGCTACAAATTTGAAGACTTGTTTGTACTGTGCTATAAAAAACTAAATGATAATAACAGTGACAGCAAATTGTATACTGATGATGACTATATTCTCATCCCAGGTCTAAAAAGTTTGTCCTTCAATATCCTTCCTTGCGCATGAAAACCAATCGCAGTCTTTGTCTGAATTTGTTAGGTTTGGTCAAAAAGCCTGTCTAAATTGAATCTGCTACATAACACTGGCTCTAGACTGACTACCTTTTTTAATAAATACAAGCCACAACAAATGACCATCATCAGCAAAACAAACCATACCTTTTTCTTTATACTTTCACTCCTTATCTTCGCTTTTTCCTCTCTATTTTTTATCTCCAGACGTGTGCATTCTTTTATGAGACATGATTAACTAGTAGACATGATTAACTTTCCCCCCTCACTCAAGAATATTGGACAACAGAATGATACAGGCCTCCTGACAACCATGGAACCCTGAGCAGCTGCTTATGTCACTGATTAGGTAGAGCCCGACCTGGTTAAACCTACAAATAAGCTTCTACACCTAAAGTTGTGTGACATTTGCATATTTCTGACTAGGGTTGCCAGGTGTCAAGTTCTGGACCAATGAGGCAGGTGCCCCTCGGTTGTTTATGTTAAAATGTCTGATTAAGTTTAAAGCTATTTGATTTGCTGAAGCAGACAACAGAGCTGTTCTAGCGCTCTACGTTCTCAGATTAACAGCTAGACTGATGTGATAATAAGCTTTAGTGATCAGGGATATGTGTTTGTAAACAGCAATGAGGAAAAGTTTTTGAGCATCAAAAGCAATGTGTGAAAAAAGGTACCATGAGTCTGACTGTAGGAGCATCCTGCCCACCAAAGCTGAAATTAAACCAGTGCCAATGTCTTTATGCATAAGCACCCGGTATACACTCAAGGTCTGGCTAGATATTATTTTGCAGATTCTCATTACAGCTTCCTTTCTGATCCCACACAGTCGATCTGCTCTCTGCACAGCTTAAACTATAAGGGACAATGTTTGATGACAATCCTGAAGTGGGAAAGAATGCTTCTGCTCCTTTGTGAAGGACCCGAATGTCACAGTTCTGTCTAAAATAGTTGTAGAACCTTGAAAGTTCTATAGTCATCCAAGGCCTGCTTCTATTGTGCCTGTTCAATTTTTTGTTCATCCTATCCACATGGGTGCAGCTGGAACAATGGGGCAAGGTGTCGGTGGCCATGCACTGACAGGCTGCGGAGAGAGCAGGCCCAGGGCCGGGGCCTATAAACGAAGGGATATGGAGATCTAGCATGATGACAGGCAAACTTGAATGCAAGCAGGAAGGAAGTATCCCACAATGGCAGGAAGCTCATTATCTACACAGGTGAAAGCTCAGCCTGGTTCCACGTTGGCTCAGAAGAGCCTTTTATTGGGTACTGAAGACAATGAAGTTTGTGGTACAGTCGTCCAGTGGTTGCTGCCTACGAAATATGCTCATTTTGCCAGTGGAATACAGTCAAAAACAACTTAATTCCAATTTTGTAAACATGAGCAAGTATTTAGTTAATATTTGAAGTAAGAAAAAATTATAGTATGTAGAAATTAGATTTGCTATGACAGTGTACAATATAAGTTTGTAAACACCTGCTTATCCAAAGTTCTTTTGAAATCAAGGATATTACGGATATAAACAAGGACTACGCCTAAAGCTCCTCCTTCCTCTAATCAAACATTAATACATTCCATTTCCTGTAATGAAAGTTTCACATCCCACCACCACTCCATCTCCTTCTTGTTCCACGTCACTATTCACAAAGTTTCATTGTACCACAGCCCAATGCTCAGAAGCTTTGTACCCCTCTAGCTGACACTATTGGCATTGGGTCTGGTAACCTAAGGCTCATGTGCAGCTAAGAAAGTCTACTAAGATCTGTGCTTCTGATTTAGCTTCGGTATAGCTAGAGCTAGAGAACAGTCACTAAGTTAGCTTAGTTAATTATCGTAGCCTAGATAGTGTTAAGTAAAAGCAATATGGCAGGCTAGCCACAACAGAGTCTTGTTTGTGTCTTTCAGATCAAACTTATTAACAGAGTAGGCTTATAAACATTAACAATGTAGCCTCATTCTATGTCCAACAATTATGACTGGAAATGCCTAGCAGACCACTACAAACATTCACAATGCAATATGTAATGAAATGAATGGATTATAGACACCAATTCATGATAAAAAAGCCCTTCGCCTGCTAATCGAGGTTATGCACTTGAGTCTGCGGCGATCATATGAATAGTTTGAATGTAAAAAAGCATGATCAGAGCGGTGTGGACGGAAGAATAACAATCTGTGCAAACAAGGCTGGGCAACACAAAGATGTTCTTTCACAGCGGAGGGTCGGTTATGCGAAGTGCATAATTGCAGACGCTGTTGAACATATATTGCGTTTAATATACCGCTGAGGTTTGTTTGCTGAACCGTCCCAAGCAAACACATTTAATGTGTGCGCAAGTAAATATTTGCAGCTCTATATCGAACTCGGAAGCTAAATTAGGCCTATCAGACAGGGCAAATAGGGACTTAACTGAACCGCCAGCATCGTTTTGGCATGCTGCTGTCCCACGCAGGGATGGGCCCTTTGCTGCAGAGATTTAAGAGTGTACATACAAATGCATGCAGACACACACAGACACACACACAGCAGCAGAAGCTTTAACAAATCGCCCATTCTTTAACGACTGCTTAATTCATATATGCAGCTCGCATCACACTCCAGCTCTTTATATACCGCCAAACCTCCCCCCTCAAGCATCCCTAAACAGATTTTGGATCTGTGTGAATGCGCTAGTGTAGATGAAAAGGACTTAAATTTCTGCTTGAAAGTGGAAACGCCATGGCTGAAGCTCAACGACCACGGGAAGCAAGAACTGAGAATGCATCTCATGCTCTCTCTCTCGCTCTCTCTGCAAAGAGAGAGGGATTGTACACGCTGAAGAGAAACAGGATTGACACACAGACCAGCAAGAGACAGGGGCCGGGTCTCCACAGCCACAAACACAATAACCTCTAGCTACAGGGAATGTCACGCCTTGATGTGATTCAATTTTACATTATAAAAGAATTGATATTGAGCTGAACATACTAAGTTATATTTACCACAAATGCAGCTTTGAATTCCGTAACAAAGCTCCTTACTTTCTGCTTTTTTCTCTCCACAAAGTGTTTCCTTTAACATTATCAGAAAGTGTTTGGCTAAATAATATAAGCTAAATGACAAGACGCCCAAAACAGAACGCCATGTGCAATGGGTTGTACAGAGAGGCAAGAGAGAAACAATGTTCTATTGCGATGTCCTAGTTCAATGCCAACAAATACAACTTGATTTGAGAAAAAAAATCACAATTATGCCACAACTTTAAATTCACACGTCAGTAGCTAGTCAATAGAGATCAATGGGTGCGGGGAATCTGGAGTCCTGGGCAGACACACATACATACATATTCATACTCACATTCAGTGTCTCGACTAAACCCATGCAGACAGCAGAGAACATGCAAACTCCACACAGAACCTAGGCCCGTGACAGCACTACCCACTGAGCCAGCGTGCTGTCAGGACAGGGAAAAAAAATCTGTGTGCTTCTGCAAGTCACCCTGTAAAGCTTGAAAAGTCTGGTCTATTTTTTTTACAGTGCTCGTAAACTTGCGAGCTTGTGATCATTGATAGGATTCATGTATGCCACAAATGTCCAAGCAATGTTTGCCAATGCACTGTATTTCGATACATTACATGTACTGTGAAAATGTCTTCAAGTATTTTGATATTATATTTTACATCATTTTATATCATTCACCTTTAGTTTTCACTTAAAACAAGATCAGTTTTTAAAATATTGACACAGCAATATATTGTCGGTTAGCTTGTGGTAATATGCATATTGAGGTAAGTTTAAGATGGTCTGTGTATACACAAGTCTGAGAGTGCAACATCCAGTGTGTGACACATCTGCTATAATAGTTATGCTTATTTTTTTATTATTATTATTGTTATTTGTGTAAGAGGCTGAGTTTAAGCACAACGCACTGAAGGAATCCTTTTGCATTGCACGTTCAGGAGAAACGGAAGTTCATTCTTTAGTTTATAGTCTGTTTTTCATATCTTTTATGAACCGTGGCTAAGGACTTTTGTTAATATTGTACTTGAGTCACAATGGTTGGAGTTATTCTTTGCTTGTATTTACTTCATACAAGCACATAAATAAAAATGAAAACAAAAAATGCCAGTATCCTTCTCCCAAACCTTTATTTTCATTCACTATTGCTATATTTGTAAAACATGTTTTAAGCTAATCATTTAAAATTGTGGGGTTTTTTAAAAGAATTTTGTAACATAACTTAACAGGACAGGATTTTATAAATTGTAAACTTTCCAAGTGTGGATTTGAACCTGCAAACACATTTTACTGTGAGGTGCACTTCAAATCTTTACATTTGCTCCAGCATGCTGGGAATTCCCTCTCTTTTCCCAGCTCGACCTCACACTTCCTATTGTGTTGAGCAGTGTGAGTTTTTGTGTGTGTGTGTGTGTGTGTGTGTGTGTGTGTGTGTGTGTGTGTGAAAGGTCTACAGATTAGTGCATAGGCGGTCCACATAGTGTAGCCTGCTGCATGGCTATTGTTCTGCTGGCACAGATTCTGCATGGGCACACCTTATCATTGTGTGTCAGGGACTGTGCATCCAAGGGTGTGTATTTGCAAGTGTGTGCATGTGCAGATGTGTGTTTAGAGTTCCATCAGTGAGATAACACCAGTAAATATGTGCTGTTAAGATAGTAAAACATTTTTGTGCTTTGGCATGTCTCAAGAGTATACAAACATTTTAGCATGTCAAGTAGAGACTTGCTAGCAGCACTGCTTAATTACTACAATAAACGGGAGAATTCAGGAGACTTAAAGGCATGCTCACGCTACTGATTGCATTCTCGAGCATCAGAATCAGCTGGCCGGCTACTCTCACAGGGCCAGACGTGATCTCATAACAAGAATGTCTGGGGGCAACTATGAGAAATGTGGGGCTAAATGTGGGTGGGAATGTAGACTTATTAGGGTGGGAATAAACTGAGTGGGAAATTTTCAAACCAACCCCTCACCACAGTGGAGGATGAGCTCAAAGTAAGGGGCTAGCACATGGACGTAACGTGCACAAACTCAGCCGAAAAGTGATGTGTTACATGTTTTGTCTCATCGATTGTATTCTGAATAATTAAAATAGCATGCTCTATAGGAATTTGGTTGCATATCCCTGTCAATCCACCAACAAGTTTAACCAGTTGGCTTGGTAATGAGAGTGCCCTCTGAAGAGGATCTGAAGGTTTTGCTGTAGTTACTAGTTGTGGCTAGTGATATACTTTGTGTTTAATAACTAATGATTTCAGACACAATTCCAAAAAATTGAACCCCTGCCGTGCCAGTCTTATTAATTCAATGCTTCTTTTGGTCCATATCAAAATATAACTTGATTTAATACCATCAAACAACACTCGCTCAAAACTACAATGCATCGTCACACAGGTTACATACAAGATAAACATAACTACCTTACATCTACTGCTTAATTAACATTAGTGTTAGATGAATACATAAGTAGCTACTTACACTGACTACATCATTTAGGTAAATAACCCCCACCCAAACAAAACAAGCCAGATCATTACTTGTCCAACAGAAAAGCAGCAACTTTGCCGAGACTTTCCAGGCTTCTCAGCCCCCCCTCAGTTTCACCACCATTGAAAATCCACACGGTGTTTGACCTCTTGCTTTATCCTACTTCTTTCTGTTCTTAGCTTTTTCTACCTCTGTCCTGCTTCTTTCTTGTGAACCTCTCTCGCTAGCTTTCAGCTGTGTGTGTGTGTGTGCGCCTGCCTGCATGTATATACCACAGTTGTTAGATTTCTCAAATATATTATGCTGTGACAAATAAAATGTGGGCTGGGTTGAAGGAAGTGATTGTAAATTTTTAAAAAGCTGTGAAATCATTCAATGATGTATTGTGGGACACCATATGAAAACAAATATGAAAAAAAGTGTAACTTGGTTCTCTAACATGTTTTGTGGGCAGCATTGAGTAATGTTTGTTGATTTGTAGCTAATTACGTTTTTAAAGAGGGCCTATTATGCTTTTCCCAGTTTTTCTCTTTCTTTCAGTGTGTTGTAGCTTGTTGTGCATGAAAATGGTCTACAAAATTAGAAAGCCCAAAGTACACGCCGGAGGGAGAAACTCTCTCCCACAAAACCACTTTTCTCAGTTGCCTGAAACGCCTCTCTGGAATTTAAGCCCTTTTTTTCTGTAATATGGTGACATCATCTTGTCACATATCCCTCCTACAGAAAAGCGGGGCATGCCCTCACACAATGCATAGCAACTACTGATGGGAAGAGTTTGTTCAGTTTTGTAGCTTTGTCTAAAAGAAAATGTGTTCTGGGCTGTGAGGGGAAAACTGTATGCTCTGCCAACGGTTGAACCACAAAGAAGTGGCTGAAATTCATTTTACCACTGTTCCCTCCACTGCTCCACACATTTTACTCAGTGCCCAGCATTTCATGGAGGCTTGACTCAAAAACCATGGGCGGTTCAATGCTGGATTTTCTAGAAGGATGGGGCAGTTCCAACTTTATGTGGCCGTATGGAGGTTCAGGTTTACAACCTGCAAGTCTGCATTATTATTTGTGGAACTGTGATGTTTAAAACAAACAAGGTGTTACTACGAATGTTCAACTTGTTGACTGTGGCTGAGCCCAGTGATCAGCTTTAGACTGACTTCCCAACAAATTTTATTGTTATAATGGTTTTGCCGACTAGTTGGCCGCCCACGTTTACCTAAAATGGTGTGGAGACATGGAAGATGTGTTTTTTCCATCACTAGATGATGAACAGTGTCGACGTGTGGAGAGGGACTTATGATTACATAAAGATCAGCTACTGCAGGCTTCTGCTAACTGGATAGCTAGGTTTCTAAAGACTTTGAGGATCTGACTTTGGCTCAAACTGATATATTTAAAGCAGAACCGATCCCATTGTAAGACTGATTGCAAGACAGGTTCAGAACATACACTACCAGTTTTAGTAGACTACCAATGAAACGTTTTAAAAACTACCAGTCAAACGTTTTAGATCACTGCCAGTCAAATGTTTTAGATCACTGCCAGTCAAACGTTTTAGATACACTACCAGTCAAACGTTTTAGTACACTACCAGTCAAATGTTTTAGTACACTACCAGTCAAACGCTTTAGTACACTAACAGTCAAACGTTTTAGAAAACTACCAGTTAAATGTTTTAGTACACTACCAGTCAAACGTTTTAGTACACTACCAGTCAAACGTTTTAGATCACTACCAGACAACATTTTGGAACACTACCAGTCAAACGTTTTAGTACACTACCAGTCAAACGTTTTAGATACACTACCAGTCAAACGTTTTAGAACACTACCAGTCAAACGTTTTAGTACACTACCAGTCAAACGTTTTAGATCACTACCAGTCAAACGTTTTAGATACACTACCAGTCAAACGTTTTAGATCACTACCAGTCAAACGTTTTAGATACACTACCAGTCAAACGTTTTAGATCACTACCAGTCAAACGTTTTAGTACACTACCAGTCAAACGTTTTAGAAAACTACCAGTCAAACGTTTTAGATCACTACCAGTCAAACGTTTTAGATCACTACCAGTCAAACGTTTTAGATACACTACCAGTCAAACGTTTTAGATCACTACCAGTCAAACGTTTTAGTACACTACCAGTCAAATGTTTTAGAAAACTACCAGTCAAACGTTTTAGATCACTACCAGTCAAACGTTTTAGATCACTACCAGTCAAACGTTTTAGAACACTACCAGTCAAACGTTTTAGATCACTACCAGTCAAACCTTTTAGTACACTACCAGTCAAACGTTTTAGTACACTACCAGTCAAACGTTTTAGATCACTACCAGTCAAACGTTTTAGAACACTACCAGTCAAATGTTTTAGAAAACTACCAGTCAAACGTTTTAGATACACTACCAGTCAAACGTTTTAGATCACTACCAGTCAAACGTTTTAGATCACTACCAGTCAAACGTTTAAGTACACTACCAGTCAAACGTTTTAGTACACTACCAGTCAAACGTTTTAGATCACTACCAGTCAAACGTTTTAGAACACTACCAGTCAAACGTTTTAGTACACTACCAGTCAAACGTTTTAGATCACTACCAGTCAAATGTTTTAGAAAACTACCAAATGTTTTAGATACACTACCAGTCAAACGTTTTAGATCACTACCAGTCAAACGTTTTTTAAACAGTTCTAAAACGTTTGGCTGGTAGTGATCTAAAACGTTTGGCTGGTAGTGATCTAAAACGTTTGACTGGTAGTGTATCTAAAACGTTTGACTTGTAGTGTTCTAAAACTTGACTGGTAGGGTTCTAAAACGTTTGGCTGGTAGTGTACTAAAACGTTTGACTGGTAGTGTTCTAAAACTTGACTGGTAGTGTTCTAAAACTTGACTGGTAGTGTTCTAAAACGTTTGACTGGTAGTGTTCTAAAACTTGACTGGTAGTGTACTAAAACGTTTGACTGGTAGTGTTCTAAAACTTGACTGGTAGTGTACTAAAACGTTTGACTGGTAGTGTTCTAAAACTTGACTGGTAGTGTACTAAAACGTTTGGCTGGTAGGGTTCTAAAACTTGACTGGTAGTGTTCTAAAACTTGACTGGTAGTGTTCTAAAACTTGACTGGTAGTGTACTAAAATGTTTGACTGGTAGTGTTCTAAAACTTGACTGGTAGTGTTCTAAAACTTGACTGGTAGTGTACTAAAGCTTGACTGGTAGTGTACTAAAACTTGACTGGTAGTGTACTAAAACTTGACTGGTAGTGTTCTAAAACTTGACTGGTAGTGTACTAAAACTTGACTGGTAGTGTTCTAAAACTTGACTGGTAGTGTTCTAAAACTTGACTGATAGTGTACTAAAACTTGACTGGTAGTGATCTAAAACGTTTGACTGGTAGGGTTCTAAAACTTGACTGGTAGTGTTCTAAAATGTTTGACTGGTAGTGTTCTAAAACGTTTGACTGGTAGGGTTCTAAAACTTGACTGGTAGTGTTCTAAAACGTTTGACTGGTAGTGTACTAAAACGTTTGACTGGTAGTGGGCCAAAACGTTTGGCTGGTAGTGTTCTAAAATGTTCGACTGGTAGTGTACTAAAATGTTTGACTGGTAGTGTACTAAAACGTTTGACTGGTAGTGTACTAAAACGTTTGACTGGTAGGGTTCTAAAACTTGACTGGTAGTGTTCTAAAACGTTTGACTGGTAGTGTACTAAAACGTTTGACTGGTAGGGTTCTAAAACTTGACTGGTAGTGTTCTAAAACGTTTGACTGGTAGTGTACTAAAACGTTTGACCGGTAGTGTGCCAAAACGTTTGGCTGGTAGTGTTCTAAAATGTTTGACTGGTAGTGTGCCAAAACGTTTGGCTGGTAGTGTACTAAAACGTTTGGCTGGTAGTGTTCTAAAACGTTTGAATGGTAGGGTTCTAAAACTTGACTGGTAGTGATCTAAAATGTTTGACTGGTAGTGTGCCAAAACGTTTGGCTGGTAGTGTTCTAAAATGTTTGACTGGTAGTGTGCCAAAACGTTTGGCTGGTAGTGTACTAAAACGTTTGGCTGGTAGTGTTCTAAAACGTTTGAATGGTAGGGTTCTAAAACGTTTGGCTGGTAGTGTACTAAAACGTTTGGCTGGTAGTGTTCTAAAAAGTTTGACTGGTGGGGTTCTAAAACGTTTGGCTGGTAGTGTATCTAAAACGTTTGGCTGGTAGTGTACTAAAACGTTTGGCTGATAGGGTTCTAAAACTTGACTGGTAGTGTTCTAAAACGTTTGGCTGGTAGTGTACTAAAACGTTTGGCTGATAGGGTTCTAAAACTTGACTGGTAGTGTTCTAAAACGTTTGACTGGTAGTGTACTAAAACGTTTGGCTGATAGGGTTCTAAAACTTGACTGGTAGTGTTCTAAAACGTTTGGCTGGTAGTGTACTAAAAGGTTTGACTGGTAGTGATCTAAAAGGTTTGACTGGTAGTGATCTAAAAGGTTTGACTGGTAGTGATCTAAAAGGTTTGACTGGTAGTGTGCCAAAACATTTGGCTGGTAGTGTACTAAAACGTTTGGCTGATAGGGTTCTAAAACTTGACTGGTAGTGTGCCAAAACGTTTGGCTGGTAGTGTACTAAAACGTTTGGCTGATAGGGTTCTAAAACTTGACTGGTAGTGTTCTAAAACGTTTGACTGGTAGTGTACTAAAACGTTTGGCTGATAGGGTTCTAAAACTTGACTGGTAGTGTTCTAAAACGTTTGGCTGGTAGTGTACTAAAAGGTTTGACTGGTAGTGATCTAAAAGGTTTGACTGGTAGTGATCTAAAAGGTTTGACTGGTAGTGATCTAAAAGGTTTGACTGGTAGTGTACTAAAACGTTTGGCTGGTAGTGTACTAAAACGTTTGGCTGGTAGTGTACTAAAAGGTTTGACTGGTAGTGATCTAAAAGGTTTGACTGGTAGTGATCTAAAAGGTTTGACTGGTAGTGATCTAAAAGGTTTGACTGGTAGTGATCTAAAAGGTTTGACTGGTAGTGTTCTAAAACGTTTGGCTGGTAGTGTACTAAAAGGTTTGACTGGTAGTGATCTAAAAGGTTTGACTGGTAGTGATCTAAAAGGTTTGACTGGTAGTGATCTAAAAGGTTTGACTGGTAGTGTGCCAAAACGTTTGGCTGGTAGTGTACTAAAACGTTTGACCAGTTGTGTATAGAGTACCACTCTGGCAGTTGACCACCCAGAACAGAGAGGACAAGTTAATCAATCAGAGAACCCTGGGTTCATCTTGAGGCAGGGTTTGAAGATATAGGAGCTCTAATTGATCACCTCAGACAGAAAAACGTATGAGAGGCTCTATTCTAATAGACCCCAGAATTAAAACTATGAACATGATGAAAATTAGCATAAAAGTTCCTCTTACTGTGTATAAATGAGTGTTTTTTTTGGTTGCAGGTTCACTCTTGTAAATAGTATGTAGTTAATTTGTCTGGTCTAACTCTGCTCACAATTTTGTGTAATTGTAGACATTTGTGTGAGTGTGCATGCACAACAGGGTGCTGTGTTTGGACTAGACTGTACACCCAATGTTGCCTATTAAGTACAGGTGGGTAGGTAATCAGGTAATTGGTCACTTAAAGCACACATTTAATAGCTACAAAGAGTACACAAAAAAAATTGAACCTTTAAATTGGGTTTATGTGTATGACAATTAATCGTCAGCTATTATTTAATTGTTGTGACATCCCTATGAAACTGGTAGTCTAGGTATAGTTATCAAACAACTAAGCAAATGTTCATGTACAAAAACTTGCAGGATGCTGATATGGGAGGGTCAGAGAGGTCATCGGCACATACTTACAGTAATAGTGCCCCAAGCTACTTTTGTCCAGAATAAATCTTTAGCATCTGGTGCGGCTGATCCCCATAGCCTGAGTTATTGCATCAGTCACTACATCTTTTTTTAAGTCTGCTATTGTACATGAGCATGATTGTTACCAGGGCCTCTTCTCTTAACAAGGCAACGGGCTGTTCTCAGACCAGCTGTGCTCCAACATTTCCACTCTTCCGAGCAACAACTGTTTGAGATGCCTACAATATCCTGTATCTGGGCAGAGGACAGCGCGGGCCACAGCCACGGCTGCTTTTGGAGAGCCGCTGCTGATGTCTGTCTGTGGACAAATCACCATCACCAGGGGAGCAGCGGTAGAAAAAAATCTGCAAGCCCACACAAGCCAGCGGCTCACCTATGGGAACACACCACTCAGAGCAATGGCTGTACCGGGCTGCAGGCTGGACTCCAATTCTCTCCTCCAGCCAGCAGACTTAATGCAGGCGAGGGTATGCAGCGGTTCAACCCAAACAGCCGCACGCACTTCAAAGCCCAGAAAAAGTGAGGAACGGCTGAACTCGGATTTCGCAGCGCAACACTTCCCTCTCTTTTATCTCCCCAGCACACAGATGATTAAAGATTCAATACGGCAAGGAGACTAATGACTCCACAGGGTGCGGGCCGAACTTGGGAGGCACGAGAAGAGAAAGAGGCCTCCAGAGGATCCATGCTGCCGTGGAGGGCTGCGCTGTAAAATATACAAATTTATTCATCTGAAAAGCTGCCTTGCCTCTGTGGCTGCAGGTGGCGCATGGGGAGAGAAGGGAGAGAGAAAGCGAGCGAGAGGGAGAATGAGAAAGAGACATCAGATGCCCAATTGTACATCTCTGTCCATCAGTTGAGTCTTTCAGATTTAATCTACCAAACTAAGTGCGTAGAGGAGCACCTGAACGGTCAGCATCCACTGATCTGCAGTAAACTGTTCTGAAACAGTAAGAATGCAGTCATACTTCACGTATATCCTCCTTATGTTGGAAACTTTAATAAGTAAACACAAGCGAGAAAAAAACGAGAAAACTGAGAGAAAACCACAGCACACTGCATCTGCCACATCCTATTGTGAACCAGTTTTTTCCCTCATTTCTGCCAGCCCTGCAGTTTCTCCAGCACATTCGCTAGATAAATGGTCCTTGTCCTCTCCCTTGCGAGAGGCACTGGGTGACAGAGTGACGAATGGAGCCAGCTTGCCCTGCCCAGTGAGCAGAGATTATTGTCAGTCAATGTAAGGGGGACGGGATTAATGACCTGGACCCAGTGGCAAAGGCTAATCATGGGAGATTAGAAGAAGAAAGCCCGGTAGGTATTCAAGCCAAGAAACGGGCTCCTCTTCAAGTCCCCGTGGACATAACCCAGGCACTGTGGCGCTGCCTAATTGGGCAGACTTTAAGGCATGATAAAAAATCTAACATTTGACCTTTTCAGTAGCTGTTGTTAAT
Source organism: Megaleporinus macrocephalus (assembly GCA_021613375.1). Lineage (NCBI taxonomy): Eukaryota > Metazoa > Chordata > Actinopteri > Characiformes > Anostomidae > Megaleporinus > Megaleporinus macrocephalus. The sequence continues at coordinate 19,693,956 of CM038711.1, forward strand.
TACAAAATCAAGCTTGTGAAATGGCAAAATACGAAGCTTTCCTAAAAGCACTGTGATTAAGGTACGTAGCTTTCTCCTTCCTCAGGTATCAGACAGACAGATTTCTGTAATTTTTTGTGTGTGTGTGCAAAATTGGAGGAAGTGGGTGATATTGCCCCAGGCCACAAGAGAGTTGCACTGTAAAGAGGGATTAAAGTGCGCCATCTCTCATCTCATGCACGCAGCTTGGGGATATCCCCTTGTGAATGACCCACTTACTCGCCATTTGTCCTCGCAAAGCCTTGCGGACTACCAGCGTCAGTGATGTAACGAGGCAACGTTTCCATGTACAAATCAGCCTCATTATTGTTGGCAGATTCACCGACTTCATGAGATACAGCATGTGATGATAGTTTGACGCTAAATTGCAAAAGAAATCTTAAATGTATGCAGGACAGGCACAAAAAAAAGACCTGAGCCAATAATATGCACTTGTGTACAAAAGTGTGTTTATATTGTATTTTTCAGATTATAGTAGTAATCTAACCAGTAGCAGTTTGTAATGCTCATGACTGACTCACACCGCATAAGAGAACACTCAATAATTCACTTCTATTAACACTGCCTTTCACCAGAAAGTTATTAAAACACTTAAAAGTATACTGCAATTGTTTATTTACAGTCCAATGTCTGATAAGCGTTCTGCCTTGCTACATTTTAAATACAAGGAGGTTGTTAATTAAGTTTAATTAAGCTACTGTGTAGGTTTCTGCTCATTTCTGGAAGTTAATTAATAATTAATAATTAATAAGTGTAACCTCTTGCTGTTATATGGTTTTCACAATTATTATGGAATAGTATAGTAGCAGCATCATATAAGAATTATGTAACTACATCAAAACTGTTTAATGCTTTTGGAGACCTTGATTTTTAAAGGGTGATACTTTTGTATAGTCGCTACATCTAAAAAGTGAAAAAAAAAGGCTTGTATCTGCATCATTTATCCAGAGCTTGTGTGCAGGCTATATACTACTGCACACCGTAGCTTAGCTAACTGCTCTGTTATGTTCATGTGAACTAACTTTTTAGAGCTTTTTGCATTACCTTTTCTTGTCTTTATGAGAACACTCACTAGAATTCTCATACGAAAGCCTGGTGTTCATTTTATCACCTACTATAAATTGTAGATAAAAGCTGTAAAACTCTTTACAGAAATATAATAATATTTATTTTAAAATACATTTTAGTGCGATAACTCAGATGGGACCAAAATGACTGGATTTGGGAGATACTAAAACAGCCAACATTCTCTGGTATTTATAAAAAAAGTACAATTATTGCAATAATAATGTTTAATTACTGTAAAGGACATCTGTACTTTTGTTTTTTCTCCGAGACTAGCGCAGAATGGTTCTGACTGTAGACAATATGGGATGTGTAAATATTTACAAAAAGCCACTGTTCCCTTGAAATGGTGACATTACCTGAAATCTACTGGAGAACCTAGCTTACTGAAGAACATCCCACAATCCTACATTCAACCCAGCCTTCACACACACACAAGGCACTGTCTTGCACTGTGATTGATTCTGACACTGCAGTGAACCTGTATCGTAGAGCGAGTATGCTTTTGTCAGTGAGCTGCTAACTACAGCTTTGATGTAGTGCTTTGAATTTCAGAAAGTTTTTCTCAGCTAGGTGTCATCATGGGTTTGACTGAGCTATGCAAGACAGCATGCGTCCAATGTAAACAACTTTCATCGGCGACATGCAGCAAACCCTCAAACACTGGCCACAATTCAAAACCCTGGAATAGCCTGCGCTGCCAAACAAAATCCATTTATCATGCATTTTGCACTTCATGAGACAGCAGGACCTCAGGAGAATAGGCAACTATTGTCATATCTGTCATATAAACTTCTGTCTTCACATTATCAGTTCCTGTACACAGCATCTAGAGTAGACAGGCTTATTATAGACTGGCTTGCTTCTACGTCTGGTCATTGATAAGCCCAAATTGTAATTGTAAGGGTAACTATAGCTATCAGATGTTCAATATTAGATTTTCTTCATATACTGTAACTGCACTGCTATAGGCTGGCCCGAACAGCATTTTACAAATATTCAGCATTCTTCAAATATTCACTGGTATTTTTCTGAACAAGCACTTGAATATCTGTTCTTACAATTTCTTATTAAAAACAATAATATTTACCTTATAATTTTCTGATTATTGTTGCAGTGTATTAAAAATTAGACCAAATGCTAGCTGCTGTCACCTGGACACTAACATGTTAAGTTTATAACAAAATCATAATTGTGGTGTTATTCATGACCATCTTGGTTTTCAGTTTTAGTTTTTTATTTGTTTTAGTTAATCGTGTATTTTTATTTTAGAATTGTATTGATGTTTGTATTTGTTTAATGGAGTTTTGCAATTTGGCAAATTCAGTTCATCATAGAACACACAAACACACAGGCCAGGTTAAGCTCAGTCACATGGCCAGTGAAGCAGTGAGGAGCTTTGGGAATTGTAGACATGTCTAGAACCACTCTAGAAGCAGCTGCTTGGCTGGTGCAGCCTATCCTAGAATGAACCTCACTCTCACTCCAGACTCCTCTGGAGCAGTGCCAGAATTCCCCACCTCATCCACTACAAGAGCTCGCCACAACCAACAGGGTTTTAGCTTGAATGGCCAGGTGCAATACAGCACAGTGTGCTCAAAGGTGAGGGAACACAGGTGCCTGGCATAAATGTATTACTTATAAAACAAGCTATATAATATTATTTTTCTTTAATTTATTCTGTTATTTAATCTCAATGCTAAATACAGAACCATATTCATAACTGCATTAATTTTTCACCACTGTATGCCATTATGCATTTGTTGCTGTTTTCTTTAATACTGATCATTAAAATTGGGGAATGAGTATCAGTTGTAGGAGCAACTCTTAACAGATGTAAATGAGGAGGTATTTCAGTTGACACTCTCAGACCAGAGTTGTCTATGAGGTTCTATGTAATCTAGAACAATATTTTTTCAATAAGATTTTCAATTTCTGAGTGACATGTCAACATGGGGCTGGATTTACAAAGGCATTGTTCAAAACCACATTATTCTTCCTCCAAGGGAGCTGAGGATGAAGATGTAAACAATGGTGTGGGCTTGCGTTCAGCGCAGATCATGAGTTGTGAGGATTGGGGATTAGGAAGAAGAGCTCCAAGTAGGCAGCTGAGGGAGGATCAGAGTGATTGCATCAAGATGAGGACAAATACAGATTGCCTCTCTACTATCAAACTTCTCTTTCTTTGTCATTAACAGAGCGGTTTGGGCGCGTACAAAGTTTGAAACGAACATGGTATGTCGTCATGCTTCCCTGTGATAGTGTGCAAATGTGTGTAATCAATGTGTGTGTGTGTAAGACAGAAATTATAAAGAGAATAAGGAGACCAGGCAGCAGAAGGCGCACAGCACTTGGCAGCAGTCCTTCTCTCAGCAGCAGCTGTGGCTCCAGCTTTGTATCTTAAGGTGGTGCCTGGTCGCCCCTCGCCACCTCTCATGTTTTCAATCAGCTGGACCCATAAATTATTGTCAGCAGTAATCACAACTGTCCGCTCAGGCTGGGCTGGGGGGTCCCAGCTTGTCGCCACACATTGACTCAGACTTCCTGGGCACTGGGCAGACATGAGAGAGGGTTCAGGACCTGAACGTGTGCCAAGGCAGCACACCGCAGACAGCTCTGTGGCAAGAAGGCCTCTCTGAGAAGTCATGTTAATGAAAATGATTAACCTATCTGCACCAAGCGAGATGACAAAATCGGAGCTCGTTACATCAGACGATGAAATGCATTTTGTTACAGGGCGCTTTGAAACTGGTGTCATGCTATTCGGTCATCCACAAGCCCCCTGACTCAGATGTTGCTTTAACCTTTGATCTAAAAATGATGGGGGTCAAGGCTTCACAGCATGCTACAACAAAAAACACGCTTTCTGCTTGTCACTAGCTGCAATAGGCAAAAACAGAGGAGTCTCACTTGCTGATCTCTTTTTAAATAAACCCATCTTGCTGCATTTGGCCGAAGGCCAGGGTAATCTCAGCATGGCTTTGTGTTTATCACTGTGCCATACTTTCTCCTGCGCTACGCAAACCCCCAGCATGGGAGCGGCATGCCCACCTCTGGCCAAGCAGCGCTGTCAGTCTGTATCAGGGCCTGAGCAGCCTTCACTTTCAATTAGTCTTCATCCAGCCCAGACAGCCACCAGGAGTGCACAAGCAGCAGAATCCAGGACCAGGTGGGATCGGAAGGAAGAAAAAGTGAAGAAGAGCATCGCTACACCAGCTTGTGTTGAGTGACTCCATGCATGCACACTCTTGTTGACACAATACAGCTCCATGGATACCAGCCTGACCAAGCATTTGATGAAGAGTGGCAGCAATGAGGCACGTAATCGCCTGGATAACTGAATCATGTGTGCTCTTTGCCAGATTACAAAGATGGAGCGGTTTTACGTCATTATTCTATTGAAGGAAATATGATCCACTGTCGAATTTCTCTCAAATAATTAATGTAAAGGTGGCACTTCTATAACAAGGAGGGAATATGGTGCAGAAGCTTGTCTGGAGATACTCTTTAGAGGAGCTGGCAAAAGAGACAGAGGAGGCCAAGGGAGGGAGGCTGGGGGAAAAGAGACACTGCCCGCAGGTTGTTTACAGCTAGTTCCAAAGTCAAGGGGGATTTGATGCACTGTACCCCTGCTGGCATGCAGCTCTCTTTGGGGAAGAGCCTGAGGTGGAGACTGGTAAACATGGCCGCCGCAACAGGGACACTGTTATCCCAGCAGACTGACATTGGTTAATCTCTGCAAGACAATATACTAATGCAAACACATAAAAAAGCAAGTAGACAGACTTGAAAATGACAGCTTTTATGTTCGTAAAAATAAGTGAATGTGAGAAGTCTCCATGTAATGTTTATGACAAAGAGTGACAGAGAGCAAGAGAGAGAGAACAAGAGACAACAAGAAAAGGTTTGTTTTGAACATGCGCTGTACAAGGTTAGCTTAAGGCTCAGCGTAATCGAATATACAGAGCACTAGCTTCAGCCTCCAAACCTAAACAGTCAATTCTTCCCTTCCCAGTTGTACACTGTGTTTGTGAAAATGTTGCCAAGCAGTCTGGATAAAACCAGACAGCGCACAAAAAAGAGGAACCTCACAAGCAGTCTGCTGCAATTAGTTTTCAGCCCACTTTTCTCCAACAGCAGAACCTGAGATGCTCCTCTGTAATGAGCTCCTTGTGGTTGGCCAGCCTACAGAGAGGTCCATTGTACAAGCGCAGTGGCCAAGGCTTCACTCTCTGCCACCTGCGAAACCCATATTGAGGCAACATGTGGTTGAAAAGTCAGTACAGAGAGGAGTTTTCATTTCATGCCATTCAGTCCTGGGTCAAGACAGTTATCTACACAGATGATAAACACTGCAGGAGTCTGAAGCAAGCAATCTGAACTGCATCATCCTGTTCAGAACTGAGTTCCACTGAGTTTCTTTCTGCATTCACCAAAACCAACATTAGAGGATCCCCATCTACACTTGTGTGATGTAAATAAAAAAAATTGATGCAATGAAATAAGTAGGATAGTGCAATAAGTTGATGGACAACTTTCCAGACAAAATATAGGAAGGTCAAAGAGCATCTCTCAGCAGATCACGTCACTCTATTGTTGTGTAGAGCATGACACATGACCACAGCTCTGCTCCAGAGGATGTTAGCCTGGGCCAAAATCTCACCGTTCTCAACAGTCTTCCCCCATATGCATCCTGTTGGATCCATCTGCCATTGATATTATCTCTTTCTTCTTTGTTCCTCTGCCATCACGAATGCTCATTCAGGTCTAATTGACAGACTCTACCACTAGGGTTGTGGCAGAATGGTTCCGATTTCCGTCTTGGATTCATATGAAGGCATGAGGAGAAGTGTGCAGTTCTTTCGGGCTGATGAGGAATGGCATTGCTGAGCATTTCTATGCTTGTATATGATCATCATTAGACATTTCCTGAGCAATTAAGTATCCAAAACAACTGCTTCCAATCCACGTGGCATATGTGAGCTTCAACGGGAGAGGAAAGAAGACCAAAATAAATGAAAGGAACGAAGAGAAGACAGCCCAAGAGAGAGGATTTTCATTGAACATATATTAAACCAGAAACAAGGAGACACTACAAAGGACAATTGGGGGGTTGGTGGTAGAGGGCAACAACTGCTGTACGGCGCATTCACAATACCACACGCGGTGGATGAGTGGCCCATCAGGTGAATGCAGGTTGTCAGAGGAGACAAACTGCAGCTCCTGGGAATGCCCTAGATCTGACAAATCCTCCCTACCATCAGTCACCTCCTCCAGGCTCGGCAAGCCGGCCCGCTCCCCGCTCAGGGTCACACCAACCAGCCGCCACAAGCTGTTCATCTCCAGGTGTTCATTAATGATCTCCGCCTTGATGCCACACGCACACCTCCATGGTGAAGTGCAATACCTCACTGCGCTAATTACGAGTGAGAGGACAGGCTGTGTGAAATTCACTAATCCGCCGCTAAATGTCAAACAGTAAACTGCTGACTCTCCAGGCGCTCCTCAGACGCCATGGCACACTGCAGAACTGTTGAGGGCTCGCAGTTGTGGCACCTAATGCAAATGTGAAGATGAAGGAAGGAATTGGACACATGGCTTCAAAGCACAAGGCAGAAGGGACGGTCATGAACCAGCAATAGACATGGCAGGCTGGAGAGAGCCAGTTGAGGAAACTGCCAGGGAAAACCCTACCTAACAATAGCACAGCTAGCTCATTAACATCCCACTAGCAGAGGACCATGAGGGGAAAAAACAAAAACCTGTATTTTACCCTGCCTGTGTTTTTTGAAGCATTCCCAGTCTTCTGATACTCCCTCTGCCCCTCTTTCCCACCCCTTTTTTTGGAGTCATAGAGAAAGGCAACCCCGGCGTCATGCATAACATCTCACATAACAGCATAACAGCGTCACATGCGTAAGTACCGCCACTGCTTCGCTTCCCATTAAGTGGCTGAGCCACACAGTCAATTATCTTGGTTCAGGGAGGCAAAAGCCCGTACAAGGCCCTGATAGCGATACGCTTTAGTGGCTGTGCAATGAGAAGGGAGGAGGAAGTGTTTAAGCCAGGCAATTTTTCATAAGGGAAAGGCAAGGCAATGAGATGCTCCACTGCTACCAGTATTATATAAAGACCAGAGAACGCGGAACCTTAATGGGGGACATTTGGGGTTATTATTATTAGGCTGTCAGCTTTAGTCTCAGCTACGGTGGTAATATCCCACCTCCACTCCAACCCCCAAGGCATCACCACCGCAGGCTGGATCAATCAACACAGAACTGTGATTCTCCTGCACAAACTGCTAGTGTTATTGCAGCTGGGCCCATTTCTAGGCCATGCTGTGGTAAATAAAGCTGTAAGTCTAGTAAGCATTCCACATTAAGCTGAAAGGACAAGCTAAATGTTTGTTCAGGCATACAATGACAGTAAACCAACATGTTTCATTTATTGTTTATTAAGGAGAAGAGCTGGAATTACCTAAGGATAGAAATGCATAGTCCAGTGTCATTTCATTTTAGTCCAGTTTCATCTGTTTTGTAATTTTAAGTTTTGTACACTATGCATGTCTACACGACTTTCCATTCCATCTTTCAAAGATCTACAAATACTGTGGTTGGAAAGATCCAGTTGTTGATGTGCTAAAAGTAAAGTTCCTATCTATTCTTTCCTCTACAAACCATTCTGAGTCCACATCTGGACAGGAGGAGGCTTATGTGATTATTTTACAGCAAAGGGAAGCTGTCCATCTGCACAGGACTAAGCGTGAAGCCACAAAGGCCCTTTTCATGTGGCTACTGTCGAGAACATTGCTAGCGTCTGAAGCATTTCCATCCTCCCCTTTTTCCTCACGATGCATACACCGCCCTCCTTTTCAGATCAAAGCCCCCCCTCCCACCCTTCCCCAACTCTGAGAAATGACCAGCAGCTACTGGGCCCATCCTTTCAACAAACCTTCAGTGTAGCTCCTCTGCTTCATACCATTAGCATGTGCCATCCACATGGCTGGCAGTGAACAAAACGCACACTGTAGTCTACCCTTGCTATTGTTTGAAGCGTGTTCAAAGGGAGGAAAGGCTGATTCGACGTGGAAGCATCTATTAAACAAGCAAGCCTCCCTCTAGTTCCCCTGGGAGAAAGAGAAAGAAAAACAGTATTTCGCAGGCCCGACCCCACAAAGGCAGAAAAGACATGCAGAGTAGATGAATAGTCAGGAGCGGCCAATTTTGGTACTCCAGGATACGTTTGAAAAGGTTGTTGTGATTAAATGTGTGCACCAGTGCATGTGTGTTCACGTGTATGTGCGTATGTGTGCATCGGGGGTGCACGTACTATTGGACAATGAAAAACAAACAGCTCTTCAGAGAATCTGCATTCCCAAATTAAGCTACAGCTTCCAAAAGAGGAGACGCCCTTAGGATGCTGTAGACGCTGCAGCCACCCACCAGAATGGAGCTGAGTTTCATGCCAATCAAGACCTGTTTGCAAGATTAAACTCCAACCTGAAAGAAGGCGAAAACAAAGACGACAACCATGAGAAGCTTCTGACTGTAAATGCTAACCTCTTCAAGAGTCTCTCCATAATACTGGCGCATTCTAATGAGACCGAGAGAACGTGGGTGTTTCGAGGGAGAAGCCACTGTCTAAATCGAGATGGTTCCATCTCTGAATCAATAGGTCCTCACAAGAACTGGGGAGACAAGATCTTGGTGGAGAACAGTTGGTGCTCTGTGCGGAGCTAGAGGTGCACAGAGTCAAGCTCTGGACACAACCCTGCAGAGGTCTGTACTCCTGGGGCTTATGTCACATGTGCTAACATCAGTTACGATGCTTAGCTTATGATAAGATCCTCTCAGGTTAGAAGCCCTACGGTGGTACTACAACCACATGTGACTCACAGTCGCACATTAAAGCAAAGGGCAGTCTCGCACATGTTTGAGACAAGAGGAGAACTGCATATATTTGCACCTTGCTGAGGCAGAACGGAAATTCAGCAAGACGACTTACTGCACAGCATAATTTAGTTATGGTACATACATCAGTGGATTATTTTGATCCACTCCCTCAAGCTTGTGAACTCTTATTTGGAGAGACTGCTGACTCGTCCGTGCTTCAACATACCCTTCCCCTCTTGTTTTTTCATTTTGCTTCTATTTTTTTATTCGTTAGAACGCACTTCAGATGCCTTAGAGATGCTGCTTAGCGTGAGGTTTTTCTCAGAAGCCACCCCAATCAATCAGGGCAGCATTGCCCTTCTATGGAGACAGGGACGGTACTTCTCTGCTCATTCGTCTCAAGCTGCCTCTGCTCGTTCTCCCGCCTGCTTGTTTTCACACTGATCTCGCTACGTCGCTAACATGATGACTTACTAGGTTTTTCAGCAGCTTGGTTTCCTACTGCAAACACACGGACACACTTACATGCCCCCCCACTCTCAGTAGAGCCATCACCCCTAATTTTCATTTTGACAGCTGGAGAATCAGCCCAAAATGCTTGGCATGGTATCAGCCAGCACATTAAGTTGGAGAAGGACTGCTGGCATGATCGGGATGTTTGATTCGAATTCTATCCTCCATCAGGCTTTTGTCACAATATTCAGGCAGGGAGGTTAAGCATCTGTTTTATCAAACACCTGTAGAGAGAGAGAGAGCCATTGCTGACGTTCCAAAGGTCCTTTGTTCGCACTAACAGAAGGTGAGGAGCACCACTTTCTCGGCAGTTTCACACACATTTATCCATCCTGAAGCTGTGAGGGTGCTCAGGCATAGACAAAAATGTGCTATAGCAGCTCCAGAGCAGGGAAACATAGGCAATGCGTTAATATTACTTTGACTGCACATTAGAGTAGCTTGTTTTTAAGCAAGTCACATTAACAGTGCTTAGCTGGGCTGTATCAGTTTGGGACAATCACATTACAGGTGTGCAATTATCACATAAGGACTACAGCTAACCAGTAATGCATCCGACCATGAAAACAGTGGTCTGACGGTAGATACAGAAAACTAGACTGTGGTATTGTATTTTTTTTTTTTTGTTTGTCTACATCAGCAGTTATTTGTCAGGTTTCTTTCCCCGGTACATATTTTTATGATGCAAAACATAAAACCTGTTCCTAATTACTACAACAGAGTACAACACGCAGTTCATTTTACCATAAAGACTTTCACATACAAAACCTATTTCTGATCCCAAACCTATTTACAGTTTAGAACAAGTCTAGTGGCTGGTTAAGCTTAAAAAAATGTAATGTGTCTGTAAAATAAACTGTGTCCCTTAATGTGTAAGAACATCCTGGCTGATTTACAACAGCAAAAAGATGATACTGACACAGTGACAGCAAATATTAATCACAGTGGTCTGCACAGACTGTTGCTTCATACAGCACCACATGGGTTTAGGTAGCATACAAACACAGCCTGCTGTCTGAACAGAAACTTGGATGGAATAGAACTCTGGTCAGAACATACTGTATCTTCTGGCATTCAGGCATTCTTATATTCTAAGTGGGCAAAAGTATGTGGACACCCAAACATTACACATCGTTTAGAGGTGGTACCCACTTTGCTGCTTTTGAAGCTGTCAAGGAAGGCTTCATGATAGATTTTAAAAGACAACTGTGCGGAAACTGTATCATTCAGCCACACAAGCATTTGTGAGGTTGGGTAATTAAAGCCTGGCACATAGTCTGCATTACAATTAATTAAACTAGTTTGACGGGGTTGAGGTCAAGGTTCTGCGCAGGCCTATCAAGTTCTTCCACGCCAAACTTAGCCAGCAATCACATTTTCCATCTTGTTTTGTGCACTGTCCCATGATGACACAGGAAAGTGCCTTCCTTACTCTGTTGCCACACTGTTAGAGGCACAAAATCCTTGAGATGTCCAAACTCAGCAAAAGACCATTACTCCTCCTCTACCAAACTGTACAGCGGTTGCCATGTCTTAGTGCAGGATGGCTGTTAGAAAAAAAAGGTGCTATCTAGGTACATTTTAGTCCCCCAATGTAAATGTACCCCTAAAGTACCCTCATGGTATTAGGTTTCGAGTGTGTGCCTTAATGTTAAAGATACACTAAATGCACATTGCAAGGGAAAGTGTACCTTTTTAGAGTTTCACATTTTTAAGTAGAAAAAAAAAGTCAGCCTCAGATGTGTGGAGTTAATGCAGCTTAGGAACTGCACACTTACAGTTGTCCAGGAAAGCTCTGCCAAATATTAGGCTGCAAAATATATGGTTTATTTGTCACATACATGATCATACCAGGTACAACTATTAGTGAAATGCTCTGGCAACTTCCTGCTCACATGAAACAACAAGATAATATAATACAGAATATCTATAATATATTAAAATATATAAGATGAGAGCAAGTTGAACTAAATATAATATATATATATATATATATATTTCATCTTCCACTCTTTTCAGTAGACTTGGCCTCAGTTTTTTAAAGAATATTGGCAAGCAATCTTTTTTAATAGTTTTTCCAAAATTAGTTGTTTTTTTGCATTCAATGACGTTCTGAATGAAGGTCTGAACTGTGGGGTGGCACCTGTAGCCTCTTTGTTTGATTGTTCTTTTTTTTCTTTTGTTTTTTTAGTAAAGTCTTCGATATCATAGTGAACCAATAGACCACACCTGTGGAAGTCTTCTGTCTCTTAAAGATTAAACTTTAACTACTGTTCATCTGGAGGTAACAGTTTTCCCAATTTTCTTCTGCAAATTGTCTTATATTTCTGCATCTCTCTCTCCTTTATTTTTCTCTTATTCAATATGCAAGCTTCTTTCTGACACTAAAACCTCACAAACATGATGTTTCCATGATCCTTCATAGTCATTTCTTTTAAAAGTTGAGGTCTGACAAAGGAAAGTAATTCACCTGTGGATTCAGGAGATATGGGCTGATGAGAATATCTAACGTATAGGCTGGATTTCCAAGTAACAATGTTATCTGGATGTACAGCACCAGGAACACATATCCAGCCTTCTTTTTTGGGGTGGGGAAATATGTATCAAATACAAGTCACTCATTTTCCTCTTGCAAATGAAACAACTGCAGAGGTGTGATGAGGTGAGCTAGCATTCAAGATCATTTCGGGTCTTCACACCACCTTTCACCATATTTTCCGATGCATTACTCTGGAGCAGTTAGGACTAAGACTACTTAGTGTCAGGTCCTTCTGAGACTGCGATCTCATCATCATGGCCCGCTCCGTGTGATTCCCAACAGTGCGCCCACAGCCTTCGACAGTGAAAAGGTGGTGGTGAATAGGGGAGCACGAAAGTATAAGCCAGTGAGACCGAGCATGATCATCCATGTAGGTTTTTTTTGGAGGAAAAAAACAAGGAAAACATGAAGGTCGTTTAAAGAGCGGCAGGCTGCGTAGCGCTGGAGGGGGGCCAGGGGAGAGTGAGCGCAGGGATCCCGACTGCGAGCGTACGGTGCTGGGACTGACGCTCAGGCACCCTCCCCGGCACTCCTCATCAATCTCCCTGCGTCCGCAGAGAGCCTTGCTTGACCCACATAGCAGCCCTGCGGCAGGGGGGCTCCTTTCTTCCATTATTGATACTCCTGCATCACACGACCCCTGCCTACCCCCAGCAACACAGCAGAGGAGCCTCAAAGGTCAGAGAACCCCATGCAGACATTTTAGTCTGGCAACCGTGTGACAAGAGAGAGGTACTTTGGCACGTTTCATGTTCGCCTTTCTTCCAACATTACTGTTAAATTTTGCCACCAACAGCTGGGGATCTACGGGCTACAGAGTATAGATTTCACTTAATTAATTCAGGCAGTGTTAAATATGTGACGCTTGAGAAGGAGTTTATCAAAGCTCCTCCATTTAATACAAGTGTGGCTGCATCAAACAGTACAGTGTGTAGCGTAGGTGTGTGCCTGTTTTGTAGAGCACTTGAAAGTGGTTTGTTCTCCAGCTCTGGATCAAGTGTGATAGTCAGAAAATCATGCCAGGATTCTCAGAGGTAACAAATTAACCCTGGCTTTCAGGAACGCTCAATTTCCTAGGTAACGTCATGCAGTTGCAGCCATGCCTGGCGTTCGGCACATAGGAGGTCTACATCTCACCTCTCCCTCGGATCTTGTCACATAAACCGGGTGTGAAACTGAAACGGCTGCCAAGACCACTCCTGCAGGAAGAGCAGAATATAATGGAGCTTTTTTCCACCTCACAGTTGTCCGGTACTGCTCTGCTCCAGCCAAACAAAACTGACTTGAAGAGGCGGTCCTAAGACAAGTTGACACCTGACTTTCTTCCAGGGTCCTGTTAGACAATAAACTGAATTCCTGATCACTGAGTGGACCATCGCCCCATGCTCACATTTGCCTGTGGTTGCCACTGAGGCGCTGGAAGGCCGTACAGAAGGGCCAGGGTGCTCCCAGGACAAGGAACTAAGCTACCCTTTCCTGGAGGCCTGCCTCTGCAGGAACTCAGAAAAACAAAGAAGAGCTCCGCTCTCCATTGCTGGTGCCACTCGAAATGCCTGAAGTGTAGAATCAGCTGGCTGGCTCTCTCAACAAAAGCCTCGCTTTAGTAAACACCCAGAGCTTGCTGACAACATGTTCACATTCACGTCTCCCACTCCCTTGTTGCCGCGCTGAAACGTTTATTACAATGCCATTTACATACAGGGAACGGACAAAAACATGGTTATTGGTTTTGCGGCGGCATTGTCTTGTCAAAGGCGGCCAATAACACCTTGAAAGCACTCGGTAATCTTCGGTTTTGACACAGCATGAGAGAGGGAGTTAGAAGCTTTGGTCCCAAAACAATGGGACATTTGTTCTCTGCTTACGCTTCAAAATTTAGGCCATGGTTTTAGGAGATAAACACCACACTAAGCCATCTAAGGCTTGAGCTATGCTGAGCACAATTTGTGTCTGAATGTGGAAGCATTATGAACTTTTGATGCTGGAATGGTATCGAGCATCTGCATAGTGGAAATCCAGCTTATCTCACTAGAGCTATCGCAGACAGTACTTCACACAGTTTCAGCTAGCTTGGCAATGGCCCCTGGCTCAAACATCGGTTCAGTTTCATATACGCACAAACCACCTTGATTAAACCACTAGAAAGCATTTACATAGGTTTCCAATGCATATGGCACCCTTTATCAGAACTAAAGCAGCTGTGAAGGCATTAGCATACATGCTGCAAGACAGACTAAGCCATCTTTGTGCTGAAGTGTTAAACCACTCGTGCAATTTTACTGGCCAGGGGCGAAAGCAAGTAAACTAAGCAATTGTTCCATACATGGAAACGCAATGTTTTTAACTCCTAAGCCAGGCACAATGTCACCTTTTTATTGATAAAAGTGCTCAAACAAGAATCCTAATGCAGTAAAAGCCTGAAACTGAAAGCCACTTAAAAATAGACTACTGCTGTAAAAAGAAATAAAGGTATATGTGATCATAGGAGGACTGAGTGAATATGAACAGTATCAATAAATTAGTGGCAGTAAAATAGTGGCAATAGTTTGATAACATTAGAGGGACTAGCCAGTCAACTGTATGAACAACTCACAGGGTTATGTGGTGATTGTGTTGATCAGTACAATTTGTTTTTATCTATTTCTAACATTTAACTTAGAATAAGCATTACACATACAAAACACTTAAGCGATTAAACCCTTTTAAACTGGTTAGCTTAATGCCAAGTTTTTGTTTCTGTTGGTTTTTGTTGAACCCAACTGCACATCTCACAATAAACTTGGATGCTCATGGTCAAGAAAATGTTGATCATATAATGACATGAAACAAACAGCAATGAACAGAAATAAACAGCAGTGTAGTAATTTGTTCCCTATGGCATGATTTTTCAGTTTCTTAGTAGGGTCATCGTGGTCTTAAATTTTTAGCTTTGACTGTCATCAACGATTTAATTTGGTTTTCTTAAGCAGCCCAGCTGGTTGATTCACCACTATGCTTGCCAGCGGTGTTCCCTTAGTAGCTAAGACTTTTGGTATTGTTGACTGATTACACAATCACACAAATGTTGTGTAGAGTTAAGCAAAGCTATAGTGGTGCTTGAAAAAAAACCCTAGAATTTTGTGTTTTTCTGCATAAATATGCCCTAACACTTAATCTGATTTTTACACAATCACAAAAATAGTTAAAGAAGACAAAATTAAACAAATGAGACAAAATGTTTTACTATACTATTCTTGATAATAATAATATTGATAAAACCATCACCATGTTTCACAGTGGGGTTAAGGTTCATATACAGAAATGCAGTGTTTGACTTTCTCCAATGCTGCCACCACATTTTACTGACAACATAAGGTTTTTATTCAGAAATGCATTGTTTTTCTTTCTCCAGACATAACACTTCTCACTCTATTTTGGTCTCATCCATCCACAAAACATTTTTTCCAAAAGCCTTCTGACTTGTCCATGTGATATTTAGCAAACTGCAGACAGGCAGTAACGTTCATTTTGTACTGTAGTGGTGGACTGGTGGAGATCTTTAGAGATTCTGTAACCCTTTCCACCTTCAGCATCATCAACTTATTTTGAGGTCCTCAAAAATATCCACTGTCAATGCTATGATGCATTTCCACAAATGTGTTATGGAGATTTGATTTGATAGATTCTGTTCTGTAGGTACAACAGGGGCTGCCACTTACACCTGATAGTCATCCAATTGATTGAAAATGCTTGACTCTAATTTGCAGCTTTAAATTAACTGCTCATCCTAGAAGTTCATATACTTTTGCCACTCACACTGGATTCCTCAATAAATAACTGACCAGGTATAAAATTTAGGTTCTCTTCATCTACTTTTAGAATTTGTGTAAAAACCAATGCTTTATGTCCTATTTACACAAAAATACAGGCAATTCTAAATAGTACACAAACTTTCAAGCTCCAGTCTAGCGCTCCCTGCTCCCTTTATGTTAGAACACAAAGTCATTTTTCCATTTTAAATCCCATGATGTCTCATTTGCTGCCTTTTTTGTTTACATTTATTCATCACAAATCAGCCAATGTACACTTTGTTTGTTGCATCATAATATGACATATGACTGTAGTCAGTTTACATAAATATGATCATTTCAAATAACCAATTAGGCGATTATGTAATAACTGTGATAGGCCTAGTTCCCAGTCATACAAGTCTATCAATTTTTAAAATGAAAAGCCTTTAAAATACAGCTAAAAATACAAAACTAAAAACAGAGTACAATAACATATAAATCATTTAAAACTTCTATTAAACTGAAAATTATTTAATAGACAACAAACAGTGAAAGTGAGAAATTGTCATTTTCAAATTCTAATTTTAAAAAGTTTCCCATTTGAATTTGATGCCAGCAACATGTCCTAAAAAGTTGGAACAGGCATGTTGCTTTATCTCTTCTTTTGACAACACTGTAAGTGTTTGGGAACTGAGGAGATCAATTGCTATTTTATTCAGCGCCAGGAAAAATAAAGAAAACATATAATTAAATATTATTATTTAATTAACAATTAAGTTACATTCAGAATGTAGTGTGCTCTTTGTCTTTATTATACTCCTCATTTCCCCCAATTTATTTAGTTTTGTATTCATCTTTCTTATGCAATTGGAGTATTTTATCTTCAATTTCCTCATAAATATCTCTGATGATGCATTAATACTAATTTTCAGGCAGCTATGCTTAAGTCATCGGAATAAAAAGGAAACATGAAACTGAATGAAACTTTTTAAAATGCCAATTCTTTCACTTACGACTTATCAAACAAAATACTGGCTAAACAAGACAGAACGTTGTCAAGGGTAAACAGATGTAACTGCTCTTTTAAGAATGAAATTTTTGTGGAGCAGAGTAACTGATTTCACTGTTTATCTATTTAGTTAAAAAATAACTGCAGGTCTTTCTTGCTGCTTTGCTAAGCAGCACTAACGATGTCTAGCAATGTCTATCACCTTGTAATACCTTGTAATTGTCAGATACAGAGATCTCCTTTTGTGTTAAAAGATGCCGGTTTCACCAACAAATGATTCACTCTCATTTTTTTACTCTGGGTTGCCAACTATTCAACACCAGGATCAAGATACATTCACAAGACGCTCAGGTTCTATTTTCAGGTTCTTTTTCTGTGACTCCAGTTTATTTAGAAAGTAGTCTAAACAGAAAACCCACCCAGTGACTGTATAATTTTAACCACACTAGACTTTCAAATCAACAACACTGGCAACCCCACTTAATGACCCCACGTCTTCCCCTATATATATATATATATATATATATATATATATATATATATATATATATATATATATATATATATATATATATATATATATATGATTTTCATGTTGATAGAGTGGTTGATACATACAATAAATATCAATGCTGTTATTAAAACCACAGAAATAAAACCATTTTGTGTATGTCAGCAGTACTATTCCTTGCAAGAAGTGGTTACGAACCAAATAATAATTAAAAAACATTATTTCAGAATATAAAGTCGCGCGCAAAGGTTTGGCCCCCTTTGGACAAAAGATATGTTTTGATGATTTGACATGCCATCCTGTTCTCCTTGTTTACATTTCACATGGCTGATTTTGAAAAATTATAACATTCGTTATATACATTTGATACACTGAAAAACCTTTGTCAGGAATAACCAGGCTGATAGTTTTCTGTGTGATCTATGCAGTGCTATTAAGAGACAGAAGGAGAGGCACTTCATCTACTCTGTACCTATCACTCTCAGATGAATCTCTCTGATGAGACATTTTATGGTAGATTCACCAGCTCTTCTTAGTTTTTGAATTTAATTTACTGGAAGCTAGTTATGAAAGATGGGCAACATAAACTGTGCTAAACGTATTGTAGTATAAAACTGCAAACTAACTGTAAATCCAAATATACCTTATGTATACATCATGTCTCAACATAAAATGCAGCTTGACTAAAGAAGCATTGTTTTTTTCTTGTAGTCACATGAATAAACTATACATTTAAAAAATATTGGTAAAACTGATTAAATGTTTTGCTCTTTTTAAAACAGAGTGAAATGTTATTCAGACTGGAGATTGTACTGTATATCTTATTAAAGCAATGAATACCTTATAATTTTACTACTTTTTTACTACTAATCATATGAACCAACAACTTGAAGGTACCCTTTTATTTTATAAGATACTGACCCCTCATCTGACCCTTACTAACTTGCATTAGGCAGTTAGCCTTTTTTTTCAGTTGTTGAATATAAGGTGTTTTGACACGTCTGAAATCCCCTGTTCAAGGCTGCTATGTGGTATTGTCACCCTTAACCACCTGCAAAGTTTCTCACACTGCCTCCACCGAAGCAGGACAAGTGACGACAAGGTTTCCCCTACCATCTCAGGGTGTTACTGGCGGTCTAGGTGTAACAACACCTATGAATATGAAGCCAAATTGTGTATCCATGTTGATCAAAATGCACGCAACACAGACAGCATCAAGACATCACAAAAACAAGTTTATTTTAGGCTGAATCGCATAAACAATGAATGCATTTGCTATGTGTTTCCTCTCTCATCTTGAGTTTTATCCAAGGCATGGTTTCATCTGCAGACTGCCTTACGGCTGTCCAACCCAATTAGATTAGCCAGACTATAGCACCATCATCAGCTTTCCAAGATGACCTCACTCCATTCTCATAGGTGTATCAAGTCAATGAATCAATTACTATATATCAGTGTAGACACTAGAGTGTGTACCCAATGTATGTGCGAGCACACACACACAAATATGTTTCAGGAGTGAAAATTAGACTGACAAGTAAATAAAGTTAGATTTTTTTGATTTGTTGAAAGCTTTTGGCAAAAAAACCCTCCAAATTGCCTCCCCAGTTTTTTCAGATTGGGAGCACACAATGATTCAGCGAGAAAGACAATGTGTTAAGGGACTGAAACAAAAACATAAAGGTGAATCACATGCAGTGTACATCTTATACTGTTCTAGCCATAAACATGTTCAGTGTATTAGAGTCAGCAGCAAAATGAAATCTGGCAAATGTAAAAGAGAGAGTTTCTTAGCTGGATATACAAGGTAACCAGCTAACTAATGAAATGTAGCTGCTTGGCTAACATGAGTTGGCTAGTTATCTAGTTGTATGATTATTTACAAGTGTTCCAATAATTAATAGTCTGGCTAAATTTACTGCAGCATGAATTGATTACACAACTCAACTTGTGTAGACTTTTAAAATCTATCAAACCTCTTCTCAGGTCAAAGACTAGTTTATGGATAATATTTTCCCCCCCTTCTAGACGCACACGCATAAATACACACGCTTGAGAAGCTCACGGGTGGTAGATGAGGGTGTGACTTGTGAGCAGGCACACTTGAGCACCAGCTGAGTGTCTGGTGGGCTGTGGGGGAGAGTGTAGAGCTGCGTCAGCTGCTGTGTCTGATCTGCTTGTTGCTCCATTGAGCACACATGAACACATGACTCAAAGCTAGACACAGTCAACCAGCTTCAAGTCTCACACAAACCAGCCACACAACCGCACTACCTGCATGCACACAAACAGGCCTCAGCGTCAGGGCCTTCACACATTCGTACACAGATAAGTCAGTGTAAACGGCACAGACTTATAGCAATACAATAAGGGGCAAAAGTCAGAGGCCAACCTTTATATGTGTAATTCATCACAGAAACAGCCATTAAATATAAAGTATTGATTTTTGAGGAGATTAGACGGTAGACAGGGACGGGAAAGTCAAAGGAAAATAAATAAAAAATAAATGTTTCTAAATTGAGCTCCACTCTTAATTCAGATCTAAAGAATGCAAATGTGTTTATGACCATCCTTCAACTGAGAGAAGATAACCCAGCCTGAAAGGATGTGTAGCTGTTACTGAGAAAAGTAAATAGACAAAAAATAGAATAAAAACTTATTTTTTACAAAATCCAAATAAAGCAAATTAAACAAAGAGGCTGCTGCTGTGCTCTCCCCAGACTGAACATGCCTGAGATTACTTGGATTATGAGAAGCTGAAAACCAACTTCTAAGTCTAAACTTTGGAGAACTGAAAAAATATCTCTGCTGGTTTTTGGAAAAACTGAAAGCAAGTTTTTTGAAAAGAACAGAACAAACACACTAAGAACTTTTTGTTTAATATTTTGAACAATACTGTTTGTTATTATTTATCTGATGGTCTAAAAATATTGAAACTAAAATTCATAATAATGATTTTAAAACATTATTATAAGATTAGCATTTAACTGATATTTCCTGCTGACATGATAATAAGTTGAGCCCACATTCCAGATGAGCAGACACATTTGTGCAATGGCACATAATATATTTTTCAACACTAGTTAAAAAGTGTCAATTTGTAGAAATGATTTGTAGCATGATGTTAATTTCCACTGAAAACGCGTTGAATTGTGTTAGCGTTCCATCATTTTTCCTATGAGTTACATATATGCGACAACGTAACAAAACTATTGACATGTGATTTCTCTATCAACCAATATATATATATATATATACATATATATATATATATATATGTGTGTGTGTGTGTGTGTGTGTGTGTGTGTGTGTGTGTGTGTGTGTGTATAAATGATGTACTGCAGATTTTCCATAAAGAGGATTTCCGAAGAACAGCAACAGTGATATAATAATACAATTATTGCTATATTATTAGGTATTATTATTATTAGTAGTAGTAGCAGTAGTTGAAATCATTGCACTCTGTTAAAATCTGAGAAACAGTTAAATGACAGCTATTTCTGTAAATTGATTTACAGTAAAAAGATTTTTATTTTCAAACAATCTGAATCATATACAGATTCCTAGTAATCCTGGTATACAATCAGCCAATTTAGGCGTTTTATTTTGTCTAATCTGTGTTATAACTTTATAGTGTAAATAATGTGAGACAGGTAAGTGCACTCACACTGTATCTGAATGTTGCTGCTACACCTATGCCAAAATGTCTAAGCGTAACTGTATATGACTCATTGTGTTTCATGGTCTTTTAATGTAACATTTCATTATTTCGCGATTTAAATAGGCAACTGATTTTTATGTTTAATTTAAAATGCTGGTTTGGTCCATTACACAACAAATAATGTTTTATGACACTGATATACTGATATTGATAATGACATTTTTGGCTAACAGAAGCCACTGGAGATGTGCTTGTGTGTTTAATTTGCTAATATATAATAATATATAACAAGCTCAGATTTGTTTTCTGCATTATTATTTTCTGAATTCATTATAATATTATAATAACCAGCTGTAATATATAGCCAGCTGTAACAAGTCCAGGGCTTACGGCTTATGGCACATTAAGATGGATGGAATTTAGCATATTCCTTCCATGTGTGAGGCAAAGCTACAGCAGAGACAGCCTTTTACAAAAGTTTAACAAAGTTTGTGCAGAAGCTGTATGTTCTCCTTTAATAGCACTAAACATTTACAGCTTTAGCTCAGCTATAGCTGCTTGTATCACTTCTCCTGCATGTCCTGCAGGATACTTTTCCCCAAAAGTTGGACATTTTTTGTGTTAAATGTCTCCAAATGTCCCACTGTTTGGGGATGGATTGCTCTTTGCAGATCAAACATATGGGGAAACCAGAGGAAGTGCACTTAAATGCAAATGAATCTTTGTTTCTCTATGTTTATCTTAAATCTTTATCTTCTTTGCTGTTTCGTTAGCACTAGCTAGACCAGACTGTTGTCTCTGTTACTATGTGAGCAGAAGTCTGTGCTTATCCTCAGGATTAGAGGTCATATAGCAGTTATACATTAATTAGCGTTTGAGACCATTTATTATTAAAACTTACGCATAAAATGCTCAGAAAAGCTTTATTTTACCGCAAAGAAGGATTATTTTATTTCGGAGGGGTCACAAAGCGGCAGCAAAAGTATAGCATGTTGCCGACCCCCAATTTAATCCATGCTGTGTGTTTTAGTTTCGGATTTTAAAAGAGGCTAGTAAGAATTGGCCAAAAAATCATAAACACAATCAGCCATTAAAATAAATCGTGAACAGTGCATCCCTACATAGTACATTACTTCAGAATAACTGCAAAAATTAGGGATTTATGAATATAACAATTCAATTTAAAAGTAATAAAGTGGCAATTGTGCTGGATGTGATTCATCCAGTGGCAGGAACTTCTGAAGCAGCAATATAGGCACAATTATTGCTATAAACAGTTATATTTATATTTAACAAAGAGGCTAAATAGAAATATATCTGGTAAATAGAATATAAAATAAAATAATAAATAATCCTATCATAAATAATCTTTAACCACTTTAACCACACAGAGAAAAGCAAACAACATTTAAATCTATTTCTTAAAATCAAATGACACTATTATCTTACTGTGATATCGCCGTGATATTGTGATATCTACCTGCTTTTGCTGATATTTCTAAAAGATAATAAAAGACAAAACACAATATTAGGCTATACCAACAACAACAATTATTATCATTATTATATTATTGTTGTTGGTGGTAGTGATGAAGTATAATGATGGAATAGTATCACTGTACACTATATTTATTCTGCTAACTGTAATATTACATTATCACTACAGTACAGTAGTCCTATTCTGTGGTCTCATTGCAACTCCATGTCTCAGAGCCCCTAGTTTAACAACAGCAAACCCCTTTCTCTTTTTCCCTCCCTCTCTTTTTCTCGCTCGCTCCTCTTGGACGCCAGCCTGACATACCAGACCCTGTTCGTTAGCGCATATTTTTACCCGGCCGTTACTAAAATAGGAAGCCGGAGAGTGCGAGCCGGGGGCTCTTGCCAAAGAAGAATAAGGAGAATGAGGAGGGTCTGCTGCCACTGGGGCCTGCCCACAGCACTGGCAGCCCAGCCGCTACAATCAAGAGCCACTTAGCTCTCAGAAATAGAAGCCCAGCAGGGCTATGGGCCAAGCGTAGCCCCGGGAAGCCCTGGCCAAAAAGGCTCCAGGAACAAACAAATAAATAAACTGTTTTCTTTATTTAAGGCCTTGCCAGACTTAAGCAGGAAACAGCCACCCCAAGGTGCTATAATAAGTTACCTTGGGCAAACCTTGCAAACAAGGTGTCCACAACCCCACGATTTTATAAGCAGCTGCTAACCACAGACAGATTTTAAATAGACTTAACTGTGGGATTCTGATTAGTGTGAGGCAGGCAAACAGATATGCTCTCAGTCTACTTGTTTTCCTAAGGTTTGTTGATGGACATCTGATTACAATTTTTGTAGGAGATGATGTGTATAGAACAAATCAACTGAGAAAGAATTGCTTGAGATGTACTCCATTAGACAGCTCTTACAGACATACTGCAATTTATTCTGATTACAGACAATATTACCTGTCAGTTTATCTGTCAGATATGATGAACTAAAATAAAACTGTAATAAAAGCAAAACAACACACAAAAACATTCTTACCCAATCAAAAGCAATTAACTTCATAATCAGAGATACATGTAACAAACTCAGGTTTAACCTTTTTATGCCCAACTGAATATCATCAAGCCAAAGAGCAAATGTGGAGGAGAGGCTTTCGCTATCCTTTAGTTCTCTCTCACTCTCTCTCTTTCTCTCTTCCTCTCAGTGTGTGGGAGGCTCTTTGCAGTTAAAATCAATAGCTTCTCTCTCTCAGCATACATTGCCTCGACACAGGTACCACAGTTTTCTGTACAGGGTCCTCTGAGATGATCTTGAGACGATAGAATGCACACAGTGGGGAGAACAAAGATCAAAACCAAAGCCGCTCACATGAAGCATGTTCTGTACTGTACGCTTTTAAAACAAGACTGGAGTTCTGAAACTGCACCATGGCAGTGTAAAAGTCTCAGAGGTTTTTCTTGCAGCAGAGACGCTTTGTTTTTTCAGACCTGCTGGACTTATTACAGCACTGTGGATATTGTTCTTACAACTAAAACTGTGTTCACTGAACTGCTTCAGCTGTCTGAAAAGGGTAAACTGTAAAGCCTGGAATTATTACAGAAACTGGTTATGATTACTTAGTGAGCTTTTGTACTTGCTGACCTTTTATTTCAGCTAAATGACTGTTAGAATACTGGTGATATACCGACACCTAGTGGTCAAAGTGAGTGATGCACAAGCCTCACAAATCCACTAATGGACATTTAATCCTTTAATGTGTAGTGACATTCTGCCTTGATATTTTGTAAACATTTTCTATGTAATTTATGGAAAATCTAGAGAAGCAAGTGGCTAATAAACAGTCATACACCAAAGGTCCTGGTCAAGTGACATGTTTTGTTGAAAATAAGTCAACATCCTCTACAGAAAACACACTTCTATACTTTTTATTGCACGCTTAAGTTTTATTTGTTGAATTAAAAAAATTGGAAAAAGGAAACATAAATGTGGCCTGTACAAAGTCTTTGGTATATGTTTTACTTTACAATGTTAAAATAACCAATTTGCAGAAAATGCCAGATTTAAGTGTGTACTCTAAACACTCAACCTATTTTCTCTTAGAAAGTTATCAAAACAAGAAATGTGACCATGAGTGTTTTACAAAAGTTTGCTGTCAGAAATGTTAAACTGGGCGATTTTTATATATTGGACTACTATATTGTGTTACCTTTTGTACAATGTTATTTTATATAACTATATAAACTTACACAGCCTAGGTGCTATATAGATATGTTACCTGACTCAGCATCTGCTGCTAAAAGAAATAATGTTATAATATTTTTAGTGTCCATTCACTTATACAAACATCACTGTATTACCACAGAGGGAGCCATTTAGCAAAGGCAATAAGGTTGCAGCAGGGTCTCTTGATGATAGATAGAGCTTGCTTTAACTAGATTTCCACTTGGCTGGAGAACACTATTATTAAGCATCACTACTTGAGAATGATGGCCTCACCCAAAATGAGGAACTCCAACTGAGAACAGTACTGTATGTCTTTGTGTGCTGATCCAATACAGCATGCTCATAAACTTCAGATAGAGAAGAATGTAAAAGGGTTATAAATACATTCTCTTACGTCCTAGTCTGAAAAGACAAAAGATTCAGCCTTTAAGAAAGACAGTGCGACACTGTTCACCTCACTGGTAACCAGAGAAAAGCAAAAATACTTTATATTCATTGTAAGAAAAAAAGGAAAGGTGATGCCAAAAATGACCGTCCCTGTACTGCAATTATCAGCATTATCATATTTGCAGAACAAACAAAATCAAATAAAATCTGAATTAAACCTAGAGACTGTGTGTGTGTGTGTGTGTGTGTGTTTGTGTGTATAAGATATAATATGTGCCAATATACAGTCAAAATATGTCACCACCTTTTTACAACAGGCAACACATGCATTTCACATTCACACTGTGGTTTCACATGTAGAATAAATGGGCCTCAAACTTATGTTTACAATATCACAACAAAATGGTTCAACGGTCTACTAAGTGACTACAGTCAGTGTAGGTATAGCAGTTCTGACCTATGTCTATTAAAACAAAAGCCCTAAACTACACTTAAACCCACTGCAACAGCACACTGCATATTGATATATCAAAATATTTACATACAGTGGCAAGAAAAAGTATGTGAACTCTTTAAAATGATCTGCTTTTCTGCATTAATTGGTCATAAAACATGATCTGATCTACATCTTAGTCCCAAATATAGACAAACACAATGTGCTTAACCTAATAGCACACAAACAATTCTAATATTTCATGTCTTTATTGGACACCAATCCATTAAACATTCACAGTGCTGGTGGAAAAAGTAAGTAAACACTTGGATTTAATAATTGGTCCTTTGGCAGCAATAACCTCCAACAAGCATTTCCGGTAGCTGCTAATCAGACCTGCACAACGTTAAGGAGGAATTTTGGACCATTCCTCCTTACAAATCCGCTTCAGCTCAGCCATATTCTTGGGATGTCTGGTGTGAACAGTTCTCTTGAGGTCATTGCACAGCATTTCTATTGGATTCACGTCTGAACTCTGATTGGTGGATTTTCTTTTTTTGAAGCCATTCTGTAGTAGATTTACTACAAAAAGCAGCAAAGGAGCTCCAAATCATAATGCTCCCACCACTATACTTCACCGTTGGGATGATGTTTTCATGGTGGTATGCAGTGCCCTTTATACACAATACATAGTGCTGTATGTTCTTCCTGAACAATTCAGCTTTGGTTTTATCAGTCCACCAAACATTTTCTCAGTAGCGTTGCAGAGTGTCAAGGTACAAGGTACTGGCAAACTTCAAGCAAGCAGCAATGTTTTTTTGGAAAGCAGCAGCTTCCTCTGTGGTGTCCTGCCAGCGACACCATGCCTGTTCTGTTTGCGTATGAACAGAGTCATGAACAGAGATGTTAACCAGATTCCCTCAAGCCTTTAGCTGACTCCTGACTAATTAGCTTTTGTTGAAGTCATTAGCATAAAGGTTCACTTACTTTTTCCACCAGCACTGTGAATGTTTAATGGATGCAGATACAGACATGAAATATTATAACTGTTTGTGTGGTATTAGGTTAAGCACATTGTGTTTTTCTATATTTGGAACTTAAATGTAGATCAGATCATGTTTTATGACCAATTAATGCAGAAAACCAGGTCATTTCAAAGTGTTCCCCACTGTATATCTTTTTATCATGAAAAATCAAGATAGAATAACCTGCTGCATCTCAAACACCTAAATAGTGTAGCTACCCTAAAAGAGCAGAACTTCAGTAGTCTTTAATAAAGTGGTCTTCAAACAGAAAAGTTTAGAAGTTTACCAGATCTATGGTTCAGGTGTGATCTAACATCACAGTGGGTGCAATCCTACAAGAGAAGCCCACTTTCTGTCCTGGAAGGGTCATTCAGGTAAATAACAAAGGCCTATGTCTAGGTCAGGGGGTGATATTTGTCTCTTAGCACTTCAACTAAATCCAGCAATTACCTGTTGAGTTTCAACAGATGTGTTTTGAATAGGAGAATCATCAAACTGACTCTGGCCCTCTAAAACTGTTGTTTATACCACCTGGTCTAATCCTAAGATTGTACTCTGGCACATATAGAATAGAACCAGGGTCACAGCCAGCGTCTTTGTTTACCAGTTATATGAGCAGCACTATACATTTATAAAACACATCTGCTTAACACTACATGGATACTGTTAAAACATACTTTACATTAATATATATTACCTCTACATTAACACCTCACACCTTCACATTCTTCTGCTCCTTCTCTCACTTATTCTTCCTGAGCTGCTTCTCCTCTCCCTCCTGCTCAGTCTCAGGTGCTCGCTCACTGCTGTGATGCAGAAAAAATGTATTTTTTAAACTGAACAGTCATTAATTACTCCACATGTGAAAATTCACAAGTAAAAAAACACATGGTGTGAGTGATTTTCAGTTCATGTTGGCTAATTAGATAATAATATACAATATTATCTGTGTGTTATGAAAAATATAGTCAGTCAGACTACACAATAACAGTTGCTACTGTAGCTAATGTCCTTCATTTACTGTGCTGGTGGCAAGCGTATAGCTAGTTCTGTTGGGCATGTATTACACAGAACAAAATACAAAAACTTGACAACTGATGTTTAATCTTAAACACAAGATAAAACTTAACTATAAACACAACAGAGGCTCATTCCAAATTTGATGTCTGCAACAGGGTCTAAAACTGAAGGAACAGGAGCATGTTTAGCTGCGTAATGTCACCTTCCCTTAATAATTACTAAATACTCAATAATTATTTGGGGACTGAAGCTGCCAGTTGGTCCAGATTTGAAAGCATTTTTTTCTTGGCCATTCTTCATATACAGTCATACAATTCTCCAGCTGTGCAATCTATATGGGGCACAGACGGCATCTAAAAAGCAGCATAGAAATGTATACTTGAGTGTTAATGGTTTTTTAATGGCTTTTACAGATGTGCAAATTACCTGCTAAAACAAGCTGAAAGGTTATCTAATTGATTCAATACATGTTTCTGCTGTTTATTAGTTCATTTTAGAAGAGCTTGAAATCAGAGCGGTCGGTGGCATTTCTGGGTGCTGTTGAAATGTTACCACCACTCTGCGTGGTGCAGTCTTAACCTGCATTTATGGATGCAGCAGCAAACAGTGTCTACTGATTTGACAAAGGTTTCCTGAGCCCATGTGGTGATATGAACCACAGAAACTTGCTGGTTTCTTTGTTAATTCAGTGCCATCTGACTGGCGGAAGATTACAGGCATTCAATTGTGGTTTGGGGTCTTGTGTAACGCCATAGGGACTTTTCTAATCTTCTTGAATCTTTTGACAATATTATGCCCCAAAGAGGGCAAAACACCTGAAGTCCTTGCAAACGCTCATTAAGGAATACTGTTTTTAAACTCCTGCTCAGAAAGGACTACAGAGGAAGCCTCTCTCATGTTTTCTGAACATTAAACAATGTTGCTAGTCTCAAATTGCCCTGTTTAACTCTGTTGAAACATGTTGTGGACATCAACTTGAGAATGAGTGTATATTTACAAAAAACAAGACTATAAAAACAAAACATTCATTAAGGTTTAGTTTAAATACAGATCCAAATGGATTTATAAATCCTTGCTTTCTTTATTTGCACTTAATTTATGATGTCAGTGATGTGGGTTACACTGGGTGAAATATTTCTCTGAACACATACAGAACTGTCCTGTATCATTAAGTAATTTCACAGCTTTCAAATTTAACAAGATCCTGCATATCCTGCATTTTATGGCATTAAATGCTTAAATTAGTGCTGGTCAATATGGCCAACATTTTTATTGCAATATATTCCTTAATTTCGGTGGATACAATATAATTCTGAAATCGATATAAATAATTTGAAGGCCTCAAAAAAACGGCCACGGATCCCTATAATAGAAGTCTGTATCTACTATATCAATATAAATAACTTTGATGTTAAATTACAACAGAGGCCGAGTTTCTTATTCTTTTATAAACAGATTGAACAGATTAAAACCCGTCAGCCCGGATAAAGAACATAAAAAGTCTTCATATACATAAAAGAAACACTGTAGTCAAAATATGAAAAATATAAACAAACACAAATGTACAGAATATTGAATAATTACTAACAAATTAATTAGATTTTACTGTAATTGAAGCAGTAAACATGTTATAATGCACTAAAAATGTTATCTGAACATGTGCTGATATGCTGCTCCCTAGATAATGTTATGAAACTCAGTCAAAAATTGTAGGCTAAAGTGGATACGCCTACAAGAAATATAGCTTGTATAAAATCACAAGCGTTAATCAACTCTGCCCCGCAACCCCTGGAAACGCAAGCACGAGCTATAATTGGACGACGCAAGGAGCACCTTTGTTAACAGGCGGCAGCTGAAGAGGGGAAGTGTGTACACAGTGTAAATGCAGCGTTAGTGCTTTTTTGACGCAGCCATCACAGCATGCAGCTCTGTAAATTCAGAACATTCAGTCAGAAAATAACGGAGCTTAAAAGCTCATTTATACTCAACGTTAAATACGGACATGCATGGAACTTTCTGTTGGCACGTTTTCGCAAAGCTTACGGACAGGACGGGATGGAGCAATACCGCTGCAGACCGTGGGGGCAGGACAAGATCTGACCACTTCCATACGAACACAGCGAAGAAGAAACGGCGGGACTTTTTTGGTTGTGTGAGTTAGAAATGTTAACCATGATGTGTCTTTGCCGCGGTGCAGAGACAAACAGTTGTTTTTCTTCGTTTTTGAAGTAAATACAGAACTACGAGATCATCCACCGTCGCCATCTTTAATTTACTCTGAACTGCCCTCTACTGGAAGCGCTGCTCAGCAACCTACATGGAGCTGAAGCAGAGAATGTATGTGGGCAGTGATGGTTATATCACTTAAAACGCACCCAGACATTTCTGCACGTACAGGGAGTATTAATGAGCCTTAAATCAGCCTTAAGTTTATTTAACTTCGCCTTGCTAACACAGCAGTGAAACGTACTGTACATTTATGTACTGCTGCCACCGCCAAGTGAAAGAAACAATTGCAACGTCCCGACAGGCCATTAAGGGTGATTTCGGGGGCCAATAAAAATCTGGCTGCACCCCCATCATAAATAATATATATCGCAATACCACAAACATTATATCACTGTTATTGACACATATCACGGTAAATACCAATATTAAATTGTTGTCCAAGCCTAGCTTAAATACACACTTCAAATGTGATGAAACTACTTATTCGTAAACTTAGACAATCTGTAAAGAATGGCAAGATATTTTGTGTTTTAATTTTTCTGAACCGTTCATCAGAGAGTGGATAATTAAAAGAAGGTTCATTTTGCTGATTCTGGGGAGAAATACTTGGTCATTCTGCTGAATAAGGAGTTATTTGGGATCATTAAAAGCCACGTGATCTGACCCTCTGAAAATAGCCAAACACCACACCTTTGGGGAGCTAAAATACCGCCCTGACTTATAATGCAGAATTAAATTTTTCAGTCGCCTCATTTCTGTTTCAGAACCAATTAGTAAAATACACTGTGTGTTTTTTTCCTGTAAGCAGTGAATTGACTGCCTGTTTTTGTATTAAACTCTTTTCTTGGAAATATTTTGTTGTGTATAAAAACTGACAGTGACATGATAATAGCAGACAGCAGAGGGGAGGGCCAGCTGGCACAAAAATCTGTCTCTTTATAGTTTGTATTAGACACGTACAAAGTATGACTGTTAAATGGTTTCCAACCACTGATAACAGCTACAGATTAAACAACAGTACTGAAGTTATCTGAAGTAGGAACATCTCACCGGCCTGGTCTTCCACCGAGCTGCCGCTGCTCCTGAGGAACTTCTAGAGATTAAATTGCATTATTATCCACAGCAGTATTACGAGTAGTGGTGTGCGATACTGAAAAATTAGTAAATACAGGGCAAGTATCACCGATGTTGAGACCGATAACGATGGGAAATCACCTAGGTGAAATAAAATAAAGTCTATTTATATCCTATCTAAATGTAGCAGATATTAACTATTTGTTATAATAATAACAACTGTATTTATATTATTAATAGCCATATTTTATAACGAAAAAGAATAATAATAGAAATTTTATACTTTATTATTATCATTATTACTGATGTATGGTTTGTTTATATTGTTGTTATTTTAGTAAAACAAGCAAGAGTCGACTCTCTTAATAACAAAGAGTTTAATCTCTTAGTAGCCTGAAGTCATCGCCGTCTCCTATTTCATAACTTACTGGATGTGATCCAGATAGAAATCTGTAACATCTTGTTATAATAATAATTTGAGCATATGTAAACATATGAGCCGGGCATTAATAAAGTGCCTAAAAAGAAATAATCGTTACACTATAGCTGTTGCTAGCGCTGCTGTATCAATGGGAAAAAGCTAACCTCCTGTTGCTAAGCAGCTCTCGCAGCTCTTTGACATCATGTTTGTTTCAAACTTTGCAGGAGTCGATAGCGTCTCTTTCACAGTCAACACAAGAATTATTATATTCAGTCACATACCACCAGTAATGTACAACTACTTTCACCCCCAGACATGAAGTAATGTTACTTTAATACTATATGAGCTACCTGGATACTGAGGATCTCTCTGAGGGGTTTACCTCCTTCTTCCTTCGTTTCTTTTGGAGTTCTTATTTTCGTGTTGTTTTATGGGTTTGTACAGATTTGTGGTGTTGCCACTGCACCAAACAGCCACATGTTCATTATCTGGTGTAAAACACCCCCACACTGCGACTCTCTTTCTCTCTGCCATGCCACTTCAGCCTGCCTGTTGCACCAAAAGACTCCACCAGAGACGCCTGTCTTGCCCTAGCAGCAGCACCGGACGCTACGCTCTCCTCTTCTGTCCGTCTCATCATAAATGCCTCGTATTCTGGTTTGTGGTTTAAACTCAGGTGTTTCACAAGGTTTACTGAGTTCTCACAACTCCTTACCGTTTTCCACAAAACATCCCAAATCGCGTCTTGACTGTTTAATGACTCAGTTTACGCTCTGCCATTGTGTCTACAGACTAAGTGACTGACTGACTGAGCAGTGTGCCGCTGCACTTACGCATCACGCACTTACCCAGGTTAGAAAAAGTAGTTCCCACCAACCGCGTATCATTTAGACAAGATCTCAACAGTTTAGTTACTTTTCACTGTGTTCCTGTTAATGCTATATATTACCTCAAATAGCCGACATATCAAAAGTATCGATATTTTGCTTTGAGAATCAATTTTAGGGCATGACGATCTGGTATCGGTGGTATCAATATGTCAGTATCGATCCGCACATCACTAATTACGAGAGCTTAACTACACTGATATTAACTAGTTTATGGCTGCTGTTGAAGTGTTTGTTTCAAATACTGACGGAAAATATGAATACAAAGAATATAAAGAGCTGTGAATAAGGTTATTTCTATCACTGTCGCTCGTTTACACGCCCACTGTTTATGAATCGTCTTAAAATCCACGTTTCACTGAACAGCGAACTAACTAGCTATCAGTGTCCGCCAGGTGAAGTTAGCCGGGTGTGTTTGCCATAATTGTTTATAAATCCGTGTTACATGAGAAAATCTTCACACAGACTACTTACTGATTCTCTCTGTATATGATGTACTTTAAATAGCCCTCATGTTTACTGTTAGAGGCGTTTAGCCATAATATTGTCCCAACTTCACAGTACAGGAAAAAACGGTGCAGCGCGAGCAGCATGATATGATATGATTGGCTATGATTGATATAAGAGGTGTGATTTGATTGGCTAAGCCAAGCGTTACACTCCTCCAAGTGCAGCACTGCTATCACAGTGTTATATCGCTAATATATCGATACCATTCACGGTATAAAAGGAAATTAGTTGTGAGTTCTACACTAAAAGCATGCAAAAACAGTGAATATTAAAATATTAAAAGCCTTTAAATTACTCTCAGATAAAATGCCTCATAAACAGAGGCAGCGTGGTCGGTACCAGGTTTCTACTATATATTCAGTTTATTGCTTAAAGAAGACACCTGGTATCAGTTCTGTCACCTAAGAACTGATTCTGCAAACTAAATAGCAGCTACAAGCTCAAAAGTACTGATATTTTAGTAGTAATCTGCTTCTCCTCCAGGTGAGTAAAGAAAGGATTTTATTAAAATGTACAAAGGAGCTTCCTCTTGCTTTTACAAGCAGAGATTGGTCATATGAGAGAAAACACTAACTTACTTTGGATAACAATTTTTTCATCAATGTCTTGAACATTCTCTCTTTTAATATGCAAATAACTCCATATAAATGTCTTTTCTGGCTTCTCTCGTTATGATCTCTCTGTTAGTGCAGACTATGAGGTGACTCATGAGTTCTCAGGAAGGTCCTGGAAACTCAGATTAAACCAGATAAAAGCACCTTAACTGTAAATACATTGTGACAACATGCTGTTTTGGTGCCCACAACACAGTCACCATGTCAAAATGTAATTTCTCAGAAAGTTGTGATAATGTTATCTGAGAACATAGTGGTAATGTTGTCATTATGGTGTCAGAACATCCTAGAATGCTACATATGTTCCATTATGTCTGCATGGAAATCTACAGAAGCTGCCAGCAGATAGTCATAATACCATAAAACTTAGTAGTAACATTGTCACAACATTGCTCAGGCAGCGTAAAACCACACCTTTTGACAACACCGTGGCAACACTGTAAGAAAGTGGACAACATTATGACCACATTGTGTGTTTGCTGGAAGACAGAAAAGATGTGTAATCAAGACAGCTAACATGTCAGTGCTGGGAAGGGAGCACCTCATGAACATCCATGGAAATACAAGGCTGTCAGACACAGTCCACCTCCAATCTGAAAATCAGTTCTTCATTTATGTACAGCAACTCCCAGAGACACAGAGACCTGATGAGTCAGGATTTACTGCTGTGTCAAAACCTCCTTCGCTCATGCAGAGCGAGCGCTACCCACTCAATTCTACTAAAACTACTGGAATGGAAATGAAAGGCCTCAAGGGCACAGTTATCAGATACTATTCCTTCAAGCAGGGACACTCCAAGAGAGCAGCAGTCCAGCCCACCACATAGCTGCACTACCAGCCCATGTTCAGTGTCTACACATTCTACCATTAAAGTTAGCTGTTTGGCTAATGTCTTCATCACATCTTATTTACTGTTCAAGAGTCAGTAACGACTCATTCCACTAGTATTTTATGATCAGTATGTGGAGAAATATTACTGTTTATAAAGTCTGTTTATCCGGTTTACTGGAGAGTTTGAAGTGTGAACAGTATTCTTTTCTGAGCATGTAGTTTATATCAGCACTACAGAACACTGACCAACTTGATGTTTCACTACAGAGCATCAGCCCCGCTGAACCAGTGCAGAGCAGTATAAGAAATGCTGAACAAAAAAGTGTTCAGTATTATAGACTTGACACATACCTAGTTTATAATTGTTTTGTTTTTTTTGTTTTTTTAATCAACAGTTTTAATTGACCGCTAACAACTGCTCCAAGACACCACAAGCGAAAACATCCTATCCTGGTTTTATTTTCTTGTACAAAATTGTTAAACAATACTGTCAGAGATATTCTTAAATTTATCGTACATATTATTTAATCCTAGTTTTTTTTACATCCAACATCAAATGCATTCCTTTTATAACAAACAGACATAAAAATAGCTTAATAGGCCACCATGAGAATGTGATTTGGACAATAAGTAGTAATTGCACAGTTGATTCTACTAGAAATGTATGTACCAATGTAGTGCATTAGAACGTGCCCAGAAGAAGCACTGAAGAGCTACTGAGCTAAAATTAGGAAAAAGCCACACAGGACATTTTCTTCTGGCTTTGAGGTCCAACTGCGAAACTCCGTAATCCAGTCACGTGCCCCGAGCGCCAGTAGCTGTGACATGACACACCTCCACATCAGCACCCAGCTTCTGCAACTCCTCCAGCCAGAGCTGCTGTTTCTGGGACAGACGGTCATTAGGGCCCTTCACTTCCACCAGCTATGAGAACAGACAACAAATCAGTTCAAGGTAAAGCAATCCTTTGGACTGTTTCTGTAATTCTAATGTTACTGTCCTAAAAAAGAAGCCCAGTGATTCCTAATCACTGCCCGTAAAGTTTAGACCTGGGACACACCAAACCGACTGTGGGCCATGGAGTAATGTTTTGAGCATTTTGAATCGATGTTGGTGGTTGGCCGTAACAGAAGGCAAACGAGGGGAGACACAAAAGCAAAAGAGAAAGGAAAGCAAGAAAACAACACTATTCTTATTTTTAATTATGAACATGCACCACTTCATGTATAAGTGCTTACTTTTAAGTAGTGGTTGTGGTGGTTTAGATTTAGACTGCATGCACGAGCATGATGACTTTCAAACTTAACAAGAGACGAAGCAGCGATGAACTGACAGACAGCAATCAGTCAGACATAGTGGACGCTAGTTCTTAAACTTTGGTTTGGTGTGTCTTGGGACTGGCTCGCGTTGGTTGGAGTGAGAAAAACAGGAAAACATGCAGGACAGGTATAACACAGGAGAAGGGCTGTTAACCATTGAAATATTGAAATTCCTGCACCAGCAGATATCTCCCGGCCATTTCCTGTGCTCACCTTACAGCTGCTGGTTGAGGTGTTCCACACTACCAGATCGGGGAGCCCCCCTCTGCTGTGTCTGTAGTCCTTTGCCATTCTAAGGACCACTCCACTTAAAAAGTGGCCTCCTAGACATGCCACCAAGCTCTGCACATAAACCAGAATGAATGTCTATTTAATTTCTACTCTGCTAATCAACACACATCAGTATACACTGCTGCATTCACCTGCACCATGCTGCATAGATTTAGTAGTCAATCATCACAGAAGATGAATAAAAGCATTTACTCCACAAAAAACATAATACACGTGATTAGGCTTCCACATTCAAAGTCACCTGAGCTTGCTGAAGAGATGAAAACCGCTCCCAGCTGACCAATGCGCAAACTCGGCCCTCCTGTGAATTCCACACCTCAGCTAGCAGCTCCTGCAGGGTCTCTGTGGACGCTTCCCGCAACAGCTCGGCCCGAGCCTCAATAGCCTCCTGCCGGTTCCCATAGAAAGAGTCGGTGTGCAAATCTAGAGGACATGTCTGAGGGAAGTAAATAAAAACCTGATTAGTAATTCACAGCATGCATATATATATATATATATATATACATACACACACACACACAGTTTTAATGTTCAACCTGATAGGGGGTTCGGAAGACATCAGGAACACCCTCCATGAAGATGACGTCCCACATCAGAAGGGCAAAAAGGGTGGAGAACGTTGAGCCTTCACCATGAATTCCTGCAAAACGTGTATCTATCAGCATTGTTTCTAGTTAAATCTAACATACAGGAACTGACACTGGGTTACAATGTGAAATGTATTGCTAATTTTATGCTTTAAAAACCTTGATCAAAGCCGAGCTTTCTGTAGTGGGATAATGCCAGCTCCTCTACAGAGCATATAACTACGGCATTATCTTCTTCCCCAGAGCCCTCGTCCCCAGCAGCAGGTCTGAGGAACACTGATTTGCCCATGCCACCCTCATGGGGAAATAGTTGCCCTCGAATTGTCACCTGTTCAGAGATACAAAAACATTGTGTCAGCCATATCCAAAAACAGCTGGCTCGCCTTACACAACGTCTAGCTCTACTATCAGCCATGCAGTCTTCATAAAATGATTTGCTTAGTCTACAGACTCAGGTATTCAACCAGGAGAGGGCTTGGTGATTTCACACCTACTAAACCTGGCAACATACTGACGAGTTAAACCAGGTGTGTTTGAGGAAGGAAATCACCAAACTGTGCTCGACTCCAGGCCCACAGTTGAAATCCCTTGCCAGACATTCAGACCACGGCCAAGTCAAGCAAATTAGTACTCAGAAGCCAGAATAGAATGGCAACACACTTTACACACTCTACACATGTTCAGCCTATATGGTGCACTGCAGTTCCTGCTGATATATCCACACATGGTATTATACAATAGTCCTTACATTAGTTTTACATTAATTCATTTGTAATCAACAGTTGCTATGTGACATGATATTATAGTTGTACATCTGGATTTAGATGATTTAGCTTAAACTAAAAAAAGAAAGAAGTAGACTCACATGAGTAACGTCCTGCACATGTAGGGAAGGAAGGTTGCGGAGCAGCAGGCGATACTTCTTAAAACTTGCTGACTCCTTCATTCTGGCAGCTCTCTGGTATAGAGACAAGCGGTGACCTGTCCGGACTAACGGGTCCTTCAGTCCATCCCGGATAGCGTAGATAGCCTTTAATGTAGAAGCCATCCAGACATTTGTACAACTCATTCTGGTCACTATCCCCAGCAACTACACTGGTTATTGC
This sequence comes from Megaleporinus macrocephalus, assembly GCA_021613375.1. Lineage (NCBI taxonomy): Eukaryota > Metazoa > Chordata > Actinopteri > Characiformes > Anostomidae > Megaleporinus > Megaleporinus macrocephalus. Next base: position 19,731,391 of record CM038711.1, read on the forward strand.
AGTAATGCCTCATTCTTACGACTTCAAATTCTGTAATTATTCATTTAATTATTACTGGCACTTACGTTCCATACAAACGTATGTCTGTGAAATAAAGTTTTCTTAAACATAAAGGCTTCAGTTTTAACGTATGCACATATAGAACCTACATGCTGGCAAATATTTTTATTGAAACTAAATTTCTGTCTTAAAGAAATATGAATAGAAATATTTCCTCTTGTGAAATCTAGCAGATGATTGGCAGTTGCAGTTAAGTTTAATGTATTCTTGAGAATTACTGTATTTACTAGGTACATTAGAAGTAAATGAATAATGTGACCTTTAGGACTAAGGTACAAACAGAAAGTGAACTCAGCTGCATTCAGCTTGATTACGAAAAGTTTCAGTAATACAGACCCCATTAATAAATATGAATAAGCATGCCTCCTACATTTCTAGTCTTCATGCAAACCAATGGAGCATACTTCCTCCCTCCCACTGATTATGGCTCTTGAGGCATCAAGAACTGCACATTTGAATTTTTTTAAAGCAAGATCTCTTCACATACACTCAAAGTAGTTCTGTCTGTGGATTTGCAGTACCTGCTCATGCTGTTTGAGGTGCTGCTGGAGATTAAGAGCCAGCCTGTCCCACCAGCGCCCTCTGCTGTCTGGACAGAACACAGTCTGAGACAGAAGAGATCGCAGCTCCTCCACTGCGTCCTGGGTAAATCATCAAAGGACAAACATTGTCAGTACAAACCAGTAGTTCAGACTTTTCAGCCACACATTGTTGGGTGTCAGTGGTACTGAATACAATGTTTTTTTAAGCTCTTTTTATTTTCATTTATATTTATTTACATACCTCATAGCGGCGCAGTCTCTGTAGTATCTCAACTCCACGAGATAATATCCGTGTATATGTCCAGCCCACGGTGAAACAGCGTAGGAACACTGGTAACGTCTCCTGACAACTGCACAAGTGCACAATTATGAAGCACCTCCATTAAGCCACCAAACAAACGGCTGAAAATAAGCTGATTTCAAGCTCTGACCTCAAGTCACACGTTTGCTTAAGATCTTGCCAGGTGGCCTTTGCAGTGGTGTACAGCAGAAGGGCCTCCTCCCAGCAGCCAGCCTGCATTGTTGCAATCACCTCTTGAAGGGTTCGCATGGCAGCCTCATACCTGACCAGAACCATAAGAAGGACTGTTTGTCTTATGCTAATCTGAGCAACATCAGCTAATTTTAAAACCTACTTAAAAAGAAAAAAGACATGACCTGTAAGAGGCTTTACTACATTGTCAAAATTACCTGATGAGGTCATCCCTGTCCTGAAACACCTGGGCAGAGCGCTGCACAGTGTAGGCTGGGAAGGCCAAGCGTCCAGAGTTGACCAGCAGAACGGTGTAGAGCTGGCCCTGGCCCCCCGCGGCCATCTCCTCCTCCTCCAGCATGTCCGTAAGGGAGAACAGGAGCAGAACCCGGGAGAACACTGCACGAGGGCCCCGGCACAAACGCACACAGGAACCTGCTAGCTGCTTTGCCCTGCGGGAGACGTGAATCTACTATGTTATCTAAGAACATAATTTAAAAACAACACCTTGTATAACAGGTCTGGTATCAGTGCCCACTGACTTAGTCATAAGGATCGCACCTCTTGAGAATGACAACCCCAGTGTTGTTTTGACCAGGTGCAAAAGCAAAGAGTGAACGCTGTTTGGCCAAACGGAGAAGTCCTTCCACCAGCTGTTGTTTCTGGGTGCTGTTTCCTGGACCTCCAAGATGGAAAGTCTTGGCCAGACCTCTGAGCTCTGGAGCTGGTAGAAGATCAAGAACTTCTTGGATATCCGTAAGTTCTGACTCTACAGGGGGAACAAACGCAAACAGAATCTGGATGTGGCTCTCGTGTTTACTCCCTCAAAGAAAGATTTGTTAAGAAATTAAGCCATGAGAGGATGTGTGTTGCAGTGATTTTACCGTAGTTAATAGTGTTGCTAGGTATGACCAAGTGGTAGATTCAATTTTAGGATGAACAGACCAGCAGAAACGCTGCAGAATTGCTTGGAATAAAACCTATTTACATTGACCTACACTGAAAGTTCTGAATATTTTTGCCTGCTCCTGTAAAATTACCATTTTCAAGACTCTTGCTTTTGTTGGCCTTTGTTATGCAACATTCACATTTAAAATTATTTCATTAACTACTTGGTTCACTACAATCTGGCCGTTCATCAGCAGCAGCTTTGGGATTTTCTGAAAACGTCAGGACTCTTTTTGAGAGTTTTGAAGACAAACTACCAAGACCGACAGTCTTGACGACTTTATCTCGGCAGCTGGTTTAAAATTATTTCATTAACAGCACAATGATTTTTTTCAAACAACATTGTTTATTAACACAGACATGTTGTGTATGTGTACACTTACCGAGCATGTTATGAGGAACTCCTCTACACGCCTTGTTTATTTGATCAAGTCTATATAGTAGGTGTTTGCACCAAAGTGCTCAGGGAGTGTATACTGGTTGCATTATATTAATTATATCATCGTTGTCCAATGAAAAACAAGTATCTACAAAATTGAAACTTTACAGGATAGACCAGAATGGAACCAGAATGTTTTCCCATTCTGTTTTGATGCCATTCAATTCGTCCATTCATCAATTAAATTGTCATGCTATGTAAACGGCCATTGGGGTGTTCAAATGATGTAGAAAACTAAAAAATGACAAGAAATGGAGATATGTGTTTTTCATTGGACAGCAACAATATATTAGATAGATAGATAGATAGATAGATAGATAGATAGATAGATAGATAGATAGATAGATAGATAGATAGATAGATAGATAGATAGATAGATAGATAGATAGATCTTTATTGATGCCTTAGGGAGGGTTCCCTCAAAGCATTCAAATGCTTTGAAAGTGGCTCAGCCAATCAGATTTTAGAAGCAGAACCATCATTTTCATAAAAACCCAGTACATCTAAGCCATGCTAGGCCAATTAAATCAGACAATGCCAAACGCCAACCTGTTTGTAGGAAGCCACCACAGACAAGCTCGTGCACAACAGGTCTGAGGTCTGCGCTGATCTCAGAGTAATCCAGTTTGCTAACTTGCAGCCATTTCAGCTTCCTCTGGAACAAACGCACATACAGCATCTGTCCAGACACTGAAGAGAGGGAGAACAGTTAGGCTTAACATGTAGTTTTTGATTAAAGGTTAAATTTAATGCCATCACAATTCTCACCATATACAATTCATACATGCTTCACTGATGTATAACTAGCCTTCAGACCCTCTCACACAGAAAGCAGCCATAGGTCCTGAGGTATGTTCTTTACCTGTGAGCTGCTTGAAACTGTGGACATACAGGAGGTCCTCTTCATTGAATAGCATCTTGTCATCCTTATTCTCCAGTACTGCTTCCAGAATGGTCAGGAAGTTCTGAAGGTAGTATGATCGTCTGGAAGAACCACTTTCCACAGAGCATGCACTAGGTTCTTGTGGGAGATCAGCACTCTTAGCGGGCGTTGAGATCTGATCTCTTTCTACATCCTCAGGTTTGGATTTGCTGACCTTAAGTTCTGGTGATGGTGCATCAACATGTGATGTTTGGCTAACTACAGGAAATGTGTTGTTTTTATTTCTATTTCCAGTAAATCTACTTTTCTTCTTCAGGTCTGAGGTGGCACGTGTGTCAGGGGACTCCTCCTTCTTCCTCTTCATTAATCTGAATGTAGTAACAGTTTTCACTGATTGAGAAGACTCGGCGCTTAAGGATTCCACATTTGGTGAAGACTTCTCTAATTTGGCTGTGTTTTCCACTCGGGGTAGAGTTACAGTTGCTACTTCAGAAGAAAATGTTTGAGCTGTTTTAATACTTATATTTTCATCACAGTTTTCTTTCTGTGAACTACTTGGTTCACTACAATCTGGCCGTTCATCAGCAGCAGCTTTGGGATTTTCTGAAAACGTCAGGACTCTTTTTGAGAGTTTTGAAGACAAACTACCAAGACCGACAGTCTTGACGACTTTATCTCGGCAGCTGGTTTTCGGTGACTCGAGCTTTGCTGAGCAATTCTTTTTAAAATACGGACTGGTTTTTGAATCTTGATTCTTCCCATCTACACTGGTATCTTCTTTCTTATCTGGACTCCTAGGTATGTTATTCGAAAGTGGACAGGTTGTTTTCTCTTGTTTATTATGGTTGGCAGATGAAACTGCTATGTCAGTTTCCTCAATAAAGTCCTGACACTGAGAGTCAATGTGCTCGTTGATCTTGTAGCGAGGTATAAGCTTGCCGCATAGTGGGCAGGCCAGTCTAGATGGTGGTGTGTTCTTAAAAAATGAGGTAATAGAAGGCCCTTTTAGCTTATTACTGGTATTTTCCTTTGCTCTGCCTCTTTGGCCATCTGTTTTTGCCAGTGAAAGTTTCTTGAGGGGCCTGGCATGATCTTTGGTTTGGTTTCTGCCAGTCCTGGAATTCATATTTATTCACATTCCTTGGAAGACAAACTCTGTAGAAGTCTTGAACCTGGAGAGGTTTAGGGGAACCTAGCGCTACAGCCTGGTTTCTGAACCTATGAAAGCAGACATACAAATTTAGTAATGTTCTGTAGTTAGAGTAGTCATGCTTTTAATTAATTATTTTAAATTTTATCAGACAAAATATTTCTTTAAATGTGTGCACAAATAAGGGGCACACATTAGTTGTAATACAGCTCCATTTCAGAAAAAGTTGATGGAATATCAAAAAATATTTTTTTGCATATGGAATATGCAAAAAAAAATTTATTCAATAATTGAATTTACTTTGACTTTTATTTCACTATAGACAGCATGAGCTAGGGTCTGTCATAGTATGGGGTCTTTGCGTCAGTGCCCTTGGCATTAATGCAGAAAAGCACATTGAGGTCCTCAAGAAAACACATGTTGTCCACGGACATCCTCCATTTTTCAACTGGACAATGCAAAACCACGTGCTGCACACGTTACAAAAGAAGAGGGTACAGGTACTGAACAGACAAGCCCCCAACAGAAAATGTGTGGAGAATTTGGAAACGAAAAACATAATGACGAGCCCTAACACTAACCGCTGTACACCTTAAGACATGTTTGTAGAAAAAATAGGAAGTAACACCTGAAACTTCATCGCCTTGTATCCTCCGTGCCAAAATGTGTTTAAAGTGTTGTGACATGGAATGGCAACAATACAAGGTAGTCAATGCTTTACTGGAATGCTTTTTTGGAATGTGTTGCAGGCCTAAATTGCAGGAATTTATGTATATTATTAAAAATGAAAGCTGCTCAGACAAAACATCTTGGATTCATACTGTCTGGAATGAAATAAAAGACTTACAGTTCCAACCTGGTCTGATTTGGGGTTGTAGGCAACAACCAGAACATTACATGAACCAGTATTTGACAGCTGTTTAGTTCAATGCACATAATTCATACTCAAAATGGTAAAGCCATAACAAACTATCTAACTCTTTTACACATAGTGAGATTACATTGATCTAATTACAATCAAAAACTATTGAAACCTCGCTAGGTTATAACGCCCAAAGTGATTCATGCATTACCTTCCCTCTCCTGACCTCTCCTGGGCACATTTGTAAATTTGCTCCAACACTCATCTGAAACAGAGGGACTCTCATCAGAGGGCTGCAGAGTGTCCTAATAAATTCAAAATAAATACATAAATCATTGTAGTTAGTTTTTAATGAAACTTATCAAATTAAAATTTAAACAAACTTAATGACAACTCTGATACCATCCCAACAACTTCAAGGCCAACAGCTTTGGAAATCTGGCACTCTGCAAGCATAACAAACACACCCTGGTCTATTCAGAAATCAGCCATGCTACGGCTTGTTTAAGATTAATTATATATTTAAATGTTGCCTGTAGCAAGAATAGAACACGTGCGTGGTCTAAAACCACATTTGATTTCAAGGATAAACAGTAGCTACCTGGCTAATTATCAAGGAATGCAATCCAGGTTCCTTGTATTTACTTTGTTTTATTAATTCACACCGTGAAATGTAACCCTTACATATCAACCTAAAAAGCAGATTTTGGTTTCAAACATTCAATCAGGTGATCTGCTGATTAGACTAAAAACCTATGCACACATAGAACATACTGGTACTTTAAGCTAGTAGACTTGGGGCTGCCAGCACTAGGACTGCAAACTGCTGGCACAACTCTTAAGTGAATGTGTTATTCTGCACCCAACATCAACTGCAGTTTTGGTGTTCTCTTAAACTAAATGAACGAGAACCATGTCCATTTGTATTGTGATAGGATTTAAAAACTGCTGACAGACTTCAGTTTGAAAGATCCGTTAGCAAAAGCCTCAAACACACAACTGACAATGCTTGTGGCGAGAGAACAATTTTTAAAGAAGTCTGTCAACTGTAATTGAGAACTTCAAAAATGAAGGAGGATGTCACTGATAAAAAAGAGCCTCCAGAACCACAGAGGCAGGAACACCACATTGAGGCCTTCTTCAAAAAAAGGCAGTCCTTGCAAGTAAATGAACCATCATCATCATTAACCGCACCAGTTTCTTTTCCCCAACTTTCATGAAACCAGTTGTGGCAAACAAAACAAGCAATCCAGTTCTCCATCTGTTTTAAATCCCTGCTCTGACCATACATTCTCCCGCAGACAGCACATACGTCTCAGTTTTCTGAGTTTTCACTTTGCACTTGTTTCTTGAATTTTGTTTTGGTCTTTCTGGTAACATGCTGCTTAGTAGCAGCGTGGAAACAAGGATGTATAGATGTATTGTCTGGCTTTGCACAATCAGTAGTTAATAGTATATCAGCATTGCTTGTTCCTGCCTCATCCACTTCAACTTCACAGACAGATATAGATGGTATTACAATTTCAACCAAGTGAGCCATAAGGAGCAGATTGCTGGACAGGGCCTGAAACGGCTTGCTGCTGTGCAACTGGGGGATGAGGATTCTGTTCCTGCACCAGCGCTGTAGTAGAGAGTGGGTTATCTAAAGAGCTGATGAAGCTGGTATAAAGTGGACATAATCCGGTTTCACCAAAGCCTGCTTGGGCAGCTTGAGCTGTAGCTGATTTCAGCCAAACTTTCATAAACACAGAAAAAAAGTCCTTCTTCGGAATTGGCTAGTAAAGTTCTTGCCTTCCAGACTCCAGTCATGTTTTAGGATTTTAAACAGTGCTCTCTGAGTTGGCTGCAAAAAGTGTTTGGTATAAACAGGAAAGCGAACAACATGCACACCGTGGCTCATCATTTCGCTGAGAAAGTCAAGACTAAAGACGTGACAGATGTCACCTTCTACAAGTACTACATGTGGTCTGGGATCATCTTTCAGAAGCACCGCTACAAACCGCTTGCCCCAGTCCAGAAAGAGGTCTGAGCTGATCTGTCCATTATCTGTCATTTGGCCTTCGTCTGGTTGCTTTTAAAAACCATTTGCATTGGGCCATACTCACCCGCTGCATTCACACTAGCAAAGACGGTAGCAGCTATTGCCTCATAACATAGACTTCTGTGTTTGTGGGGATTGGATTTTGATGGAGCTTTGCTTTATCTGTCGTTGATGCCCAGACCGTTCAAAATTAACTCACAGTCCTTGAACCACGTCCTCAACACAACAGGCTTTAAACAGGCTGCCCTGACAGCAGTAACTGATTCAGCCTTCGTAAGACTAAGGCCCGGGTTTCTCTTCAGGAAGCTCTCAAACCAGTAGTAGCCTGCTCTCCTCTTGGTTTGATTTGGCGAACTGGAAAGCCAAATTCTGAACCTCTACTTTGCTAATGGGAAACCCAGTCTTCACCAGACTCCTAATAAGCTCAGCTAACATCGCCTCACTGTCTTGTGAAATCATGGGGTTTCTCCCAAAGGCTTTTGTCCATAACTCTTAACCATTCCCTTCACTCGACGGTGCAGGGTTGACTTGGGTACGTTCCACTCTCGTGCCAAAAGTCTTAAGTGTGCACTTGCTCACTATTCAGTTTGAGTGCTCCCTTCAATCTTTCCTCACTCCACTGGTTGGACTTTCTCCTTTTGTCCTGCTGAGGGCTTGCTGTCTCGGGACAAGAGCTGTCTTCTCTCTAGCTGCACTCCATCAGGACCTTAAATACAACTTAAAACATCCTAAACCATCTTCCTGTCACTCTCTTCTACAGAACAACAATCAGCATGACCTCACACTGTTCACACAGAGAACGCTGATATGGGACTCATGAACTTGGTAAAGTAGTAACCTGCACCCTCAGTGACCGTTTATCTGCAGTCAGGAACCAGACCAGTCCTGCGCTGTCCCACTTCTGCTGATGGCTCACTTCACCTCACTAGAATGAAAAGTCTGAGCCACAATTAAGTGTGTTTATGATCAGCTGTGCACTTTATAGATGGACGGAGTTCGTGAACATGAATTCCACATACCAGCTCCATTCAAGAAAAGGCTAGTTGTGTTTTATATTCTAGTTATTTTCTAGTCTTCGTCGTGAAAGTGACTTCTTCCTCCACACACACAGACATGAACAGATATAAACAGTTATGAACAGATATAAACAGTTATGAACAGATATAAACAGTTATGAACAGACATGAACAGATATAAACAGATATGAACAGATTTAAACAGACGGTTCTGTAGCGGTAGGTTAGCTACGCTGTAGCGCTGAGATTAACGTTACACACACAACCGATTACTGTTTCACCAAAAACTGAGCCACTTGTTCTCGACATCAAATTCTCCGCTACAGAACAGCCGCCGGGCCGCGTGTGCTGCTGCTGCTGCTGCTGCTGCTAATCTTAAAGCTTTTCTGAACACTGACATACCAGATAAAGAGAAACAGGACCTTCAGTCAGTCAGTCAGAGTCTCCATTAACATAGGAGCCGGAGGACCCTGTGACGATAGACGTTAGCGCCAAAACAACGTCATGCGTCATTACCGCGTTTTGTTTTTCAAAATAAGAGTCTCCTTAACTTGCTAGTCACTACAGTTTTTTTAGTGCAGTGTACATACTTCATGTATAACATACTTGAAATATATTATATCTGAAAAATCAAATAATAATAATAATATTAATATTATTATTATTAATAATAATAATAATAATAATAATAATAATATAATTATAATAATAAATATATATAATGCTTGCCTTAATACCACACAATGCTACAGACAGAGATAAATCCAGTTACACTTTATGACTTTTTCATCATCCACATGTGGTTGAAGTATGTATATGTATTTATGCACAACAGGTCACTTTATCTCAACCTATGTCACGCGGACATTGCACTTCAGCTCTGTAGATTATTTACTGGCTCATAGAAACATCTACTGCACTGTTCTAACAAGCTATTTAGCTATTATTTATAGCTATTTATTCTTTGTATTCTGTTTCCCTATCTATCTATCTATCTATCTATCTATCTATCTATCTATCTATCTATCATTATTGTACAAAACCTTGTATCAAAGAAAAAAATGAAAATTAGAAAATAGCACAATATTCATTAGAAAATATGGACTAATGGACTAAAATCACTTCGAAAAAGTTCCAATGACTTATGTTACAAAAAAAACTAGTTTTGTGCATGTTTTCTGAAAAAAAACAACAACATTTCTTTAGATTTTTCTCAGTCTTTTACTTTTCTGAAACAGTACCACAACAAAAGAGTGAGGTTTGTTAAAAGTTTATTTAGAAACAAGTCAAACATAACACTTCAGTTAACAGTCCTCCCCACTTAAAATGCCAAAAAAATAAAATAAAATAAACCTAGAAAAGCATTCCTAATTCCTTAGGGAATTTGGAGGAAAAGGTAAGCAATACAAACACAGAAATACACGTTTCTTCATAGCGTGACCTGAAAATGAAAAGGCAATCCTGCATCAATAACTTAAAGATAATTATGAAAATAAACCATTTATTTAAAAAAATGAAATGTGAGAAAATCCACTCCCTGGTGTGTACCTTGCCTTAATGCCAGCATTAAGTAAAAAGATGATGCAGAATCTTACGGGACCAGCAATGATATTTTTGACACACAGCACAAGACACACCTGGAAAGGGGGGGGGGGCTGTCAGAGGGTTTCCTATTTTCTGCTAGATAGTACAATGAAATTTCATAGTGAAACAGTAACACCAACTCTACTTAGGCCATTCATTTCTCTGTCTGAATTGTATGAAAAAATATCGGGCCTCCAAGGTGACCTCTCACTCCTTGTCTCTGATCATTTGGTGGTAAAAATGTCCATTTTAGCAATAAATACCTTAAACAGCACATTCTAATCAACAGCAGCTTCCTTAACGTAGAGACATCACTGACTTAATACATTATTCTTCTGTCTTTGCAAACATACATCTGCTACAAAACTATTTTTGGTTGTAGCTAGAGGTAGTCTATATTTCATTAATAGGCTACATCTTAGACCAATTTAAGACACAAGTTGGGTACCACACTTTTAAACATGGTATGAGCTACTGTCCATGTGCACTCAATGAGGTAATGCAGTTGCACTTAAAGTATAGATGGTTGAAAACTGAGAGAACAGGTTTTTGTCATTTAGTTACTTGTCTATGATATATATAAGTAACAGACTCAAATCACATTTCATTTTCATCCTTATCATTTCAAACAGTATATAGGAGCTCTGCTTCTTCTCACCAGCTTCTCAGCCAACTACTTTCACTTTCCTCTTCCTTTCAAGGGCCTGTTTGTTTTTCTCCAACAGCACTGAAGTGGAAAGACTGGAGAGATATTACTAAACAGTCAGAACTTACTAACTGTTCCTGAGGCAGTTATACTAAGTACACTAAGTAATGATTTTGAAGGTTTACGGGTAAATCCCATTGCTAGTGGCATGGCTGACAGTATAGAGTAGGAGTCGATCCAGACAGATCCTGGAGGTGCTGCTTATATAACGCTATAGGAGAGAAATGTACCTTCTGAGCTAAAGAAGCCCAACAATCATGCACCTCTCAGTCAGTATGGATCACTGCACACTTACATACTTTCTCAAATTATACTTAGTGTGTTTTTAAAGCTACATTGATTTTGGGAAACCACCAAGGCCATGCAGGAACACATTCGACGCACTGGGGATGTTTTGGTAAAAAAGCGTAGACGTACCTATTAATCAAATCACAGTTGCTGTGAAACTGCAATCTGGTTCAAATCCGATCTGTATGTTTTTAATCTCATCTTATTTGCTGCAAGAAACAATACTGTGAACTTGACCCACTTCTCAACTCCTACACGTATTTTCAACTTTCTTTTGTCCATTCAACAAAAACGCTACAAACATCATCCCACTAGTCCTTGAGTAAACCATTCACCCTGTTTTCTTGGATCAAGTGCTTCTGAAACCCGAGGGGGAGAAAACCAGCGTATAGGACAGAATGACGAGGATAAGAGAGAAAACAGAAGCTAAAAGTGAACGATAGTATTCGGCTGGCATGCAACTTTCTCACTATGTTGCGACTGAACTTAACAGAAAGGTAACGCTGCATATTAAATCAACTTGAGAGGCTGCAGCACCACAAGGTGGATAGCTGGCCTACATTTTCTGCTCAGGCATAGAAAGAAAGAAAGATCCTGAATCAGAATAAACATAAAAAACACAGGGTGACGAAAATTTGGATGATGAAAAAAAAAAGAAGCAAAAAACGAAAAAAAAACTCTTCGCTTCGTTTCACATGGAAGACACTATATGAGCACAGCTGACCTGAAAACATGCTTCCTGCTGCTCGCTTCGCATTTGAAGTGTGTTCTGACGCACGCTAACAGGAAAAGAATGGAAGACGTTGAAAGCACAGGAGATGAGAACGAAAAGCCTTCCTCGTCAACAAGATCAGCAGCTGCTTTATCGTTTTCCGTTTCTGCTACTCTAAAGCACAAGTTCTGTTAGCAACATTTACTCCTACGAAAGCACGAGGACACACGAGTTTATATATATATATATAGAAAATAAAAATACAAAAAAAGTAAACATCTTGACTTTCACACAAACAAATATGAATAAAATAATAAGAATGCCATTTCATTACAATAGTGCCAAAAAATAAGATATAGCTTGCATAGGGGGATGAAAAAAACATAGGTAGAAACACTTTGTATACCAAAAGGCAATATGGGGACTTTTTAAAGTATCACATAGTGCAAAACCCCAAGAAGGAACGAGGGAGGGTTCATTAAATTAACTTCTCCCCAACACCCACGCCAATACCAGCACTAAACAACCCGCACCCTTCTGCACGTTTAAAGAGGGACCTTTATCAAACGCTCTCCAAACCCCCCCCCCCACCCCACCTCC